>CM065808.1:108902093-110102093 GCA_033398695.1 Orobanche coerulescens
AAGGGATGAATATCCTTTTAACTGAGTAAGAATTAACTTACACAACACCGGTGACAATTATCCTTCCACGAACAACGTCCTAATTGAGATATCGGTCGCTCGAACAACCTTGAATAATTCAATTACCAACAATCTGTTCAAAATACGAATCAAACACGAATATAACGAACTCAAAACGCCAATACGACTAAACCAAGTCCATTGAGGCATTAAATCAAACACGTTGCGTCCAAACTCCGATTGTTTACAATCAAACCTCAATATACCAATATCAAATCCCCCAAGAAGTGTTTCAAACCAACAAAACATCTTCAATACGATTAATAATCCAAAACGAATATCCAAAGACGTGATTATAACGACAATTAATCGAAAACCCCCAATTTCAACTCGATATTCAAAGTGTACTTGAATAATCCCTCAATAATCCAATAAATCCTTATACAAACTCATAATCATATACATATCCCTTCATATAATATGATTATAACGTCCAAAACATCATATCTCAACACAAAATCGAAATCCAAGGTGTTGAAGAATATTACCTTTGAAGATTCAAACACTTCGATCCAATGAAAACGTGTTAAATCGACTATCCAAGCTTCCCAACGAAATAAGATGATGAAATCCGAAAACACAAGTGATTGATGATGACAAAATATCTCCCTCAAGCTCTCTCTCTCGGACAAGATGAAGGAAATGGGAAAAAATGAGGAAAAGTGTCCCGGCCAAACCTTAAATACTGCCGGAAGTTACGGTCGTAACTCGGCCCTCTTACGGCCGTAACCTTCCAAGTCAACGGCCTTACGGCCGTAACCGACCAACTCGTACGGCCGTAACTCGGCTTCGTCCGAAAGCCTGCCGACAGACTTACGGCCGTAACCGCTACTGAGTTACGGGCGTAACCCGCCTTCGTCAAAAACATCCGCCGACATCCTTACGACCGTACCCGCACACCTTACGGCCGTAACTCGGATGATACGGCCGTATCCGGCCAAACTTACGGGCGTAACCCGCCTTCATCAAAAATGACCAGGCATCCTGCCTGCAGCGTACGGCCGTATCCGGCCAAGCCTTACGGCCGTACCTGCCTTGACTTATGGCCGTATGCCGCAACCCTTACGGCCGTAAGTCACCCTTGGTCGACAACGCCTGAAATTTACGAACATCACTTATGGCCGTATCCAACCCTCCTTACGGCCATAACTCGCCTTCGGCCAAAATGCCTGGGCAGCCTGCTGGACCACGTACGGCCGTAACCGGCCAGCCTTACGGCCGTACCCGCTGAACTTACGGCCGTATCCCGAAACCTTACGGCCGTAACTCAATGCTGGCCAAGGTGAATAAATCTGATAACTCCGATTCCTCGCTACGACTGATGAATGATCCGACATACCATACGAATGTGAAAGTGAACAAGTCTAACACGAGCCAAAGATGGTACTCCCAGTACAAGGCTATCAATCATAATGAAAATGATAATACTCCCGTCTCGATCTAAAAACGGAGATAAAAATGACGATCGGTAACTGATATACGATTACAACACGCCAACAGTGAATGCAAATGAGTGATTCATGAATGATGAGTGATTATTAATGAGTGAAAATTACTGAGTGACAATTACAGACTGATAATTACTGAATGAAAATGAATGAATTACAACCGGGTATTACATACCCCCCCCTTAAAAAAAGTTTCGTCCCCGAAACTAAGGGTCAAACAACTCGGGATAACTCTCCTGCATACTTTCCTCGGTTTCCCAAGTGGCCTCTTCGACTCCGTGTCTGGACCACTGAATCTTGACCAAAGGGATCGTCTTGTTCCTCAACTGTTTGATTCGCCGCTCCAACACTCGTACAGGACGCTCCTCGTACGAATGATCATCCGCGATCTCGATTTCGTCGAACTGAAGTATGTGACTCGGGTCGGCAACATACTTCCGCAACTGAGAGACGTGAAACACATTATGAATTCGGCTCAATGCCGGAGGTAAAGCCAATCGATAAGCTAACTCGCCTACTCGATCCAAAATTTCAAACGGTCCAATGAATCTCGGACTCAACTTCCCCCGTTTTCCGAAACGGAAAATACCTCGACTCGGGGATACCTTGACCAAAACATGGTCACCCGTCTCGAACTCTAGTGGTCGACGACGATTATCTGCATATGATTTACGCCGACTGAGCTGTCAACATACGACTCTTGATCAAAGCTACCTTCTCCCGGGCGGCTATAAGCATATCGGGCTCGGTGCCGATTGATTCTGACAAGTCATCCCAACACAAAGGAGATCGACAACGACGACCGTACAAGGCCTCGTAAGGTGCCATCTTAATGGAGGCATGCCAACTATTATTATACGTGAACTCGATCAGTGGTAGTTGGGCTTCCCAATCGTCCTTCCAATCGAGGACGCATGCCCTCAACATGTCCTCTAATGTCTGTATAGTCCTCTCTGATTGTCCGTAGGACTGAGGATGAAAGGCAATACTGAGATTGAGCTGAGTTCCCATAGCACGATGAACTGATTTCCAAAAATGAGACACAAATCATCCGTCACGATCGGAAACGATACTCTTAGGAGTACCGTGCAGTCTCACTATCTCCTTGATGAACAACTGAGCCAGTCTCTCGAGACCCCACGTATCATTGATCTCAAGGAAATGAGATGATTTAGTTAAGCGGTCCACAATCATCCAGATCGTATTCATGCCACGACGACTCGTCGGCAAACTCGTGATGAAATCCATAGAAATGTCTTCCCACTTCCACTCTAGAATAGGGAGAGGTTTCAACATACCTGCCGGTCGCTGATGTTCAATCTTGACTTGTTGACAGGTTAAGCATCTCGAAACAAATTTTGCGACTTCTCGCTTCATATTACTCCACCAGTAATTTTGTTTCAAGTCCTTGTACATCTTGCTGGACCCCGGATGAACAGAATAAGGGGTAGCATGAGCTTCTCTCAAAATCGAGTTTTTCAACTCGTCATTCGCCGGTACGCACAACCGATTCTTAAATCTCAAAAGTCCATCCTCGTGGACCACGAATCCAGGGGCTTTCCCCTGAGCCACATCCTCACGGATGCGCAACAATGCTGGGTCTGAACCCTGATTTTCCCTGATTTTCTCCTCAAGAGACGATGAAATCTCTAACATACAAAGCTGTCCCTGAATTCGCTGAAGCCAGACCTCGATCTCGGGTCTAAGGAATTCCTGCTGAAGCTCCTTCTGAACTGTTAAACGAGCAAGCATCTGCTCCTGCACGGACTTACGACTCAAGGCGTCGGCGACAACGTTCGCCTTGCCCGGGTGGTAAAGGATCTCGATATCATAATCTTTGATTAATTCTAACCACCGTCTATGTCGCATATTTAACTCCTTCTGAGTAAATATATACTTTAAACTCTTATGATCGGTGAATATCTGACAGGTGATGCCATAAAGGTAACGACGCCAAATTTCCAACGCGAAAACCACGGCTGCTAGCCCCAGCCGTGGGTAATTAACCAGCTAATCCGAGGAAACTTCGGATTTACTTAACATCTTTCGGAGGTTGCCAATCTTGGATAGCCTCCGTCTTCTGAGGGTCGACACGAACTCTCGCAGATGAAATTACATGCCCGATAAAAGTCACTTCGGACATCCAGAACTCACATTCAGAAAACTTTCCATAAAGTTGCTCGCGTCTTAGCACGTCGAGAACCTGATGAAGACGTACCTCGTGTTCCTCTCGATCACGAGAATAAATCAAAATGTCATCGAAGAAGACAACAACAAACTGATCCAAAAAGTCGATGAAAACCCGCTTCATTAACTCCACGAATACCGCAGGTGCATTAGTTAGCCCGAACGGTAAAACTACGAACTCGTAATGACCATAGCGTGTACGAAACGCCGTCCTTGCGATACCCGCCTCTTGAATTCGCAGTTGATGATATCCAGATCTTAAGTCGACCTAGGAAAATATTGAAGCTCCCTGGAGTTGATCTAAAAGATCATCAATACGGGGTAAGAGGTACTAATCTTGATCATCACCCTGTTCAACTCCTGATAATTAATACACACACGAGACGAGCCATCCTTCTCCTTGACAGATCACACTGGTACTCCGCACGGGGACGCAATCGGTCGGAGATAACCTTTCTCGAACTATTCCTCAAGTTGAATCTTCAACTCCTGCATTCTGGTCGGGGCCATCCGATACGGTGCCTTCGATAAAGGGAACGTACCGGCTCCAACTCACTCCTGAACTCCACTACTCTATGTGAAGGCAACCAGATAACTCGTCTGGAAATACATCGTCAATCGATGACAATGATACCACAAATGATTGAACATTTCGATTGCCCTAGAATGGTCAATCGATAAAAAGTGATACAATGAATGATTGAACATCTCGATTGCCTTAGAAGGGCCAATCGATGAAAATGATAAAATGAATGTTTGAATAACTCGATTGCCTTAGAAAGGCCAATCGATGAAAATGATACAATGAATGATTGAATAACTCGATTGCCTTAGAAAGGCCAATCGATGAAAATGACACAATGTATGATTGAATAGCTCGATTGCCTTAGAAAGGCCAATCGATGAAAATGACGCAATGAATGATTGAATAACTCGATTGCCTTAGAAAGGTCAATCGATGAAAATGATACAATGAATAATTGAATGACTCGATTGCCTTAGAAAGGCCAATCGATGAAAATGACACAATGAATGATTGAATGACTCGATTGCCTTAGAAAGGCCAATCGATGAAAATGGTGCAATAAATGATTGAATAGATCGATTGCGGAATCTCTCTGCTTCCGCCATAATAATAATTCTACTGGAACAACGGGGATTACTTCCCTGAAGCACACATTCGACAACCAACGACGGAAAGGTAGCGACCGAACGCTAACAAACACTAAGGATAGTATCAAAACGATCAAACCAACTAATACCGAAAATTACATCGTCCTAAGATAAAATTCACCACGATTAGGTCCATCAACCAATCGCGGTCACTAAGCTTACTTCGGTATGATTTCCGAAAATTCTTCCATCGTCAGTTATACCCATGGTATGAGGTCCACAAGCAATAGGACTATCCCAAAATAAGTCTATTAAAACATGATTCGAAAATGAATGAATGCGGTGAACCAGTATCCAAAAGGTACACACAGGTTGAAATAAAATTACGAGTATACCTGAGGTCATTCGGGCCACCGGATCGTCGATCCTCCTCATCACATGAATCTAGGACTTGCCGGCCCCCGAACCGGATGCCCCCGTCTGATAAATATGAGCCCCAACTCTATTTGCTTCCATTGTCTTAAACGACGTTGACAAAGCAGTCTGATTCTGAAACGCTGATTGCTTCGGGGCCTGAGATGCCGCCGGAGCCGACTTGGAGTCCTTTCGGCAAAAACGGGCCTTATGCCCAAAATTCCCACAATTATAGCACATGATAGACGGTTTCAGACACTCAGTGCTGTAATGACCCGGCGTTCCACAAGTGAAACAGGTGATGTCCGAACAGGCCGCTCGGGACTGAGATCCCGCACGATTTTGCGCCGTAGGAGGTCGCTCAGAAACGATAGGACTCACACGAGGCTTCTTGAAGGTTGACTGACCGCCTTCGGATTGATTACGCTTCGTTGATTTCTTGTTGACAGATGAAGGTTGTTGTTCAGCACTTTCTTTAGCAGCTGGCTCATACGGGAGAGTTCTCTCGATTAATCCGGCCAGAGTGGCACAATGATGATTGAGCAATTGTACATGGGTCATCATGGCCTGCATAAAAGTGAGTGGATCAACCCGAACATCTTCTGATCGAGCCGAGCCCTGGGCACGATTTCCCGACAGCGAGTGATTAATTCCCGGGTTTCGGCCCGCACCGCGGCCTCTCCCCGTGCATCCCCTGACAGCTCTCCCCATACTGAAGTAGGAAGGTCGCATAATGATTATATTTCCCGCATGATTAGAACGTTATGAGTATGTCATGAGATGATGAAAATGAGAATACATGCTCTAACTTAGTGATTATATGAATGATTTACTGAAGTTACATGATTATCTGATGAAATTCTTGAAATGATTATCTTGAATAACTTAACAAGATTGATAATATGATCATCCAGATCGACAACTGAGTAATGAAATGAATTGAGTAATTAATGAGTTAACATGATCGTCCTAATCATTAACTGAGTAATGAAATGAATTAAGTGATTAATGAGTTAATATGATCGTCCTGATCATTAACTGAGTAAAGAAATGAATTAAGTGATTAATGAGTTAATATGATCGTCCTGATTATTAACTGAGTAAAGAAATGAATTAAGTGATTAATGAGTTAACATGATCGTCCTAATCACAATGAATGATGATGTTTGAGGATTGTTAATTGATGAATGATGAATGAATGACTATTGCCAGAAATTATACCATGGCGTTAGAAATCTTACAGTTCTTTCGGTCTGATTGGCTCGGCATTTGCACAGGTCACACGTGACGCGAAAGTCCAATGATACTAGTCTGATGACGATGATTTCAAATGAGACATGACTCGGAAGGTAGTATTCAAAACCACTCTCCGATACCAACTCTGTAACACCCCAAACTAGGCGGATATTACAGTGCCGTGAATCCCCGACTAAGACCCACCAGGCGAATGAAAATGATGAATTAAATAATATAATTGTAGTACCGAACCACATTATATTACCAAATACTCCGATGAGGAGTTTAGTACAACACACCAGGACAATACCGAATACTAGTATATTTTATATGAAGATAAAATACACGACACTGAATGAAACGGAGTATCCAAATGAAAGTCTGCAGCGGAAAATAAAGGACAATAACATGAATAACTGAAAGATCGGGGGGCCCTACTAATATCACTGGGACTCCTCGCCATCAACATGCTATTCCCGTGCTTTTGCCTTGCCATGACCTGAAAAATAAAATTCCCAGCCGGGGTCGATTACAGAACAACAATCCTCATGGGTTGAAAATACACAATCATGATTATATCTGAAGTTATGAAATATCCTGTCGAAACATACGCAATCAAACATGCTATATGAATCAACTAACAGTACGGCTCAAAGGGTGGTACCACACTACGTCCGGGATGGAAATGTGTCCGTGCACAAGCCACCAACGAGTATCGATCGAATACACGTGTGGTCTTATACCTAATCAGTCTCACGAGACAATATGACTCGTGTGCACAGTCCAATGTGAGGCCAACAACCAACACACGACTTAAACGTGCCCGACATGAAAATCCAACACATACCAACCGGCACGCCAGTATGACCCGGAATGCCACGATATAGTGACATCGAAAATGAATAATGACTCACCGAGGTGGAATGGTAGTGAAATAAATGACAGCTCAATGAAATGATTGGAACCGTCGTTCCTTATGACTGAAGTGATTAATTGACAATAACAAGTTTGATACGGTTAATACACTGATGAATGAGTTATGATTATGAATGAACAACAACAAAAGGGATGAATATCCTTTTAACTGAGTAAGAATTAACTTACACAACACCGGTGACAATTATCCTTCCACGAACAACGTCCTAATTGAGATATCGGTCGCTCGAACAACCTTGAATAATTCAATTACCAACAATCCGTTCAAAATACGAATCAAACACGAATATAACGAACTCAAAACGCCAATACGACTAAACCAAGTCCATTGAGGCATTAAATCAAACACGTTGCGTCCAAACTCCGATTGTTTACAATCAAACCTCAATATACCAATATCAAATCCCCCAAGAAGTGTTTCAAACCAACAAAACATCTTCAATACGATTAATAATCCAAAACGAATATCCAAAGACGTGATTATAACGACAATTAATCGAAAACCCCCAATTTCAACTCGATATTCAAAATGTTCTGGAATAATCCCTCAATAATCCAATGAATCCTTATACAAACTCATAATCATATACATATCCCTTCATATAACATGATTATAACGTCCAAAACATCATATCTCAACACAAAATCGAAATCCAAGGTGTTGAAGAATATTACCTTTGAAGATCCAAACACTTCGATCCGATGAAAACGTGTTAAATCGACTATCCAAGCTTCCCAACGAAATAAGATGATGAAATCCGAAAACACAAGTGATTGATGATGACAAAATATCTCCCTCAAGCTCTCTCTCTCTCGGACAAGATGAAGGAAATGGGAAAAAATGAGGAAAAGTGTCCCGGCCAAACCTTAAATACTGCCGGAAGTTACGGCCGTAACTCGGCCCTCTTACGGCCGTAACCTTCCAAGTCAACGGCCTTACGGCCGTAACCGGCCAACTCGTACGGCCGTAACTCGGCTTCGTCCGAAAGCCTGCCGACAGACTTACGGCCGTAACCGCTACTGAGTTACGGGCGTAACCCGCCTTCGTCAAAAACATCCGCCGACGTCCTTACGGCCGTACCCGCACACCTTACGGCCGTAACTCGGATGATACGGCCATATCCGGCCAAACTTACGGGCGTAACCCGCCTTCGTCAAAAATGACCAGGCATCCTGCCTGCAGCGTACGACCGTATCCGGCCAAGCCTTACGGCCGTACCTGCCTCGACTTACGGCCGTATGCCGCAACCCTTACGGCCGTAAGTCACCCTTGGTCGACAACGCCTGAAATTTACGAACATCACTTACGGCCGTATCCAACCCTCCTTACGGCCGTAACTCGCCTTCGGGCAAAATGCCTGGGCAGCTTGCTGGACCACGTACGTCCGTAACCGGCCAGCCTTACGGCCGTACCCGCTGAACTTACGGCCGTATCCCGGAACCTTATGGCCGTAACTCAATGCTAGCCAAGGTGAATAAATCCGATAACTCCGATTCCTCGCTACGACTGATGAATGATCCGACATACCATACGAATGTGAAAGTGAACAAGTCTAACACGAGCCAAAGATGGTACTCCTAGTACAAGGCTATCAATCACAATGAAAATGATAATACTCCCATCTCGATCTAAAAACGGCGAAAAATCCGAAAGATTTTATTTTTTTATATTTTAAATAATATAAGGTATTCGGATATTCGGATATCCGATATCCATATCCAAACATTTTTTCGGATATTTGGATATCCGAATATAATTCTTATTTTTTTTGAGATATTCGGATATCCGATATCCGTATCCGAAATTTCGGATATCCGATCCGATATCAAAATCTACTATCCGAATTTGCGGATATCCGAAATTCCGGATATCCGGTTTGAACACCCCTAGTCTTTTGTATTGTATTAAGGGCATTGTAGTCATATTTAGTAAACCAATGTTTATACTACTCCATCCGTCCTACTCATCTTGAACATTTGCTTTTTGACATGGGATTTAAGAAAAGCTGATAAGAAGTGTATAAAGTGGTAATATGAATATATATTATTTAAAGTTGTGAGAGATAGATGTGTCTTTAAAAGAAAATGATCAAGTATCTTGGGACGGCCAAAAAAGGAATATGAACTAAGATCAGTAAGACGGAGGGAGTAATAATTTAATTATAATTATATGAATTATATATGAGTTAAAAGTCAACTATATGATATATTTATAATTATTGAATGAAAAAATATATTAATAAAATGATCCATTAATTTGAGATATATCCAAAAATAATTATAATTATGTGATTAAATCTTTTAAAAATGGAAAAACAGAAAGAGTATATGGACATCATTTTTGTTTCTTATACTTCATCCGTTCTCTTATTATTGCAACTAGATGTTCTCCGGTGCGATGCAACGCATAAGATATTATCTTATTAGAAAATAATTTCTCGATCTCTAAATTTATTTTTGATGATCTTCGACATGAATATCATATTAGCGTGAGTTGTAATATAATTTAAGAAAGAGTACCACATTAGCGGAGTGTTAAGTCAATTAGTGTCCATTACATGAACAAATTTCCTGGACATACCGAAAAAAAGTAGGAACAGATTTTAGAGACGAAAGTAATATGCGATTAAGTCTTAATATATGTGTGTGTGTGCAGTGTATGTTTTATTATTTTTAGTTATTATAATTAAATAAATATCATAATTTATTTTTTATGTAAGCAATAAATGAGTTAATATATTTTTGTTTTGCATCAATTAATTTTATTGAAAATAAATATTCATAGTTTCTATAATATAATTTTTTTGTGCAATCGGTCATTATTGTAAATCCATCAAATTTATTATATTCATATGGATGTCTAGTTGAAAATTTTGAAACAAAAATTAATTTGATATATTTTTAATAAAAATAAATTTGATTTAAAAAATTATAAACATTTAAAATTTTAAGCTAAAAAATAAAGGAAGGATTTTTTTATAGATAGATGAGTGTAAGTTGTGGAATAAAACTCCCACAATACATATTTAGAATTTTTTTTAAGAAATTTAAGGATAAATCTCTATATATAAATTATATTTTAAAATAAAAAATCAAAAAACTTAGAGAGTGACATGTGTCACGACTCTCTTTTAATAGAAGTATAGATGTGTTGACTATTACACTGTTCACATATTCTCTTTTGACCATATTTTATGATTTATACATATGAAAAAATGTAGTCATGTGAGATCTTGTTAGATTCATCTCGACATAAACTTTCAAAATATCAACTTTTTATAATTTTTAAAAATAAAGAATTAAAGATATTACTAATCAAAGTTGTGTATTGGCAAACGTTAAAGTCTAGATGTTGCAGTTATAACAGAACGGAAGTAGTATATACTACTCTTTGACTTTTGGCACACATCTTTAGGTGGGTTGGCCGAAAAATTATTATTTTGGTTAATTTTTTTTGTGAATTAAATTTTGGATTAGATATTTTATTAAAAAATGAAAATATTAAAAATAATATTTTTAACTAGGGTGCTGCTAAATAAACACCCATAAACACCCCTCTTTTAGAGTCAACCCTGTTTTGCTAAATAGACAACCCATTTCGGCATTCAAACCTTGGAAACAGCTAAATTGAGTATTTTTAAATTTTAACATTAATTCTAATATAACTACTAACCACTTTATTTTGTTATAAAAAAGATAAGTTACATTAATCAAATAAAACAATACAAATAAGGTAAATCTTCTAATCCCTGTAATATTATTTAAATAAATCCTCCAAACGCTGCTGCCATCACCGCCGACGGCAAGCATCACCGTCGCCGGTCGTCGGATACCTACATAAATGATAACATCCGAGAGAGACAGATCGAGAGAGAGAGCCTGTAAAGAAAGACAATTGAGAGAGAAGGAGTAAGGGGTTTCTAACATATATATATCCTCAGTTGTCCGATCTCTTTACAGTTGGCCACCGGAGCACCGTCGCCACCGCCGGGAAACAACAAAAAGAGAAAAGAGAGACGGATCGAGAGAGAGAGAGAGAGAGAGAGAGAGAGAGAGAGAACAGGAGAGAGAGACAATACTGGGAGGGGGGTTACTTGGGAAACTCAGATCCGATATTTAGAGAGAGAAAAAGAGAGATTACAGGAGAGAGAGAGAGAGAGATAGAAAGAGAGACAGATCGAGAGAGAAATAGAGAGATCGAGAGAGAGGTACGATGGCGGAACTGGAGGCAGAGGTCCGGTGAATTAGGGTGGCGATGGTGCTCCGGTGGCGACGGTACTCCGACGGCGACGTGGTGTTTTGGGCGGTTGTACTTCCTCCGAGAGATTGAGAAATGAGTCTATGGCTCTTTCTGACCTGACTTCACTTCTTATAGCCTTTCATTCCAACTTTCTGTTATGAGGTTTTTTATGTTTTTTAGTGGGTAAAAAGGTTGATGGAATGGATTTTTATGGATAAATGGGTTGATGGAATGGATTTTTAAAATTGATGGGGCTCCTAATTTTTTTTCTACAAGTTTTATTGTATAATTCTTTTCTTGAAGTGAGAAAGAAGATATGAATGCAAAAAGAAAAGCCGACTTTGGGGGGGTTTCGTTAGCAGGATCCAAAACAGTAGCTGAACCTTTTTTTTCATTCTTGTTTGGGATGTGGGTAGGCTCATCTGCATTTTTTAAATAAAATATATATTTATTTTTCAATCAGTTTTTTATATAATTTTGGTTTTATAACTATTTATTTTTTATTATAATTTGTAGTGTTTATCGAAAAGATGTCGAGTTTATACGGAAAAAACTCAAATGAAGGCAATGAGTTCTCTATGAGGATATCAACATTTTTTACCGACCAGGTATAAATATTTATCGTGATAATAACTTTTTTTGGTCATCGTAATTTTTACTAATATTTTTATTTGAATTTTAGCTGTTCGATTCTCTTAATGAGTTGATGGAATGGGTGCAAAACACTGTCATCGTGACGAGAAGATCAAAGGCAAAGGAAAATGGTGTGGTGTCTTATGTGACACTTATTTGTGATCGTGACGGTGAATACAAAATTAAAGCAACAAGTAAAAATTATGGCACCAAAAAAATCAATTGTAAATTTCAATTGGTAGGTTCGTATATTAAACAATATGACGGCTGGACGTTAAGGGTGATATGTGATCAACATAATCATCCACCCGCACAACAATTGGAGGGACATGCTTTTGCTAGGCGGTTGAAAGAACACGAAAATCAGTTGGTGGCTGACTTAACAAGTCAGAATGTTGCACCACGTGACATATTCTCGATATTGAAAGAGCATGCCGAGAATAATGTTTCTATACTAAAAACCATATACAATGCACGGAACAAGCTTGGCTCGTCCCAGAATGACGGAAAAACTCCGATGCAGGTCGGTATATTCAACAAATATATTTTAAATTTAATTTATATACTGAATTTTTATTAATTAACGGTATTTCAATGCAGGTTCTTATGACAATTTTGAATGATAAAAAATTTCTTATTAAATTTTCCGTAAATAGTATTTCAAATGAATTGGAAAACCTATTCTTCATTCACTCATTGTCGTTAGATATATGGAAATCATTTCCACACGTTTTGATTGTAGATGCAACATACAAAACAAACAAATATGGTATGCCTTTTCTTCAGATTGTTGGCGTAACTTCAACCAACAAGACATTTAACATAGCTTTTGCCTTTATCATTAAGGAAAGGGATGAGAACTATAAGTGGGCATTAACGTGTCTAAAGATGACACTAGACAAGTGCATGCACCCACGCGTTATAGTGACGGACAGAGAGTTGGCATTGGTGAATGCATGCTAACAAGTTTTTCCCAATGCCACTTGTTCTCTATATTTTTAAACAATCCGCAAGTGTACGGAGTAAATATAGAAAGCGGCGAGCAAGGTCGTATTCCACAGAGACTAAATATTCGTATTGTGTTGAGTACTAGATTATAATGATTCCGATTTTATCTAGACGATCGAAAGGTGAATGAATGTTTAACGAAATAAAATGATAACAAATAATTTAAACAAATGAAAATATCCGAATTGAAGAGAATTTAAAGAGTTTAGAAAGGTAGATTCCAAGGCTAGGTTTTCGTTGATTATTAAGTTTAGTCGGGATTGGTTTCAAAAAGTTTTAAGTATGTTTCCAAAATGATAATTACAATAATATTCTAAAGTTTCTCTCGAGATGCATTAAAACGTGGGTTACATAACCTATAACAATGTCTCCGTCTATTATAAATTATTTAACTCCAAAAATGTCCATAAGATTTAAACATCATCATAGTTCATCACCGATTTCTCAATCTTGTAATTTACTACGTCAAATACTCGAAACCTATTAACGCCCTCTTCTCTCGAATTATGAGCAATTAAGTTTAACATGTAAAAACATTGATCAAGTGTCTAAACATGAATCAAAACCAAGTATTTGATAAAGAAATCACACTAGATATATATAATCATCAATCCCTCAAAATCATAGCAAATCAACGTACTCCCATGCCCGGAATCTAATGAGTTTAGCCGGACATGGTAATGAAAGAAAGATTAATAATCATCATGTTCATCATGTTCATGATAAATAAAACACAAAATAAATAAAAGATAGGAAGAATATAAAACTCGGATGGTGTCTTGATTGATCCCGGTTGAAATTTTCAAATGTTCCTGAAGTGTTCTTCAAGAATTCTTCAAATCTCCTCCTTTTTGGATGAACAACTCCTAATCTTGTGTTTGTTTTCTCTCTCCAATCTCCACAAAACTCTCTCAAAATCTAAATATCTCTAAGTCTAGCCCAAGATCCTTTTTTATAAGGCCAAAAATACCATTTTCCATGCTCAAATCTTGCAAAAATGTCAAAAGGTGATTTTTCCACCGAAAAGTGACACGGCCCGTGTCATAGTGCTCTAGAAATGGCAAGGGTTGCTGGACAGGGAACTCGACCATGTCAGCAGACACGGCCGAGCAAGTGACACGGTCGTGTCAAATGACACGGCCCGTGTCATACTCCTCCAAAAAGGGCACAATTACCCGGATGTGAAACCCGACCGTGTCAATATGGCACGGCCAAGCTATTGACACGGCCCGTGTCAAATGACACGGCCGAGCTTGTGTTGGTCCGTTTTGACACCGTTTGGACTCCTTTTTAGGCTCGATCTCTCGTTTCCGCATTGCTTGATATGTATTGGGGTTTGAGACTTTGTTCTTGCTTGATTTATGTCCACAAAGTACCTATAAAATCAATAAAACGTACCCAAGTGTGATCGAGTCCAATAAACATAATATGATCATAAACGACACAGTTCTACACATTTTAGGATCTTAAAACCCGGAAAATCGGTGCAAAAATATGTGTAAAAATGAGTGTTATCAAAATCCCCCAAACTTGAACGTTGATCGTCCCGAGCAATGCACTTTAAAATAACCACTCTTAAGGAAACTCGTCCCTCAACATATCTCAAAGGATCATTTTGAAAGTTCATCAATACGCCTCAAGAAATAAATAAGTCGAGTTTTGTAAAGTATGCAAATCTCTGGGGTGCTTCCTTAACCTCATAGCTAATACTTGAATAATACGAACCTCGCCGGTCAAGTGTATTCCCTCACTCTCAAATTTTATAATGGGATAAGTGACGCTCAAAATTCATTCAATGAAATAAGAATCCCCGTAGGCTTGCCAATCGTCTATATCTCTACCATTGGTTGTGCATGCAAATTTGGTGAATCAAAAAGGACTTTATCGGTTTTAATGTAGGCTTTTTGGTTGGGGTAGGATAAATATGGATTTAAAGTGACTTAACTTGAGCAACTTAGAACATCATCTCGGTAATCACTTCCCTCAATTTGAACTTCTCAATTTTGTTTCCCCTGAAATTTACTTCCTTCAACCCCTTGAATCGCAATAAGCGCTTTTTTTTTTCGAAAGTACAAATGTAACCTCATTCCCCCTTATCACTCCAATTAAGTTTTATTTTCGCCTCTTCATCTTTATTGCCCTTTATTCATATAAGCTCCGTGTGATTTTTCATAGAGCGGACAACATCATCATCACAACATTTCTACCTCACCGTTTATTTTGATAAATCATTTAGAACCAACTCCATCTTGAACCATGATAGTCTTTTCCCATTCATCTCCACACATATTATTCCATTCTTTTACCAATTTTTGTTCTAACCAGCTCAAGTATAAGGAAAAAGAATAACGGAAAGCTCATAATGTGGCTAACAAGAAATAGGCTTTAAGCTCAATCGGGCTAACTAGGGAAATAAATTTTTTTTTGGGTTGGCCAAAAGGTATGAAGGGCTAAAAAAATAAAAATCGCCTAAAATCACTTTCACTAATTTGCACACACACTTGTAGTTTCGAATAAGATACCAGGGCAAGTTCTAGAGTCTTAAAACATGAATGATACACTCGACAATGAAACTTGCATATTTATTGATGCACGAAGGCTCAAAAGCTCACAAGTTAGATTTGTTCATATTTCCAAGGTATTAAACTATTTATTCAATTTCACACCCTTTTGATTATTCTATAATTTTTTCCATTCAAATTATCCTCGATTTGCATATCAAAATAATTAAATAAATCCCGAGGCATCCAAGACAAGAGTTCATTCTTTCGAGTTTCATCTAAGTTCATCATACTCCAAACACACCGAGTTCAAAATAAAATACACCAAAATAAAACAAAAAAATTCACACCAAAAACGTAAATCAAAATCACATCAAAATCCAAACCAAAATCCAAAACACAAAATAAAAACAAACAAACAATATAAGTATTTCTCGACCCAATATCTCCCCCCAAACTTGAATTAAAGAGTATACACATGAAGGGGGTATAGTATTTAAAAAATAAAAACCTTGGTTCAAGAAATACTTACAACCGGTCCTACTGATTTGGCGGAGGAAAGTGGCCTTGTTGGACGTGCCAATCGTGCATTCGTCGTAAAAGGGTCAACATCTCGTCTTGTCTCTATCGGGTCTCCTTTCAAAAAGCCTCGAACTCTTCTCTAAGCGTGGAACGAGATGTGGCATGTCTTGATTCGGCCTGTCTCGATGACTCGGGCCGTTCTCTCTCTTTCTTCTTCCTCTTCCGTTTCTCTTTCGTCTCCAGGGCCTCTCTCATAGGCAAATTCCTCCTCCATTCTTTCCGCTCTATCTTCTTCTCGCATCCTCTCGGCTCTATCCTCATTTTCCGTATGCCTAGGACGAACATTCCGAGCAAAGTATCTTTCACTAGGAGAGATTAATCCAGCTGCTTCCCGGGCCAATTTATGCGCCTCCGTGGCCATTTGTAGATTTCCTAAATCCCGAATACTGTCAATAGTTGTCAAAGTTGTATTCGGGAGTAGGAAATGATCGCCGTCATTCTGGAGGAATATAACACGAGAGTCGTAGTCGAGGATATTCATCAACTTCATGACTTGGACAGATAGGAGCATATTTCTCGGAAGGGGAGTTCAGTTTTCTAGTGGTACATCAAGACGAAGTGCGATAGGGGTAATTAAAGCCCCTATCCAAATCTCCCCTCTCGGTTTAGTGGCAACATCCTTAAAATGATCCATTATAATAGCTTCGGTTGCTGGATCTGTTCTGTCGAGTATATGTGATAAAACATATAGCTCTCGTTGAGTGATTGACCCCGTTTCTTTCCGGCCGAAGATAGTGCTCGCAATTACCTTGTGTAGATAGCGGAGGATAGGATTGCGAAGTGAGGATCCTTTTGCCGACTTTGGGATGTAGGGATGTGCATCGCTCCCCGGATACTCAACCATTGCCCGCCAATATGTCTCACACTCGAACCGATTGATTCGGTATTCTCCATACCTTTGAGTGTCGTATATAGTATCCAATTCACCGGGAGATAGTTTTTCGTTCTTGTTGTTTAGCCGGAATTCCAAAGCGGTTGGCTCATGGGAGATCGGGTCTCTTTTAACAGTAAATGTGCTAAGGAATTCCAATGTGAGACAGCGGTAGGTGGCCCAATATTGTGTCATTAACGTTGTCCATCTTATTCTTTCCAGCAGCCTCATGACATCATCTTTTATTCCCATCGCCGTCATGCATTCTTCGTCCGGCCATCGAGTGGGGAACATTTTTTTCTGCCCCAATATCTCTCATCATGCTAGGCGACTTGGCGGATATTCAATTCCATATGTATTGGGCATCTCGACAGCCCCTTGAATCGGTATTCTCGCCGGTTGCTCAATTTCCGTTGTGGGTCTTCCTCGTCCCCTTTGAGCCGCACCACGTCCCTGTTGGGCATTTCCTCGTCCTCGTCCCCTGGCCATTTTTCTGCAAGAGATTTATCGATTATCTTTTGTTTCACAAAATCTCAAAGTCACTATTTATCAATAATATATGCTCCCCCAAACTTATTACTAATTGCACATTTTCCCCAAAATAAGCGTTTCTTCAAAAATACCACAACCGTAAATTTCAACGCCAATCGTCATTGTATATAACATCCTAATAATTTCAAACATGAAATAACATCTCTCAATCATATAAGTCCAACATGTAATTCACGAAAATCACCAACAAAATTTCAACGCATTTTTACTCATGAGAAATTCCAACAAAAATCCACTTAAGAACCCTAAATTGCTCAATAAATCATATTTCACATTATCTCAATGCAATGAAGAATGAAACCATCCAAAATCGTGAATCATAACTTGAATTCGGAGTGAAAATTGAAGAAAATTTCGAAAAATTTGTGACCCAAAACCCGGATGAATTCGTCCGATTCGTACCCTTTGAAGCTCTAGGATTGTGGAATAATGATGAACACCTTGTTATTATGTAAGATTTACCATGATTCTTGCTTGATTTTGACGGATTTTGGTGGATTCGGGGCTAGGGTTTCGGATTTGGGGAAGAAATAGATTTGGGGAAGAAGGTAATGGGAAAGTCGGCACGTTCAGCTTTTTATACTGCCCGACTGACATGGTCCGTTCAGCTTTTTATACCGCCCGACTGACACGGCCCGTGTCAAATGACACGGCTGTGTCATACCTGTCTCAATTTTAAAAACAATGTCTATCAGCCTAACCCGACCGTGTCAATTGACACGGCCCGTGCTCAACTACCCCAGAAAGTAAAAATTCAACTGAATACCTGACTCGACCGTGTCAAATGACACGGCCCGTGTCGTACTAGCTTGGACCGTGAAAATGGACTGGACCCCAGAACCGACCGTGTCAAATGACACGGCCCCTGTCGTAGCACAGAAAATGAGATATGATCTGCCTGCACGACCCGACCGTGTCAAATGACACGACCCGTGTCGTACAGGCCTCGAAAGTGCAGTTTTGTCCTCGGGTCTTTTTCCTGCGAATTGAACACCAAAAGTTGAACCGGTTAGTTTTACAACAAGTAAAAATACAAAGAAAGTGCGAAAAAGGTCAAAACATAAAAATAAAAACTATTGGGTTGCCTCCCAATTAGGGCTAAGTTTAACGTCTTCAGCCGGACGTCTTCAACTGGAAGTTTTTATGGCTCGATCAAAGTTATTATGGATACGGCTTCCTTTTGATTGGGATGATAGTAGTGTTTGACTCGTTGTCCGTTAACTTTAAATAGCTCTCCGTCTCTACTCATGAGCTCGACTATTCCGGGTGGAAGTACTTTCTTGATCACGAAAAGACCTGACCATCTTGATTTTAATTTTCCGGGGAACAATTTTAATCTTGAATTATAAAGAAGTACTTGTTGCCCTGGCATAAATTCACGTTTAATGATCATCTTATCGTGCCATTTTTTAGATCTCTCTTTGTAGATTCGAGAGTTTTCATAGCATTCATCCCGGAATTCTTCCAACTCATTTAGCTCTAGCAATCTTTTCTTTCCGGCGGCCACGAAATCCAAATTTATTCTTCACCGCCCACATCGCTTTATGCTCCAATTCCAAAGGTAGGTGACATGATTTCCCAAATATGAGTTGATAGGGAGATGTTCCCAAAGGGGTTTTATAGGCCGCACGATAAGCCCAAAGTGCATCGTCGAGCTTGGATGACCAATCTTTCCGAGATATACTCACCGTCTTTTCTAGGATCAACTTAATCTCTTTGTTGGCCGCTTCAGCTTGTCCATTTGCTTGTGGATGTTAGGCCAATGATTTCTTTGATCGGACCCCATATTTCTGAAGTATTTTATCCATGATTTTGTTGACAAAATGCGATCCCCGATCACTGATTAATGCTCTTGGAGTTACGAATCGGCAAAAGCTGTTCTTCTTTAAAACTTTCATTACTACTTGAGCATTATTTGTTGGGGAAGAAATTGCCTCGACCCATCGAGATACGTACTCGACCGCTAGTAGAATGTATTTATTCCCGAATGATGAGGAAAATGGACCCATGAAGTCGATACCCCAAACGTCAAATAGTTAAACCTCAATTACGTTGGTCAGGGGTATCTCATGACGTCTTGAAATATTTCCCACTCGTTAGCATCTATCGCATTGTTGAATGAAGAGATAGCAATATTTGTATAACATAGGCCAATAAAATCCGCTTTGCAACACTTTTGCAGCAGTCTGTGTTGCTCCAAAATGTCCTCCGGTTGGTGACGAATGACATTGTTGAAGAATTTCATCCCATTCCTCTTGCGGTACACACCTTATCACGATCATGTCGACATATCTCTTAAAAAGTAGTGGATCAACCCACATATAGAACTTAATATCATGTAGGAATTTCTTTTTTTAATAATGAGATAAATCCAGGGGTAGCACACATGCGACCAAAAAATTAACAATGTCAGCAAACCACGGAAATTTAGCTTCTACCATAAAAAGTCGCTCGTCCGGAAACTCTTCTTTAATCCCTTCGATCTCATGCTCCTCCTTTTTGTACTCAAGGTGAGATAAGTGGTCAGCTACCACATTTTCATAACCTTTCCTGTCTCAAACTTCCACGTCAAACTCTTGTAAAAGAAGAATCCATCGAATTAGGCGAGGTTTAGAATCTTTCTTTTCGAACAAGTATTTGATAGCTGCGTGATCCGTGTGTACTATCGTCTTTGTCCCAATTAAGTATGATCGGAACTTATCAAAAGCAAATACCACGACAAGCATTTCTTTCTCCGTTGTTGTGTAATTTTGTTGGGCTCCGTCCAATGTTTTGCTTGCATAATAAATAGCCCGAAAGAGTTTCTCACGACGTTGTCCCAACACAGCTCCGACCGCATAATCACTTGCATCACACATGATCTCAAAAGGTTGAGACCAATCCGGTACCACGAGTATAGGAGCACTCACTAATGCCTTCTTTACAGTCTCAAATGCCTGCAAACATTCGTTAGAAAGAATGAAAGTGGTATCTTTTTCTAACAATTTACTCAAAGGTTTAGTGGTTTTTGAAAAGTCTTTTATGAATCTCCTATAAAAACCCACGTGCCCAAGAAAACTCCTAATTGCTTTTTCATTCTTCGGTAGGGGAAGTTTCTCAATGGCGACAATTTTCGCCCTATCAACTTCGAAACCGGCGGCGGATACTCTATGGCCTAGGATAATTCCTTCTTGCACCATAAAGTGGCATTTCTCCCAATTCAGCACGAGATTAGTGTCTTCGCATCGCTTCAAAACTAAAGTGAGATTATGCAAGCAATGATCAAATGAATTTCCAAACACCGAAAAATCATCCATGAAAACTTCCATTATATTTTCGATCAAACTATGAAAGATAGCCATCATGCAATGTTGAAACATGGCTGGGGCATTACATAAACCAAACGGCATTCTACGATAAGCATAAATTCTATAAGGACATGTAAAAGTCGTTTTTTCTTGATCTTCAGGTGTTATGTAGATTTGATTATACCCTGAATATCCATTAAGAAAACAGAAAAATTCATGCCCCGCTAATCTATCAAGCATTTGATCAATGAAGGGAAGGGGAAAATAGTCTTTGCGAGTAGCCGCATTTGAAGCCCTATAGTCTATACACACTCGCCATCCCGTAACTACTCTCATAGCAATTAATTCATCTTTCTCGTCTTTGGTTACGGTCATCCCTCCCTTTTTTGATACAATTTGTGTAGGACTCACCCACTCACTATCGGAAATCGGATATATCATTCCGGCATCTAATAGTTTTAGCACTTCTTTTTTCACCACTTCTTTCATTATGGGATTAAGTCTTCGTTGATTTTGCACTTTAGGATTAAAATTTTATTCAAGCAAAATCCTATGCATGCATATGGAAGGACTAATTCCCTTCAAATCTGAGATAGACCATCCTATAGCCGACTTATGTGCTCTCAATACACGAAGCAATTTATCTAGTTGAGTGGATGAAAGTGAAGAGGATACAATTACCAGATTGGTATTGTTATCATCTAGAAATGCATACTTGAGGTGTTCCGAGAGGGCTTTAAGGTCCAAGCTTGGTTGAGATAAATCCGATTGAGATGAAACTGACTCAAAATTTTGCACCATGTCATTGGACATGTTCGAGTCGTCCGTCAGCTTGATTTCCGCAACTACTTCATGCTCATCTTTGTCAAAATCATCGGATTTATTTATTTGCGTTTCTTCCTGTAGAGAATTTAATTCAGAAACATAATCAAACAAGTCAGAATCGTCAAACTCCAAAGTTGAATCACTAGAAAAACATGAGTTCGTAAGAGCAAACTCTAACGGATCCGAAGACAATGAGTGCAAGATTTTTTTCTTTCCATACGAGCTTATATGGTCAATAATATTGCAATATTCCATATCATCATGATATTTCATAGATTTAAATATAGAAAATAGAACATGCTCATCGTTAACACGTAGTGTTAATTCTCCCCTTTCAACATCAATAAGAGCCTTTCTCGTTGCTAAAAATGGACGTCCAAGGATAAGTGGTAGATCTTTGTCTTCTTCCATATCAAGAACAACAAAATCCGCTGGAAATATAAATTTGTCGACTTTTACGAGCACATCTTCAACAATCCAAGGATAAGTGGTAGATCTTTGTCTTCTTCCATATCAAGAACAACAAAATCCGCTGGAAATATAAATTTGTCGACTTTTACGAGCACATCTTCAACAATCCCCTTGGGATGTGTTATGGATCGATCTGCCAATTGTAGCATAACTGTTGTGTCTTTTATTTCTCCGACACCTAATTTCCTGAAAATAGATAAAGGCATAAGGTTAATCGAAGCACCTAAATCACACAATGCTTTATCAAATGAGACGTTTCCAATGGTGCATGGAACGGTAAAGCTTCCGGGATCCTTAAGCTTTTGAGGTAATTTGCGTTGGATAATAGCTCTACATTCTTCGGTTAGTTTAACCGTCTCATGCTCTTCCATCTTTCTTTTTCTTGACATCATATCCTTCAAGAATTTTGCGTAGTTAGGCATTTGTTCCAAAGCATCTGCAAAAGGAATATTGATATTAATTTTCTTGAAGATGTCTAGAAACCTTGCGAATTGTGCATCTAACTTTTTCTTTTTGAAACGTTGAGAAAAAGGGAGAGAAATGTTAGGAGTAGAGTTAGAAGATATTTTAGGCTTCTCAGCCCCCTTAGATGTATCATGCTTCCCTTCTTCCTCTACAATTTCGATTTGATCCTCCTTGACTCCCTCTTTTTATTGGACCCTTGGCATCTTTGGCCCTTCATAATTTGTTCCACTTCTTAAAGTGATCGCTTGACAAGACTCTTTTGGATTCACTTCGGTATTGCTCGGAAATGGTCCCCGGTGATATTGACTCCCGACAACTTTAGCTAATTGTCCAATTTGAGTTTCGAGATTTTTCATTTGAGCTCACACGGTGGTAGCTAATTGAGTGACATGGCCTTCGATTTTGTCTAATTTCTCCTCATCTCGACTAAATTGGCTTTTTGTCTCCATCATGAAGGTAGCTAGAATATTCTCGAGATTTGACGTCGGCTTTGCTTCTTCAATTATCTCACCATTCGATACTTTGAATCCGGCGGGTGGTTGCAAAGCATTCTTTGGATTAGCATAGCTAAAATTTTCATGATTTCGATTGGAGGGATGGTAGAAGACCGGTGGTGGATTATTCCGGAAATTATTGTAACTCCGATTATTAATGTAATGTGCCTTCTCCAATGGATCGGACGGTAGTGAACTTGAACTTCCTTGAAAAGCTCCCTTCGAATCACCTCCTTTTGTTAGAGCCCCCAATTGAATAGTTAACATCGTCATTTGCGCGGTTAGTACATTTATAGGATCCGAATCGGATATCTCAACCACCCTTCTAATATTTGCTCTTTCCATCGGCCATTGATAGCTATTCATAGCCATTTCTTCGATCAATCCATAAGCTTCTTCAGTGCTCCTTGCTAGCAATGCCCCTCCCGCGGAAGCATTAATAAAATTTCTTGTTTCTCCCATAAGACCATTGTAAAAGAAACACATTTGTTGGTCTTCGGGGAAACCATGTTGAGGGCATCGCCTTAGTAGATTTTTGAAACGTTCCCAAGCTTCATATAACGGTTCGGAGTCCAATTGATGAAATTGAGTAATCTCACTTTTTAGCTTCATTGTCTTGTTTGAGGAAAAAATTTGAACAAAAATTTTTCGCTCAATTCTTCCCATGTCTTTATACTTCCGGGAGCTAAAGTTCCAAGTCAATTTCTTGCTTTCTCTCTCAAAGAGAATGGAAACAATCGTAAGTGTATTGCATCATCCGAGACTCCATTCATTTTGATAGTATCACATATTTGCATGAAATGAGTGAGATGGGCATGTGGATCTTCGACAGCAAATCCTCCAAATTGATTTTGTTGAACCATTGAAATTAAGGCGGGCTTCAACTCAAAATTTAGGGCGTTGATTGGAACATGAGTGATTCCTCCAAAGTTTCGGTCTAGTTTTGGTCGAATCCATCCCGAATTGATTGCACCCTAGTTATTGGATTTTCAATCCTTCCGCCCTCGTTGTCTTAGATTATTGCATTCTCGTTCGTGTTGTCCCTTCCCACGTTATCTCCCGCTCTCTCCGTGTCTTCAAAAAGATCCCTTCTTAGTTTCCTTGAGGTAGCACTTGTTCTTCGGGCAAATGCTTCTACTTCCGGGATGAAAGTTTATAAAGGCACTCGAGATGAACGAGTGTTCATGCACTCCCTCAGTAAAAATTGTATAACATGAGTTAAGTAACAAATAAGAAAATGTCAAAAGTAAGACTAGAAACACTTATCGTAATATCAACACTAATAAAATTAATTTAGCCCCGGCAACGGCACCAAAAACTTGTTCGCTATATTTTTAAACAATCCGCAAGTGTACGGAGTAAATGTAGAAAGTGGCGAGCAAGGTCGTATTCCACAGAGACTAAATATTCGTATTGTGTTGAGTACTAGATTATAATAATTCTGGTTTTATCTAGACGATCGAAAGGTGAATGAATGTTTAACGAAATAAAATGATAACAAATAATTTAAACAAATGAAAATATACGAATTGAAGAGAATTTAAAGAGTTTAGAAAGGTAGATTCCAAGGCTAGGTTTTCGTTGATTATTAAGTTTAGTCGGGATTGATTTCAAAAAGTTTTAAGTATGTTTCCAAAATGATAATTACAATAATATTCTAAAGTTTCTCTCGAGATGCATTAAAACGTGGGTTACATAACCTATAACAATGTCTCCGTCTATTATAAATTATTTAACTCCAAAAAATGTTCATAAGATTTAAACATCATCATAGTTCATCACCGATTTCTCAATCTCGTAATTTACTACGTCAAATACTCGAAACCTATTAATGTCCTCTTCTCTCGAATTATGAGCAATTAAGTTTAACATGTAAAAACATTGATCAAGTGTCTAAACATGAATCAAAACCAAGTATTTGATAAAGAAATCACACTAGATATATATAATCATCAATCCCTCAAAATCATAGCAAATCAACGTACTCCCATGCCCGGAATCTAATGAGTTTAGCCGGACATGGTAATGAAAGAAAGATTAATAATCATCATGTTCATCATGTTCATGATAAATAAAACACAAAATAAATAAAAGATAGGAAGAAGATAAAACTCGGATGGTGTCTTGATTGATCCCGGTTGAAGCCTTCAAATGTTCTTGAAGTGTTCTTCAAGAATTCTTCAAATCTCCTCCTTTTTGGATGAACAACTCATAATCTTGTGTTTGTTTTCTCTCTCCAATCTCCCCAAAACTCTCTCAAAATCTGAATATCTCTAAGTCTAGCCCAAGATCCTTTTTTTATAAGGCCAAAAATACCATTTTCCATGCTCAAATTTTGCAAAAATGTCAAAAGGTGATTTTTCCACCGTAAAGTGACACAACCCGTGTCAAACGACACGGCCCCTGTTATAGTGCTCTAGAAACGGCAAGGGTTGCTGGATAGGGAACTCGACCGTGTCAACAGACACGGCCGAGCAAGTGACACGGTCGTGTCAAATGACACGGCCCGTGTCATACTCCTCCAAAAAGGGCACAATTGCCTGGATGTGAAACCCGACCGTGTCAATATGGCACGGCCAAGCTATTAACACGGCCCGTGTCAAATGACACGGCCGAGCTCGTGTTGGTCCGTTTTGAAACCGTTTTGACTCCTTTTTAGGCTCGATCTCTCGTTTCCGCATTGCTTGATATGTATTGGGATTTGAGACTTCGTTCTTGCTTGATTTATGTCCATAAAGTACCTATAAAATCAATAAAACATACCCAAGCGTGATCGAGTACAATAAACACTATATGAGCATAAACGACACAGTTCTACACATTTTAGGATCTTAAAACCCGGAAAATCGGTGCAAAAATATGTGTAAAAATGAGTGTTATCACCACTCCGTTACTTTGCGGCACATTACTGAAAATATTAAAAAGCATTGTAGGCCGTCATTCAGGTCGCAAGTTGAGTGGGACTCCTTTCATGCTATGTGGAGTATACTTATTGAGTCTCCAACGTGGATCTCGTACACCTAAAATTATAGAAAACTCTAATCATTGTTGAACAAACATCAAGATACAATTCTACTTATTCTGTAACTAATTGTTTATAATTTTAGAAGATTTTTGTGTACAAAAATAACATTTATATAAATCCAGGTGTTTTAAATTATTTGGATGATGTTTGGTTAACCAAGTATAAGGAAATGTTTGTCTCTGTTTGGATTGATCAACATTTGAACTTTAGACAACGAACTACCAACAGAGTTGAGAGCCAGCATGCAAAGCTAAAGAAATACATATATGAGAAAAATTATACTCTAGATAAGTCTGTTGGTTCTATTGATCGATTTGTGAGGTCTCAACTTACAACTGTAACACTCCCAACCCATTTGGGAATATTACAGCGCCGCAGACCCTCTCCGCGAGGATCTACCAGGCTAAATACAGAAAAACGCGATATACAATACATGCCAACCTGGCTAAAGACGAACCATTAGACCGATTTGGTTTTTTAACCCAACACAATAGATCAAACATACATAACTCAATCTCATAACTTATACCCACGCAGGGGTCTGAATACATCAACATACCCATAAAATGGGACGACTACACAACGGAGAGCCAAACAGTGAGACTCTAACAAAAATACTCAACGAATGATCATCATGTGATTAGTATCATTGTCTCCCATCATCCTTCATGCTGATCCTGTGATTCGCTCCCCAGCAACCTACAAGTACCTGGACGCAATACAGATATCCACCCCTCGAATACTTCGGGGCTAGCAAAACTCCACCGTTTTGCTAGTGCAAGTATAAAATACGAATACAAGCCATACATATCATACTCCAATACATAATAATCGTCAACATACCTCCCGAGATAAATCACTTGATCAAAACAACTCAAATCATGAAGGGTGGGGAGGAAACCCGTATACATCTTACAAAACATTTAAGATCTCGGGAGTTTTGAAAACGTTTGGGATTTAAGAATTCTCAAGCCTTTCGAAACCATTTAGGGACACAACCCAAAAGTCATTTTCCCAAAATACAATTATGATAACAACATATGGGGTTCACGACCCGATCATACCATTCTGGTCACAAAGCACGGGGTCCATGACCCGATCATATCATAACAGCATGTTTCCACAGATTACTTGCGTCCCGTGCTAGCAAGCCACAGACCTCAGATGCTCCCGCATAACATACCCGAGTGAATAACCCACAGGGAAACCATATTAAATCACATGTCACCGTAACAACAGTCACGTGACCACAATCATAAATACGTTCATAGTTATCCCGTTATCGCACTAATAAGCTACGAACCTCGTATGCTCCTACAGAACATACCCGATTAGACAACCCATGACACGTACATCACATAACCAAATCACAACCATAAGTTATCTCGACATCGCACTAACAAGCTACAAACCTCGGATGTCCCCGCAAGACATACCCGATGGATAACCCCACAAGTTATCCCGGCATCGGGCTAGCAAGCCACGAACCTCAGAATCCCTGCAATACCCGTTGTATAACCCTACGGTCCCGCCCGACCCATACTAGCAAGTATGAATCCCGAAGATTCAACAATCTTACCCGGTGGCACATTAATATCAACAATCACACAACAATAAGTAATTACTAAGCCAAACAACATCAATCATCACAACCTCCTTTCAAAGGAGTAACAATTAATATCACATGTCACATTCTCACAGAACAAGTACACGTATCGACACACCATCCTCGGTAAGTCATCACGGTCTATTATATTCACGAAGTATGGTTATAACATATATCAACATACAACACATACTCACATATTCCAAATACACATTTATCCACGGATCATACGAGTTATCTTGAAGAAAACCCTTTTTATCGAGAATATACCGATCCTCTTAGAAGGTTCATTAAAACATTCATGTTCTACATATAATCAATTATCAATTATCACGTCTACGAAACACGATGTGTATAGGCAAGATATTTGCCTCGAAACTACGAACAACCGGACAACGAACGGATGAGGTTGAGCAGCCCCCTAACTTCCAAAAATGACGAAGAATCCAAAAACCCACGAATACTACGAGAATAACATCAACACAAATCAATAACACTAATCGGAAATCCAAATCAACACTGAGAACAATAAGGATCTAAGGGTTTCTCAAGGAAATCAAGAACTATGTTTCGAGTGATATAAAATCATGAATGAGTTCGAAAATCCGAAGATCATGACCAAGACAACGAGAATTACATAATCAATTCATCATCCTCGGATTAAATTGAAAAACCAAGGAGAAACCCCAAAAATTCAAGAACTAGGGTTCTAAGAAGAGAATACATTGATTTGGGCCAAGAAGATGATTAGATGATGATAGACATACATAAATCCACCTTAAGATGAAGCTTGAAGAAGAAGGTCGCTCAAAATTGCCTTAGGAGCTCACTCCCGTCGTAAAGAGATGAAGAAGGGTGAAAAATGACAAATTAACGCTGCTGTCCAGTATTTATATTGGACAGTTATTAGCGTGTGCTAACCAGACAGCATTAGCGCGCGATAACGGGGTCAACACCCAGAACCTGCCGCCTGCAACACTGTTAGCGTGCGCTAATGAGTCACGAATCCAGTCCAGTAGCTTCTGGACAGATCTGCACCTACCAGGTAGCGTGCGCTAGAAAGAGAAGTCAGCGTGCGCTAAGCAGTCGATAGCGTGCGCTAAGCAGTCGATAGCGTGCGCTAGCTACCAACCTTAGCGTGCGCTAAAGAGACTACAGTCCCAGTCCAGTAGCTCCTGGACTGCCTTTGGACTGCCAGTTAGCGTGCGCTACACACGCGGTAGTGTGCGCTAACAACAACACAGTAGTGCGCGCTACACCACAAGCGGTAGCGTGCGCTACACTGAAATGAGTTAAAAACTCCAGCAATGATCTGGAACGGAAATCAAACACGTTTCAACTCATGACATGACCACACGTGGCACGACATTCCAAAGACATGGACAACGCCAACCAATAATCCGCAGAAAAACTCAATGAAACTGGAACGAAGATCTCGGGTATTACATTATACCCCTCTTAAAAGAAGGTTTGGCCCCGAAACTTAAAACATAAAGCGATCAACACAAAACAATCTCCGACAACACATGTTATCCATTGCCGATGACCTGCAAAGAATCACATGAAGCACGTGGCTGCTAACATCCATATCGCTACGCCAGAATGGTAACAAAACGCAGCGAATAAAAATTAATATGGTTGACCAACCCGAACAGTACGCCAATCAAAACGCAGGATAAATGCGGAGCAAATACAAAATTCCACCATCCAAGGGTCGGAAGATCGACAACGAAGCTAATTTTCCGAACATAAGGAAATTACGAAGTGATCTAAATGCTCAAAAATCACGATACGAGATCAACAAAATCAGATAATAAACGATCGAACCACAACAATCGAGACAACAACAGTCGGACAATCATATTCGAGTCACGGCGAACAACAACAATCAAATAGCAACTCAGAAGTTCACACCTCGACTCAAAACAATAGGTTGTCTGGTAAAGGTGACAAGATATACATTAATATAAGATTCATAGGAATAGAGCCAAATTCGGAAAAAGTCACAGCGACAACAAATTAATCTGAAACATTACCACAACTCGTTCGATCAACGAAACAAAAGATAGGACAAGTTCAAAAATATCAACGAACACAAACCAGTTGATAGGGCTGGAAATACAGAAGTTCAAGAATTCGATTCACTTCTAATAAAAAAGTTCATCCCCGAAATTCAAAACAACAAAGCAAGGAAATAACATAATATACAACTGGTAGACTACACTCTCAGGGACTCCTCGGAGTCAATCCTGACATTAGTGCTCACTTCTGAGCCTCGGAAGACTCGGTGACTAATTCGCAAATCCGAACCCGGTGTCCCACGAGTCCGCACTGGTAACACGTTACTGGCGGAGAAGGACAATGTACACGAACATGCCCCGACACATTGTAGTTGAAACACCTCCTGGCTTTACCAGGAGTCAAAGCTGACGATCTAGAATTCTCAGTCCCACACATCGGGCGATGGAGCTTCACAGCAGAAAGACTACGACGTTGTAATCCAGAAAAACCAACTCCTTTACTGTCCATAAGGTCAACAGACATCTTCTGTTTCTTCGACTCGGGCACATGCTCCGACGATAACGAAGCTATCTCATAGGCTAAAGCTCGATCCTGGTAATCTCTCAGTGAAGTGCACAAGAATCCCGCCATATACTGACGAATCTACAATTTCATCTGTCTGTCAAAATGAAGGATCCTTTCTTCCTCAGTTCTCACTCGATCTCGCACATAACCGAGTTCTTTACTGTAGTCGATAATGGCCTGAGACACCGATATATCTTGCAGTTCTACCAAATAAAATTCACGAATTCGCTGTTCTCTAATCGATTTCGGGTAGAACTCAGCTTCCATAAGTGCCTGGAACTCTGCCCACGTGACATCGCGATCACGAGGTTTAACATCTTTCCACCAATTAGCGGCATCTCTGTCAAGAAGGTACTGAGCGATGGGTATCTTCCGCTCTTCGGGACAATAGACGGCCTCGAAAATCTTTCCCAACTGGAAAAGCCAACTGTCCCAGCCCAACGCATCCACAGCACCAGCGAATCGAGGGGGATTCATACGAACTACCTCTCGAAGCCATTAATTTACACCGACGTTTCGAGTCGCGTCAGTGTTGCGTTGAATAGCCTGGGTCAACTGAGTCATCTGTTCCGCTAATTGTTGCAATATAGTAGCAACACCAATACCAATATCGTTCCCCGGAATATTCTCTCGATTCTGCATCAGATCCCCGTGGCCATCAGTGCCACGGTTACGACCACGACCTCTGCCCCTCAGCATACTAATAAGCAACAACCTAATGCAACGAAAATAACATAATCACACATAGAATCCACTCATAGATGATCGACTACAAAGATTAGGCCCGACGGCCAAAATACCGTCCCATAACTTATGCCTAGCCAGAAAGCGCGCTCCACAACAAAAGATGGCGTGCGCTAACTGTGCAAGTTGGCAACACATTCATACTCACCTATCAACGGTACTATACCGGAGGTTACAAATAAACAACAACATGCAAATTCAAATGCCAACAGTTCGCATAATTATAACCTTACACAAATAACCATCAGTCATTAATTAACATTCAAACTATAATCTCGTCTCTTGGTCAGGAAAACTATTTCAACAAGTGCATACCGAATGACTCAGCGTTCACACCACCACTTTAATCACAACTCGGAGCATTACAGCTGAAATAACTATAACATCATTATCACGTACCTTTATAACAAAATACATGGAACTGAAAAGTTAAAAGCGAGAGTCACGTTTCAAGTAAATTTTTAGTAGACCTCATTTGAATTTTAAAAATCTAATTTTTTTTCGAAAATTTGGAATGCAAGATGGAATTAAAATATAAGTAGTTTGAGTTCTCAAAAGTTTACGGTCTCGAGGTCATCATACGGAAATCAAACATTTCCTTTCTTAAAGGATGTTTTGAAATAAAATTTACGTGACTTCCCAAAATTTTTAAAGCTTTAAAACATCACATTGAAAAACTTTCTTTGCGTAACCACACCAAAACATTACTCCTGTAAAAATTATTTATACAAGGATACATATATACATATATACATATACACCGGCATACGATGAAAATCAAGAGAACATGGAGTACGTATTCACGATTCACAATTAGCTCCACATCAAAACACAAATATCACACAAGCTCGTGTAACACGAGACACAACATATAGTGGGGAGACTTACATCCACAGATCGCACGAAGATGATGGCTGCACCTTGATACTAATCACGACCGACATCTCAGACGAGCGTTGCGACACGACTCAGTCAGACAAAATCTGAGAAGACAAAACTCGAAAACACACAACTCAACCCGACTAGGTTTCCGCAACCTAAGCTCCGATACCATATTCTGTAACACCCCCAACCCATTTGAGAATATTACAGCGCCGTAGACCCTCTCCGCGGGGATCTACCAGGCTAAATACAGAAAAACACGATATACAATACATGCCAACTTGGCTAAAGACGAACCATTAGACCGATTTGGTCTTTTAACCCAACACAATACATCAAACATACATAACTTGATCTCATAACTCATACCCACGTAGGGGTCGGAATACATCAACATACCTATAAAACGGGAAGACTACACAACGAAGAGCCAAACAGTGAGACTCTAACAAAAATACTCAACGAATGGTCATCATGTGATTAGTATCATCGTCTCCCATCATCTTTAATGTCGATCATGTGATTCGATCTCTAGCAACCTGCAAGTACCTGGACGCAATACAGACATCCACCCCCGAATACGCGGGATTAGCAAAATTCCACTGTTTTGCTAGTGCAAGTATAAAATACAAATATAAGCCATACATATCATACTCCAATACATAATAATCGTGAACATACCTCTTGAGATAAGTCACTTGATCAAAACAACTCAAATCATGAAGGGTGGGGATGAAACCCGTATACATCTTACAAAAAATTTAAGAACTCGGGAGTTTTGAAAATGTTTGGGATTTAAGAATTCTCAAGCCTTTCGAAACCATTTAGGGACACAACCCAAAAGTCATTTTCCCAAAATACAATTATGATAACAACACACGGGGTTCACGACCTGATCATACCATTCCGGTCACAAAGCATGGGGTCCACGACCCGATCATATCATAACAGCATGTTTCCACAGATTACTCACGTCCCGTGCTAGAAAGCTACAGACTCAGATGCTCCCGAAGAACATACCCGAGTGAATAACCCACAGGGAAACCATACCAAATCACATGTCAATGTAACAACAGTCATGTGACCATAATCATAAATACGTTCATAGCTATCCATACATCGCACTAACAAGCTACGAACCTCGTATGCTCCTACAGAACATACCCGATTGGACAACCCATGACACGTACATCACATAACCAAATCACAACCATAAGTTATCCTGGCATCGCACTAACAAGCTACGAACCTCGGATGTCCCCGCAAGACATACCCGATGGATAACCCCACAAGTTATCCCGGCATCGGGATAGCAAGCCACGAACCTCAGAGTCCCAGCAAGACATACCCGATGTATAACCCTACGGTCCCGCCCGACCCATACTAGCAAGTATGAATCCCGGAGATTCAACAATCTTACCCGGTGGCACATCAATATCAACAATCACACAACAATAAGTAATTACTAAGCCAAACAACATCAAACATCACAACCTCCTTTCAAATGAGTAACAATTAATATCACATGTCACATTCTCACAGAACAAGTACACGTATCGACACACCATCCTCGGTAAGTCATCACGGTCTATTATATTCACGAAGTATGGTTATAACATATATCAACATACAACACATACTCACATATTCCAAATACACATTTATCCACGGATCATACGAGTTATCTTGAAGAAAACCCTTTTTATCGAGAATATACCGCTCCTCTTAGAAGGTTCATTAAAACATTCATGTTCTACATATAATCAATTATCAATTATCACGTCTACGAAATACGATGTGTATGGGCAAGATACTTGCCTCGAAACTATGAGCAACCGGACAACGAACGAATGAGGTTGAGCAGCCCTCTAAATTCCAAAAATGACCAAGAATCCAAAAACCCACGAATACTACGAGAATAACATCAACATGAATCAATAACACTAATCGTAAATCCGAATCAACACTAAGAACAACAAGGATCTAAGGGTTTCTCAAGGAAATCAAGAACTACGTTTCGAGTGATATAAAATCATGAATGAGTTCGAAAATCCGAAGATGATGACCAAGATAACGAGAATTACATAATCGATTCATCATCCTCGGATTAAATCGAAAAACCAAGGAGAAACCCCCAAAATTCAAGAACTAGGGTTCTAACAAGAGAATACATTGATTTGGGCCAAGAAGATGATTAGATGATGATAGATATACATAAATCCACCTCAAGATGAAGCTTGAAGAAGAAAGCCGCTCAAAATCGCCTTGGGAGCTCACTCCCATCGGAAAGAGATGAAGAAGGGTGAGAAATGACGAATTAACGCTGCTGTCTAGTATTTATACTGGACAGTTATTAGCGTGCGCTAACCAGACAGCATTAGCGCGCACTAATGGGGTCAACGCCCAGAACCTGCAGCTTGCAACACTATTAGCGTGCGCTATACAATACGCGTAGTTTGCGCTAGTGAGTCACGAATCCAGTCCAGTAGATTCTGGACAGATCTGCACCTACCAGGTAGCGTGCGCTAGAAAGAGAAGTCAGCGTGCGCTAAGCAGTCGATAGCGTGCGCTATCTACCAACCTTAGCGTGCGCTAAAGAGACTCCAGTCCCAGTCTAGTAGCTCCTGGACTGCCTTTGTACTGCCAGTTAGCATGCGCTACACACCCGGTAGCGTGCGCGAACAAAAACACAGTAGGGCGCGCTACACCACAAGCGGTAGCATGCGCTACACTGAAATGAGTTAAAAACTCCAGCAATGATCTGGAACGGAAATCAAACACATGTCAACTCATGACACGAGCATACGTGGCACGACATTCCAAAGACATGGACAACGCCAACCAATAATCCATAGAAAAACTCAACGAAACTAGAACGAAGATCTCGGGTATTATAACAGCGATACGTGAAAGTTTTGAAAAGAGCAGAATTATCCTCAAACACGAACATAACTTGTCGTGTTTCAAATTATTGTGGGGTAATGTGTCACTTGAAGCTCTAGATATACTTGTAGGGGAACTTCAGCGGGCGGCTGGATATCAACTTGACTCTTCAAACTGTGGTTGTAAACTACATCATAGTTGTGGCTTACCATGTGCTTGCATGCTATCAGTCTACTTGAACTCCGGTGGGTACATTTAACAAGTGTTTTTTTAAATTTAATTATATATTGATTTTTTCTTATTTATTGGTACTTCAATGCAGGTGAGTGTATTCCATTGGATTCGATAGATGTATTCTGGAGAAAGCTTGATTTTTCACCGTCAATTTCTATAGAAAATGAGGATATTTGTTGTGATGGTGAATTTGAAATGTTTAAAGAAACCTATAATAGGCAGTCGAAAGCTGTGAAAAAAGTATGATGAGAAAGCTACTAGATATATTCCAGCTAAGTAAAACACTCAATAGAGAACTCGCAATTCAAAAAAATATGCGCGGACGTCCAAGCTTGAAGAAACAAAAACAAAAATGAGTCGATTCTATAAATCAAGCTCCTAGAAGGCGCAACTTTTCAACCATGTCAAAATCTGTTGAGTTGAACAAGGAACCGACAAGACATAGTTCGTACGTAACCACACTTCCAGACTTGAATAAAATTCCAGACTTGAACGAAGAGCCTCAGTCATGCTACATTCATCGACTAATGGATGAAATTCCATTGATGTTTCATCCTTACATCACACATATTCAAGATGTCAGAGGTGATAGAAACTGTGGATTTCGAGCAATATTTGTTTGTCTTGGGTATGGCGAAGATGAGTGGCTCTATGTTCGACGTCAACTGCTAGATGAGTTATTGAGTTCATACCATGCCTATGCTAGAGTTTTCAGTGATGGAATCGATGAACTACGTACTTCATTAAATTTCTTACAATCGCCTGCACCTATAAAACACTGGATGCTTATGCTTGAAACAGGGATCTTGATTGCCAACAGGTTTGGTGTTGTCCTTACCTTTTTAACCAAGCAAGGCTCTATCACTTTTTTTCCTCTTTGGAAAGGTCCGGAAGAATTTTTGTACCATCGGATTATTACGATATCACTTGTATATGATAGTCATTATGTGATGGTACAATTAGAAGGAGATTGTCCGATGCCTATCATTTCGGCTTACTGGATCCGCGATGTGCGACCTCAATGGCGGATTTCCAGTAGCTCATGGCATTTACGAGATGGCAGGTTCCGATTTCAAGTGAGTTGGTTTAGTGGCTGAAATCGAGTTTGAAGGTACTGAGTTCGGGCTGAGCCCGGGCTAAAAGCTTTGATTTCAGTTTTGGTTTTGTTGAATTTTTGTTGGTTTGGTTTCTGGGTTGAGGGCCGATTGTTTGGGTTCGGACGCAGCCCTGGATTGTCGGAATCGGGCCATGGGAATTGATTATGGGTTTGAAGTCGGGCCTTGGTTTGCTGATAAAAGGGTCGGGTTTTTTGATAATTTTGGGCTAGATTTGGGTTACTGGTTTCGACCCTTAATTTACGACAGGGCACAACAGAAGGCGGGTTGCGGTTGAAGTTCAGGGTTGGATTCTGGATTCGGCGTGTTAGAATTATGATTTCCGTTTTTGTGATTAAAATTGCAGATTGGTATGTGTTTGATTATATATAGAGGAATCTAATATGAACCGTAAGAACTTCGTAAATTTAAGATTATTTTACCTTGACTAGAGAGGAATGAGAGATGTAAAGTGTTGAGGATTGCTGGGGCAAGGATGTGTTGCTGGATCGATCCCGTGCAGGGCAGATGATGTATTCTTCTCCTTCTTCTTCGTATCGTAAATTTTTTGGCGATGAACTTTGTTTGCAGGAATTGTGTATTTTCTTTTTTTTTTTTCAGTCGATGTGTATGTTGGAGAGGATGAATTATTGTTGGGATGGAAATTATATTTATATGTATAAGTTTTTAAGTGTTTTAGTTGAATTAGGACTGTATATTAGGATATATATATCAAGAGGTTTTGATGAAGTGAAAGAAATGGTGAGGGGAACGATCGACTGGGAAAGAAGAGTTCTTTATTATGGTTAATTAAGTTTAATCATGGTTGGTTAAACTATAACTCATGATTAAATATAAATGATATAATAATAATAATAATAGTAATAATAGTAATGTAAAAAAAATAATTTAGGAATATTGATAATAATATCTGAAAAATGATAATGAGAATAATAATAATATTAGTACTAATAAAACAGTAACAATAATATTATTGATCATAATAATGATAACATTAATAATAGTAGTGTTAGTATAATGCTTGGATGAATAACAACACTATTATAAAAATAAATAATGACTACTTGAATATATATCTGACAAAATGACTCGGACTAGAACTTGTGATACATCGAAATAAATATTCATGATCCTCTAAATGAGATTAAATGAAATAAAATACATTATTAATATTATTTTAAATAATAATATTATATTATAAAAATGACGGATATTACATATAAGACAGAAGTTCATACCTTTTTTATTACAACAACATATAACTGATTCATTAAAAAAAAAGTAAATGGAAAAAAGAACCTGCAGAATCTATTGTGAAATCGGAGGAAACCGAACAGTCTGAATTTTTTTGCCTATAAGCTGCTGCCTCAAATTCAATGAAATACTGGTTCTGCGGTTTTAAGTTTTCGACTCTGAATGATTTCTCATTTCGTAGATTACAAATACGTCCAATGACTCGATGTATCAGTTAGAAAGGATCACGTAATCCCAATTAATAAGGAAAACGTGAGTTATGTTTTACACAAAAAGACATTCATAACCCCACTAATTAATATAACATAATTAAAAAATAATAAAAAACAGATCCAGTTTATATAATTCTACTCATCAACGACCGTTAGATTACTAAAGTCAATGGATTAGAATAGTTTTTAGATTTCACGCATTAATTAGTTTTCATATGATATATTTCCTATATATATATATATATATATATATATATATATATATATATGTGTGTGTGTGTGTGTGTGTTGAAGGGAAAATAACTGAGACAATAAAGTAGGGCAAAAGTGTGTATTATTCCATTTATGAGATCCCATTAAATAGGGAGAAATACATACAAACAGGCCTTAGCCAAACCCTAACTAGGAAAGCCCATAAACTAACAGACTTAGGCACACAATGGCTATTATTCCTTTAACACTCCCCCTTGTGCCTAGTCTACAAGTGCATGTCATGTTGCCTCGTTAAAACCTCGTCAAGCAAAAACCTAGTGGAAAAAATGTCTTGATCATAGGAAAAAGAGTACAGCATCTAGACACATCAAGTTTAGACTTCGTCCTTTGAATCTATCCTCTCATATTACATTTGATCATAGCGCTAGTAAGGTGACCATTCCACCAATCCCTAAAATCGTACATCTTGTTACCTCATTAAAAACCTTTCCAAGTGATAAAAACCATGTGGAAAAAATGATCCTTGGAAGGAAAAGAGTATAACGTACGGTGTGGGTGTAAGACTCCCCCTCAAGTCTACATCTCCCCCTGACTTGTACATCAATCAAGGATATTTTGAAAATTTTATGCATGTGTCGTTTGCCTCATTAAAAACTTTTCCAAGTAACAAAACCCAATGGGAGAAAATAAACCTTGGTCAAAGAAAAGAGTACAACGTCGGTGAGTAAGTTTCTTTATGATTCACCCTTCTCCCTCTACCTTTACATCGATTTCGGGAGTTCGGAAATTCTCCGCATTCCGATACTTCTCACATGTTTTTCAAACACGGCCTTGGGCAGAGATTTGGTGAACAAATCGGCCACATTATCCTCAGATTTGACTTGCTTTACTTGAATATTGAGGAGAGCCTGTTGTTGCTGATTGTAGAAGAATTTTGGAGATATGTGTTTTGTGTTATCCCCCTTGATATACCCAAGCTTCATCTGTTCGATGCAAACTGCATTATCTTCATATATGCATGTGGGTACTCTAGTGACATTACTTAGTCCACTGTAACCTCGGATATGTGTAATGATAGCTCTTAACCAAATACACTCATGTACTGCCTCATGCAAAGTGATAATCTCGGTGTGATTAGATGAGGTAGCTACAAGGGTTTGTTTTGTAGATCTCCAAGATATGGCGGTGTTCCCAATAGCAAATACATAGCCAGTTTGGGAACGACCTTTGTGTGGGTTGGAGAGATACCCTGCGTCAGCAAATCCTACCAATACGTTCATCGGGGTAGGTTCTATGGCATTAGCATTTACTTCAGCATTTGCCTTTATGGAAGCAGCTTCCTTTGCCTGCTTGTAGGGAAAGAATAGTCCCAAGTGAATGGTTCCTTTTAGGTATCGGAATATATTCTTGATACCATTCCAATGACATTGCGTCGGTGCTGAACTAAATCGAGCTAGTAAGTTTACTGAGAAGGCAATGTCCGGTCGCGTACATTGAGCTAAGTACAATAGAGCGCCTATTGCACTTAGGTAGAGAATTTCAGCTCCCAAAAGCTCCTCGTCATCTTCCTTTGGACGAAATGGATCTTTATTCGCATCCAAGCTACGACTGATCATGGGAGTGCTAACCGGGTGTGCTTTGTCCATGTTAAAGCGTCTAAGCATCTTCTGGACATAAGCAGACTGGTGGATGAGAATTCCATACTCTATATTCTATCTGAATACCAAGATAGAAACGAGTCTTCCCAAGATCTTTCATCTCAAATTCAGTTTTCAAGTATCCGGTGGTTTCACTTATTTCATCAAGAGTGTCGATTATATTCATATCGTCGACATATACTGCGATGATCGCAAATCCGGAACTTTTTTTCTTTACAAAGACGCAAGGACACAGTTCATCGTTCTTGTATCCCTTTCCAATCAAGTATTCACTCAGACGGTTATACCACATCCTTCCGGATTATTTCAAATCGTAAAGTGAGCGTTTCAAGCAAACTGAATACTCACTCCATGGTCTAGAGTTACTTGATTTGGGTAATGAAATGCCTTCGGGCACCTTCATGTAAATCTCCGTATCTAGATCCCCATAGGGATATGCAGTGACCACATCCATTAGCTGCATTTACAATCCTTCGGAAATAACTAGGCTGATTAGATAGCGGAACGTAATAATGTCCATTACTGGGGAGTATGTTTCCTTGTAATCGATACCAGGGCGTTGTGAGAAACCTTGTGCAACAAGGCGAGCCTTGTACCTTAGGACTTCGTGATTCTCATTACGCTTTCTGACAAGAACCTATTTTTGTCCAAAAAGCTTTACACTTAGCGGAGTTAGCACTACTGGGCCAAATACCTGGTGTTTTGTCAGAGAGTCAAGCTCTGCCTGGATAGCATCTTTCCATTTAGGCCAATCGGCTCTTTGTTGACATTCTTCAACAGAGCATGGTTCAACATCATCATGCTCTATGATTTCTTGAGCAACTGTGTATGTAAACACATCATCCATATGAGTGGTCGATCGTTCCCTCAAATCCTGAATAAAGTACAACTGAACCAATACACAACGTACGGTTCCTCATGTGATTAGTATCGATCATCTTTCATCATCCTTCGTGCCAACCCTGCGTTACGCTCCCAAAACCTGAATGCAAAAACAGACATCCACCCCCCAAATACTCGGGGGTTAGCAAAACTCCACTGTTTTGCTAGTGCAAGTACAAGTGAAAAAATACGGGTCATACAATTCACATTCCACGAATAACAATAACCAGGAATCCTGAAAAATCCAAACGTAACGAAAAGTACTTCCCGAGGCAAGAGTTTGGGTAAAACATTCCAAAACCGAAAGATCACAAATCGAGGGAAACAATTTATAAAACGGTTTAAAATGCCATCAAAAGTTTTAATAGAAAACAATTTAGGATTTATTGAATCCTACTCTTTCCAAAACTCGAAATACGAAAGGGGTCACCACCCCGAAGGTTTATTTTCTGTAAAATGACCTTTACAAAACCGTTGGGCTTTTAGCCCCAAATCTCATCAACTCACAGTACACGAGAACGACAACAAGGTTCGTCTCCAACATCAAAACCCACAACCCAAGGTTTAAACACAGACGACAAATACTCTCGTGCCATCCTAGCCAAGTAAGCATAACGAACAACTTACCTCTTACACACTTTAGTCGATGCATGCAATCATGAAAACCGTTCAAAATACTCGTTTCCGGAAACGCTAATAATCCAAATCACATTGTAAAATGCACCACAATTAACTGCGGACCCACAGCTTCGTGGACCCCTACCGAGACCCCGTCGGATCTAACCCGTAGTGGTTAAAACCAAGCTCGCGGTTCCACAGCTTCGTGGAGCCCTACCGAGACCCCGTCGGATCTAACCCATAGTGAGCATACACACACGTTACTCATGCAATACTAATATGCTAAGAATGTAAGTTCATTAATAATACTCACTAAAGATGGCCACTAATCCGACACCATTATCAAACTCTTCAAAACACAATAACAAGATTAAACACGGAATACACGATTCGATAACTTTAAACAACAGGGGTATCATCAAAGCCTTCAACGTTCAAAATAATCAAATCATAATCAATTCCCAAAACACACCGTTCATAAAACACACATGCATTTTGAAAGAGAGCCTTTAACGAGGCCAAAACAAATCTTTTGAAAATTCATTTGCAATTAACCAAGCAAACACACCAAGACGACCACCGATCGTCACATCCACAAAATGAGAAGCGTATGAACAAGGTACTTGCCTCGAAACCACAGTCGCAACAAGACAACGGATGAAATACGGTCGAACAGCCCCGAACTCCCGAACACTATCAAGAACGCGATAACACCGCAATTACTACGAGAATAACACCACACGAATCATCAATCACCAACGGAATTCAACATCAGAATCATCGAGCACCTATAATCCTCCGTAAGGAACAATAACACATGGTTACGGCGAGAATCAAGGCCAAAACAACGGAAACCCCAACAAACTATCGAAGGGAACTCATTCGAGCATTTAATCGAACATTAAATGTTCGAGACCCTCCAAGAACAAAGAAATCACCCCTCGGGTCGAACGAATCAAAGATACGAGTATCCAATCGGTAGAACATGTTCAAAACAACATTTATACAACAATTAATTGAACAAAAACGGATTGGAATTGAAATCAAAAGGAAAATCCCCAAAATCTTCAAAAACAAGGGTTCAAGTCAAAATACCTTGATTCGACGAAAAACAAGGATTTGATGTTGTTAAACACATGAATAATACTAAGATTAATCATACCCATCATGGATTAATCAACAATACGGAACGAATCGGACAAAAACCAAAAACCCCAAAATTCAAGAAACTAGGGTTCTAAGAAAGATTACCTTGATTCGCTGGATCAAAGGATGATATAGGATGATTGATTGATGTTAGAAACTCAAGAACTTCGTGGATTGATAGATAAACAATATCTAATCACGTACTCCAAGCCCCAGCCGCGGAAGGAAATGAGAGGGATGAGAAAAATAGGTGTAAACCCGTATGCTCGATCATATATACTGCCCAGCGACGCACGAGGAGGCACGCACGGGCGCTGACGGCGCTGGTCGTGGCGCGCCACTGTCGCCCAATCGCCGGGACGACGAGCACCGGGCACGAGCACTCGCCGTGCGTGTGCGCCGTGGCCGCACGAGCACCGGATCGCGCGCAGCTCGTGCGCCACGCCAGGCGCCTGGCAGTCCTCGCCGACGTGGCGGCCAAAGGTTTAGCCGCCAAGACTCGACGACTCGAATTCCCGAAAACGCACGAAACGAACATGATGAAATGCTCTCGGACAACAAGATCGATCCGAAAAGAAATACCATGCAACAATTTATCGCACACGACCATGAAAAAGGTCAAAACAACAAATACGAATGCGGATACCCACAACTTTGGGTAAATTACAAAATGGCCCAAAACGCCAAAAAATCATGATACGTGATCGAATAACCAAACCGAAGTTCACAACACATCTAACAAAGTTAAATGGACTTACGGGAAACTCGAAACAGCAGTTTCAAACGAGATTCGCAAGAATCGAACTCAAGTGCGGAAAAGCCGCCAAAAAGCACGGAACTCAACAAAAAGACACCGAAACGAGCTCGGATGAGAAAAAGTGTAGAACTAATCATTCTCGGAATGACGAAACGGTCATGAGCTAGTCGTCAAAACGGACTTTCGCCGAAAAAATGAAATTACGGGAAATCGAAATTACGGGTATTACACACTACCCTCCTTAAAAGAAGTTTCGTCCCGAAACCTAAAACAAATAGGGAGAAGCAATGTCCCGCCATGAAACTCAACGAGATACACAAGAAACGCGTAACTTATGCCCATCGGCGAAACGTTACAAGCAACACAAAGGAATATACGACGTGAAAACACGCTCCACGACGGCTAACGTAACGCCACCGGTAGAGACATAATAAAATCAACAACTGATAAGCGTCATCAAACAGATAATACAATCGAGTCGATTATCCGAACAATCACAAAACACAATGAACGAAAATCAATATGATTGACCAACCCAACGGTACATCAATCAAAACGCGAGCCAATCGCTGAACAAATACGGAATTCCACCGCCCAAGGGTTGGAAGATCGAAAACGAGACTAATTTCCCGAACTTAAGGGAATTACGAAGGAGCCTGAACGTTCAACAATCACGAAACGAGATCAACAAAAACCGAAAAAACAAACGATCGAGACAACAAAAATCGAACAATCATGTCCGAATCACGAAGGATAATAAAATTCAAACAACAACTCCCAGGTTCACATCTCGGCTCGAGACAATATATGTTCTGGTGAAAACAACAAGATGTGCATTCCCATAAGATCCACAGGAAAGGGAATAGCAATTGAAAAGTCACAACAACAAACGAGTTATTTCGAAACAATACCACACTCGTTTAATCAACAAAAGAAATGGGCAGAATAGGCTCAGAAAATGTCAACGAGCATAAACGAGTCGACATAGTCGAAAATACAGAAGTTCGAAATCCGATCCACTTCAAATAGAAGAGTTAATAGAACCAAATGATGTCACTTCCGAACAAAGTTCACAAGAATCGAACCGAACTCGAAAATCACAAATGATACCAGATCGACCCAAAACAAGATCACAGCTCGTTCGAATGATGAAACCGAAATACAGAACAAGTTCAGAAAGTATCAACGAACACGAGCGAGTTGAAAGAATGGATAAAGAGAAAATACAAGAGTCAAAATAGTACGGGTATTACCTTCAACCTCGTCCACGAAATTCACAAAAACTAAGCAAGGTAACAATACATTAAACAACCGACACATAACGGAATAATCACCGATGCACACGGTCATACCTAACCAAGCTCTAACAGTTCGCACATGCGCGATAACACGAAATCACCACGGGCGACAACATTCGATACCAACATCCCACCTCTCACAGAGGGCTAACACAACAAATGTGTGGAAAACGACTCCACACTCACACCGCCAATTCGACTACAACTCATAGGGCCAACATCCTAACAATAACGCTAACGTCACATATACATTCCTGGACCGCAAATAGAAACGATAGGTTTTAAAAACGAAAACCACTTTCGAAAATAATTTGAAAACACTAGTTGATCTCGAGTATCATATATAAAAAGAAGTAGTACAAACATCGTCATCGGGACTTTGAAGAACCATTTCACATTGATAAAAATGAGGACACTTTCTCTTAGTGAAAAATTTTCAGAATATTCGACACTAGGGTCTAAGTAAAAGTGTTTCTAAAACAATGAAAATATCTCAAAACATTTTGGTCCTCAAGGTAGAAGAATTTTGAAACATATTGTGGCACCTTGGATGTACCACGAGAAAATAATTCATTTTAAAAGTACGTCTCGAAATTTATTTTCTAAGATACTCAAGGTTTTCAAAGATAATTCAATGGGATAGAATGCCCAAAAATTTCAGGTAATTACACGGAACATTATAACGACGTGGGCCCCACGCCAAAACCCACTAGGTTAAAAATCATTTACAAAAACACCAAAAAGGCCGATGACGGTAATATTTCAAAAACTCACAAAAGCCATTTACAAAATACTAAATACCGTCACAAGAATTTCACCAAAACGATAAAGGTCATAATGCTAAAAACTCGGTTAAGAGAATCGGTTTTCGAAATAAAACTCAGTTGGTAAAATACCGAAAGCCATTACAAAAGAACTCACGCAGCGGATAAAAGAAATACAGTCCAACATGCACAATCCAGCAACACTACTCCTCATATGAATGAAATATGAGAGTCAAATAACCACATATCACGAAATTAAAATCCATAAGAGGATTCCGTCACTTAACAAATAATCATAAAAATAGCTCGTGTCACACGAGGCACAACACAAAGAAGGGAGACTTACATCCACAGGTCGCACGAAGATGATGATCGCCCCACGATACTAATCATGACCAACAAACTCAGACGACGCGTCGCGACACGACTGAGTCAGACAAAATCGGATGAGACAAAAACTCAACAGACACCACTAAACCCGACAGCCTAGGTTTCCACAACCTAATCTCTGATACCATCCGCTCAGGGATATTACACGCCGTAGAACCTTTCCTCGAGGATCTACCAGACTGGTAACAACAAACGAACAACTCGACAATGCCTTTAAGGCTAAAAAGACTTAGTAGACCGATCTGGCCTTTCAATAAAAATATACAACTCAATTACAACTCATGCCCACGCAGGGGTCAAAATACAACCACACCCGTACAACGGGAAAAATATATAGCAGCGGAAAAATAAAGTACAACTGAACCAATACACAACGTACGGTTCCTCATGTGATTAGTATCGATCATCTTTCATCATCCTTCGTGCCAACCCTGCGTTATGCTCCCAAAACCTGAATGCAAAAATAGACATCCACCCCCCGAATACTCGGGGTTAGCAAAACTCCACTGTTTTGCTAGTGCAAGTACAAGTGCAAAAATACGGGTCATACAATTCACATTCCACGAATAACAATAACCAGGAATCCTCAAAAATCCAAACGTAACGAAAAGTACTTCCCGAGGCAAGAGTTTGGGTAAAACATTCCAAAACCGAAAGATCACAAATCGAGGGAAACAATTTATAAAACGGTTTAAAATGCCATCGAGAGTTTTAATAGAAAACAATTTCGGATTTATTGAATCCTACTCTTTCCAAAACTCGAAATACGAAAGGGGTCGCCACCCCGAAGGTTTATTTTCCGTAAAATGACCTTTATAAAACCGTTGGGATTTTAGCCCCAAATCTCATCAACTCACAGTACACGAGAACGACAACAAGGTTCGTCTTCCAACATCAAAACCCACAACCCAAGGTTTAAACACAGACGACAAATACTCTAATGCCATCCTAACCAAGTAAGCCAAACGAACAACTTACCTCTTACACACTTAGTCGATGCTGCAATCATGAAAACCGTTCAAAATACTCGTTTCCGGAAATGCTAATAATCCAAATCACATTGTAAAATGCACCACAATTAACCGCGGACCCACAGCTTCGTGGACCCCTACCGAGATCCCGTCGGATCTAACCCGTAGTGGTTAAAACCAAGATCGCGGTTCCACAGCTTCGTGGAGCCCTACCGAGACCCCGTCAGATCTAACCCGTATTGAGCATACACACACACGTTACTCATGCAATACTAATATGCTAAGAATGTAAGTTCATTAAGAATACTCACTAGAGATGGCCACTAATCCGACACCATTATCAAACTCTTCAAAACACAATAACAAGATTAAACACGGAATACACGATTCCATAACTTTAAACAACAGGGGTATCATCAAAGCCTTCAACGTTCAAAATAATCAAATCATAATCAATTCCCAAAACACACCGTTCATAAAACACACATGCATTTTGAAAGAGAGCCTTTAACGAGGCCAAAACAAATCTTTTGAAAATTCATTTGCAATTAACCAAGCAAACACACCAAGACGACCACCGATCGTCACATCCACAAAATGAGAAGCGTATGAACAAGGTACTTGCCTCGAAACCACAGTCGCAACAAGACAACGGATGAAATACGGTCGAACAGCCCCGAACTCCCGAACACTATCAAGAACGCGATAACACCGCAATTACTACGAGAATAACACCACACGAATCATCAATCACCAACGGAATTCAACATCAGAATCATCGAGCACCTATAATCCTCCGTAAGGAACAATAACACATGGTTACGGCGAGAATCAAGGCCAAAACAACGGAAACCCCAACAAACTATCGAAGGGAACTCATTCGAGCATTTAATCGAACATTAAATGTTCGAGACCCTCCAAGAACAAAGAAATCACCCTCGGGTCGAACGAATCAAAGATACGAGTATCCAATCGGTAGAACATGTTCAAAACAACATTTATACAACAATTAATTGAACAAAAACGGATTGGAATTGAAATCAAAAGGAAAATCCCCAAAATCTTCAAAAACAAGGGTTCAAGTCAAAATACCTTGATTCGACGAAAAACAAGGATTTGATGTTGTTAAACACATGAATAATACTAAGATTAATCATACCCATCATGGATTAATCAACAATACGGAACGAATCGGACAAAAACCAAAAACCCCAAAATTCAAGAAACTAGGGTTCTAAGAAAGATTACCTTGATTCGCTGGATCAAAGGATGATATAGGATGATTGATTGATGTTAGAAACTCAAGAACTTCGTGGATTGATAGATAAACAATATCTAATCACGTACTCCAAGCCCCAGCCGCGGAAGGAAATGAGAGGGATGAGAAAAATAGGTGTAAACCCGTATGCTCGATCATATATACTGCCCAGCGACGCACGAGGAGGCACGCACGGGCGGCCAGTCGTGCGCCGGGTCGTGCGCGCCCACTGTCAGCCAACTGCTGGGACGCACGAGCACTGGGCACGAGCACTCGCTCGTGCGTGTGCAGTCAGGGCCGCACGAGCACCGGATCGTGCGCGCAGCTCGTGCGCCACGCTCGTGCGCCCCTGGCAGGTCCCTGCCGCACGTGGCCGGCCAGTGCCTAGCCGCCAAGACTCGACGACTCGAATTCCCGAAAACGCACGAAACGAACATGATGAAATGCTCTCGGACAACAAGATCGATCCGAAAAGAAATACCATGCAACAATTTATCGCACACGACCATGAAAAAGGTCAAAACAACAAATACGAATGCGGATACCCACAACTTTGGGTAAATTACAAAATGGCCCAAAACGCCAAAAAATCATGATACGTGATCGAATAACCAAACCGAAGTTCACAACACATCTAACAAAGTTAAATGGACTTACGGGAAACTCGAAACAGCAGTTTCAAACGAGATTCGCAAGAATCGAACTCAAGTGCGGAAAAGCCGCCAAAAAGCACGGAACTCAACAAAAAGACACCGAAACGAGCTCGGATGAGAAAAAGTGTAGAACTAATCATTCTCGGAATGACGAAACGGTCATGAGCTAGTCGTCAAAACGGACTTTCGCCGAAAAAATGAAATTACGGGAAATCGAAATTACGGGTATTACACACTACCCTCCTTAAAAGAAGTTTCGTCCCGAAACCTAAAACAAATAGGGAGAAGCAATGTCCCGCCATGAAACTCAACGAGATACACAAGAAACGCGTAACTTATGCCCATCGGCGAAACGTTACAAGCAACACAAAGGAATATACGACGTGAAAACACGCTCCACGACGGCTAACGTAACGCCACCGGTAGAGACATAATAAAATCAACAACTGATAAGCGTCATCAAACAGATAATACAATCGAGTCGATTATCCGAACAATCACAAAACACAATGAACGAAAATCAATATGATTGACCAACCCAACGGTACATCAATCAAAACGCGAGCCAATCGGCCGAACAAATACGAATTCCACCGCCCAAGGGTTGGAAGATCGAAAGCGAGACTAATTTCCCGAACTTAAGGGAATTACGAAGGAGCACAGGCGTTCAACAATCACGAAACGAGATCAACAAAAACCGAAAAAACAAACGATCGAGACAACAAAAATCGAACAATCATGTCCGAATCACGAAGGATAATAAAATTCAAACAACAACTCCCAGGTTCACATCTCGGCTCGAGACAATATATGTTCTGGTGAAAACAACAAGATGTGCATTCCCATAAGATCCACAGGAAAGGGAATAGCAATTGAAAAGTCACAACAACAAACGAGTTATTTCGAAACAATACCACACTCGTTTAATCAACAAAAGAAATGGGCAGAATAGGCTCAGAAAATGTCAACGAGCATAAACGAGTCGACATAGTCGAAAATACAGAAGTTCGAAATCCGATCCACTTCAAATAGAAGAGTTAATAGAACCAAATGATGTCACTTCCGAACAAAGTTCACAAGAATCGAACCGAACTCAGAAAAATCACAGCGATACCAGATCGACCCAAAACAAGATCACAGCTCGTTCGAATGATGAAACCGAAATACAGAACAAGTTCAGAAAGTATCAACGAACACGAGCGAGTTGAAAGAATGGATAAAGAGAAAATACAAGAGTCAAAATAGTACGGGTATTACCTTCAACCTCGTCCACGAAATTCACAAAAACGGAAGCAAGGTAACAATACATTAAACAACCGACACATAACGGAATAATCACCGATGCACACGGTCATACCTAACCAAGCTCTAACAGTTCGCACATGCGCGATAACACAGAAATCACCACGGGGCGACAACATTCGATACTAACATCCCACCTCTCACAGAGGGCTAACACAACAAATGTGTGGAAAACGACTCCACACTCACACCGCCAATTCGACTACAACTCATAGGGCCAACATCCTAACAATAACGCTAACGTCACATATACATTCCTGGACCGCAAATAGAAACGATAGGTTTTAAAAACGAAAACCACTTTCGAAAATAATTTGAAAACACTAGTTGATCTCGAGTATCATATATAAAAAGAAGTAGTACAAACATCGTCATCGGGACTTTGAAGAACCATTTCACATTGATAAAAATGAGGACACTTTCTCTTAGTGAAAAATTTTCAGAATATTCGACACTAGGGTCTAAGTAAAAGTGTTTCTAAAACAATGAAAATATCTCAAAACATTTTGGTCCTCAAGGTAGAAGAATTTTGAAACATATTGTGGCACCTTGGATGTACCACGAGAAAATAATTCATTTTAAAAGTACGTCTCGAAATTTATTTTCTAAGATACTCAAGGTTTTCAAAGATAATTCAATGGGATAGAATGCCCAAAAATTTCAGGTAATTACACGGAACATTATAACGACGTGGGCCCCACGCCAAAACCCACTAGGTTAAAAATCATTTACAAAAACACCAAAAAGGCCGATGACGGTAATATTTCAAAAACTCACAAAAGCCATTTACAAAATACTAAATACCGTCACAAGAATTTCACCAAAACGATAAAGGTCATAATGCCAAAAACTCGGTTAAGAGAATCGGTTTTCGAAATAAAACTCAGTTGGTAAAATACCGAAAGCCATTACAAAAGAACTCACGCAGCGGATAAAAGAAATACAGTCCAACATGCACAATCCAGCAACACTACTCCTCATATGAATGAAATATGAGAGTCAAATAACCACATATCACGAAATTAAAATCCATAAGAGGATTCCGTCACTTAACAAATAATCATAAAAATAGCTCGTGTCACACGAGGCACAACACAAAGAAGGGAGACTTACATCCACAGGTCGCACGAAGATGATGATCGCCCCACGATACTAATCATGACCAACAAACTCAGACGACGCGTCGCGACACGACTGAGTCAGACAAAATCGGATGAGACAAAAACTCAACAGACACCACTAAACCCGACAGCCTAGGTTTCCACAACCTAATCTCTGATACCATCCGCTCAGGGATATTACACGCCGTAGAACCTTTCCTCGAGGATCTACCAGACTGGTAACAACAAACGAACAACTCGACAATGCCTTTAAGGCTAAAAAGACTTAGTAGACCGATCTGGCCTTTCAATAAAAATATACAACTCAATTACAACTCATGCCCACGCAGGGGTCAAAATACAACCACACCCGTACAACGGGAAAAATATATAGCAGCGGAAAAATAAAGTACAACTGAACCAATACACAACGTACGGTTCCTCATGTGATTAGTATCGATCATCTTTCATCATCCTTCGTGCCAACCCTGCGTTATGCTCCCAAAACCTGAATGCAAAAATAGACATCCACCCCCCGAATACTCGGGGTTAGCAAAACTCCACTGTTTTGCTAGTGCAAGTACAAGTGCAAAAATACGGGTCATACAATTCACATTCCACGAATAACAATAACCAGGAATCCTCAAAAATCCAAACGTAACGAAAAGTACTTCCCGAGGCAAGAGTTTGGGTAAAACATTCCAAAACCGAAAGATCACAAATCGAGGGAAACAATTTATAAAACGGTTTAAAATGCCATCGAGAGTTTTAATAGAAAACAATTTGGATTTATTGAATCCTACTCTTTCCAAAACTCGAAATACGAAAGGGGTCGCCACCCCGAAGGTTTATTTTCCGTAAAATGACCTTTATAAAACCGTTGGGATTTTAGCCCCAAATCTCATCAACTCACAGTACACGAGAACGACAACAAGGTTCGTCTTCCAACATCAAAACCCACAACCCAAGGTTTAAACACAGACGACAAATACTCTAATGCCATCCTAACCAAGTAAGCCAAACGAACAACTTACCTCTTACACACTTAGTCGATCCGCAATCATGAAAACCGTTCAAAATACTCGTTTAGGAAATGCTAATAATCCAAATCACAATGTAAAATGCACCACAATTAACCGCGGACCCACAGCTTCGTGGACCCCTACCGAGATCCCGTCGGATCTAACCCGTAGTGGTTAAAACCAAGATCGCGGTTCCACAGCTTCGTGGAGCCCTACCGAGACCCCGTCAGATCTAACCCGTATTGAGCATACACACACACGTTACTCATGCAATACTAATATGCTAAGAATGTAAGTTCATTAAGAATACTCACTAGAGATGGCCACTAATCCGACACCATTATCAAACTCTTCAAAACACAATAACAAGATTAAACACGGAATACACGATTCCATAACTTTAAACAACAGGGGTATCATCAAAGCCTTCAACGTTCAAAATAATCAAATCATAATCAATTCCCAAAACACACCGTTCATAAAACACACATGCATTTTGAAAGAGAGCCTTTAACGAGGCCAAAACAAATCTTTTGAAAATTCATTTGCAATTAACCAAGCAAACACACCAAGACGACCACCGATCGTCACATCCACAAAATGAGAAGCGTATGAACAAGGTACTTGCCTCGAAACCACGATCGCAACAAGACGACGGATGAAATACGGTCGAACGGCCCCGAACTCCCGAACACTATCAAGAACGCAATAACACCGTAATTACTACGAGAATAACACCACACGAATCATCAATCACCAACGGAATTCAACATCGGAATCATCGAGCACCTATAATCCTCCGTAAGGAACAATAACACATGGTTACGACGAGAATCAAGGCCAAAACAACGGAAATCCCAACAAACTATCGAAGGGAACTCATTCGAGCATTTAATCGAACATTAAATGTTCGAGACCCTCCAAGAACAAAGAAATCACCACTCGGGTCGAACGAATCAAAGATACGAGTATCCAATCCGTAGAACATGTTCAAAACAACATTTATACAACAATTAATTGAACAAAAACTGATTGGAATTGAAATCAAAAGTAAAATCCCCAAAATCTTCAAAAACAAGGGTTCAAGTCAAAATACCTAGATTCGACGAAAAAAAAGGATTTGATGTTGTTAAACACGTGAATAATACTAAGATTAATCATACCCATCATGGATTAATCAACAATACGGAACGAATCGGACAAAAACCGAAAAACCCCAAAATTCAAGAAACTAGGGTTCTAAGAAAGATTACCTTGATTCACTGGATCAAAGGATGATATAAGGTGATTGATTGATGTTACAAACTCAAGAACTTCGTGGATTGATAGATAAATAACATCTAATCACGTACTACAAGCCCCAGCCACGGAAGGAAATGAGAGGGATGAGAAAAATGGGTGTAAACTCGTCTGCTCGATCATATATACTGCCCAGCGACGCACGAGCAGGCACGCACGAGCGGCCGGTCGTGTGCCGGGTCGTGCGCGCCCACTGTCAGCCAACTGCCGGGATGCACGAGCACTGGGCACGAGCACTCGCTCGTGCGTGTGCAGTCAGGGCCGCACGAGCACTGGATCATGCGCGCAGCTCGTGCGCCACGCTCGTGCGCCCCTGGCAGGTCCCTGCCGCATGTGGCCGGCCAGTGCCTAGCCGTCAAGACTCGACGACTCGAATTACCGAAAACGCACGAAACGAACACGACGAAATGCTCTCGGACAACAACATCGATCTGAAAAGAAATACCATGCAACAATTTATCGCACGCGACCATGAAAAAGGTCAAAACAACAAATACGAATGCGGATACCCACAACTTTGGGTAAATTACAAAATGGCCCAAAACGCCCGAAAATCATGATACGTGATCGAATAACCAAACCGAAATTCACAACACGTCTAACAAAGTTAAACGGACTTACGGGAAATTCGAAACAGCAGTTTCAAATGAGATTCGCAAGAATCGAACTCAAGTGCAAAAAAGTCGTCAAAAAGCACGGAACTCAAAAAAACGACACCGAAACGAACTCGGATGAGAAAACGTGCAGAATTAATCATTCTTGGAATGACGAAACGGTCATGAGCGAGTCGTCAAAATGGACTTTCGCCGAAAAAAGAAATTACGGGAAATCGAAATTACGGGTATTACACACTACCCTCCTTAAAAGAAGTTTCGTCCCGAAACTTAAAACAAGTAGGGAGAAGCAATGTCCCGCCAGGAAACTCAACGAGATACACAAGAAATGCGTAACTTACGCCCATCGGCGAAACGTTACAAGCAACGCAAAGGAATATACGGCGTGAAAACACGCTCCACGACGGCTAACGTAACGCCACCGGTAGAGACATAATAAAATCAACAAGTGATAAGCATCATCAAACAGATAATACAATCGATCCGATTATCCGAACAATCACAAAACACAATGAACGAAAATCAATATGATTGACCAACCCAACGGTACATCAATCAAAATGCGAGCCAATTGCTGAACAAATACGGAATTCCACCGCCCAAGGGTTGGAAGATCGAAAACGAGACTAATTTCCCGAACTTAAGGGAATTACGAAGGAGCCTGAACGTTCAACAATCACGAAACGAGATCAACAAAAACCGAACAAACAAACGATCGAGACAACAAAAATCGAACAATCATGTCCGAATCACGAAGGATAATAAAATTCAAACAACAACTCCCAGGTTCACGTCTCGGCTCGAGACAATATATGTTCTGGTGAAAACAAAAAGATGTGCATTCCCATAAGATCCACAGGAAAGGGAATAGCAATTGAAAAGTCACAACGACAAACGAGTTATTTCGAAACAATACCACACTTGTTTGATCAACAAAAGCAAGGGGCAGAACAAGCTCAAAAAATGTCAACGAGCATAAACGAGTCGACAGAGTCGAAAATATAGAAGTTCGTAATCCGATCCACTTCGAATAGAAGAGTTAATAGAACCAAATTATGTCACTTCCGAACAAGGTTCACAAGAATCGAATCGAACTCGGAAAAGTCACAGCGATACCAGATCGACCCAAAACAAGATCACAGTTCCTTCGAATGATGAAACCGAAATACAGAACAAGTTCAGAAAGTATCAACGAACACGAGCGAGTTGAAAGAATGGAGAAAGAGAAAATACAGGATTCAAAATAGTACGGGTATTACCTTCAACCTCGTCCACGAAATTCACAAAAACGGAAGCAAGGTAACAATACATTAAACAACCGACACATAACGGAATAATCACCGATGCACACGGTCATACCAAACCAAGCTCTAACAGTTGGCACATGCGCGATAACACAGAAATCACCACGGGGCGACAACATTCGATACCAACATCCCACCTCTCACAGAGGGCTAACACAACAAATGTGTGGAAAATGACTCCACACTCACACCGCCAATTCGACTACAACTCATAGGGCCAACATCCTAACAATAACGCTAACGTCACATATACATTCCTGGACCGCAAATAGAAATGATAGGTTTTAAAAACGAAAACCACTTTCGAAAATAATTTGAAAGCACTAGTTGATCTCGAGTATCATATATAAAAAGAAGTAGTACAAACATCGTCATCGGGACTTTGGAGAACCATTTCACATTGATAAAAATGAGGACACTTTCTCTTAGTGAAAAATTTTCAGAATATTCGACCCTAGGGTCTAAGTAAAAGTGTTTCTAAAACAATGAAAATATCTCAAAACATTTTGGTCCTCAAGGTAGAAGAATTTTGAAACATATTGTGGCACCTTGGATGTACCACGAGAAAATAATTCATTTTAAAAGTACGTCTCGAAATTTATTTTCTAATATACTCAAGGTTTTCAAAGATAATTCATGCCCAAAAATTTCAGGTAATTACACGGAACATTATAACGCCGTGGGCCCCACGCCAGAACCCACCAGGCTAAAAACCATTTACAAAAACACCAAAAAGGCCGATGACGGTAATATTTCAAAAACTCACAAAAGCCATTTACAAAATACTAAATACCGTCACAAGAATTTCGCCAAAACGATCAAGGCCATAATGCCAAAAACTCGGTTAAGGGAATCGGTTTTCGAAATAACACTCAGTTGGTAAAATACCGAAAGCCATTACAAAAGAACTCACGCAGCGGATAAAAGAAATACAGTCCAACATGCACAATCCAGCAACACTATTCCTCATATGAATGAAATATGAGAGTCAAATAACCACATATCACGAAATCAAAATCCATAAGAGGATTCCGTCACTTAACAAATAATCATAAAAATAGCTCGTGTCACACGAGGCACAACACAAAAAAGGGAGACTTACATCCACAGGTCGCACGAAGATGATGATCGCCCCACGATATTAATCACGACCAACAAACTCAGACGACGCGTCGCGATACGACTGAGTCAGACAAAATCCGACGAGACAAAAACTCAACATACACCACTAAACCCGACAGCCTAGGTTTCCACAACCTAATCTCTGATACCATTTATGTAACACCCCCAATCCGCTCAGGGATATTACACGCCGTAGAACCTTTCCTCGAGGATCTACCAGGCTGGTAACAACAAACGAACAACTCGACAATGCCTTTAAGGCTAAAAAGACTCAGTAGACCGACCTGGCTTTTCAATAAAAATATACAACTCAATTACAACTCATGCCCACGCAGGGGTCAAAATACAACCACACCCGTACAATGGGAAAAATATATAGCAGCGGAAAAATAAAGTACAACTGAACCAATACACAACGTACGGTTCCTCATATGATTAGTATCGATCATCATTCATCATCCTTCGTGCCAACCCTGCGTTACGCTCCCAAACACTGAATGCAAAAATAGACATCCAACCCCCGAATACTCGGGGTTAGCAAAACTCCACTGTTTTGCTAGTGCAAGTACAAGTGCAAAAATACGGGTCATACAATTCACATTCCACGAATAACAATAACCAGGAATCCTCAAAAATCCAAACGTAACGAAAAGTACTTCCCGAGGCAAGAGTTTGGGTAAAACAATCCAAAACCGAAAGATCACAAATCGAGGGAAACAATGTATAAAATGGTTTAAAATGCCATCGAGAGTTTTAATAGAAAACAATTTCGGATTTATTGAATCCTACTCTTTCCAAAACTCGAAATACGAAAGGGGTCACCACCCCGAAGGTTTATTTTCCGTAAAATGACCTTTATAAAACCGTTGGTATTTTAGCCCCAAATCTCATCAACTCACAGTACATGATGTAATATCCACAATTTCGATTTCCGGTAATTTTCATTTTTCCGGTGGAGGTCCATTTCGATGACTCGATTAGGACCGTTTCGTGATTCTGGGAATATCTTATTCTGCACTTTTGTCATCCGAGTTCGTTTCGGTGTCGTTCTGTCGAATTCCGTGTTCTTTAGCGACTTTTCCACGTATGAGTTCGACTTTGTTAGATCACGGTTAATTTTTGGAAACTCCAAAAATTCTAAATCTTTTCAATATTATAAAGCATCGAGTTAGATTTCCAATGGTTCAAACGGCGAGTCAATCGGAGTCCGGACGAGAGAGTTATGGTCGAAATAGCTCAGACACTCATTTTCCGATTTTGGCGGCGGCACATGTCGTGAGCCGCGGCACAGGCCGGCAGGGCCGCGGCACACTGCCGAGTCACTGCCGTGGCACACCCGTCCGGGCCGCGGCACACTCGTGTTGCAATTGTCCTGGCCGACCCGTCTGTACTGTGAGCCGCGGCACAGGCCGGCAGGGCCGCGGCACACTGCCGAGTCACTGGGCGCAATTTTGGCCACAGCCGCGGCACCTTCAAGCCGCGGCACACAGAGTGGTGCCGATCACCGGGCGCAAATTTTGGCCTCGTGCGCGACACACACTCATCTTTGAGCGGCACACTATGCAGACAGCGCTATAACTGTGTGTTTTCAGCGAGATTCACTCATTTTCCTCCTTTTCTTCAACCGTGCGAGAGAGAGGGCTTGAGAGGGAGATTTTCCTTCATCTATCAATTGATTGTGTGACTTTCTTCATCTCCTTTCAATCGTGAAGCTCGGATTGTGGATCTAACACGTGTTCTTCGGACCAAAGGGCTTGAATCTTCAAGAGGTAAGATCTCTTATACCCTAGTATGTATTTGGGTAGGGTTTGGTGGTGATCTTGTCTTTTAATCCGATTTAACCGATGTTGTTTTTAGATGTCGATGGTATACTCGTGACCCTTGGTTCCCTTGTTATTAGATGGGATGAAATCCCGTTAATCTGCCGTTGACCGATTTCAATTCCCTATGCACTCTTGATGTTCGATGAATTGTCCCAACGGGTAGAACTAGGAGGAATTTCTTCATATTCATGATGTTGAGATTGATTGTATATCATTATTGTGTTAGGGTCGGATTTGAGAGGATTGTTCGGACCGAAACCTATTCCTTCATCGTTCCCTTCGCGTCGTATTACCAAGGCAAGTACCTCGATATACGAATTGTAACTGTGTGAAATCATTGTTGTCGAAGTGTATGAGTTTATACGGATGTATATATGTGTATATATATGTATGTGTATATATATATATATATGTATTTATATATATATTTATATGTTAAATATATGTATGTATATATGTATATTGATATATATGCTTATGTCGGTGATCGACGAGTGATGAATGCTAACACTAGTTGACGTACTCAACTTGGATTGATGGACGAATTATAGTTATTCATATAATATAGTAAGGTCATATATATATATATATATATATAAATATATATTCGGTTGAGTCGCAATAAAGAGATATATGTGAGGTGTTGATTGGTCATGCTTGAAGGCTTATTGTGATTGAGTTTGATTAATAACGTGCGTGTTACTGTTTATTTGTGTGGTTATGGACTGGCGGAGAAATTGTGTGACTTGATGTACCGAGTTGAAATTTGTTGTGACGTTTGTCCATGTGCTTGATGTTTGAAATAATGTGGATACTTGTTGTGAGAAACGTCGTATCCGGGAACCTCTGAGGGCGGGGCGTGCACTCCGGCCTGGGGTATGCTGCAATGTGCGGCTCCATATGGGTGGTGAACGTCGGTGTTACCTAATGCGCGCGCAAGGGGCGGCTCTTACGGGAGTGATCGCCGGTGCGGTGACATGTTCAATGAGCGGCCAACATGATGGAGTGAACGCCGGTACACATGTGCGCAAGGGAGGCGCCTGGCAGGCTTATTGGTTACGGGTATTTGAGTGATAGCTAAGACCCCGTTACCGAACGATGTTCTTATCTCAAATTCTTTCAACTCACTTTTAAATGTTTGTCTTGATATAGACCGCGATTCGTGTTTTTGAAAGCTTGTTTCAAATTGTTTTTAAAGCGTTGGTATCAGGGTTAATTAACCACGGAGGTTTGACGAAATCTCCGAGGGTTAATTAATCGGGGGTCTTGAGCAGGTTATGTCGAATGAGAGATTGTGCCTTTGATTGAATTGTGGTGCCTTTCTGTGTATCGGGTCGAGGACCCTGTGAAATGTTGAGATGTTTGATCTCGTGATGATGTTATTTGGATTGGGTTGAGAACCCTGTGAGATGTTGTAATGATTTCGTCTGTGACAATGTTCCATATGTTGGGTCAAGGACCCGAGAGTTTTTTTTTTAAATTATTTTCCAAAAGTGTTCCCATTCGATTTTCAAAACCCCAAGACGGCCCGAGTCAATAATAATGTTTGCAAACTATCTTATCAAAATACTTTTCCTTTTACAAAAGGGATTTTTCTGACTCCTTAGGCTCGTTTAAAGTCTCATTGGTGTTATGTTCCGTAAAGAGAATATGACTATGTGATTATCTTTCACCTTGTGTATACGAGTGTTATTCTGTGTTGACTATGGGAATGTATGGTTTGTGTTAAGGCTTCACGGCGGTTGAGTTTTGTGTTGTTACTGTTCGTATATCTTGTATATTATGTACTTGCACTAGCAAAATCCCAGTTTGCTAACCCCCGAGTTTTCGGGGGGTGGGTGCCTGTTATGCGCTCAGGTTTTGGCAGCTCGGGAGCAGTCACGGGATTGGCTCGGAAGGAGATGGAAGACGACGATGCTAATCACACCAGAGTCAGAGTCTTTTCTTTTGTTTCATTTTGGTCGGTATTTCTCTATCGTTCGAGTATTCACCCTTGCATGAGTGTAGTTATCATTTATTAAATTGAGTTGTCATTCTTTTCAGTGTTCAAGTTTATTGTTGTCATGGTAATATGTATGTCGTTAATTCTGAATTGGTTAATGACCTTGTCGGTCTGCTTTGTATTTAATTTTGACCCCGATCGGTCAACCATTGAGTAGTATTTTGGAGTTTAGCCTGGTGGATCCTTGTGATAAGGGTCTACGGCGTGTGACATTACCGGTCGTATTCTGGAGTTAGCTTTCCAATGGTTCAAACGGCGAGTCAATCGGAGTCTGGACGAGAGAGTTATGGTCGAAATAGCTCAGACACTCATTTTCCAGTTTTGGCCGAGCAGCCTGTACTGTGAGCCGCGGCACAGGCCGGCAGGGCCGCGGCACACTGCCGAGTCACTGCCGCGGCACACCCGTCCGGGCCGCGGCACACTCGTGTTGCAATTGTCCTGGCCGACCCGTCTGTACTGTGAGCCGCGGCACAGGCCGGCAGGGCCGCGGCACACTGCCGAGTCACTGGGCGCAATTTTGGCCCTGTGCCGCGGCACACTGCGGCTGGGCCGCGGCACACAGAGCGGTCTGCCGATCACTGGGCGCAAATTTTGGCCCTGTACCGCGGCACACTCATGCTGGGCCGCGGCACACTCTGCAGACAACGCTATAACTGTGTGTTTTCAGCGAGATTCACTCATTTTCCTCCCTTTCTTCAACCGTGCGAGAGAGAGGGCTTGAGAGGGAGATTTTCCTTCATCTATCAATTGATTGTGTGACTTTCTTCATCTCCTTTCAATCGTGAATCTCGGATTGTGGATCTAACACGTGTTCTTCCGACCAAAGGGCTTGAATCTTCAAGAGGTAAGAACTCCTATACCCTAGTATGTATTTGGGGAGGGTTTGGTGGTGATCTTGTCTTTTAATCCGATTTAACCGATGTTGTTTTTAGATGTCGATGGTATACTCGTGACCCTTAGTTCCCTTGTTATTGGATGGGATGAAATCCCGTTAATTCGCCGTTGACCGATTTCAATTCCCTATGCACTCTTGATGTTCGATGAATTGTCCCAATGGGTAGAACTAGGAGGAATTTCTTCATATTCATGATGTTGAGATTGATTGTATATCATTATTGTGGTAGGGTCGGATTTGAGAGGATTGTTCGGACCGAAACCTATTCCTTCGTCGTTCCCTTCGCATCGTATTACCAAGGCAAGTACCTCGATATACGAATTGTAACTGCGTGAAATCATTGTTGTCGAAGTGTATGAGTTTATACGGATGTATATATGTGTATATATATATATGTATATATATATATATATGTATTTATATATATATTTATATGTTAAATATATGTATGTATATACGTATATTGATATATATGCTTATGTCGGTGATCGACGAGTGATGAATGCTAACACTAGTTGACGTACTCAACTTGGATTGATGGACGAACTATAGTTATTCATATAATATAGTAAGGTTATATATATATCTATATATCTATATATATAAATATATATTCGGCTGAGTCGCAATATAGAGATATATGTGCGGTGTTGATTGGTCATGCTTGAAGGCTTATTGTGATTGAGTTTGATTAATAACGTGCGTGTTAATGTTTATTTGTGTGGTTATGGACTGGCGGAGAAATTGTGTGACTTGATGTACCGAGTTGAAAATTGTTGTGACGTTTGTCCGTGTGCTTGATGTTTGAAATAATGTGGATACTTGTTGTGAGAAACGTCGTATCCGGGAACCTCTGAGGGCGGGGCGTGCACTCCGGCCTGCGGTATGCTGCAATGTGCGGCTCCATATGGGTGGTGAACGCCGGTGTTACCTAATGCGCGCGCAAGGGGAGGCTCTTACGGGAGTGATCGCCGGCGCGGTGACATGTTCAATGAGCGGCCAACATGATGGAGTGAACGCCGGTACACAGGTGCGCAAGAGAGGCGCCTGGCAGGCTTATTGGTTACGGGTATTTGAGTGACTGCTAAGACCCCGTTACCGAACGATGTTCGTATCTCAAATTCTTTCAACTCACTTTTAAATGTTTGTCTTGATATAGACCGCGATTCGTGTTTTTGAAACCTTGTTTCAAATTGTTTTTAAAGCGTTGGTATCAGGGTTAATTAACCACGGAGGTTTGACGAAATCTCCGAGGGTTAATTAATCGGGGGTCTTGAGCAGGTTATGTCGAATGAGAGATTGTGCCTTTGATTGAATTGTGGTGCCTTTCTGTGTATCGGGTCGAGGACCCTGTGAAATGTTGAGATGTTTGATCTCGTGATGATGTTATTTGGATTGGGTTGAGAACCCTGTGAGATGTTGTAATGATTTCGTCTGTGACAATGTTCCATATGTTGGGTCAAGGACCCGAGAGCTTTTTTTTAAATTATTTTCTAAAAGTGTTCCCATTCGATTTTCAAAACCCCAAGACGGCCCGAGTCAATAATAATGTTTGCAAACTATCTTATCAAAATACTTTTCCTTTTACAAAAGGGATTTTTCTGACTCCTTGGGCTCGTTTAAAGTCTCATTGGTGTTATGTTCCGTAAAGAGAATATGACTATGTGATTATCTTTCACCTTGTGTATGCGAGTGTTATTCTGTGTTGACTATTGGAATGTATGGTTTGTGTTAAGACTTCACGGCGGTTGAGTTTTGTGTTGTTACTGTTCGTATATCTTGTATATTATGTACTTGCACTAGCAAAATTCCAGTTTGCTAACCCCCGAGTTTTCGGGGGGTGGGTGCCTGTTATGCGCTCAGGTTTTGGCAGCTCGGGAGCAGTCACGGGATTGGCTCGGAAGGAGATGGAAGACGACGATGCTAATCACACCAGAGTCAGAGTCTTTTCTTCTGTTTCATTTTGGTCGGTATTTCTCTGTCGTTCGAGTATTCACCCTTGCATGAGTGTAGTTATCATTTATTAAATTGAGTTGTCATTCTTTTCTGTGTTCAAGTTTATTGTTGTCATGGTAATATGTATGTCGTTAATTCTGAATTGGTTAATGACCTTGTCGGTCTGCTTTGTATTTAATTTTGACCCCGGTCGGTCAATCATTGAGTAGTCTTTTGGAGTTTAGCCTGGTGGATCCTTGTGATAGGGGTCTACGGCGTGTGACATTCCCGGTCGTATTCTGGGGTGTTACACACGAGAACGACAACAAGGTTCGTCTTCCAACATCAAAACCCACAACCCAAGGTTTAAACACAGACGACAAATACTCTAGTGCCATCCTAGCCAAGTAAGCCAAACGAACAACTTACCTCTTACACACTTAGTCGATGCATGCAATCATGAAAACCGTTCAAAATACTCGTTTCCGGAAACGCTAATAATCCAAATCACATTGTAAAATGCACCACAATTAACCGCGGACCCACAGCTTCGTGGACCCCTACCGAGACCCCGTCGGATCTAACCCGTAGTGGTTAAAACCAAGCTCGCGGTTCCACAGCTTTGTGGAGCCCTACCGAGACCCCGTCGGATCTAACCCGTAGTGAGCATACACACACACACGTTACTCATGCAATACTAATATGCTAAGAATGTAAGTTCATTAAGAATACTCACTAGAGATGGCCACTAATCCGACACCATTATCAAACTCTTCAAAACATAATAACAAGATTAAACACGGAATACACGATTTCATAACTTTAAACAACAGGGGTATCATCAAAGCCTTCAATGTTCAAAATAATCAAATCATAATCAATTCCCAAAACACACCGTTCATAAAACACACACGCATTTTGAAAGAGAGCCTTTAATGAGGCCAAAACAAATCTTTTGAAAATTCATTTGCAATTAACCAAGCAAACACACCAAGACGACCACCAATAGTCACATCCACAAAGCGAGAAGCGTATGAACAAGGTACTTGCCTCGAAACCACGATTGCAACAAGACAACGGATGAAATACGGTCGAACGGCCCCGAACTCCCGAACACTATCAAGAACGCGATAACACCGCAATTACTACGAGAATAACACCACACGAATCATCAATCACCAATGGAATTCAACATCGGAATTATCGAGCACCTATAATCCTTCGTAAGGAACAATAACACATGGTTACGATGAGAATCAAGGCCAAAACAACGGAAATCCCAACAAACTATCGAAGGGAACTCATTCGAGCATTTAATCGAACATTAAATGTTCGAGACCTTCCAAGAACAAAGAAATCACCCCTCGGGTCGAACGAATCAAAGATACGAGTATCCAATCCGTAGAACATGTTCAAAACAACGTTTTTACAACAATTAATTGAACAAAAACGGGTTGGAATTGAAATCAAAAGGAAAATCCCCAAAATCTTCAAAAACAAGGGTTCAAGTCAAAATACCTTGATTCGATGAAAAATAAGGATTTGATGTTGTTAAACACATGAATAATACTAAGATTAATCATACCCATCATGGATTAATCAATAATACGGAACGAATCGGACAAAAACCCAAAAACCCCAAAATTCAAGAAACTAGGGTTCTAAGAAAGATTACCTTGATTCGCTGGATCAAAGGATGATATAGGATGATTAATTGATGTTAGAAACTCAAGAACTTCGTGGATTGATAGATAAACAACATCTAATCACGTACTCCAAGCCCCAGCCGCGGAAGGAAATGAGAGGGATGAGAAAAATGGGTGTAAACCCGTCTGCTCGATCATATATACTGCCCAGCGACGCACGAGCAGGCACGCACGAGCGGCCGGTCGTGCGCCGGGTCGTGCGCGCCCACTGTCAGCCAACTGCCGGGATGCACGAGCACTCGCTCGTGCGTGTGCAGTCAGGGCTGCACGAGCACCGGATCGTGCGCGCAGCTCGTGCGCCCCTGGCAGGTCCCTGCCGCACGTGGCCGGCCAGTGCCTAGCCGCCAAGACTCGACGACTCGAATTCCCGAAAACGCACGAAACGAACACGATGAAATGCTCTCGGACAACAACATCGATCCGAAAAGAAATACCATGCAACAATATATCGCACGCGGCCATGGAAAAGGTTAAAACAACAAATACGAATGCGGATACCCACAACTTTGGATAAATTACAAAATGGCCCAAAACGCCCGAAAATCACGATACGTGATCGAATAACCAAACCGAAGTTCACAACACGTCTAACAAAGTTAACCGGACTTATGGAAAACTCGAAACAACAGTTTCAAACGAGATTCGCAAGAATCGAACTCAAGTGCGGAAAAGTCGCCAAAAAGCACGGAACTCAACAAAACGACACCGAAACGAGCTCGGATGACAAAAAGTGCAGAATTAATCATTCTCGGAATGACGAAACGGTCATGATCGAGTCATCAAAATGGACTTTCGCCGAAAAAAGAAATTACCGGAAATCGAAATTACGGGTATTACACCTTATTGGGGACTTCTAACCTTGCAGGCACATTTGCAGCTGGAATGTGTGATCTTGTCACTTTGGCGATATCAGTAAACATATCAGGCATCGAATCTGCTACGTTCTGAAGATCGAGGATTCGTTGTACTTCACGATCACATAGTGAGGTACGGGGATCATAATTAGACAGACTATGGACGGACCAGGACAATTCTTGTCATTCCTTGAAAAATTTCTTTTTCTCCTGTCCCCCTAACGACGGGAATTCTGACTCATTGAAGTGACAATCCGCAAAGCGCGCGGTAAAGAGATCACCTGTCAAGGGTTCTAAGTAGCGGATGATTGTTGGGGATTCATATCCAACGTAGATACCTAAACGTCTCTGAGGACCCATTTTATTGCGTTGTGGGGGCGCAATCGGCACATATGTTGCACAACCAAATATGCGTAGGTGTGAGATATCCAGTTCATATCCAGTTATCAACTGGTACGCAGAAAATGGTTGGCCAACGGTAGGTCTGAAATGAATAAGTACGGCTGCATGTAGGACTGTATATCCCCAAGCAGAGATGGGCAGATTGGTGCGGAAAACCAATGCCCGTGTTACCATTTGGATTCTTTTAATGGTTGCCTCTGCGAGACCATTTTGTATATGCACATGGGGAACGGGATGCTCTACATCAATTCCGATTGACATGCAGTAGTCATCAAATACTTTAGATGTAAATTCTTCTGCATTATCGAGACAAATAGACTTGATAGGGTGATCAGGATGGTGAGTCCTTAGACGAATGACCTGAGCTAGGAGTTTTGCAAATGCAGCATTTCGAGTGGAAAGGAGTGCGACATGTGACCAGCGTGTCGAAGCATCCACCAATACCATAAAGTACCTAAATGGTCCGCATTATGGGTGGATGGGTCCACAAATATCTCCTTGTATAAGTTGTAAGAATATGATGTTCGCTTTAGTGTCTTTAGTATAGGAAGGTCTCGCTCCTACTTTAGCTAAAGAGCAGGCTTTGCAGAATGAGCGATGTGCTTTTGACATAGTCAATTGCTTAGGAGGGGCATATGTCTCTCTTTCTTTAGACGACATAGCATGATTAACATCAATACTGTTCTTTATGTTGAGTTGTTGCCCTTTTTTTACTCGAAAGAAAGGATGTCCGTGCGAGTTCTTTAGGATACGGACCATCATATCTCGACCAGGATGACCTAGTCTATCATGCCAAAGCCTATATGAGTCTTTGTCCCAAATTTCATTTATGGTGACAGCATATGATTCGAATACCCTAATGGTTGTGGTGTACAGTCCACTATTTTGACTCTTAAGTTTTTCTAATATGCGTTTACGTCCACATTCATTAGATGTAATATAAAGGAACTCGATTCCATTCTCACAGTGGGTTTCGACGTGGAAATCATTGCTACGTATATCTTTAAAGCTTAGTAAAGTTCGAGGGGGCCTAGGTGCGTATAGAGCATTGGTAACTTGGAGAAGAGTGCCATTAGGCAATAAAAATCGGGCATTGCCTCGCCCTTGGATGAGTTGGGAGGACCCAATCATCGTGGTTATCGAGGATTGACATGCAACTAATTCATTGAATAGAAGTCTATTCCTAAGAATGGTGTGGGTGGTCCCACTGTCAACCAAACATTCAAGTTCTCCTTGATTCATTCCTATGAAAAATAGGAAAAATATTCGAACCATAAACATGCAAGTAATATTCTTTTCTTCGAAATAAAGCTAAGGATATAACATAAGCAATAATAATATCTTGTTCTAGAAAAACAAAGTTTCATCACACCATTACTGAAAATAAAACATCGATAAAATCGTTCTGAGGTAATAATGCCAAATGTAAACGAGAAAGTAAACATAATGATGACATTCAGTCATAAAGGGGTGCCTCTAATGACTATGACATGTATGGCTCATTGCGATTACCAATGACTGTGAAACTGACGTTGGGGGACTCGTCGAGAGCATCTTCCTCCATATAGTGATCCTCCCATTCTTTGGACTCTCTATATTTATTGTAGTGTGATGAGACTTGCTTGCTTCCATGACAGTTCTTGTACCAATGTCCAGCATCTCCACATCGATAGCATGGTTCATCGCCAACTCTGACTTTGGAAGCGACATGGTAGGAAGGTGCTTTGTTTCCTTGGGTAGAAGAGCCGAGAGCACCAAGTCTTCTCATTACATTGGAAGAAACCCCACGTCCTCGACCACGCCCTCGAGCACAGTGCCCTTTTCCACGTTGTGGTTTAGGGTTGCCATGACCAGTCCCATATGCATGGGGGTTCTTTCAACCTTTCACTTTGCCATAGTTGGCCTCGGGAACTTTCTTTGTCCCAGCCGGCCTGGCATTGTTGCTCACTAACACTTCATTATGCCTCTCAGCCACTTGCAGTAGGTTGATAAGCTTATTGAAGGTAGTGATACGTTTGTTGTCATACTCCAGCCTATACTGGTTCGCTAGTATAAAGGCAGAAGTAGGGAAGGTGGAAAGTGTTTTCTGGATCATATCATCTTCTGTGAAGTCCTTTCTATATGAATTAAGGCTTGCCTTCAGACGAAGCATATCTTTGTTGAAATCTTTGATCCGTTTATAATCAAGTAAGCGGATTTCATTCCACCGCACGGTCAACTCTGGGAGCAAGGTATTGTGGATGTTCCTAAAACAGCCCTTAAGGGCATCCCACAGTTCTTTCGGGGATTTCAACTGCAGATATTCCCATCTTAGGCTGGGGTCGATATGTCGCCTAAGGAATATTAATGCACTAGCTTTGATTTTGTCAGACGGTACTTCACCTGTTTTTTCAAAGATAGTAGCACTATAGTCCTTAGCGGAAAAAGTGGTCTCGACGTCAGAAACCCATCTATGGTACTCAAGTCCTTCTGAGTCCAAGATGTCAAATTCAGGACGAGTTGGATCAGCCATCTTGAGACAAGAAAAAAAAAAGAAAATGAGTTTTCACAGTATATCATGAGTACTTTCCATGATAAAATTTTCAATAATGTGGAGGGTTATTATTTTTCAGAACCAAGATATGGTCAATAAATTACTTTCGATGCTATTGAAGGTGACCAATGAAATTACTTTATCATGGTTCGAGTTATTGTAGGCAGTAGATATAAGTCCTCTAAAATCCACCAATGATGAAGCCTAATTTGCATGCCATATCTATATATGTGTGCAAATATATGTATATTTATAGATATAGTCACATAGTCCTAGAAATATATCTATACACATATATATGCAGTCAAAGAGGTGTCTTATGCCGCAATAATTTATAATTCATGTGAATTTAATTTAATTCAAGTTTCTTTAAGCAATTCACTTTAATTTAATTAAAATTATTAATGCATCATGCTTATAGTTTAATTAAGCATAAATAAATTACAGAGTATAAATATGCAATCAAGGATATATAAAAAGTCTAAAAATTGCACATTGCAGATAGTAGGGTTCGTATTGTGTACTTTACTTCGTGAATAGGGGCAGAAAAACGGACTGGAGAAAAAAACGGGACTGTCGAGCGGGTATGATCGGGTCGGGTTCAGCAACCGGGTCAGGTCAACAATTGAATCGGGTCTGACCTTATGGGTCTGGGTCGCGGACCGAGTAGACTGGACAATCGGGTCGAGCGAGCTGACTACAGCGATAGGTCGGAGTCGATCGGCTTTGGTAGGAAACGAGCAGCATCGACGGGAGGCAGGTCGCGGGAGTTCCGGATCGGGAAGAAGATGATCGATCGGCGGTTGCGGGCGGGTGGAGGCGACCTAGTTGCTCGCGGAGTAGACCTAGTTGCTAGGGTGGAGGCGATCTAGTGGCTCGGGTGGAGGCGAGCGACCGGATGTTTCAGTTGGTAGGCGGGCGGCCGGATGTTTCAGTTGGGAGGTGGGCGACCGGAGGTTAGGGGATGACCAGAGTTGCAGTCCGGTAGGATTCCGGGGGTAGTGGCGTCGGTCAGTTGAAGGGGGTGACCGGTGGCGACGGGTGCAGGGCTAGGGTTTTGGCAGAAAAATGATTTATCGTTTTTTTTCGGGATTTTTCAAAAAAAACGGGAGGAATTTTTCTTGCTCAGTTGGTAGCTACGTGCTGATAACATGTTGAAGGGAAAATAACTGAGACAATAAAGTAGGGAAAAAGTGTGTATTATTCCATTGATGAGATCCCATTAAATAGGGAGAAATACATACAAACAGGCCTTAGCCAAATCCTTTAACATTATATATATATATATATATATATATATAAAGGTGACCGTTAGAATATTAAACCAATGAAGGGGAACAGTGACATCATCTTAAAAGAACCACCTATTTTTCTGATTACACACAAATACTTTTACTACATACATTTCGAGAAGGCTTATGATAGCATTCCGCGCGATGTTATTTGGAGGAGCCTAGAAGAGAGGAGGGTGTCGTTGCCGTTCGTTAGGGCGATCCAAGACATGTACTCCCAAGCTAGGACTTGTGTTAGGACCCCAGTTGGTGACACCCAGTATTTCCCGGTTGAGATAGGGTTACACCAGGGGTCGGCGCTAAGCCCTCTTCTCTTCGCTCTAATCCTTGACGTCATTTCGCGGGGGATACAGGATGGCGTCCCGTGGTGCATGCTTTTTACTGATGTCATTGTGTTAGTGGCGGAGTCGAGGAGGGAGGTGAACGCGAAGTTGGAGCTATGGAGGTCTAAGTTAGAATCACAGGGCTTATGTGTGAGCCGGTCTAAGACTGAGTATCTCTGTTGTAACTTTAGTGGTGAGGCCAATGAGGAAGAAGTAGAGGTAATGATTGCGGATCAGATCGTACCCCGTACAGATAAGTTCAAGTATTTGGGTTCGATCATTCAGAAGGAAGGTGAGTGTGAAGATGATGTCACTCATCGTATCAAGGCGGGGCGGCTAAGGTGGAGAGCAGCAACAGGGGTCCTGTGTGACAAGAAAGTCCCTCTAAAGTTGAAGGGTAAATTCTATAGAGCGACAATTAGACCTGCTATGTTGTATGGCTCCGAATGTTGGGCGATGAAGAAGTCACTTGAGAGCAAGTTGGAAGCGGCTGAAATGAGAATGTTACGCTGGTCGTGTGGTCGCACAATGCTGGATAGAATCTCGAACGGGGTTTTCAGGAACGCGCTAGAAGTGGCGCCCATTTCAGCGAAAGTTAGGGAAGGGAGATTGAGATGGTTTGGCCACGTCCGCAGGAGGCAAGCTTCTGCTCCGGTGAGGAGGGTCGAGAGTTTATTGGTTGTCGGGGAGAGGAGGAGGCGGAGGCCAAGGAGGACGTGGGAGGAGCAGCTGAGATTAGATTTGAAGGCCTTAAACCTTTCCGAGACCATGACTGTTGATAGGGGTTCTTGGAGGCGCCAGATCAGAGTTGTGGATTCCTTTGTAGGGAGCGATGCTGTAGTTGAGAGCCTCAGGGTTGGGTTGTCTCGGTTAGCTTTGACCTAGAGCATTGCATCTTTTACTTTTATTGTATATTTTATCCTATTGCCTTTTGCATGTGGTGTATTTTTGACAGGGAGCTGTGCGCAGAGTCAACCTCTCTTCTGTTAGAGCAACATTCATCGAGAGTGCAGTTGCCAAAGTCTCATTAGGTAAGGCTCATGTGAATTAAGCCATGTGCTCAGGTATGGTTTGGAGCTTTTTCGTATCATATGCTTCTTTGTATATATCACGCTATACTTTGCTGTGCACTAAGCTGGGGGTCTTCACGGAAACAGTCTCCCTACCGTGAAAAGTAGGGGCATGGTCTGCGTATATCTTACCCTCCCCAGACCCTGCTTTGCGCGGGATATACTGGGTATGTTTGGTTTGGTATGGTTTATTTCGAAGTACATCGAAATTCAAGACAATCTCAATAGATATAGTTAGACCTGGCAAACGGGCGGGCTCGGCCCAAACGGACCGGGCAAAAAATGGACGGCCTTTTTTGAGCTGGGCCAAAAAGGCCCGTTTTTATCTAGGCCTAAAATATTAGGCCCGTGGCCCGCCCAGGGCGGGCCTGGCCCGGCCCGCGGGCCTTAAGCTTTTTTTTTTTAAAGAAACATAAGAAATATAATATTTTGAATAAATGTACGAAAAATTTTAGATCATTAATCATTATATTATTCACTACACTATCATAATCAAAAAACTAAATATAGAACTATTTTTATTTTATAATTACATTATTTACTACACTACCACAATCAAAAAATAAATATACAAAAAATTTTATTTGATCATTATATTATTTATTATTACTAAGATTTTAAAAAAAAATCATAAAGTAATAGTATATATTGATGTGATATACTACAAAGTAATCACAAAGTCACATAAAAAAAATAAAATTACATCAATAATTAACATATAGATGTAATATAATCTAATAAAATACATAAGGAAAAAAATTTAAATATTATAATTACTCATAACTACAAAAAAAAAATGGGCCGGGCGGACAGCCCGCGGGCCGGGCGGGCAAAAATTGAGCCGGGCCAAAAAGGCCCTTTTTTTTGGGCCACAAATATGGAGCCCAATGCCCGCCCAAAAACGGGCGGGTTGGTCCAGACTTCGGGCCTGGACCTATTTTGCCGTGTCTAGATATAGTGACCGTTCATATCGTTTTGCAACAAATATTGTAATGCAATTTTATCAGCGTAAAATTTAACTACTACCTTCAACAAAAAATATCATTTCTTGATTTGAATTTATTATTTATTCATTATTCCATAAATATTTGTTTTTCTAAAAATAAATAATTTTATCAAAATTTTATGAGCAATATAATGACATAATTTATTAGTATTCCCTATTAACTATATATTTGATTATTTTGTAAACTTAATTAAAAACTAAATTAAATAAGTACATATATAACATACTACTGTGATTACTCATTAATATTAACAAGTAGTTAATAATTAGCAAAGCAACCCCAGTAGCACATATTATATATACACGACACAATCAAAGATTCAAACTTAAAGATTTACTTCGACAAAATTAGAGCTTGATTAATCAAAGCTCTCTGTTACTGAGTCGCCGCTAGTGCCTTATATGTTACGATGCAGGATAAAATGTAAATAACTAACATATGTCATTAGTATTAATTAATACAAATAATAAATTTTAGAAATTTGGTTGCCGTTCGTTTTTTCGGTTAACCGAATTTAAAAAACCGAATAACCGAAAAACCAAATTTTAGAAATTTTGCTACCGAAAATCGAACCGAAATATGAAGTGTGGTTAGCCGAACCGAAAAAATTTCGGTTATTCAGCACGGTTTTCGGTTAACCGAACCGAATGCTCACCCCTACTTATTATCACAATTGTCTTCCATATCTGAATCTAAAAACCAAAATAGATGCCATATATATTACACAATGCTTTAGTTTCCAGTAACCTTATTATGCATATCAACTGGAACGCACAAACTTTACTTTAAGAAAGTAAAGAGTTGTTAAAATTAATATTTACCAATGTTGATCAAATCCACTGAAAATGTTTTTTCCCAGCATTGATCTATCAAAGATGATCAGCTCAAACCGGCCTTGTCCAACATATGTCAAAATCAATTTGTCAAATAGTTTGAGATGGTTTTTCTTCACAAGTGGTAGAAGCCCATACAATTTATTCTCTTTCTTCCGTTCTAAGCTACCAGAAAATATTCCCCATTTTATATATAAAACACTATAGATTCGGGAAGAACTTTTGTAAACATCTTGGTAAAAAAGAATGTGGTATATCATGCAATTAAGTACGTGATATTTTCAAATTTGTAAAATTCATATTACACATTACTCAATCTTGAATGAATATTGTTGGAAATATTAGATATAATAGAGGAAATGGGCTGTTCTGAGCAGCCCACTTGAGAGGAAATTTTGAGTGGGCTCGACTACGAGTTAAAGTCGGGACTTAGTTGGAATACGTAGTACTCCGTACGAGATTTCCAAAACATGTAAGAACACTCAAAATGATTGAGGTATAAATGAGATATAATATTCCAAAGTGAACTCTTTGGAAATGGGTTTGGGATCCATCCCACATTGGAAAAAGAAGGAAAAAATTGTGAGTATATAAGGAGATGTGGACAAAGTCATGTTCAAAAAGTGAGACATGTGTGGATGTGTGACTAGGCGCCTCTCGCACGCACACACACGCGCGCGCGCCGTCCGGCCGGCCGGCTCGGCTCGGCTCGGGTCGGTCGGTCTCGGTCGAAGGGCGATTTGGGCGAAATGTCTCGGCGTCTCGAAGTTATCTGAAGGAGGAATTGGGAAAAAGAAGGAAAAATTACTTGGTAAATGCTACAACTGTGAAAAGATGGGTCATAGGGCGGCTGACTGCAGGCTGCCAAAGAAACCAAAGAAAAAGGAAAGTAATGCAGCACATCTGATTACCGAACAAGTGGAAAATCTTGACTTATGTGCTATGATCTCCAAAGTGAACCTAGTTGGCTCAAATCCTAAAGAGTGGTGGATCGACACTGGAGCAACTAGGCATATATGTGCTAACAAGACTATGTTCTCCTCCTTGGAAGAAACGGATGACGGCGATATGCTGTATATGGTGTGTTTATAGGCAAGGGATATGAATGCGATGTGCTAGTTAAGCTCAATGTAATGACTATAAAAAATAATGAAATGAAGAATTCTTCTGCTTACTTGCTTGAGTCTCTTAATTTATGGCATGCTAGATTAGGACATGTTAATTTTAATGCAATGCGTAGACTAATTGCATTAGATCACATACCAAAGTTTAAAATTGATTTAAACCACAAGTGTGAAACTTGTGTAGAAGCAAAATTAACTCAATCTCCATTCTGACAAGTGGAAAGAAACACCAAACCATTAGAATTAATATATAGCGACCTATGTGTTTGAAGTTTGTTCAAACTAGAGGTGGAAATAAATATTTTATTACTTTCGTGGATGATTGTACTAAATATTGCTATGTATACTTGCTTAAAATCAAAGATGAAGCCATAGAGAAATTCGTTCTCTATAAAACGGAAGTTGAGAATCAATTGAATGCTAAGATAAAAGTTTTTAGGAGTGACCGTGGAGGTGAATATGTGGAACCATTCGGCGAATTTTGCTCGCAACATGAGATTATTCATGAAGTCACTGCCCCATATGCACCACAGCCAAATGGGGTGGCAGAACGTAAGAATCGCACTCTGAAAGAGATGATGAATGCGATATTACTAAATTCAGGACTGCCGCAAAATATGTGGGGAGAAGCCATCTTAACGGCGAATTATATCTTAAACAAGATATGCCGTAAGAACGGGGACAAAACTGCTTATGAATTGTGGAAAGGAGTCAAGCCTTCCTACAATTACATGAAAGTGTAGGGGTGTCTAGCAAAGGTGCTGATACCTACTCCTAAGAAAGTTAAAATAGGCCAAAAAGTGGTTGACTGCATTTTCATTGGATATGCACACAACAGCAATGCTTACCGTTTTCTTGTGCATGAATCCAAAGTGCCTGAGATTCACAAGAATACGATTATGAAATCAAGGAATGCATCATTCTTTGAGAATATCTTTCCTTTTAAGACTGCAAGTGAACCCCTTATCTCATCCGAACAGACTTCTGAACTAATGGATGAAGATAATGAAGACCAAATAATGGATAATGAGGACGAACCTAGAAAGAGCAAGCAACAAAGGACGGAGAAATCTTATGGACCATATTTCATCACCTACTTGCTCGAAAAGCACCTCAGACTTACAAAGAAGCTGTAAGCTCGACGGATGGACCTCTATGGAAGGAGGCTATCAAAGAAGAGATTGATTCAATATTACAGAATCATACTTGGGAACTAGTGGAATTACCTCCTAAGTATAAACTATTAGGAAATAAGTGGATTTTCAAGAAGAAATTGAAAGATGGAGCAGTTGATAAATATAAGGCTAGGATCGTAGCGAATGGATATAACCAACGTGAAGGCCTAGACTATTTTGATACTTACTCTCCTGTGACGCGAATAACTTCCATCAGGATGATACTTGCCATCGCCGCATTGCGAGGTTTAGAAGTTCATCAAATGGATGTTAAGACTGCCTTTCTTAATGGGGACTTAGAAGAGGAAATCTACATGGAACAACCCGAGGGGTTCTCTGCTCCTGGACAAGAAAGGAAAGTCTGCAAACTGGTAAAATCTTTGTACGGATCGAAGCAGGCACCAAAACAGTGGCATGAAAAATTTGATCATGTCATGATAAACGGTGGCTTCAAAATCCGACAAATGTGTATATGTGAAAGACACAGAATATGGATATGTCATTTTGTATCTATATGTAGATGACTTGCTCATTACCGGCAGTAATGAAAGAATAATCAAATCGACCAAAGACATGTTGAGGTCGAGATTCGATATGAAAGATATGGGACTCGCAGATGTAATTTTAGGGATTAAAATCACACGAACATCGGAGGGTCTCATACTGAGTCAAGACCACTATGTGGATAAAATCCTTGAAAGATTTAATAAAGATGACTCCGGTACAGCCAAAACCCCGGTGGATATGAGGTTGAGACTATCCAAGAATAAGGGTGAAGGAGTATCTCAACTTGAGTACTCACGCATAATAGGAAGTCTGATGTACTTGATGAGCTGTACAAGACCAGATATAGCCTACTCAGTTAGTAGACTAAGTAGATACACGAGCAACTCCGTAAAGGATCACTGGAAGGCGATCATAAGGGTACTAAGATACTTTAGGGGTACTCGTGAGTATGGGCTGCACTATACCAAATATCCAGCAGTACTTGAATGATATAGTGATGCAAATTGGATATCTGATATAAAAGACTCCAAGTCAACAAGCGGATATGTATTCACACTAGCCGGTGCAGCAGTTGTTGGGATTCCACAAAAATAAACGGAGCGGAAGAATAAACGGAATCCCTAAGAGGATCGATCAAGTAACGTATATACAAAAAAATACGAAGATCAAGGAATCAAAGTCCCATACCATTGATGTCTATGAAAAACCTTCGTATGATGATGATGATGAAGAGCCCTTCGTTCCAAACACCAAAAGCACGGTACCTCTACTTCACATGCCGGAACTTGACGGAAAAATCAGCAAGCTTCCTTTCTCTAAGAATGCGGCTAGGGAAGCTTGTAGGAATTTTTTCTCTCAATGTATTCTTTTTATATATTGTCTCTAAGATCAAGATGAAGTTATTAACCTTGTTCTATCTCTCTAATTCGTGATATAGAGCTCAAGGAAGAAGAAGAAGTTGTCTCTCTCTACTAAAGACTTTGTTATATATAAAAATGAAAGTCATACCTTAACACATGATGAAGGGTATCAAATACATCTCACATTTGTCACCTAGTGACATAAAATAAGGATAAAAGAGACAAGAGAGGGAGGGGGCGGCCCTATGGGAAATTTCCAAGAAGACGGGTCGAATTTACTCGGCTCTTGTATTAGATGTTCGTCAAAACGAATCCCTCGTGTACCGGATGTTCGTCAAACGAATCCATTTTATTTGCAATGTGTTTATACTAATTAATTAATCCAATTAATTAATTATATCAAACACAAATATATATTTTTCTAAGAAATATAATTTATGAATTAACGTAATCACCCAGTAACCTACTTACAATTCATAAGACCGCTATTTGATTTATCTGATAAATCAAAATTAGATATCTAATATCTAATATTATAAGAGAGATTATTAATTCATATTTATCCGTCAATGATTCTGTTGTGCGACTTCGTAGGTTCGTCTCAACCGGCATTGGGAGGAATTAATGAGTGCGGGCAGCACTTAGCCAGTCTAGCGGGCCGCACTATAAACCCCGACTGAGAACGAATGAACGAATCATTCTAGAACCATTATGTCATGAATACCATATACGTATAGACCCTTCATCAGATGTCCCGGTCAAGTCTTCGGGTCACGGTAAAGTCAAACCCTACTGTTGACTAGACTCTATACATGTGTTAATACAAATCAAGACCGACTAATTAATAGTGTATCTAATACTACCATATCAGAATGCTTTGGCCAAAGACTTATGATCTTATTTGACATTAACCATATAGGACATTCGCCTGCTCACTAATAGGAGATAGAATCCTTTCTTGGCGTACAGTAAAGACTGCTACTTGACCATATAGTTCGCACTTCGAGGTTGACTCAGCAATAAAGAAATTGAGTCTAACTACTCTAATGACAAACTAAATGTCACAGGCACATCTTCTACTGAACCCTCAAGTCAACGTATACTATCACAACCTTTCGATTCATCATCGACTCTCCGAGAGTGAATACCGTGTGATTGAATCGAGTATAAGTCGTGTTCGAGTATACTTGTCCCACCAATATACTTATAACTATGCTATCAAGACGTGCACACGTCCTAGCATCAGTTATACAAGTCTTATTAAAACTTAATGTCCATTTTAGTTTATCGACTTGCGAACGATTTACGTAAATAAACTTTAAACACTTATAGTACATTTTCTATTGTCCCATAACGAGAATGGAATGTTTGTTTTATTTATATGGACTTTACTTCAATGTTTACCAAGTCAAGAGTGCAATTGAAATACAATAAAGAGTGAATGAATCGTATTGCCTTTTTATTAATTATTTCATAATTACAAGTACAATGCCCCTACTCTCTCATCCCCTGAGTGGCATTCGAGGGCATATTCCTAACAATCTTCCACTTGCACTCAATGCCACATATTATGGTATCCAATACCCATGTTATCCAATACCCATGTTCTTCAGATGTCTTTCTAAGATGGCCTGAGATAATGGCTTAGTCAGCGGGTCAGAGACATTGTTTTCTGAGTCTACTCTTTGCAATGAAACATATATTTTTTCTACCATCTCTCGAACGATGTGGTACTTTCTCTATATATTCTTGGTGTTGTGGTGAGCCCTCGGCTCCTTGGATTGGGCGACAGCTCCGTCATTATCACAGTATAGTGATATAGGCAACTCCACGTTAGGCACCACTTGAAGTTCTTGTATAAACTTCTGCATCCAAAATGCTTCTTTGCTAGCCTCTGAGGCAGCTTGATACTCTGCTTGGCAGGTGGAATCTGCAGTAGCGGTTTGCTTGGAGCTTCTCCAAGATACTGCCCCACCATTGAGAGTAAACAAATACCCAGATGTCGACTTAGAGTCATCATTGTCTCCTTGAAAATCATAATCAGTGAATCCAATCACCTTCAGTTCTCCAACACCATAAGTAAGAACCAAATCTCTAGTTCTTCTTAAGTACTTAAGAATGTTCTTTACGGCAGTCCAATGTTCCCTTCCCGGGTTTGCTTGAAATCGACTTACCATACTCACAGCATAGGCTAAGTCTGATCTAGTACACAACATAGCGTACATGAGGCTACCCACTGCCTAGGCATAGGGTACCGTACACATCTCTCTCTTGTCTTCCTCACTTTGAGGACACATTTTCATGGTGAGATGAATTCCATGTCGCATGGGAAGGAACCCTCTTTTAGATTAATCTATCTTGAATCTTCTCAGGATTTTATCTATATAGAGGGCTTGGGAAAGTCCTATCATTATTCGCGATCTATCTCTGTAAAGACGGATCCCTAAAATATAGGAAGCTTCTATCAAGTCTTTCATGGAGAATATTTTAGAAAGTCAAGCTTTCACAGTGCTGAGCATTGCTACGTTATTTCCTATAAGTAGAATATCATCTACATATAGTATTAAGAACGCAATGTTGCTCCCACTGACCTTTTTGTAAACACATGGTTCCTCTTCATTTCGTACGAAGTCAAAGTCCTTGACTGCTTCGTCAAATCGAAGGTTCCAACTCCGAGAAGCTTGATTCAGCCCATAAATGGCTCGTTGCAGCTTACACACCTTATCAATATTAGCTTTGGGCACAAAACCCTTAGTCTGTTCCATATAGATTTCCTCCTCGAGATATCCATTTAGAAAAGCCGTTTTGACGTCCATTTTCCATATTTCATAATCGTAATAGGTAGCAATGGTAAGCATCATGCGAATCGACTTGATCATAGCTACGGGCGAGAAGGTATCATGATAATCAATTCCTTCCCTTTGGGTATAACCCTTTGCCACAAGCCTGGCCTTATAAGCATCAACCTTGCCATCCCCATCAGTCTTTTTCTTATAGATCCATTTATTTCCAATAGTCCTCATGCCAGTTGGAAGATCTACTAGAGTCCATACCTGATTGGTATGCATTGAGTCTATCTCAGCTTCCATTGTTTCTTGCCATTTATCGGAGTCTACATCCACTATCGCTTGGTCATAGGTGACAGGGTCGTTTTCACTGCTATCAGGTGTGTCGTGGAGACCCAGTTCCTCAATATGTGTATAGCCATACCTTTCAGGTAAGTGAGACACCCTATCAGACCTTTGAAGTGGAGATTGTGTTACAATAGGTTCGGTTCTTGATCCCTGATCAGATGTCTCCTTAGGACTTTCATTATGCTCTTCCAAAGAGATATTTCTACCCGAGCCACCTTCCTGAATGAATTCATCCTCAAGGAAGTGCGCTTGTAATGCCACAACGACCCTATGGTCTTCTGGCATGTAGAATAGATAACCCATGGAGTCCTCTGGGTATCCAATGAAACGTCCTTTGATGGATCTCGCTTCTAGTTTGTCCACCTTAGCCTTCTTGACATAGGCTGGACATCCCCAAATCCTTATGTGATTAAGGCTTGGTTTCTTACCTTTCCACATCTCATGCGGAGTGATAAGAACGGATTTGGAAGGACATCTATTTAGGATATAGGCAGCGGTTAGTAAGGCATACCCCCAAAGGTAAATTGGTAAATCAGTGTAATTTAACATGGAGCGAACCATGTCCAACAAAGTCCGGTTTCTCCTTTCTGAAACACCATTTAACTGTGGGGTTTCTGGTGGCGTGAAATGAGACACTATTCCATGTTCCTTAAGGAACTAATCAAACTTTGTGCTCATATATTCGCCACATCGGTCCGACCAAAGTGTTTTGATATGACATTCAGTCTGTTTTTCAACTAGGGCCTTAAATTCTTTAAATTTAATAAAGGCTTCGGATTTATGTTTCATTAAGTACACAATCCCATACCTAGTATGATCATCTATGAACGTTATGAAATATTGATATCCATCTCGGGCTACTTCTAAAGCACCACAAACATCGGTATGTACCAATCCAAGTTTATCGGCAGCCCTTTCAAAAGTCCGTGTGAAGGGGGACTTAGTCATTTTACCTCTAAAACAAGATTCACAAATTGGATAGGGTTCTACACCCAATGGACTTAAAAGTCCATATTTCTCTATTTTCTGAATGGTGTGACCAACATGACCAAGTCTAAGATGCCATTTAAGAGCTTAATTAGTATCTTGCCTACCACGTTTCCCAGTTATAGTATTCACTGCTGTTTTATTTTACATGTTCAGATGATATAAACCATTCAACAATGTAGTTGTACCAACTAATTTATTTTGAAAATAAATTTTACAACTACCATTACCAATGAAGAAACAAAATCCTTTCCGGTCCAAGACTGGAATGGATACAATATTTTTATGCCCCTTGGACAAAACAAGTACTTCATCTAACGTTAAAATAAAATGGATTCTAAACCCAGTAGGATTGATCCAATATCGGTCGCATCGACACTTTGTCCGCTTCCGACAGTGATCATTATTTCCCCAGCTTCAAGTTTTCTACTTCGTTCTAGATCCTGATTCATAGTACAAATGTGAGAAGTGGCACCTGAATCCAGAATCTATGAAGCAGAATATACAGTAGCGGAACAATTAGTTTCAAAAACAAAAAGTTCCGTACCTGATGCGCCATTAATCTTGGGACAAGTCCTTCGCCAGTGGCCCAGCTCACCGCATTCAAGGCATTTGTCCGTAGGTTTTGGACCGCCTACCTTTTGAACCTTTCGGGCCTTGCCCTTTCGTTTATGTACCCCTTTCTTGGGTTTATACTGCTAGTAGATATTTTTCTTCTTGTTCTTAGACCTCCGAGGCCCAGAAGAAATAACAAGAGCAACCTCTCTCGGTTTAGTCTTCATGTTAGACTACGCCGTCACCAGTTTATTCATTAGCCCAGCTAATGTGCATGTAATTTCATTACAGTTGAAATTCATTACAAACTGCGTGAAAGAATCAGGGAGAGATTGAAGGATGAGATCAATTTGAAGGGATAAATCCATATTAAAGTTGAGCACCTCAAGCCTCTCAATCATAGAGATCAGCTTGAGGACGTGGTCTCCCACTTTTTCCCCTTCTTTCATCCTAGCACTGAACAACTGTTTCGATATATCATATCTAGCAGTCCTACTGTGCTCTCCATAAAGTTCGGTCAAGTGTGCGAGAATCTGCCTAGTAGAAGTCATTTTATCGTGCGCTCTCTGCAGCTCATTAGTCATTAAGCCCATCATAAAACCACGGACTAGCACGTCATCCTTGACCCATTTTCATGGGCGTCAATATCTTCCTGATTACCCCTGGTTCGGATGGGAGTCGGTGGAATGTCCGCCTCCAAGACATATCCGAGAGACTCTATGCTGAGTACAATCATCAAATTACGCAACCAGTCAACAATGTTGGGGCCAGTTAAGAGATTCTTTTCAAGTAGTATTGCAAGTGGGTTTTTAGCCATTTTTAGAGATTCAGTTTTGATTTCTGCAAAGATTTAGACAAGATTAAATTAGTGACTAGTTTAATTATGACCGAGTATAGAATTTAAGGAGTTTTATAATTCTTGTCTCGGCTCCCACTAATTTTATCGGAATTATACACTCCCATGTTATAATCCGGAAATCATGATAAGAACAACTTCTTAGTGGTGATCAAGTTCTTTACAAATTTTAACAGACGCAACCTATCAGGTTTCTTGCCAATTAATTTCTGTAAAGTGGTGTCTAACACCAACCCGTCTAACGGATGATTTGATCTTATTTTACCCCTAGTCTTCATGCCCTCAACCTATCGGGTTTCTTGGCAATCCAGACTATCTAAATTTTTGACCATTAACGTCTATCAGTTTGACTATTGAATCTCATCCGGCAACCTATCAGGTTTCTAGGGGTGAAATTTATCACCAACCGAAGGCATCTAATACACTCAATAATTTTTTAACCTCTACCAAATGTACTACCCCGATAACTCGAAAGCATAGCACACCAACTCGGGTATCAATTTTCTACAAGTTTGATGGAGGGTAGGAAACCTCGTAACCTTTTTCAAACTTAGTCTGTTTGTTGTCGGGAGAATTTCGCGATTAATGTCACACTTTGCACATTAATTCAATTAAAAGCGCGTTTGTGGTTTTTCAATCATTCAAAATGAAAAACAATAAATAGCAACCTAGTTACTACCAACATATAGCTCATGGACTTTTTCCTAAGTATTGGGCCAAGCCCAATAAAGAAAGGAAAAATACAGTATTGATTCTTCATCTTCTCGGTCGGTCGTCTTCGGGTATGAATAATTACATCATTGAACAATACATCATATTATACATATTTTCTAGTAAAATAAATAAGCTCAAAACGGCCTTTACAATCATATCGAATCGAACAAATCAACAACGAAGTCCACAAGCTATATCTCCATCACATAAGGCATTCCATACAACATGTAACGGTAAACAAAATTAAATAATCAATTAATATATTAATCCAATTAATATAAAAATTAATCTATTTAATTTCTACAATATTAATCAAATTAATATTTATAATCGTCATTTTAATCCGTTCAAAGTAATCTGGCCAAAATAATATTCTCGTATAATAATTTCCCTTAGTAAAAATATTCCAAATATTTTATTAAGTCCAATTAAATCCAATTTAAATTTCGGAAATTATTACAACGAAAAATAAACACAAAAATGGAGTCCTGAAAAATCCGGTAATCGAACGATGCCGTGGTTGTTGTGATTTTAGTATGTGTTGATATGTTATGCCAAATTGGCATTTCAGGTTTGTTGCTTTGCGATGTTATGTCCCATTGTATCTAGCATTTGTATATTTGGTATGTCGAGCCGGGGTGTTTCAACCGTGGTATGTCGGGGGCATGCACGTACCAATTGTCCTTCTCGTCAGTAACATATTTAAAGTGTGGACCCGAGAGATACAGGATCCAGTTTTGCGAGTTGGGTTCCGAGTCTTTTGGAGCACGAACTTCAGTACAGATATCAGGATCGGCTCTAAGAGGCCCATAGGAAATGTTTCCGTCGACTGCTTTTGTGTTGTTGCCTTGTTTCCGTTATTGTGAGTTGCGGGGACGACCTTCTTTTATAAGAGGTCGAAGGTAATACCCGTATTTTTTTTGGACTTCTGCATTTCCTCTTTCTAGGGTCTATCGACTCGCTCGTGTTCGTTGATACCTTCTGAACTTGTTCTGTATTTCAGTTTCATCGTTCGATCGAGCTGTGATCTTGTTTTGGGTCGATCTGGTTATCGCTGTGACTTTTTCGAGTTCGGTTCGATTCTTGTGAACCTTGTTCGGAAGTAACATATTTTGGTTCTACTAGTTCTTTTATTCGAAGTGGATCGGATTTTGAACTTCTGTATTTTCGACTCTATCGACTCGTTTATGTTCGTTGACATTTTCTGAGCTTGTCCTGCCCCTTGCTTTTGTTGATCGAACGAGTGTGGTATTGTTTCGGAATAACTCGTTTGTCGTGGTGACTTTTCAATTGCTATTCCCTTCCCTGTGGATCTTATGTGAATGCACATCTTGTTGTTTTCACCGGATCATATATTGTCTCGAGTCGAGATGTGAACCTTGGAGTTGTTTGAATTTTATTGTTCTTCGTGATTCGAACATGATTGTTCGATTTTTGTTGTCTCGATCGTTGTGGTTCGATCGTTTGATTGTTTGGTTTTGTTGATTTCGTTTCGTGATTATTGAACAATCAGACTCCTTCGTAATTCCCTTAAGTTCGGGAAATTAGTCTCTTTTTCGATCTTCCAACCCTTGGGTGGTGGAATTCCGTATTTATTCAGCGATTGGCTCGCGTTTTGATCGATGTACCGTTGGGTTGGTCAATCGTATTGATTTTCGTTCGTTGTGTTTTGTGATTGTTTGGATAATCGACTTGATTATATTATCTGTTTGATGACACTTGTCACTTGTTGGTTTTATTATGCCTCTACCGGTGGCGTTGTGTTGGTCGTCGTGGAGCGTGTTTTCACACCGTATACCCTTTGCGTTGCTTGTAATATTTCGCCGTTGGGCGCGATTTTTCGGTTCTTGTGTATCTCGTTGAGTTTACCTGGCGGGATATTGCTTCTCCCTACTTGATTTAAGTTTCGGGACGAAACTTCTTTTAAGAAGGGTAGAATGTAATATCGCAATTTCGGATTTTGGTAATTTTCTTTTTTCCAGCGGAGGTCCGTTTCGATGACTCGCTTGGGACCGTTTCATCATTATGAGAATGATTAATTCTGCACTTTCTGCCATCCGAGTTCTTTTCGGTATTGTTTTGTTAAGTTCCGTGTTCCTTAACGACTTTTCCACACTCGAGTTCGATTCTTGTGAATCTCGTTCGAAATTACTGTTTCGAGTTTCCCGTAAGTCCATTTAACTTTGTTTGATGTGTTGTGAACTTCGGTTTGGTTATTCGATCACGTATCGTGATTTTTGGACATTTTGGGCCATTTTCGTAATTTCCTAAAGTTTGGGGTAATTACCTTCCGTTGTCGAATTTCGAGCCTTCAGGTGGTCGGAATCGTGTGTTCTCTTAGTGTTCGAATTCATCTTTGCGAATACTTCGTAACCGTATCTTCGATTCGTATTCAGGTTCGGGTTTCGGGGTCGTTCGGATCGTCGTTGTGGTTCTGTCGTAATTTTCGGTTTGTGTCTGGAGGTGGTCGTGGACTGTGCGAAAGCTCACCACGGCAGCGCTGCCAGCGCCGTGTCTGCGCCAGTCGGCCGGGGGCGGCTACCGAGACACGACCGAGACACGGCCCAGTGCAGGCGATTCTTTGCGCCGTGTTCGGCAGGCGTATAAATATGGCCGAGAATTCATTTTTTTCACTCGTTTTCATTTCCTATCCTTCCTGTCCGCGGATGGAGTCTTTGGGAAGTAGAAGACGTGTTGTTATACAATGAATCCATGAAGTTTTGGAGTCCATATCATCGATTGATCATCACATAACATTCTTCAATCCGGCGAATCAAGGTAAGTTTTCTTAAAATCTAGTTTTGGGGATTTTGTTCGATTTGTCGATTTAATCCGTTTTAACACAGAATAGTGATGGATTGATGATTGTTAAGCTATATTATATCGAATTCCTTGTTATTCCACGGTTGAATTGCCATGAATATGTCGTTTTATTGAGTATCTTATCGACGCCTTGAAGGTGTTCGATAAAATGTCACAAAGAGAATCCGAGCGTTCTTCGATTATTCTTCCTCATTCGTTCGTTAATTTATTGATGGTATGATGTTAGGGTAAGATTCCTTGTGAAGAACTCGAGTCGGAACCCTTCCGTTCGTTGTCATCTTCGTGGTACAAGCTTCCCGGTCGAACCGTGTTCTTCGGGGTATTCGGTAACGGTTATTAAGGCAAGTATCTTATTATACGACTTGTATCTTGCAATTAGTAATCACGTATGAGATTTATGATGATTTTTTCTTGCCTTCGTAAATATGTTCCGTTTGAATTGGTTGTGTATTCCGCAATTTGAAGGCTTTGTGATAATAGTGTTATATTGGTATACGTGTTAGCTATTGGGCCATTTTTTCAGAATTGCGACGTACATATGGGATGGTTGTACACTTGGTTGTGCAATGTATTGTGTACCGAACGTATGTTATGTTGGCTGTGTTTCGTCGATTGATGATAGTTGTTGCGAGTGTTGAGATTGTGTTATGTGCGTGTGATGTACGATTTTGTGGTGATCAACGTGATTGATTAACTGTGCTCATCGTTGTATGTAATGTGAATGTGAATGTGAATATGTGTGTGACCGCTAAGTTCACTCGTGTTGGTTCGACGGGACCTACGAGGATTCGTGGCAGTGGACTACGGGGTCAGAACTTAGTGAGGTGCTGAGGTCCAATCGTGCTGGTCTGACGAGGCCTACGATAACGCATGGCAGTGGACCATGAGTTTCGGACACAGTACGTCCAATCGGGTGAGCTCGATGGGGCTTACGGTGACACGTGGCAGTGGACTACGGTGTCAGGACTGTGTGTTATTGTTGTGATTGATATAGTGTGTGTGGGTTGTTGAGCCTACGGAGATACGTGACAGTGGATCACGGTGTCAGAATTGGTTATGTCTGGTTAATAGTCCGTGCGGGTTGTTGAACCTACGGAGACACGTGACAGTAGATCACGGTGTCGGAATTGATTATGTTTGTTAATTTGTGCGTGGTGTAGTCCGTGCGGGTTGTTGAACCTACGGAGACACGTGACAGTGGATCACAGTGTCATGAACATATTTATTTTCAAATCAAAGTTTTGAAAGGAAAAGTTTTATGAAAATGAATGTTGGACCGAGTCCTAAGCTTGAGTAAATATTTTCTGTATTGTGAACTGTAGATTTATGAAACAAGATTTGGGTTAAAGCCCTCAACCCTTCTTTTGAAAGGCATGGTGAACCAGGACTCAGTGTTTTAAAGGTTTTGAAATTCCAAAATTCCCGAGGTGATGAACTTATTTTCGAAATGCTTCATAGATTAAATTCCCTCATTAAAACCCCCGGGAATAATTTGATACTTGAATATTGTGTTTGATTCTTGATAATGGTTGCTCGTTACTTTTCGTATGATGTGATACTTGCACTAGTAAAACAGTGGAGTTTTACTAACCCCCGAGTAATCGGGGGGTGGATGTCTGTTTTGCGTCCAGGTACATGCAGATTCAGGGGAGTAGTCACAGGATTGGCACAAGAGGATGACGAGCTGCGATACTAATCAAGAGTCGAGAGTTGTTTAGATTTTTGTTGTGTTGTCAGAGTTGATTTCAGTCTTCGGCTGTATTGTACTTCGACCCCTGTGTGGGTAATGTTGTTTTAGTCGGTTCTGTTGATGGAGTTGTGTGACCTCATCGGTCTGTGTATTCATGTGTAAGTGACCTTAACGGTCTGTATTATTATATTGTTTGACCCTGGCCGGACAAGCATTTGGTTGTTTATGGATGTTTAGCCTGGTAGATCCTTGTGGAAAGGGTCTACGGCGTGTAATATTCCCATACGGTTTTGGGGGTGTTACAGGTCTAACACCTTCAGGTTTTGGCACTAAATTCCAAGTTTGATTTTGTTTTAATGCTAAAATCTCTTCTTCCATGGCCTTTCTCCATTCTGGACTATTTGATGCTTCTTCAAATGTACTTGGATCTTTGACTTCAGCATAGGCAGCATCTACATACTTTGGATTTGGCCGTCTTTCTCTGGTTGACCTTCGCACTTGAGGTTGTGAAGGTTCCTGCTCTTCCGGTTGACTAGTCTGTACTTCATCTGGTGTTTCATGTACACCTGTTCTCCAAGGGCTTCTTGATTTGGACCGTACCACAACTTGATCCGACGGGGATCTTGGTTCTTCTATGTCATTGTTGTCTTGAGAGGAATGTAGCTGCAACTTGGTTTGCAGCTTTTCTTGCAGCTCATGTGTATCTGGTAATGCCACCTTGTTTGCCCACCATGAAGATGCCTCATCGAATACAACATTTCGTGAGATATAAATCTTGTTTGTATTTGGATCGCAGCATCTCCGACCTTTCTTTTGTTCATCATATCCAATAAATATGCAGCGGATAGCTTTCTTGTCGAACTTGCTGCGATCTTCATTTGTAATAAACACATAACATACACAACCAAACACTCGAAAATAATTCACTGTTGGTTTTACATTATACAATTTTTGAAATGGCGAAATAAATTCCAGCCTTGGTTGTGGTAGCCTGTTGGTGATATAGACTACTGTCTTCATGCATTCTGCCCAAAATCTTGTATCAACATTCTTTGCATGTAGAAGACTTCTACATGTCTCTGCTAAGTGGCGGTTCTTCCTCTCCGCTACTCCATTTTGCTGTGGAGTTTTTACATAAGTTAGTTGCCTTCGGATGTTGCACTCCTTGAGGTAGTTGTTGAATTCATTAGAAGTGTATTCTCCTCCATTATCAGTACGGAGGCACTTGATCTTCCTTCCAAACTCACGTTCTACCGTATCTTTGAATTTCCTGAATTTTTCAAAAGCCTCATCTTTATGCTTCAAGAAATATACCCATACATACCTTGAGAAATCATCAATAAAGGTTATCAGATATTGATAACCGCTTGTTGACTATTGTTTGATCTTCCCAAGCACATCTGAGTGGACCAATTCCAACGGCTCCCTAGCTTTGAACTTTGACTCTTTGTAAGGCAGTTGATGTGCCTTACCATATTGACATCTAGCACACACATTGTCATGTTGGATGTCGAGTTGAGGAAGTCCCCTCAGCATGGAATTCTTCATCATAATTTTCAGTTTGCCGTAATTGACATGTCCAATTCGTGCATGCCATAGTGTCACTTATCCTAGCCTTCTCAACATAGGCTTCTTCAGCAGACATCACATAGATAGCCTTCATTTTTTGTCCTTCCACGAACGGTGTACCTATGACTTTCATTTCACGATACATTTTCACATCGTTCGGGCCAAACAACACATAATTACCTGAAGCAGTTAATTGTGGTACTGACAACAGGTTCTTCTTCATCCCTGGGACATGATAGACATTGTCGAGTTGTACTTCTTCATGTCCGTACCTTTGTGGCAGTTGTGTCTTGCCAACATGGGCTATTGGTAATTGTGTGTTATCAGCTGTCACAATAACTCGATCTCCGTTGTACTTAGTCATACTTACAAGTTTCAACTCATCTCCGGTCATATGATTGGAACAACCAAAGTCAACGATCCAATCATTCTTGTAATCGACTAACTGCTCACATACCGCAGTAAGTGCGAATTCCTCTCTTGGGCCTTTCCCTCGTGTATCAGTAGTATCTACCTCCTCGGCATAGAAGAAAGTCTCGAAATCCCAATCTTCTTCTCCAGGAGAAATCATATCTAACTCACGTTCTACCGTATCTTTTAATTTCCTGCATTTTTCAAAAGCCTTATCTTTATGCTTCAAGAAATATACCCATACATACCTTGAGAAATCATCAATAAAGGTTATCATATATTGATAACCGCTTGTTGACTTTTGTTTGATCTTCCCAAGCACATCTGAGCGGACCAATTCCAATGGCTCCCTTGCTTTGAACTTTGACTCTTTGTAAGGCAGTTGATGTGCCTTACCATATTGACATCCAGCACATACAGTGTCATGTTAGATCTCGAGTTGAGGAAGTCCCCTCAGCATGGACTTCTTCATCATAATTTTCAGTTTGCCGTAATTGACATGTCCAAGTCGTGCATGCCATAGGTCTCCAGTGTCACTTCTCCTAGCCTTCTCAACATAGGCTTCTTCAGCTGACATCACATAGATATCCTTCATTTTTTGTCGTTCCACGAACGGTGTACCTATGACTTTCAATTCACGATACACTTTCACATTGTTCGGGCCAAACAACACATAATTACCTGAAGCAGTTAATTGTGGTACTGACAACAGGTTCTTCTTCATCCTTGTGACATGATAGACATTGTCGAGTTGTACTTCTTCATGTCCGTACCTTTGTGGCAGTTGTGTCTTGCCAACATAGGCTATTGGTAATTGTGTGTTATCAGCTGTCACAATAACTCGATCTCCGTTGTACTTGGTCATACTTACAAGTTTCAACTCATCTCCGGTCATATGATTGGAACAACCTGAGTCAACGATCCAATCATTCTTGTAATCGACTAACTGCTCACATACCGCAGTAAGTGCGAATTCCTCTCTTGGGCCTTTCCCTCGTGTATCAGTAGTATCTACCTCCTCGGCATAGAAGGAAGTCTCGAAATCCCAATCTTCTTCTCCTGGAGAAATCATATCTAACTCACGTTCTACTGTATCTTTGAATTTCCTGATTTTTTCAAAAGCCTTATCTTTATGCTTCAAGAAATATACCAATACATACCTTGAGAAATCATCAATAAAGGTTATCAGATATTGATAACCGCTTGTTGACTTTTGTTTGATCTTCCCAAGTACATCTGAGTGGACCAATTTCAACGGCTCCCTTGCTTTGAACTTTGACTCTTTGTAAGGCAGTTGATGTGCCTTACCATATTGACATCCAACACACACAGTGTCCTGTTGGATCTCGAGTTGAGGAAGTACCCTCAACATGGACTTCTTCATCATAATTTTCAGTTTGTCGTAATTGACATGTCCAAGTCGTGCATGCCATAGGTCTCCAGTGTCACTTCTCCTAGCCTTCTCAACATAGGCTTCTTCAGCTGAAATCACATAGATAGCCTTCATTTTTGGTCCTTCCACGAACGGTGTATCTATGACATTCAATTCACGATACACTTTCACATCGTTCGGGCCAAACAACACATAATTACCTGAAGCAGTTAATTGTGGTACTGAAAACAGGTTCTTCTTCATCCTTGGGACATGATATACATTGTCGAGTTGTACTTCTTCATGTCCGTACCTTTGTGGTGGTTGTCTTGCCAACATGGGCTATTGGTAATTGTGTGTTATCAGCTGTCACAATAACTCAATCTCCGTTGTACTTGGTCATACTTACAAGTTTCAACTCATCTCCGGTCATATGATTGGAACAACCAGAGTCAACGATCCAATCATTCTTGTAATCGACTAACTGCTCACATACCGCAGTAAGTGCGAATTCCTCTCTTGGGCCTTTCCCTCGTGTATCAGTAGTATCTATCTCCTCGGCATTGAAGGAAGTCTCGAAATCCCAATCTTCTTCTCCTGGAGCCTCGTCCTTAGATGTTGTTGCTGTATTTCCTTCAACTCTCTTGGACCAGCAATTTTTTGCATAATGTCCTTTCTTGCCGCAATTAAAACATTCGTCACTTTGATGATCCTTTTGTTGCCACTGGTTATTACCATTTCGATTATGTTGAGCTCCTTGAGCTCCCACTGACTGGAAACCTCTATCTTGGTTTCCTTGAACATCTCTTTCTTGACTATTGAATCTCCCGAAACCACGTCCTCGTCCTCGACCACGACCGCGTCCTCGTCCGCGTCCTTGATTGTCTCTTCTATTAGTGAAAAGGGATGTCTCTTTACTATTGTTTGCTGGACTAGACGTGGGTTTATCTAGATCCTCTTCATTAATTAGCAAATCCTCGAGATCTTCTAAAGTTGGCTCGGTGGCCCAGCCCCGGGTTGCCGTGATAATACTCTTATACTCCGGCTTCAATCCGTGGATGATAATTCTTTTCATCCTGGTTTGTGTAATGCCATTTTCAGGATCTAGTTTAGAAATCTCGTCACAAAGAGATTTCACCTCTGAGAAATATTGACTCACGGACATATTTCTCTAGGATATCGACAAAAGATCATTTTCAAGCCTTTGCAATTTTGCATCATTTTTATTCGCGAAAATAGCCGCCAATGTATCCCAAGCTTCCTTCGGTGTTCGGGCATCTTTGATCCGCTGGAGAAATTCATCTTCTACAGCTACAGTTAAGGCATACATAGCTTTGCCTGCTTTAACCTTCCATTTCTTTAAAGCATCAGAGTCGGCAGCTGACCTTTGATGTGCAGCATCTGGTCGTACGGGTGTTGAGGTTGAGATGTCGGAGGTTGTGTCTGTGCTTTTGGCCTCCCTTGGTGGTGTTGTCTCAGCTCCGTTCACAATATCCCATAAGTCCTGCCCGAGCAGGTAAAACTTCATACGGGTACTCCATGACCCATAATTGTTGTTATTGAGCTTCTCAATAGAGGTAGTAAAATCAGCCATGATTTTAACAAAGCTCCTGTGGCCAAAAGTAAATTTTATTTTTTAAATTTTTGGGGTCAAAATAAAAAATTTCAGAAATTTAGGGACTGAATTAAAAACTTCCGAAAGTTCAGGGACCAGTATGTAATTTCTGGAAAATTTATTTGCAGAAACTACTGTTCATCGTCTTCAACCTTGAGACGATTCTTTCGGCAGCCCGTACGGCTTCGTCTGACATCGGTTTTGTATTCCGAAAATACCTCCGAACTCGTCTCGACGCGAGGAATCTAACGATATCCTCAAAACTGAGTTTCAGCCACCTTTGTAAAACTCAAAATTTTCAGCTCCTCTACTACTTCCGGCTAGCACTCCAAAACCTTGCTCCGATACCACTTGTTGAGATATCAAAGGATCATTATAGTGAATTACCGATGATTTGAGAGAAAAATATTTATTCTATTATCACTCAAGAATAGAATTACAAACTCACAAAGTAAAAACTCTCAAACTCACTCAATCTCAACTTGGATTGTTATTCACTCTTTGAACTCACTCTTGGAAATGGGATAATTACAAATGCTAAAAACATGCCTTATTTATAGGTAGTAAACATGGTGTGAAACCATGGTGTGATAGGATCAACCATGATGGGGTGTTGTGATGTTTTCCATCATTTTCTTGTCAAACTTGCCAACTAATTGTTCAAAGGTAGATGGCTTCACATGTTTAATTACTTAGCCTCCATTCTAGAAGAGTTTAAATTCTAACAGCATCTTCTACCAGAAATATTATTACATCTCATAGCCAAATCAAAATCAATATTGGGATCATATACATGGCAACAATCAAAATCACTACTTCACAAATCAAACTTCTTCTTAAGTTACCCAAAGTTGCATCATTGGACTTGTGAAGAACCGAAAACCACAATGCCCCATGCCATCATCAAAATTCCTCCAACTTAGCCAAAGCATAGACTTTGGACTTGCGAATGATGCCGAAGCCAAAGATTCAGCAAGAATTCGGGACCCATCTAAACACACATCCCGGCTTCGAGGGGCACCAAATCGAAAATAAGGCAAAAATTCCGACAAGTAAATCAAAACATAGACTTTGGACTTGCGATGTGTAATATCCGAAAATTTCGTTTCTCTTTGCCTTGAATTAATTGTCATTTTGTGCCAGATATTTTTGCTTCGGTAATGATTACGAAGAACTATTTATTCTTGTCTAGTGTGTAGTACATCATGTTTTATCGTCGGATGCGACTTTCCGTTGCATTAGTCGAAATAACTGTAAGCTTGTACATGTGACACTATATATTGTGTTTGGTCGTATGATTGTTCTCATTGTGCATCGTCGTAGTTTCATTGCAAGCTAGGAGTCGTGCTATACTGCTATTCGTCGGGAAGTTGCATCGTTGTACCGAATTTCAGATCGCGTTGTTGTCAGCATATGTTACGTACGTTAACAAGGCATTACGTACGTGACCATTGAAGGTTAACGTACGCTATGTGCATAGTTAATGTACGTTAACATACCTGTTGGTTGAGCCAGTAGCCTCTTGAGAGACTTTAGAATACGCTGCATGAGGAACCTAACGTACGTTTTTCATTGTTTACGTACGTAATAACGGGACGGTTGCGCACGTTAACTTGCATGTAGATCGCAGCAGTGAGCTCTGAGTAGAGCATTACGTACTTAACATTTGGTTGTTATGTATGTAAGTTCTATTACGTATACTAACCTTGGGGCAATGCGTACGTAACGTACTGCGGCCTATATATAGGCGGGCAGCACACTTTCTTCGTCATTTTCAGTATTTCTTCTATCTTTTGGTGCGGCCGAACGGGGCAAATTGAGAGCAAGGGTTGGTCGAGATTTCATCATCCATCAACGTATTTAAGTTCCTAACGAAGATTAAATATTATCTAATCCTTCATTCTTCGTCGGATCGAAGGTAATATTCTTAAATCCCTAGAGTTGACTTTTTGGGATTTTGTTCTTGATTTCGAATCCAATCTAATTTTTTGATGAATCGATTGTTTTTAAACAATCTTATTAATCGCATTCTATGAATTGTATATCCATATCTTCGATTCGTTTAACCCGGTTGATGAATTTTGAGTTCCTGGGGAAACCTTGAACATTTAATGTTCGATTAAATGTTTCAATGAGTTTCCTTCGGTTGTTGGGTGTGTTATTGGTTCTTATTCTTGTAGCGATTATGTTTTCGTCATTTCTCATAGAGATTGTAGGTTCTGGGTATGTCTGATCAAGTCGTGTTCGTCGGAGTATTCGTGCGTCGATTGTCGAGGCAAGTATTCTTGTCTATACGATTTATATCATATGGATTGAAGTAGTGAAATGGAATTGTGATGGTTTGTTCATTCTTGTTGATTGTGGATTATGTGAATTATCGCTGTTGGTATCTTCTTATGATGTTTGGTGTTCGATTGCTTCTTATAATCAAATTGTGACGATTGTATGTTGTGTTGGTTTGAAAATATGCTTGGATGTGTATTTCAATGAATTATAAATCATTCATGTGTTATAAAGTTGTGTCGGGCCTAATGATTATGTTGAATGAATTATACACTTGAACGTGTATTATGATGTGTTGTTGAACGATTGGATATGTTATGTAAATGTGTGTTGGTTGTGGTGACATGTTGTGATGGTTGGTGTGTGTTGTGGATTGTTGTGGCACTGGGTTTAACCAGGTAAGGCTTGACGAAGCCTCTGGGATTCGATACTTGTGTGTACGGATCGAAATCCACTAATGGGTGGTGTCAGGTACAACAGGGCCTCTGGGATTCGATACTTGTGTGTACGGATCGAAATCCAATAATGCGTGGTATAGCTTGTATGATTAGAATACTTGTACTAGCAAGTTCGAATTGCTAACTCCTTAATTGGGGGAAATGTGTTTCATGTATTTAGGTATTTTGAGATTGAGAGAGCAGTCACAGAGTCGGCATGGGAGATGGCAAAGTATGATACTAATCATTCGGGAATCAGAGTTCTATGTATGAGTTGTATTCTAGTTCCGTTGCATTGTATTTTGACCCTTGCGTGGGCATGTGTTGTAAGGAGTTTCATTTCAGTTTGATTTAGTCGTGTGACCTTTTCGGCCTGCGTATTTTGAATATTCGACCTTATCGGTCCGTGTCGTTATGTAGTTTTATAGTCGGTCAAAATTTTGGTTGTCTCGTGATATTTAGCCTGGTAGATCCTTGTGAGAAGGGTCTACGGCGTGTGGCATTCCCGGGTGATTTCTGTAACACCCCAGAATATGACCGGGAATGTCACACGCCGTAGACCCTTATCACAAGGATCTACCAGGCTAAACTCCAAAAGACTACTCGATGATTGACCGACCGGGGTCAAAATTAAATAGAAAACAGACAGACAAGGTCATAAACCAATTCAGAAACTAACGACATTCATATTACAATGACCACAATAAACTTGAACATAGAAAAGAATGACAACTCAATTTAATAAATTATAACTACACCCATGCAAGGGTGGATACTCGAACGACAAGAAATACCGACCAAAATGATACAAAAGAAAAGACTCTGACTCTGGTGTGATTAGCATCGTCGTCTTCCATCTCCTTCCAAGCCAATCCCGTGACTGCTCCCGAGCTGCCAAAACCTGAGCGCATAACAGGCACCCACCCCCCGAAAACTCGGGGGTTAGCAAACTGGAATTTTGCTAGTGCAAGAACATAATATACAAAATATACGAACAGTAACAACATAAAATTCAACCGCCGTGAAGCCTTAACATAAACCATACATTCCCATAATCAACACAGAGTAACACTCGCATACACAAGGTGAAAGATAATCACATAGCCATATTCTCTTTACGAAACATAACATCAATAAAATTTTAACCAAGCCCAAGGAGTCAGGAAAGTCCCTTTTGGAAAAAGGAAAAAAAATGTTTTGATAAGGTAGTTTGCAAACGTTATTGTTGACTCTGGCCGTCTAGGGTTTTTAAAATCGAAAGGGAATACTTTTGGAAATAATTTCAAAAACTCTCGGGTCCTTGACCCAACGTATGGAAAACGATTACACAAAAACCAAGTCAACTTATTTGGGGTTCTCGACCCAATTTATAGAACACCGTCACAAACGAAATCATTACAACATCTCACAGGGTTCTCAACCCATTCCAAATAACATCATCATGAAATCAATCATCTCAACATTCCACGGTCCTCGACCCAAAACACGAGAATAGCACCACAATACAATCAAAGGTACAAAACTCTCATTCAACATATCTGCTCAAGACCCCGATTAATTAACCCTGAGATTTCGTCAAACCTCCGTGGTTAACTAACCCCGATACCAACGCTTTAAAAACAATTTGAAACAAGCTTTCAAAAACATGAATTGCGGTCTGTATCAAGACAAATATTAAAAAGTGAGTTGAAAGAATTTGAGATACGAACATCGTTCGATAACGGGTCTTAGCTAACACTCGAATACCCGTAACCAATAAGCCTGCCAGCGCCTCCACCGCACACCTGTGCACCGGCGTTCACTCCACTATGTCGGCCGCTCCTTGAACATGTCACTGCGCCGGCGATCACTCCCGCAAGAGCCGCCCCTTGACACACGCATTATGTAACACCGGCGTTCACCACCCATATGGAGCCGCACATTGCAGCGTACACCAGGCCGGAGTACACCGCCCCGCCCTCAGAGGTTCCCGGATATGACGTTTCTCACAACAAGTATCCACATTGTTCAAACATCAAGCACACGGACAAACGTCACAACAATTTTCAACTTGGTACATCAAGTCACACAATTTCTCCGCCAGTCCATAACCACACAAATAAACAATAACACGCACATTATCAATCAAACTCAATCAACACCGCACATATATCTCTATATTGCGACTCAACCGAATATATATATACATTTATATATAGATATATAGATATATATATATATATATACAACCTTACTATATTATATGAATAACTATAGTTCGCCCATCAATCCAAGTTGAGTACGTCAACTAATGTTAGAATTCAACACTCGTCGATCACCGACATAAACATATATATCAATATACGTATATACATACATATATTTAACATATAACTATATATAAATACATATATATATATATACACATACATATATATATATATATATATATATATATATATATCCATATAAACTCATACACTTCGACAACAATGATTTCACGCAGTTACAATTCGTATATCGAGGTACTTGCCTTGGTAATACGACGCGAAGGAGACGACGAAGGAATAGGTTTCGGTCCGAACAATCCTCTCAAATCCAACCCTAACACAATAATGATATACAATCAATCTCAAGATCATGAATACGAAGAAATTACTCCTAGTTCTACCCATTGGGACAATTCATCTTACACCAAGAGTGCGTAGGGAATTGAAATCGGTTAACGGTGAATTAACGGAATTTCATCCCAACCATAAACAAGAAAACCAAGGGTCACGAGAGCACTATCAAAATCTAACAACAACACCGGTTAATTCGGATTAAAACACAAGATCACCACCAAACCCTCCCCAAAAATCATACTAGGGTTAAAGGGGTTCTTACCTCTTGAAGATTCAAGCCCTATAATCCGAAGAACACGTGCTAGATCCACAATCCGAGCTACACGATCGAAGGAAGATGAAGAAAAACACACAATCAAAAGGGTGGATGGAGAAGAAATCCCCCTCTCAACCCTCTCTCTCTCGCGCACGGTGGAAGGGAGGAGAAAATGTGCGAATCTCGCTGAAAACGCACAGTTATAGCGCTGACCGCATTGTGTGCCGCGGCTCAGCTAATCTGTGCCGCGGCACAGGGCCAAAAATTGCGCCCAGTGGTCGGCTGACCGCTCGTTGTGCCGCGGCTCATTAGGAGTGTGCCGCGGCACTGCCGGACTGTGCCGGGGCACGCGGTACAGGAGGTTTTAGCCGGCAGGTGCCATACGGGTGTGCCGCGGCCCGGACAAGTGTGTCGCGGCACTGACTCGGCTGTGTGCCGCGGCGCACAATCCTTGTGCCGCGGCACACGGTACAGCCTGCTCGGCCAACAACTGGGTAGTATGTGTGCCGCGGCGCACAATCCTTGTGCCGCGGCTCACACCCCCCCTCGGGTCCCAAAATGACGAAAAAAGATCCGGAAAGAGAATAAAAGCAATAGGAATCGATATTTGGGCAACAATAACACGAAATGGAAGTACGGAACCCCAAAACGATCTGAGGTACACAACCAAAGTTGAACAAGGAACAAATTCCCTAAATTTCTAGGAAATTACAAAAACGGCCCAAACATCCGAAAATCACGGCACAACGTCGGATTAACCATCCGAAACTCACAACATGCTCTAATCAAGCATACTAACTCATGGAAGTAAGAAAGTGACGGAATCGAACGAGTTTAAGGAGAATCGAATACGCATGAGACAAAATATACCACAAGATGAAATTACGTAAAAGCATCATCGAGACCCGTCTAAGCGGAGAAACTCCAAGAACAAAATAGGTTCAGAATTCCAAAACAGTGCCAAGCGAGTTATCCGAAATGAATATACACTGAAAATAGAAATTATTAAAAATAGAAAACGCGGATATTACAATTTCTGGGGATGTTACATTTATGGTATCATAGCTTAGGTTATGGAAACTTAGGTTGTCGGGTCTAGTCAAGTCGTATTTATGTCACATCATTCGAGTTGTATTGACGAGTTGAGTTGGAGATTATCCCATTATGTCGTCTATGTTGCCGGTTGAGATTAGTATCGTGGGAGACCGTCATCTTTATGCGACCCGTGGATGTAAGTCTCCTCTTTTATATGTGATATCTTGTATTTCATGACTTTGTCTATGTACATGATGGATATGAAACATATGTTGACACTTGTGGTATATTGTGCGTGAATAGATCAGGATATAATGATGGATTGAATTCTAAGTGACGTAATGTGTTATGGAATTTATGAACATTGATGTATTCCAGCAAGCGTATCGGCAGTAGAGTTTGTTGAGAACTTAGAGAAATGGTTTTGACCTATATTTGAATTTGGTGTTTATGAGTAATGCTTGTTGAACTGGTAGTTTGGATGTCAGATAAGCATATGTTTGAGGATCAATTGTTTTTTACTAATTGTTGTTACTTGCAACAAATATGTTCCCATTAATAATCATACACGATGCGTGCGTGTTTGAAAATGGTTTTATGAAATTTCATAGACTTGAGTAAGTTTGTGGAAAATCAATTTTCTAAAATGTTTTGATGGTGTGGTTAAGCAGTACTTCAGTGTAAATTTTGAAAATTGTTTGAATTTTGGCGATCCAACCTTGTATTTTCAAATAGAACCTTACAACGGTATTTGAAAGTTGTGTTTTGGGGTATTCAGAACACTTGATTATTGCATCGTTAACGCACGCTAATCGTGCATCTAACGCGCGTTAAGTTACAATGTGTGCGTGATGTGGATTTATCGCTTCAGGCGATAGGCTAGAGTTAGAACTAACACAAGGGCCAAGCCTATGTGATATATTTGTCATATTACCATGTTTGTTGGGGAATTTTGGTTGAGTACCCAAATGTCGTGTTGCATGGTTTGGATTTGCTTTATATCTTGTAGGATGTTACTCTGATGTGATTGTCGATCTGTGGAAATATTTAGTGCGAATATGTGTGGTTTGTCCACCCGGGGGATGGTTCATAGAAATATCTAGGGGTTGATGCTAAGGGGCATGGCCGCGGGTTACCTTGTGTGTTGTGAAATTTTAATGATGCGTAGTGACGTGTTATCTTGATGATGCTGATTTTGAAGTGACATAATTTTCAGGAATATTGCTTTACAAATGTATTAAAAAATGAGATGTTTATGATCTATGGTTGATTGTTTTGGTAAAACTACTTGGGGTATCAAAAGTATTTTTAAATCTCATTTCAGAGAACTATACGAACTCAAAGGATTTTGAAATGTTATTATTTAAATGAACAACTCGTGGAATTTTAAAGGAATATTATCAATTTTTGGCTATTATATTGTATTCAAGGGAAATATGAGACACGGACGTAAGTTTCATCCGTTACGGTCATATATCCCATGTGTTGCAGTCGTAGTTCTTATGTTCATTTGGTTGCCATGGGTAGATATTCTTGTTGTGATAATATTTGTTGACATATATTGTTATATTGCATGATGTATTTTGGTATGTTGGTTATGTGATGTTATGTTTTATTGTACTGAGCGGTTCGCTATTCAATATGCAGAGACATCAGGGCCGAGGTCGTGGTTGGTGGTTGTAACCGTGAGTGTGGTGAGGTGAATCGTTTGTTGTGGAGTACCGATCAGCCCAGTACTGATGGTCGTGAAGACCAGTCGCGTGATATGAGGCAAACAACTAGAGGTAATGCTGATGTGGGCGCCGCTATCATTCTTCGATAGGTGGCAACCCAATTAGCGCAGATGAATCAGAGTGCACACCGAAATGAGTTTCTAGAAAGGGATAACGGAGCTAGTAAGTGGCTACAGGACGTGATGAGAATGCATCCACCTCATTTTGTCGGTTCCTCTAATTCGTTAGGATGGGAGGACTGGCTCTTCCAGTTGGAAAGAACGTTTGATGCTGTAGCCTGTCCTAATGAGAGGAGTGTGCATATTGGTTAGTACCTCCTTGGCAAGGAAGATGTGGATTGGTGTGAGGTCGTAGCGCCTAGAGACTGCACAACTACTTAGACTGAGTTCAAGACTGCCATGGAGTTGGAGTATTCTCCGTTACCTGTTCGAGAGCGCAATATTGTTGAGTTTTTCTCAGCTACGTCCGAGGATGTGTCGATATCCCAGGATACGGCCGATTATAATCAGCAGTTGTGTTATGTTCGTGAGCAAGTGAGAAGCGAAGCGGATAAGATTTGCTACTTCGATATGCGCATGAAACCTCGTGTTCGGCAGTGTATGACTCCACTTATGTGTACCACTTTGAAGGAATCAAGATCAAGCCTTAGCATTTGAGATGACTTTATCGTCGATGGAGCCTATATCCGTGGTAAAGAGGTAGAAGACTTCTAGTGATTCATAGGAAAGTAAGGGAACTTGGGTCCAAAACCTCAACCCTCGTCCAGATCATTTGTGGGACCTTCTAAGTCAGCTGATGGATCTAAGAGTTCAAGGTTAGTGTCGTTGACTTTTGGTAATGCTTCGAAATTTTTCAATTGTAATGTTCCGAGTCATGTTCGTGCGAACTGTAAGGCACCACCGATTACTTGTTACAACTATGGACATGAGGGGAACCGACTTCAGTAGTGTGAGAGAGTATCTGGTATGATCGATACTCGGGCTTCACCGTCGGTGTTGAGATCGACTCATAGAGACCCTTGATGATTGATTTTATCGCTTTTGATTTGTTTCGTGTTTCATGTTTTGATTCATTTTAAGTTTCCAGATGAAACTTATTTTTAGGAGGGTAGAATGTAATATCCGAGAATTTCGTTTCTGTTTGCCTTGAATTAATTGTCATTCTGTGCCGGATATTTTTGCTTCGATAAAGATTACGTGGAACTACTTCTCCTTGTGTACTGTAGAGTACATCATGTTTTAATTTTCATCAAGTGCGACTTGCCGTCGCATTAGTCGAATTGATTGTAAGCTTGTACATGTGACACTATATGTTGTGTTTCATCGTATGATTGTTCTCATTATGGACCGTCAGAGTTTCGTTGCAAGTTGCGAGTTATGCTATGTGTTGGGAGGTTGCATCGTTGTACCTAATTTCAGACCGCATTGTTGTCAGCATATGTTACGTACGTTAGCAAGGCATTATGTACATAACCATTGAAGGTTAAAATATGATATGTGCATACTTAGCATACATTAACATACCCGTTGGTTAAGCCAGTAGCCTCTGGAGAGACTTTAGCGTACGCTGCATGAGGAACATAACATACGTTATTCGTTGTTTGCGTACATACTAGTGGGGCGATTACGTACATTAACTTGCATGTAGATCGCGGCAGTGAGCTCTAAGTAGAGAATTACATACATAACATTTGCTTGTTACGAACCTTGAGGAATTGCGTATGTAACATACTGCGGGAAGCACACTTTCTTCATCATTTTCACTCGTTTTCTTTTATCTTTTGGTGCGGGTGAACAGGGCGAGTTAGGAGCGAGGGTTGGTATAGATTTCATCATCCATCAATGTATTTGAGTTACTAACAAAGATATAACATCATCTAATCATACGTTCTTCATCGGATAGAATGTAATATTCTTAAATCCCTAGAGTTGACTTTTTGGTGTTTTGTTATTAATTTCGAATTCAATCCGATTTTGATGAATTGATTGTTATTAAACAATGTTGATAATCATTTTATATGGATTGTATATCCATATCTTCGATTCGTTCAACCAAGTTGATGATTTTTGAGTTCTTAGGGAAACCTTGAACATTTAATGTTCGATTAAATATTTCAATGAGTTTTCTTCGGTTGTTGGTGTGTTTTCCATCATTATTGGTCTTTAATCATGTAGAGATTATGTTTTCGTTGTTTCTTTCAGAGATTGTAGGTTTCGGACTGTCCGATCGATCCGTGTTCGTCGGAGTATTTGGGTGTCGATTGTCGAGGCAAGTATTCTTGTCTATATGATTTATATCATATGGATTGAAGTTGTGAAATATAATTGTGATGGTTTGTTCATTCTTGTTGATTGTGTATTATGTGAATTGTCGTTGTTGGTATCTTCTTATGATGTTAGGTGTTCGACTGCTTCATATAATGAAATTGTGACGATTGTATGTTGTGTTGGTCTGAAAATACGTGTGGATGTGTATTTTGATGAATTATGAATTATTCATGTGTTATTAAGCTGTGTTAGGACTAATGATTGTGTTGATTGAATTATACATTTGAACGTGTATTATGATGTGTTTTTTTTTTTGGAAAAATATTAGACGAACCAGAAAAATGAGGGTGGGCAAGTCCCTCTACACGCCCGAGAAATATGAGGGATGGCGAGCCCCTCTACATGCCCAAAAGATGCCGAAGAATAAAAACCGACCAAAGATTGGCCCAAAAGCGGCAACCTAACGTATATAGACTTTTTTACATCTTAAATACGGAAAACTAATTTTGTCTAAACGAATTAGCCCAAGAATTTTTCCCTTGAGATCATGGCCATTCGAGCAAAAATACTCTTGCCGGCTACACCCTTGATTTGCGAAAAGATCGGAAATCCCGTTTCCTTCTCTATAAATGTGAGAAAACCGAATAGTAGCTTTAGATGAGAGATTAATAATTTTTGTGACCATACTTTGAAGGTTCCAATGGCATGTTGACCTCCTTTGAATTAATCTCATGGCACGACCGAGTCAACTTCAACCCAAATAAAATTAAAATTCTTCTCCAAGCAAAGATCAATGCCACGCCAAATCGCATGGAGTTCTGCAAAAGTGTTAGTTTGAACCCCAATATGTTCGGAAAAATAAAGAATGGGGTTCCCCAAATGATCCCGGACGATACCACCCGCCCCCGCACGGCCCGGATTCCCTTTGGCCGCCCCATCCGTGTTTAATTTGACCCAACCGGCAATTGGTCGAGCCCATCTAACGGCCACTATTTTAAAACACCTCTTAGGGGCGGCCTCCACCCCAAGGCGATCCGCAAAAACACCCGCTCCTTTCCAAAAAGTGAAGCGAGATTTGCCGGTGATTTTAAGAGCTCGGAGATAATTCCAAATGCGGGAGCACACGCGTTCGGCCATGAAAGGGATGCCCTTCATCCTTTTATCATTCCAACAACACCACAAAAACCAAAAAATAAGAATAGGAATGATATGAAAGATATGGACCTTACCTTTGGCTTTGGAGAACCAAGAGGCCATGATGAATAAGGAATCGCCGGAAAGAGGCCCGGAAAAGCCGGCTAAATTGAAGAAAACTTTCCACACCTTAGAAGCAATGGGACCATTAATAAATAAGTGAGGCATAGTTTCAAGATCATTACAACAAAAACATCGGATATCGACAATCATCCTTCTTTTGATAAGACAATCCGACGTGGGAATCCATTTGTGAAAAACAATTGGATATGTTATGTAAATGTGTGTTGTTCGTGGTGATATGTTGTGATGGTTGGTGTGTGTTGTGGATTGTCGTGGCGCTGGGTTTAACCAGGTAAGGCTTTATGAAGCCTCTAGGATTCGGTACTTGCGAGTACAGATCGAAATCCAGTAACGAGTGGTGCCAGGTAGGGTTCGACGGGGCCTCTGGAGTTTCATATTTGCGAGTACAAACAGTTTGTTGTGGTACTAGGTAGGGTCCGACAGGGCCTCTAGAGTTTGGTACTTGCGAGTACGAGTAGTACGGGTTGTGGAGTTCGTCACTTGCGGGTGCGAACAGTGTTCAGTCATGAGTATCCAAGCAGGTATGATCCGATGGGGTCTCTGGGGTGCGCACTTGCGAGTGTGGGACCAGGGTAGCTTATGAGCCTATGTTGTGATGCTTTAGAATTTGGTCGAGGGCCCTGTGATTGTTATCGTGTATTGTGACTTGAAATGAGATTCGGGCTGAGACCCCAATTATTTTGAAATGGTTTATGATTAAGGACTCGTGGTCCAAAAAGGCTTTCTATTTTATAAAATACTTGTGTTGTGAAACGATATTTGGGGTGAGGCCCTAATGTTTCAAAAAGGTTCTACAACTTCGAACTTGAGATCTCAAAAAGGCATTCCCTTCTAAAACTCCCGAGATGATGATTCGTTTTCAAACGCTTGAATTACTTTCTAAATTTTAAAAATTTCTTGGGACCTTTCCTTAATAGTTGCTGATGTTTGATCCATGATTGATGTTTGCGTGGTATAGTTTGTATGATTAAAATACTTGTACTACCAAATTCGAATTGCTAACCCCCTAAATGGGAGAACTGTGTTTCATGCATTTTAGGTATTTCTAGATGGAGGGAGCAATCACAGAGTCGGCATGGGAGATAGCAAGCTACAATACTATCATTCGGGAATCAGAGTTCTATGTATTATTGAATTGTATTTTAGTTCCGCTGTATTGTATTTTGACCCTTGTGTGGGCATGTGTTGTAAGGAGTTTCATTTTTGTTTGATTTAGTCGTGTGACCTTGCCGGTCCGTGTATTTTGAATTTTTGACCTTATTGATCTGTGTCGTTATGTAGTTTGACCCCAACTGGTCAAATTTTTGGTTATCTCGTGATATTTATCCTGGTAGATCCACCAGATTGAAAAATAAGGCAAAAGTTCCTCTAAGTAAATCAAAGTATACTGTAACAACCCCAGAAACTATCCAGGAATATTACACGCCGCAGACCCTCTCCGTGAGAATCTACTAGGCTAAACACAGAACAGGACATCACATATCTTGCCGACATGGCTAAATTACAAATCATTAGACAGACTTGGTCTCTCAACAATAACATACAAGTCAAATATACATAACTCTAACAGGACTCATACCCACGCAAGGGTCAAATACACTCACAAACAGAAAAATACGACAGTGGAAAAGACCAAACAATGAACTCCAACTCACTACACCCAAAACTGTTCTTCATGTGATTAGTATCATTCACCCTCCATCATCCTTCGTAACGATCCGGTGTTTAGCTCCCCAAGGACCTACATGTACCTGGACGCAATACAGACATCCACCCCCCGATTACTCGGGGGTTAGCGAAATTCTACTATTTTGCTAGTGCAAGTATAAATTGCAAATACGAGCCATACACAACACATTTCGTGAGCACAACAACTTGAATAATCCACGGCTCATTCACGCCGAAAGACTTTCCGCGATTTCTCATTTGGATAAAATAGTTCAAACCGTAAAAGTAGAAATGAAATAAGTGGCCACTTTGAGAGTCAATACAAGATCTCGGGAGTTCTGAAAACATTTTGGATTGAAGAGTTCTCAACTAATCGAAAACCACTTAGGGTCACAACCCAAACTTTATTTTCCAAAATATAAACCGATCACGAAACACGGGGTCCACGACCCAATTATCCACATCAATTCACTCCCAATGACAAACTACAAAGAACACTCCATTCTTATGCCATTCTAGACAAACACCAAGACTCTATATATAATGTATCTCGACCACGAGAAGAGAACATTGTGATCCTGTAGACATATCAAAATTAATCATCAGCAAAACTCTGGTAATTCTAGTGACAAGACCACCCGGTCAAGTCCCTGTGTTACCCGTCGAGCAATCCCCAGGTGAGAATACCCCACGTCGAAGGTAACCCTCGTGCAAGGCCACCCGGCCAAGTCCCTGTGTGCCCCGTCGAGCAATCCCCATGTGAGAGTACCCCGAGAACATCGTCACAAGACACAAACATCATAATTTCCACATTCACAGTTGCAAAACCACAAGCCTCGAAAGTCAATCACAATATATATAGTCGAGGTACCTTGCTAGAATGGCCAGATTATCCGACGCATACTCACGACCAAGAAACAATACCATCAACACTAGAATCCAACGATGCAACTAGTACCAATCACATAGCAACGAGAAAAAATACCTTTCCAACCATGTCGAACGGCACAACCTCCTCAAAAAGGAGTTACAACCTTTATCACACAACTTTAGCTCACAAGTCGTCAGGAATAGTCTAGAGGGGGGTAAATAGACTTATTTAACTCTTTTGCTGAATCTCAGGTTAGTTTACTCAGCTGATAAAATGAGCAGCTAAAAACTTAACTATAGATGATAATGCGGAAGCACAGCTGATAATAATGCAGGTGACTAAAGCTATCTGCAGGTGACTTATGTCAACTGTAAAACTAAGATGTGCGGAAGATAGTTGACTACTATATGGAACAATTAATATGAATGCAGTAGATAAGTATGATGAATACAATAAAACACACAAGCAATTAGAGTGGTTTCATAGGTGGGGTAATCCTGTACTAGTCCACTTCTCTTCAAACTAGCTGGAGATGAATTCACTATAACTGTCAAACAATGATAAATGTTACAATAAATTCACACAGTTACAACAGCTTCCAACCAGTGGAAACCTGTGGCCTTCGCAACTCCATTGACTGCCTAGCACCTCCTGATTGAAAACCCGTGGATGCTTCAACAACCCGCAAGCTGTCTATCACCTTCCAATCAAGAACCCCTGGATGCCTTCTCAGTCGCGAAACTTCTGAAACCTCGTTCACATAAGTACCCCATACTCAAACTTTTAAGACAAGAGTGTTGTCTTCTCCAACTTCAAGAGCTTCCCAAAATATGATCTTTGAAACTTTGCTCTTCACGATGTTATAGTTCTCTTTGATAGCTTTGATTGCTTAGATCGCTTGTAAGTATTGTTAGCATCGTACTTTGCTCATTCTGATCTTCAGATATTTATAGTACGAATCTTGAGCTTCTTCATAGCCATTGCATCTTGTAACAAATCCGTCCGTTGGAGAGTGGACTTCTTTGTTTATTCGTTCATCTCTTTGCACGATTTGTCTTCTTTCTTCAAATATGTCCGTTTGGAGAATCTTCCCGTTGTGCCGCATTTCTTGATTTGTATATTGATAAGTCTTCCGGGCGCAGATCTAGAAATACATTATTTCTTAATTTCCGGGAATCACTCACTTTGTCTCCTTAAATTCACGTCCACATGTCTTTCCCTTATTGTTGACTTTCAATGCTTTGCTGATGTGGACTGAGCTTTTTCAAAACTTAGCTGCAGAATAAGTTTGCTCAACCTCATGTGATGTTCTGTTTGACCGAGAACCTTGTCCGATAAAGAACTTATCTATAGTCAACCTACAGCCGATGTTTTACTTTGACCGAATGTTGCCTGAAAAACTCATCTTATGATATCTCATCTGTGGTCAAACCCAGTTGATATTTTGTGTTGACCAGACATTCTCTGATAATAATTCGTCTGCGGTCAAACTTCTCTGATATATTCTATTGACCAGAACTCTCCTGATATGTTTCCTGATGATAACTTGTCTTGGTCAACCTTCTATCATCTGATGAGTAGACCAAGACTCGGTTGAACTTTTATCACCTGATGATAACTCGTCTGCTCTTCGGCTGCTACAGTGTTTTGGTCAAACTTCTCTGATATTTTTGTTGACCAAAACTCGCCTGATAAAAAAGGTCGCCTGATAACTTATCTGGTATATTGGCGGTTCTATACTTAGCTGATTTTTAACTGATTAACTTAAGATCAATCTTAGCCTACATCAATGGCTCATAGAAGATACTCATTTGGTTCTTCTTTACAATGCCAAGTACTTAGTGTATACATTTGCATAAATCACAAATACAGGGATGAGATCATCAAAATCTAGCAGGTATTCCTAACAATTTCCCCCTATTTTGATGATGGCAAAACTTAAACATTCAAATGTAACACAAGTCTGCACATAAAAAAAGTACAAGACAAAAATCAATCTCAGTCTGTTTGAAACAACTAGTGGTTATCATTCAAGTGACTGTTATAAACTTTCAGAGTTATTACATTACAGTACAGAAGAATCTGAATGAAAAATTACAAGTAACAATGAAAGTTACAAGTAAACTGTAAATTATAAATAAATTACAAGTAATAAAAATCATCTTCCTCCTCTGCCTCTTCCTCTTCCTCTAATCTACTTTGTTGGAGGAAGTGTCTTCAAGGGTTTTGCTCCAATGGGTCTTTTTATAACTCGGGCTAACCCATATTTCTTCTTGAACACTAAGGAAGCAAACTGCTGCTATTCTGGAGATGTGAAATTATTTTCAATATATACCTCTTTAATCTCTTCCTGAAGAGCAATTGATCAAGTTCTCCATTCATGAGTGTAGGTGTTTCTTCAGTTCTGAAATTTGGAATCATGGGATATGCATTGAAATCCTTTTCAGCATATTTCTTCAAAATTTTCCAAAGTTTGGGGAAATTCATCTCCATGAAGTTGATGAACGTTTCTTGTGGGGAGCAGTCCTTATCTAGAAGTATTCCCAGAGGTAGTACTTCTCAATGAATTGCTTTCTTGCACTTCCCTACATATGTTCTGCCTCAGCAGGCATGAATTTTTCAACAAATTGGAGTTCTTTGCCTTCCCATTGGAATCTAACCTCTGGATTTTGTCCAGTTCTTTTTCTGTTGGCTGCAGGTGGGTCTAATGGTGCAACTGGCTCTTTCCTTTTCAGGCTAGAACTACCTGCATGAATTAGAGGGAGATCTTGTTGATTTTTTGTTCTTGCTTCTTGCTTTTATTTCCCCCTATTCTTATCTCCCCCCTTTTTGCCAGCATCAAGAATCTTGGCTAGTTGATCCTCCAACCTAATCATAAAGTCAGACATGCCAAGAGGCATTTTGGAGCTTGAGGGTGTTGGGGAGGGCTCCTTCCTATTGATAAGGGTGTCTAACTTGTCGTTTATGGTCTTCAGCTCAGGTTTGACCTCAGTTGCCAGGAGTTGGGGCAACTGTCTCTTCCACAATTTGTCTGACCATCTCAGTGAAGTTTGATGGCAGTTTAATTTCAGGTGCCATATGATGAGCATTGTTCTCACCTGAGCTTTCGTGTGGTGATTTCCTAGCTGTAGATTTTTCAGATGGTAAGCTCCTATCAGGTGCTCTCTGATCAGGTGGAGTTTTATCAGGAGTGCCTGATCTATCATCCGAAGTGGGCTGATGTGAGCTGGATGCTTGGTCAGGTGCATCATGGTCATCAGCCTCATCATCTCTTCTTTCCTCCTCTTTTATTTCTCCTTCTTCTTCTTCTTCTTCTTCTTCTTTTTCATCTTCTTCTTCTTCTTCTTCTTCTTCTTCTTCTTCTTTTTTCTTTTCTTCTTCTCTGATCTCCTCGTCTTCATCTACTTTTTGTTCAACTTCTTCCTCCTCTCCTATATTATCTTTTTCAACCTCTTCTTTTTCCTTCTCTTTCTTTTATTCTTCATCTTTTTCAACTCCTTCCACTTTTTCATTTCTTTATGTTTCAGCTTTTTTTTTTCTTCTTTTCTGTCCTCCTTTTCAACTTCTACAATCATAATTCTTTTTTATTTTTCTACTCCTCTATCTTCGTTCTCTTATACTTTTTCCTCCTCTCTAAGGGTTTCACCTTGTGATACACCCCTCATAACATGATGGACGAAGTGGTCCATGTTTTGTTTGAAGTGAGATAGGAACTAGTTCTCCTTTAACAGCAAACTTACATATTTTTCTTGATAGAAAAACATAATAAGTTGTTCAGTAGCCGTGGGGTGATCCCAGGTACTCCTTTCAACAAAGTCTCTCAATTGAGGGAAGGTAAGAGTTTTTATTTCCTTCCATTCTTCAAAAATATAGACAAATGAAAATTTAAGAGATTGTTGTTTTACCATTTTCAATTGCTCTGTGGTGAGGTTCAGGGGATTGTTCTCCATGAGATTTAGATAATATCCAGCTTCTGGTATGTCAATGGGTTCCTCAGCTTCCTCTTCCTCAGTAACACTTGGAAGTGTTAAGAGAGGGATTATCTCTGCCACTAGCTCTGAGGAGTGAGCAGGTTCATCTTCAGGTTGATCTTCAAGTGCATCTAGTGCAGGTGATATGACCATCTGCATCTGATCAGGTTGTTCTGCAATCCGTGCAAGTGCAGGTGATGTCATAGTCTGGAACTCTTCTTCTTATTCTGAAGAATAGTCCACCAGACCTGTCTGTTGTTTGGAGGACTGATCACGTGAGGATTGGATCTAGACAACTTCTTCCGATTCAGGTTATTTCCTTTTGAGTATCTTGGACAGAGGAATGTTGTCTGAGTCTAGTCATCTGCATGTGGGCTCTCAGGTGCAGGTAACTTTGACAGAATCTCAGCTGGAGGGGGAGCTGACGTCATCTCCTCTGCAATTACTTCATATGGGTGTTGGGAAGCTGCATCTGATTGGACCTCGTCTGAGTCCGACGGTCCTCTACAAGGTGAGGTGCCACTTGTCATTTCCTTCAGAATCTTAGCTGCCTTCAGCTTCTTATCTCCCAATTTCTTCAAGGTATCTTGGTCCAGGTGACCAAGTCTTTTACTGATCTGAAATGTTTCCCCTTTTCCTTTGGCCTTGCCGAGGAACTCCAAGATCCAGCTTATCTGAGTTCCATAGGCCAACTTCTGTATGAATTTCTTTTCACTCTCATCCCAGCTAACTTTATTTACTTTCCTGACTAGTTGTCTGTATGTAGTCAGGCGAGTTAATTATCTCCCTTTGAATTAGGGCTCCCATCACCGTGTATTTGGCAGAAGAAAGTTGATTGAAGCTTCCTGCCATCCACATGACTATCTTGTTGGTGATGTCCAGGACATACTTTTATTCTTTCTTCAGGTCTCCCTTCTTTGCCATAAGTTTGACCTTCATGGGTTGTTCAGGAGACTTGATTTCGTACCAAGTTTCGGTTGAGCTTTGCTTCAGGGCTTCGACGGTGATGCCCTTGTTATCCATTTTGACGGCGTCAGCGATGGTCTGTGGAGTTACAGTGACTTCTTCACCAAAAATCGAGCTCACGATGCAACACTATGTGACTCGTGCTTCCCTATAGAAGCAGATGATAGCCTCCTTGAAAAGTTGCTTGGGGAAAATGTCCAGGAAATGGTAGATACCATTTTTCTTAATCCTCCGGATAATGTGCGCCATCTCCACCATGTCGTTGGTTTCCAGTAGTCCTTCAAAGTCGACTACATGCTGAAGATGATCTGTTCCTTTACTAGATTCAGGTTAACTCCTTCGAAGTAGGTAGTTGAGCCCATTTCTGCAATGAGGATGTTTCGATTTAGTGTATTGAAAATTTTAGGGTTCTTTGATTTTGAAAAATTTAGGGTTCTTGAGCTTGAAGACGATAAGGTTTTTCCGAAATTATTTCCGCCGTCTTATATACCATTTGAAAAGACCTTTTGAATTTTAATAATTAGATAATCAAGCGGCAGTTCGAATTTTAATAAATACAGAATTGCGGTTGAAGTTGATTGGACATCGTGGAGGTAGTGTAAACATGCATTTTTATATACATGTAAATAAATAATATAATAATCATATATTGGTCAAGGAATGAGAAACTTAGCTGGTTGACCGTTTGGCTTCTGATGCAGCTGTGATTATTTCTTCTCTGCTCTGATCAGGGAACTTTTCTTCTCTGTGCCTCTGATCAGCTAGCTTTCCTTCGTTTGTGTGCTTTAGGCCGGATGACTTTTCTTCAGGTCAGATGACTTTTCTCATATGTTCTTCAACTAAGTACTAGATTCGCAATCTAATAATACAAGATCCCTGCTAAGTTCCAGAAACCTTTCTTCTGGTAAGGGCTTAGTGAATATGTAAGCAACTTGATACTCTGTGCTGACCTTTCCATTCTTACTCTGTTGTTAAGCACATGATCTCCGATGAAGTGATGTTTGACATCTATGTGCTTTGTTGTTGAGTGCAGGACTGGATTGTTGGTAATAGCAATTACGCTATTGTTGTCACACCAGATAGGAACTTCATTTGCAACGATATTGTAATCCCTTAAATGTTGTCTGATCCATAGAATTTGAGCACAAGAGCTACCTGCAGATAGGTATTCTGACTCAGTTGTGGATATTGAGTTGGATACCTGCTTTTTACTGAACCATGAAATAAGTCTGGTTCCAAGAAAATGACATGTTCCACTGGTGCTTTTCCTGTCTATCTTACATCCTGCAAAGTCTGCATCTGAATATCCTGATAGTTCGAAATTGTCACCCTTGGGATACCATAAACTTGTAATATCCGTACTTTTTATTTTTGGTAATTTCTATTTTTAGTGTATGTTCATTTTGGATGACTCGCTTGTCACTATTTTGGGATTCTGAATCTAAATTGTTCTTTGAGTTTTTCCATTTGGACGAGTTTTGGTGATGTTTTTACGTATTTTCGTCTTGAACTATGTTTTATCGAGTGTACATTCGATTCTCATAAAACTCGTTCAATTTCACTATTTCTCTGTTTCCATAAGTTCGTATGGTTGAGTTGCGCATGTTGTGAGTTTCGGATTGTTAATCCGACGTTGTATCGTGATTTTCGGACGTTTGGGCCGTTTTGTAATTTCCTATAAGTTTAGGGAATTTGTCCCCTTGTTCGATTTTGGTTGTGTACCTCGGACCGTTCCAGTTTATTGGATATTATTTTTTATCACCTGTAATTCTTCTCGGACCGTTGGCACGGCATATTGTGTTATGGTTTTATCGTCTTTATTTCAGTTATGGTAGAGTCGTCCTGTGACAAGAGGCTGTCTGGCATGACCTGTGCAAAATGGTGCAAGACCCGTGGCATTTTGCGCCGTTTCTGCGCGCCGTGTTGCACAGGGGTCGCTCGATGTCTCAAGAAACTGCGCAGGACCCACGACATTCTGCGCTGTGTATGTGCGCCATGTCGTACAGGGGTCACTCACTGACTTGAAACACGACGATGAACACGGCGCTAGTTGGGCCATTTGTTGCGCCGTGTTCTGTCCAGTATATATAGGACAGACGGGTATTTTAACCCCATTTCCTCCTTTTCCTCCCGGTTCTTCACTTCTCCTTGGCGATTTTGGGCGATCTCACTCATATTTTTCATTCCATCAGCGTATAACTCGGAATTGGATATTCTAGCACGAATCAACCATCTTCCTTCCACCTTTTCATCGTTGAATTGAGGTATTTTGGTATTTTACCTAATGTTAGGGTTCTTGCATATAATTCATTTTTTACTTCCGTTCTTGCTTCGATTGATGGTGGATTATAGTTATGTGAGCATGATTATAGTTTTTCCTAGAGGTTTTGTGGATTAATTCCGAGTTCTTCCCCTCCGTTAATCAAGTTAACCCCTATGCCTTCATAGTGTTCAGCGAATTGTCCTATCGGATAGAACTAGGAAGAATTCCTAGGTTTTCACAATATTGAGATTGATTGTATATCGTTCTTATGATAGGAATGGATTTGTGGAGATTATATGGACCGAAACCTTTCCTTTCACCGTTTTCTTCACATCCTGTTGTCCAAGGCAAATACATGTATTACATTTCATTGTGTGTGTACGGTTTTGATGAGAATGATGTAAATTATATTATTGAATGAATGTGATTGTTGCTCTTCCACCCGGGGATGGCATATGTGGCCTCTGGGGGCCGATACTAATGGGTACGGCCACGGAAGGGGACTTGGGTGCGTGTGTTGATGTTCTTCCACCCGGGGATGGTTCGACGGGACCTCTGGGGGCCGATACTAATGGGTACGGCCGCAGAAGTGGTTTCTCACCCGGGGACGGGTCGACGGGACCTCTAGGGGACGATACTAATGGGTACGGTCGCGAGTTACCAAGCATGGATAGTTATGGTGCGGAAAACTTGAGGATATACTATTTAAGATGTAAATGTGATATTACGGAATATTGATTGCAAATGTTTTTCCTAAATGGTTTGTTTGCGATGAATCGCGCATGTATATAATGTTGTGTAATTGTGTACTTGCACTAGCTATTCGAATGCTAACCCCTTAAATGGGGGAAATGCGTCTTATGCATTTCAGGTACTGTACGAGATGAGGAGCTGGCACGGGATGCGCATGCAAAGGATGGACTGGCATGATGATGAGGCTCGAGTCTATATTTTTATGCTTTGTCATTGTATCTGTTTGGGTATTGAAGTTAGACTGAGTGTTTTTTAAATTTGTTAAAGTCCCCTGCGTGGGCAATGGATTTATGTGGAGTTACACTCTTAGATACTTGATTAAAATGTTTTGGCCGAAGCCATGGCCCTATTTTACTTTGATGATTGTGTCTTTTGGGATTTCATATACGGTTGGTGTGTTATGTTTTAGCCTGGTAGGCCTCATGAAGGTTCTACGGCGTGTAATGTCCCATTTGTGATTTGGGGTGTTACATTTATGGTATCGGAGCCTTAGGTTATGAATACCTAGGCTGTCGGTAAATTTTGGTTCTGTCAGTCGTGTCGTTAGAGTCAGTTATTGAGCCTAATATCATCGTGCTACTATCTCTTCGTGCGACCCGTGACTGTAAGTCTCCTCGAACTCTTATATTTCTGTAATTCGTTTCCTTGTGTTGTTTAGATTGTGAATTATGTATGTTGAGAGGTCGCGGTAGACCAGCTAGGGGACACGGCCGAGGCCGTGGTCGGGGTGCTATTAATGAGGAAGTCTCACTTTCTCGGTCCTCTGCAGATTCGGCCTCTCAGTCAGTGCCGAGCACTATACCTCTGAGCTCTAATGGGCAGCAGGATATGTCGGTCAGTAAGGATCTATCGTCGGGTAATAATGCCGACGTCGGGGCTACTGCCGTACTTTAGCAGTTGGTAGCCCAGCTTGCCCAGATAGCTCAGGGAGGACGCCAGAATCCGCCCCCGACTCTTGAGGAAGAAGCTAGTAAGTGGCTTCAGACGGTGACTAAGATGCACCCTCCTTGTTTCTTGGTATCTTCTGACTCCCTCGGTTGGGAGAATTGGTTCTTTCATTTGAGCAGGACTTTTGATGCCGTAGCTTGTCCCGATGACAGGAGGGTACATATTTCCCAGTACCTCCTGGATAAGAAAGCTGCGGAATGGTGGGAGGCTGTGGTGCCCAGAGACCGTCGAGCCACTTGGGAGGAATTCAAGGCTGCTATGGAAGCAGAATATTGTCCGCCGCTAGTCAAAGAACGCAGGATTGTGGAGTTCTTCACTGCTACACCTCAGGATGTGCCGATTTCTCAAATCATTATATCTTACAATCAACAGTTGGGGTTCGTAAAGGATCAAGTGAGTACGGAGGCCGATAAAATCCGTTATTTCAATATGCGCATGAAACCGCATATCAGGAAGAGCATGGCATCGCTCATGTGTGCCACTTTGAAATAATACCAGGATCGCGCCCTAGCGATCGAGATGGCTATCCCGGAATCAGAGTCGGGTTCCGAAACTAAGAAGCAGAAGACTACTGGCAGTTTTGCAGCCGGTAAGAGTGGTCAGTTTTCGAGGTCTCGGTCTGCTCCTACATCTGGGAAGAGGTTGTTTCATCAGGCCGGTGGATCTCAGGGTAACCATTCGGTCCAGTCTGTTGCACCTGGTGGGAGAGTTTGTTTTAATTGCAGTCAGTACGAGCACGTGATGAAGGATTGCCCATTTTCGTTAGTTACTTGCTTTACTTGCGGACAGACCGGGCATCGGGCAGCTCATTGAGAGAGGGCCACCAGGGTCGCCAGAGCTCCGACTACCACCGCCGATCAAAAGGAACACAACACTCCAGCTACTCATGTTCCGCAGAGTTCGGGTCGTGGTCGGCCAGACAAAGATCGAAGTTCGGGCTCAGTTCACCCCCGATTGTATCAGATGAGGCGCACAGAGGAGGCATACGTTCCGGTGGCGTCAGGTACCACTCAGATCCTTTCTCATCCAGTTTTTGTGCTTTTTGATTCGGGTGCTACCCACTCCTTTATTGCTTCGGATTGTGTGAGCCGTATTGGTTTTGATTGCTTGTTTGAATGTGAACCGTTTGTAGTGGGTATGCCTAGCGGGGATCGTATGGTTGGGGACCGGGAAGTTAGGGATTGCCCAGTGAGGATCGGGAGCTGATATTCGCCCTCGAATCTCATTGTTATAGACCTTAAGGGTGAGGATTTGCTCCTCGGGGACGATTGGTTGGATCGTCACGGTGCTATCATGAACTATCGGACTCGTACCATCTCGATAGTGGCCGAGGACGGCACTGAGCATACTCTCGTCGGTTGTAAGCCGGTAGATCGGGGAGTGTGATTAGCGCCTTGAAGGCGATGAAACTTCTGAACCAGGGTTGTGTCGGCTACTGGTGTTATGCTCTGAAGGCGGAAGATGGTGGAGTTGATTTGTCGTCGATTCCAGTTATTAGTGAGTATCCCGACGTATTTCTGGATGACTTGCCGGGATTACCACCACAACGGGAGGTGGAGTTTCCTATTGATCTAGAGCCGAATGCGGCCCCTATTTCTCGAGCACCGTACCGTATGGCACCATTGAAGATGTTAGAGTTGAAGAAACAGTTGGGAGAGTTGTTAGATAAAGGGTATATTCGACCGAGCGCATCGCCTTGGGGTGCGCCTGTACTTTTTGTTAAGAAGAAGGATGGATCGCTTCACTTATGCATCAATTATCGAGAATTAAACAAGTTAACCATCAAAAACAAATACCCTTTGCCCAGGATCGACGATTTATTTGATCAGCTTCAGGGAGCGACAGTCTTCTCGAAGATTGATTTACGATCGGGCTACTATCAGTTGAGGATTCGGGATAGTGATATACAGAAAGCTGCCTTTCGGACGAGATATGGCCATTACGAGTTTGTGGTTATGCCTTTTGGGCTAACCAATGCCCCAGAAGTGTTCATGCAGTTGATGAACAAAGTTTTTATTGAGTATCTGGACAAATTCGTAGTCGTCTTTATCGATGACATTCTAATCTGTTCTACGAGTCGGGAGGAGCACACCTTACATCTCCGGATTGTACTAGATATTTTAAGAGCTGAACAGTTGTATGCGAAGTTCTCCAAGTGTGAGTTTTGGCTCGAGGAAGTGATGTTCCTCGGGCATGTGATTTCAGCGGAGGGAGTTCGGGTAGATCCGCAGAAGATGGAAGCAGTGATAGCGTGGGAACCGCCTAAGAATGTGAAGGAGATGAGGAGTTTTCTGGGACTTGCAGGCTATTACCCTAGATTTGTTGAGGGATTTTCTAAGATCGCTAGACCACTCACTCAGTTACTCCAGAAGACTCAGAAATTCGAGTGGACTGCAGACAAACAGGGTAGTTTTGACGAGTTGAAGAGACGACTAACTACTGCACCCATGTTAGTATTGCCTCAGGGGAGCGAAGATTTCGTGGTATATAGTGATGCTTTGGGCCTCGGGCTCGGATGTGTTTTGATGCAGAGAGGTAGGGTTATTACTTATGCATCCCGACAGCTGAAACCTTACGAAGCAAATTACCCTACGCATGATTTAGAGTTAGCTGCAGTCGTATTTGCTTTAAAAATCTGGAGGCATTATATCTATGGGTCGTCGTGTAAGATTTACATGGAGCACAAGAGTCTAAAGTATATCTTCAGTCAGAAAGAGTTGAACATGAGACAGCGTAGGTGGTTGGAGCTAATTAAAGATTATGACCTCGAGATACTTTACTATTCGGGTAAGGCTAATGTAGTGGCCGATGTGTTGAGCCGAAAGCCGATGGCGTTACAGATGTTAGAGGTACTTACACCACAGAGTAGGATCCAGTGGAATTTGATTTGTCAGAATATCGAGGTTTGGGTTCAGAGAGTGCAGGGTCAGTTATGTGCGTTGGAAATCACTTCGTCCTTGACTGATGATATCAAGGCGAAGCAGTACGATGATCCGCTCTTGGTCCAGTTGAGGGAGGATGTGAGGAAGGGGAAAGCCCCTGGGTTTGTAATTCAGGATGATGGAGTTTTGAGATTTCGCGGCAGATTATGTCTACCGAATGACTTTGAGTTGAGACAGAAGGTCTTGAGTGAGGCTCATACTACGCCTTACTCCATACATCCTGGTACGAGCAAAATGTACAAGGATGTAAGGAGTAACTATTGGTGGAGAAATTTGAAGATGGACGTGAACGAGTTTGTATCGAAGTGTTTAACCTGTCAGCAGGTTAAGATTGAGCATCAGCGACCCGCGGGATTATTGCGACCACTCCCTATTCCGGAGTGGAAGTGGGAGGACATTTCCATGGATTTTATTACCAGTATGCCTAAGGCTCGGACTGGAATGAACATGATTTGGGTTATTGTCGATTGACTAACCAAATCAGCTCATTTTCTGGGTATTAAGGATACTTGGGGGCTGGAGAGACTAGCGCAGGTGTTCATTGCGGAGATCGTGAGGTTGCATGGGACCCCTAAGAGTATTGTTTCGGACCGTGATGGCTAGTTCATATCACATTTTTGGCAGGTCATTCATCAAGCCTTGGGGACCGAGTTGAGACTCAGTACATCCTACCACCCTCAGACAGACGGACAGTCTGAGCGGACGATACAGACGCTGGAGGATATGTTTCGAGCCTATGCTTTAGATTGGAAGGATGATTGGGAGTTGCACTTACCATTGATCGAGTTCACGTACAACAATAGTTGGCACACCTCGATCAAAATGGCACCATTTGAGCCATTGTATGGTAGGAGGTGTAGATCGCCATTGTGTTGGGATGATGCATCCGAGCTAATTGGCAGCGAGCCCAATATGGTAGTTGAGACGAGAGAGAAGATTGCTCTGATTCGCGATAGGATGTTGACGGACCAGAGTTGACAGAAGTCTTATTCTGATACGCGTCGCCGGCCGTTGGAGATAGAGGTGGGAGACCATGTGTTTCTTAAGGTGTCGCTGACACGGGGAGTTCACCGCTTCAGTCGGAAGGGTAAACTTAGTCCGAGATATATTGGGCCGTTCGAGATTCTATAGAGAGTGGGAGAGCTTGCATATCGGTTAGGCTTGCCGTCATCCCTGAGCCACGTACATAACGTATTTCATGTTTCCGAGCTTAGGAAGTACGTACCAGACCCTAGCCATATTATTTATTTTGGAGAGATCAAGTTGGGGCCCGACATTACCATCGAGGAAAGGCCGATTCAGATCTTAGAGCGTCGGGTGAAGCAACTCAGGCATAATACCATTCCTTTGGTTAAAGTGCAATAGTCGAGGTATGGATCTGAGGAAGCAACGTGGGAGACGGAAGAGAGTATGAGTTCGAGATACCCCGAGTTATTCGCGTTGTAAGTTTCTGGACGAAACTTATTTTTAGCGGGAGAGAATGTAATATCCGTAATTTTTATTTTTGGTAATTTCTATTTTTGGTGTATGTTTGTTTCGGACGACTCGCTTGTCACTGTTTTGGGATTCAGAATCTAAATTGTTCTTTGAGTTTTTCCATTTGGACAAGTTTCGGTGATGTTTTTACGTATTTTCGTCTTGAACTATGTTTTATCGCGTGTACGTTCGATTCTCGTAAAACTCGTTCGATTTCACTATTTCTCTGTTTCCATAGGTTCGTATGGTTAAGATGCGCATGTTGTGAGTTTCGCCATGTCGCACAGGGGTCGCTCACTGACTTGCAACACGGCGATGAACATGGCGCTAGTTGGGCCGTTTGTTGCGCCATGTTCTGTCGAGTATATATAGGACAGACGGGTGTTTTAACCCCATTTCCTCCTTTTCATCTCGGTTCTTCACTTCTCCTTGGCGATTTCGGGCGATCTCACTCATATTTTTCATTCCATCATCGTATAACTCCGAATTGGATATTCTAGCACGAATCAACCATCTTCCTTCCACCTTTTCATTGTTGAATTGAGGTATTTTGGCATTTTACCTAATGTTAGGGTTCTTGTATATAATTCATTTTTTACTTCCGTTTTTGCTTTGATTGATGGTGGATTATAGTTATGTGAGCATGATTATAGTTTTTCCTAGAGGTTTTGTGGATTAATTCCAAGTTCTTCCCCTCTGTTAATCCAGTTAACCCCTATGCCTTCATAGTGTTCGGCGAATTGTCCCATCGGATAGAACTAGGAAGAATTCCTAGGTTTTCACAATATTGAGATTGATTTTATATCATTCTTATGATAGGAACGGATTTGTGGAGATTATATGGACCGAAACCTTTCCTTTCACCGTTTTCTTCACATCGTGTTGTCCAAGGCAAGTATATGTATCACATTTCATTGCGTGTGTACGGTTTTGATGCGAATGATGTAAATTGTATTATTGGATGAATGTGATTGTTGCTCTTCCACCCGGGGATGGCATATGTGGCCTCTGGGGGCCAATACTAATGGGTACGGCCACGGAAGGGGACTTGGGTGCATGTGTTGATGTTCTTCCACCCGGGGATGGTTCGACGGGACCTATGGGGGCCGATACTAATGGGTACGGCCGCAGAAGTGGTTTCTCACCCGGGGACGGTTTGACGGGACCTCTGGGGGCCGATACTAATGGGTACGATCGCGAGTTACCAATCATGGATAGTTATGGTGCGGAAAACTTGAGGATATACTGTTTAAAATGTAAATGTGATATTCCGGAATATTGATTGCAAATGTTTTTCCTAAATGGTTTGTTTGCGTTGAATCGCGTATGTATATTATGTACTTGCACTAGCTATTTGAATGCTAACCCCTTAAATGGGGGGAATGCGTCTTATGCATTTCAGGTACTGTTCGAGCTGAGGAGTTGGCACTGGATGCGCACGCAAAGTATGGACTAGCATGATGATGAGGCTCGAGTCTATATTTTTATGCTTTGTCATTGTATCTGTTTGGGTATTGAAGTTAGACTGAGTGTTTTATAAATTGGTTAAAGTCCCCTGCATGGGCAATGGATTTATGTGGAGTTACACTCTTAGATACTTGATTAAAATGTTTTGGCCGAGGACACGACTCTATTTTACTTTGATGATTGTGTCTTTTGGGATTTCATATACGGTTGGTGTGTTATATGTTAGCCTGGTAGACCTCATGAAGGTTCTACGGCGTATAATGTCCCATTTGTGATTTGGGGTGTTACAAAACCAACATTGATTGTGGACATAAGGTATCTGATTATCCTTTTAGCTGCTTCCTGGTGAGACTGCTTCGACTTTGAATGAAATATTGCACATACTCCGACTGCATATGAAATATCAGGTCTGCTTGCAGTGAGGTATAGAAGTGATCCAATTAGTCCTCTGAAGTGTGTTGGATCTACTGGAATGCCTCCTTCATCTGCATCAATGTGTTTGAAGGTGCTCATGGGAACTCTTAGTGGTTTGGCTGAGTCCATGCCAACACTTTTGATTAAATTCCTTATATACTTTGCTTGGTTGATGAAAATTTCATTGTCAACTTGTTTGACTTGTAAACCAAGAAAGAAGTTTAGCTTTCCCATCATACTCATCTCAAATTGTCCTTGCATGAGAGTTGAGAATTTTTTACATAGCTCTGGGTTGGTTGATCCAAATATGATATCATCCATATATAGTTGGACAAGTAATATGTGGTCTTCATGTTCAGTTCTGAATAGTGTCTTGTCCACCTTTCCTTTGCTGAATCCATTTTCTCCAGAAACACAGATAGTGTCTCATACCATGCTCTTGGTGCCTACTTGAGTCCATATAAAGCCTTCAAAAGTTTGTATACTTTGTCTCCTTTGACAAATCCATGGGGCTGCTCCACATAGACTTCTTCTTCTAGAACTCCATTGAGAAATGCACTTTTTACGTCCATTTGGTAGACTTCAAAATCCTTGAATGCTACATATGCAAGGAATAGTCTGATAGCTTCTAATCTTGCTATAGGTGCATATGTTTCATCAAAATCTATTCCTTGACACTTTGCATATCTTTTGCCAACTAGTCTGGCTTTGTTCCTAACAACATCTCCATCTTCATCACACTTGTTTTTGCATAGCGATTTGGTCCTTATGACTTTCTTGTGATCTGGCCTGTCTGTTAGTTCCCAGACTTTGTTTCTTTCCATCTGATTTAGCTCCTCTTGCATTACAATTACCCATGTATAAACCTTCAGTGCTTGATTTGTTGTGTTGGGTTCTATTTGAGACATGAAACATGAGAACATTGCCATTCCTGTTGGTTCTGTAGATTGCCTAGTTCTGACTCCATTAGTTAGGTTTCCAATGATTTGTTGAATGGGATGATCTCTGAGCCATTTGGGGATATCTTCTTCAGGGTTTGTTCCCCGTGTTAAGTTGCTTTTATGGACTTCATCTCTATCTGCATCAGCTTGGCTTTGGCCTTCTTGAACTGCATCTGGTTCAGCTACGTCTTTGTCATATGCAGATGGGGATCCTGTCTGCTCTGCAGGTGTGTCTTCATCAGCTATAGTTGGAATAGGTACAGTTGGAGATCCTATCTGATCTGCAGTTGGGTCTTCAGGTGAGTCCATCATTCCTGTGTCATGGATGATAATTTCTTTCAGGGAGGCGATTTTGAGATTTTTCTCAATTCATTCCACATGTTTCTTGTACTCAACAGTAGACTCATCAAACACAACATGAGGTGTTTCTTCCACAACTAATGTTCTTTTATTAAATACTCTGTATGCCTTGCTTATTTGTAAGTATCCCATAAAGAAACCATCATCAGTTTTAGTATCAAAGGCATTCAGTTGGGTTTTATCATTGTTGTGGATGGAACACTTACAACCAAATATATGAAAGTATGCAACAGTTGGTGTTCTGCCATTCAAAACCTCATAGGGAGTTTTGTCATGTCTCCCTACTATCATACTCCTGTTATGAGTATGGCATGTTGTGTTGACAGCTTCAGCCCAGAACCTCTTTGGTAGGTCAGCTTCTGTAATCATTGACCTGGCAGCTTCCTTCAAGGTTCTGTTTCTTCTTTCAGCAACACCATTTTGCTGTGGTGTTCTTGCGGCAGATACTTCATGGTGGATTCTATTTTGATCACTTTATTTAGTGATTACCTTTTTGAGAAACTCTCCACCTCTGTCTGATCTGATCTTTATAATTGAGAGAGATTTCTCATTCTGAATTTTCCTGAGCAGTTCAGGTAGCTTTGTTAATGTTTCACTCTTTTTATAGAAAAAAACAACCCATGTAAATCTGGGGTAGTCATCCACTACTACTAAGGCATGCTTTCTTCCACTCATTGTCCTTGGTTTGATAGGACCAAAGAGATCCATATGAAGTAGATCTAGGATTCTGGGGTGAGAGTGGTAGGCTGAACTAGTTTGAAGGTTGCTCTGGTTTGCTTTCCCTTATGGCATGCATCATAAATACTCTCCTTTTTGAATGCTTCTGCTGGAAGTCCTCTGACTATCTTTTGAGAGCTTATCTTGTTGATGGCTTTGAAGTTCAGCTGACAATCACTTGTGCCAGAGCCATCCACTCTCAGCAATTATTTTTGATAAGAAACAAGTGTTTGGTGCTTCTGATTTCCAGTCTATCAGATAGACATCTCTTTTTATAAATCCTTGTATCTTCACTTCTCCAGTCAGGAGATCAATCACCATGCATTTACATCTTGTGAAGACTACTAGGTTGTTCTTGTAATACCCGAGATCTTCGCTCCAGTTTCGTTTGAGTTTTGTTGCAGTTTATTAGATCGTTGTTGTCCATGTATTTAGAATTTTGTGTCATGTTAGGTGTGTCTTTTTGGGTTGTGTGTTTGGTCGCGGTTCAGATCATTCCATGAGGTTGGCTCATTAGAAGTGTAGCGCACACTAACACTCGTGGTGTAACGCACGCTATTGTACCATAGCTAGCGCACGCTGCCGACAGGGTAGCGCACGCTAACCGGCAGCTTGGGGCAGTCCTGGAGGTACTGGACTGGGACCAGGGTACCGCTAGTGCACGCTAGGAAATGGGCTAACGCACGCTAGATTGGGTGTGTAGCGCACACTATTGTCTGACGGCAGTGCACGCTAATCGGCCGGACAGTTGAGGCAGTAGAGTCTGGACTTCGGCCAAACTATCAGGTAGCGCACGCTAGTCGGCCCTTACGCGCGCTAACTCGGCGGGTTTAGCACTCGTTATTCGGACATAGTGCGCGCTACCCCAGCCAGGCAAAAGTTTCTAGACCGCGGCCCAGTCCGATAGCGCACGCTAACTTGGACTCGCTAGCGCGCGCTAATGCGCGCCTGTATATATACTAGTGTTGTGGTCAACTTTCGTTATTTTTCATCTTCATTTCTCTTCTCCGACCTTCTAGGCGATTCCAAGGGGGTGAAGGCAAGGATTTCGACTGGATACCCTTTGATATCAATTCCTTTCAAATTCTAGCAAGGATTTACCGAAGATCTACCATTTTCACCAAAGATTTGAGGTAAGATCACTTGAACCCTTGATTTTGGGGATTTTGGGGGGTTGTGAGGATTTGGCCGACTTAAGCCGATCTAGCCCAGATTGTTATAGGATCTTCGTTGTATACTAGAGATCTTTTGTTAATTTTGAGGCTTTGTGGAATAAACTTCGTAAATTCTTATGTTCGTCGATTATGTTGGTTTGAGCCTTCGAGGTGTCTGGCAAATTGTTCCTAAGGGTAGAACTTGGGATGATTCTTGGTTTTTCGATGAGACTGTAGTTGATTTAGTCTTGATTCTTGTTAGGAACGGAATTTGGAGGATAGTTCAGATCGAGGTTTTGTTGTTCATCGTTTTGCTCGCTCGTGGTTTCGGGGCAAGTATCTTGCCCATACCCTTCGTGTTTCGTAGACGTGATAGTTAGTAATTGATTATATGTGGAATTGGAATGTTTTAATGAACTTTTAAAAAGTATCGGTGTATTCTCGATAAAAGGTTTTCCTTCGAAGATAACTCGTATGCTTCGTGAATAAATCTATTTTCGGAATATGTGTGTTAGTGTCGTGTGTTGGAAGATGTTATAATCATATTTCGTGAATATAGTAGACCGTAATCACTTGTCGAGGATTTGTATTGATACGTGTACTTGTTTGGTGAATATGTGACGTGTGATATTAGTTGTTACTCCTTTGTAAGGAGGTTGTAATGATTAGTGTTGTTTGGTATTGGTATTTGCTTGTTGTTGTGTGATTGTTGCAAGTGATGTGCCACCGGTTAAGATTGTTGAATCTCCGGGATCCATCATTGCTAGTACGGATCTGGCGTGACCATGGAGTTATCCAATCGGGTATGTCTTGCGGGGACTCTGAGGTTCGTGGCTTGCTAGCCCGATGTCGGGATAATTATGAATGTATGTCCTGATTGTGGTTATGTGACTATTTTCGAGGTGACATGTGATATTTTGTGGTTTCCCATCGAGTTATTCACTCGGGTATGTTCTGCGGGAGCATCTTAGGTTCGTGGCTTGTTATCACGGGACGCGAATAATCCTTGGGAATATGTTGGTATGTATGATTGGGTCGTGGACCCCGTGTTTAGGATCGGAATGGTATGATGGGGTTGTGAACTCGTGTTTTGATATCGGATCTGTATTATGGCAAATAACATGTTATGTCCCGAGATCTTAAGTGGTTTCATTAAGTGGGGATTCTCAAATGTTTCCAAAACTCCCGAGATCTTAAAATATTTTCTCAAATGTATATCGAACTACATTCCCATCTTTCATATTTCGAGCTGTTTCATTCAAGTAAATTATCTCGGGAAGTTTGTTGTTATTTATAACTGGATGACTATTCACGATTCTTATGTTCTTGGAGTATGATGTGTATGACTTGTATTTGTATTTTACACTTACACTAGAAAAACAATGGAGTTTTGCTAACCCCCGAGTAATCGGGGGTGGATGTCTGTATTGCGTCCAGGTTACGACGATGATGGGATACGACGATACTAATCACATGAAGACCAGTGTTTAGTATTTAGTGAAGTCTTGTTGTTTTTTCTTTCCATTGTGGTATTTTCCCGTCTTATGGGAGTGTTGATGTATTTTGACCCCTGCGTGAGTATGAGTTGAGAGAGAGAGTTATGTATGTTTGATGTGTATGTTGTGGTAAAAGATCAAATCAGTCTAATGGTTCGTTATTTAGACATGTCGGCATGTATTGTGTTGTTGTGATTTCTGTATTTAGCCTGGTAGATCCTCACAAAGAGGGTCTGCGGCGCTGTAATATTCCCGAGTGGTTTGGGGGTGTTACAGTTCTCATCACAGAATTGGCTTATACTTAGGAGATTGTTTTTAAGCCCTTTGACATACTGCACTTTAGTAATGATTATGTTCCCCCAGTGCAGTTTCCCATGGCCTTTGGTTTGTCCACTTGAGCTATCTCCAAAAGTTGCATCTTGACCTCTTCTTTAACATAACACTACGCCATAGATGGCCTACTGCAACAAATTTTCATGGTGTTCCCAGCTAAAATATTGCAATAGCTATGCAAAATTTGGCCTATTGACATTGTATTTTGAGTGTTACCTTATATACAAATATGGTGTTGCCTTTGTAGCAGAGTGTTACAAGTTGTAACATTTTATGACACAGTGTTGCCGTAGATGTACTATTTAAAAAAAAAACTTCATATTCTTTTATGTAAAATTAAAAATAAATAATCTTTTACTTTATAACTAATTAAGTTTGATTAGAGTGGAGTATGACATTTATTCGAATGTAATATTTTTTAATTATATTTGACATGAACAAATTAAAAAAATATAATATTTATAAAAATAAAATTTAGAAATAATAATTCAAAGTATTTATCTGGATAAAATAAAAAATACCAATAATTATGTCTCTATGTAGGATCGAACTCCCAAAAGTTAGGGTTATATTTAACTCTATTCCATTTCAGTTGGCCGCAACATCTTTCTCCTGAAATCTCTCTTCTCACACTCTCTCCCTACAAAACACACACACACACAAACACACTGACAAATTGGGAGAACTCAAATCTTACCAGCATCCCTACTGATTCAGACGATATCACACACACAGACAAATTACGGCGAGCAGACGGAGGGTCGCGAATGATTTATTTTTTTATGAAAATAGTTTATTCTGTATTTACTTTTTAAAATGAACTAACTGAAAAATTATTAGAAAAACAAAAACACGTGAGAATCACGTGATCATTCACCACATATTTGGGCAAAAATACTGAGCGGAAAATCTACCGCCTTGCCAAAATTTTCTAACACAACAATTGTGTCTCCCTTTGACTCTTCTCTCAACAATAAAAAAGTTATACTCTCACTCTTTCTCATTGACAATCGCAGCTACTTCAATTAGGTAACAGAGTAAGAGGCTTCGATATCGATTAGGATTCAAGAGCAAGAGGCTTCGCGATTAGGATTCAAAAAAAAAAGAGGCTTCGCGATTAGGGTTTTGATTTAAGGTAGGGGTGAGCTCGGTTCGGTTTGGTACGGTTTCTAACTAAAACCGATACCGAACCGTATCTTATCGGTATCTAGCATTTGAGTACCGAAATGATTCGGTTTTAAATCGGCTCGGTGTGATCGGTTTCGGTATCGGTTCGGTAGCGGTTCGGTGTCAATGAGCTGATTAAATGGGCCACTTAAGTTGGGCTTGCACCAGGCCCAAATTAAACTACTTGGGCTAAATCAGACAATTGTAAGTTCAAATAGAAGGATTTATACATAATTAATCCACTTCAAAGCTTGAATAAAAATAAAATCTACTTCAATAGCATGATAATAGCTAAGGATTCAAAATGTCCAATATCAGATTAAACAAAAGTCATGAATTTCCTCCTCAGCACAGGTCCATCAATTCATAACAACCTGCACAAAGAAAAAACAAAGTCTGCAGAATAGTCATCTGTTTTATCGGTTCGGTTCGGTTTTTAAAGTCGGGATCCATATCTAAAACCGAAACCGAACCGTATAATTCGGTTTTCAAAATTTTAAGAACTGTACCATACCAATATCTTATTGGTTCGGTTTTTCGGTTTCGGTTTTTTCGGTATTTTTGGTATTATCGGTTTTTGTCGGTTTTTCTGCTCACCCCTAATTTAAGGTTATGGCAGGGTTTCAATTAGGGCTTTCAAATTGAGGTTCAAGCTTAAGGTATTATTCTCCCTGACTTTAATTTGCTATGTGTAATACTTTAGGTTAATTTGCGTTGTTAATTGAAGTTATGTATGTGTGTGTGTGTGTGCATCGATCAAACTTGAGGTTGTTCTCTATTCTTTGTCTCGATCTTTCTCCGTCGCAGGTGATTACTCTTCAATTTAGGGCTTTTTCAATTTGACTCTCAATTTTAGGTATTTCCTCTCTCTCTCTCTCTATCTCTTATTTTTAATTTGTATTTGAATTTTGATTTTTAGGTAATTTTGGGGTTTCAGTTTGGAACTCACAGTCTGATTTGGGGATTCAAGTGGCTTATATGTAAGATTATATGGTCAATTTGATTATATATAAGCCTATATGTTAGTTGAAGTATGTTCAAGACTTCTCTTCGATTTTGTTGTTTTAGTTGTTATTTACATATTTACAATTATGTTCTCGATTACATGGTTCTATGGTACTCTGAGTTATATGGTTATATGTCCTTATCATATTACAACTAGAAAGTAATTGGTATTTACTTGAGCAGAATCAAGATCTACGTATACTTGAGTATATGAAATAAGAAATGGTAGATGGGACTTGCGAGGATAGAGAGATAACTTGGCCAAGTAACGACATGAGTGAAGTTGTTAACAAGAATGATGCAACCATGATGGTCTGAGTTTATGGATGAGCCCGAATGTACTTCGGATTCATCAGGCCATACCATGCAGGTTTCAGCTCCTCAGATCTATTCTTTACTCCGTACCAATTATAATTTTTGTAAGTTATTTTTAATATAATTTTGTTATCGCTAAATGAATATCTTATACTGCTATCTTTTCATACTTCCTATATTTCAGTTTCAAGTATTCCATGCCTGGGAACTTAGTTGTCTCTGATTTATTAGCCATTTGAAGGTGTCCCCTTTTTTGCCTACTCTCAAGCGTTGGTGTAAGGTTTACCTGACAAACTTTTTATTCCAACTGGTATGTGACTGAAGTCTATATTTCAGATGCGAGCTCATGAGTGGGTCTTTTCAGCATAAGAAGGACAATGGCTCATTGTTGTAAGCTCAAAGGCTGCTAGATTGGTGTTGGTAAATCTCACTAGTCACTGATGAGTTTAATAAATTTTCTAACTTCATCCAGTCTTTTTCCACCCAATATTTTAATATTAGAATTATTCTTGATTGGTTTCAAATTTTATTGGACTCCAGCAATTATAATGCTGTCATGGAGGATATCCAGGTAATATCCAACTTCATTTACTATAGTTGGAAGGGTTGGTCTGGCTTCCTTGATGTATATTTGAATTCTCAATAAATTTGGTTTTCCTTATTTCCGAAATTTCTCTCTCCCTTAGTCAAACAATTGGCACCAAGAGATTTCGATGATTTTCAATTCAAAGACCGAAGATTTATGGTCAGTCCTTCAGGAGGAATCTGGTGAGCCTATGAACATACTAATGGACTCTTGGACAAAACAGTACGGTTATCCTGTCGTATCGGTGAATATCAAAGACCAAAATCTGGAGTATCGGTGACAACTTGAAAAGATGTTCCAGACAATTTGAAGAACACTTTGTTGAATTATGTTAAGGTAACTTGTAAACTACAATTTACCTCAAATTTCTGGTTATATAAATAATATTATTCACACACTAGGTGCTCTTTATTTAATTATGAAAATTTATTTTGTATTTGATTTGTATGTAAGCAACGGTATATTTTCCCCGAGGGATTGGAGAAGTGGGTGATGAGGTTAATTAATATTTTTACAAATAAGTCCTCAACTTTTCCAAATATTACAAATAACCCCAACCATTTATTTATGATTTACATTTACACCCCTCAAGTTTTCTACATATTGCAAATAGTCGGACAAAATGTTGGGGCTATTGATAATATATTGAAGAGTTGAGGTGTGTAATTATGAGATATTCGATGATGACAGCAAGTCTCGTTAGATCAACTAATGGTTGGGGTGAAATATAAGACAAAATCGAGCATCAAGAGTGGCTTTATAATTTTCATAGTTGAAAGGGAAACGGCATAAAGATTATTTCCTTCTGTTCAATTTTTCATATTCTACTGGTGTGCTCAACCATTTCTATTCAAAATTGTTCCTAGATGGGCAAGTGGAGCTCTTGATCCTGAACAGTGTGCGGAAACGGATCTTGTTACCTCTGTTAAAAGGTTTGCTCGACTAATCATTACTGCGTTCCATTTTCATTGTTCTATTTCATTCTTTCTTTCTTTTTGTCTTTTCTGTATGATAATTATAGTATCTATTGCCTGCTGCATTTGTAGGGGTGTACGGGCAATGATTGTAGTGTTTCTTGCTTATAGCTTGTTACAAGATCCTTCGACGTAAGTTGTTTATTTATTCATTTATATGTGAATCTCTGTTTGTAATTGCTTCGAACTACTTAGATATTTAAATATAGTCCAAAATACATGCTTTGGTTTTCTAGTCACTTGATTACTGTCTAGTCGACTTTTTTATTGAGCTGTTCATATTTTTATTTCAGAGTACTTACCCGGCAACATCCCGCAATTTGGCGTCTGGTTCATGGAACAGCTGTTATTTACCTCGCTGTATTAACATTCTTTTCCAGGTTACTTTTTAGGGATGCACTTACATTTCTTTTTGCATATATCAGTTGAAATTTATGGCGTATGTTATGCTATTGAGTGAATATTAGTGTTGGGGACTGTACTGATGGACATAATATATATATATATATTCATAATTTCCAGAGGCGTGATGATGCTCGTCAATTTATGAAACTTTTACATCCTGACCTTGGCATAGGTAAGAATTTGGTTGTGTTGCATATTGTGATTTGTTATTTTTTTTCTTAATGCAATTTCTCTGTGCAGAACTTCCAGAAAGATCATATGGTACCGATTGCAGATTTTATGTGCTTAAGAAATTAGGCAAAGTAACCCAATCATAAACATCAATTTGGTGGGACTTTGTCCCACAATATCAAGTGATAACGACAACGGCACTCCTACTACTGGAGGAGATGCTACATCTTAGATTTTCTATTTTTTAAGTACTGTATATCATGGCTTTTGGTTGTTGTATTTAAGCTGTTTAACTATTTTTATTACGTACTTTAAGACTTATAACTCTATCTATTATTGTGGATGGATGGTGTGGAGGGTCTTTGTTTTGGTGGTTAGACTTATAACTATATGGTGTTGCAGTTATTTACTAAAAAGGTATTGCAGAAACTTAAAAAGTGTTGCAAAAAATTGTTGCAATAGGGTTCCCTAACAGGTATGGGCCCCATAGTTGGGGCCCACATTGGACCCCACATGTGGGGCCCACATAAGGGGCCCATAGGTGGGCCCCATCTGTGGCCCTCTACTTTTACAGAAAATTAGCCTCTGCTGCAACACTTGTTTAATGGTGCTGTAGACTATAGTTAACGATGTCTTGCAGTCTTATGGTAACAAAAGGAGTGGTGTTGCAGTAGGTGACATAAGTGTTTCTATAGGGACCTACGGCAGCGGTCAAAAGTGCAACACCAAAAAAGTGTTGCCGTTTTGATTTTCTTGTCTACAGCAACATTTTTTTTTGCTTCTTGCAACATTTTGTAGGAGTTGCCGCAGGCCATCCCATTATGTCAACTGAGTTGAGTTGAGTTGGACATTATCCCATTATGTCGTCTATGTTTCCCATTTTGATGAGTTGAGTTGGACATTATCCCATTATGTCGTCTATGTTTCCCATCACATCAGGCCGTTTTGATGAGTTGAGTTGGACATTATCCCATTATGTCGTCTATGTTTCCGGTTGAGATTAGTATCGTGGGAGACCGTCATCTTTGTGCGACCCGTGGATGTAAGTCTCTTCTTTTATATGTGATATCTTGTATTTCATGACTTTGTTTATGTACATGATGGAGATGAAACATATGTTGACACTTGTGGTATATTGTGCGTGAATAGATCAGGATATAATGATGGATTGAATTCTAAGTGACGTAATGTGTTATGGAATTTATGAACATTGATGTATTCCATCAAGCGTATCGGTAGTAGAGTTTGTTGAGAACTCAGAGAGATAGTTTCGACCTATATTTGAATTTGGTTTTTATGAGTAATGCTTGTTGAACTGGTAGTTTGGATGTCAGATAAGCATATGTTTGAGGATCGATTGTTTTTTACTAATTATTGTTACTTGCTACAAACATGTTCCCATTAATAATCATATACACTGCGTGCGGGTTTGAAAATAGTTTTATGAAATTTCATAGACTTGAGTAACTTTGTGGAAAATCAATTTTCTAAAATGTTTTGATGGTTTGGTTAAGTGGTACTTCAGTGTGAATTTTGAAAATTATTTGAATTTTGGTGAGCCAACCTTGTATTTTCAAATAGAACCTTACAATGGTATTTGAAAGTTGTGTTTTGGGGTACTTTGGACACTTTTGCGAGATGTTACCATCAGTAATATTTTGACACGTTTGAAAGGATTTTAGAAATGATTTTAGCCAATAGCTTTTATTTTCAAATCACTCAAATATATGATTTGAAAGTCTCACACCATAAAACATTTGTGTTGTGAAACAAAAATGTGATTTTTTATTTTCGAAAAATGGTGAAAGATGAAAATTTTCTGAATAGAGCCAGTTAGCGCACGCTAATTTCATCATAGTGCATGCTAACGAACCTAGTCAGAACACTTGATTATTGCATCGTTAACGCACGCTAATCGTGCATCTAACGCGCGTTAAGTTACAATGTGTGCGTGATGTGGATTTATCGCTTCAGGTAATAGGCTAGAGTTAGAACTAACACGAGGGCCAAGCTGTTGTGACATATTTGTCATATTACCATGTTTGTTGGGGAATTTTGGTTGAGTACCCAAATGTCGTGTTGCATGGTTTGGATTTGCTTTATATCTTGCAGGATGTTACTCTGATGTGATTGTTGATCTGTGGAAATATTTAGTGCGAGTATGTGTGGTTTGTCCACCCGGGGGACGGTTCAGAGGAATCTCTAGGGGTTGATGCTAAGGGACATGGCCGCGGGTTACCTTGTGTGTTGTGAAACTTTGATGATGCGTAGTGATGTGTTATCTTGATGATGCTGATTTTGAAGTGACATAATATTCAGGAATATTGCTTTACAAATGTATTAAAAAATGAGATGTTTATGATCTATGGTTTGTATTTTTGGTAAAACTACTTGAGGTATCAAAAGTATTTTTAAATCTCATTTCAGAGAACTATACGAACTCAAAGCATTTTGAAATGTTATTATTTAGATGAACAACTCGTGGAATTTTAAAGGAATATTATCAATTTTGGCTATTATATTGTATTCAAGGGAAATATTAGATACGGACGTAAGTTTCATCCGTTACGGTCCCTCATGTTGCAGTCGTAGTTCTTATGTTCATTTGGTTGCCATGGGTAGATATTCTTGTTGTGATAATATTTGTTGACATATACTGTTATATTGCATGATGTATTTTGGTATGTTGGTTATGTGATGTTATGTTTCATTGTACTGAGCGGTTCGCTGTTCAGTATGACGAGACGTCAGGGTCGAGGTCGTGGTCGGTGGTTGTAACCTTGAGTGTGGTGAGGTGAATCGTTTATTGTGGAGTACCGATCAGCCCAGAACTGATGGTCGTGAAGACCAGTCGCGTGATCTGAGGCAAACAGCTAGAGGTAATGCTGATGTGGGCACCGCTATCATTCTTCAATAGGTGGCAACCCAATTGGCGCAGATGAATCAGAGTGCACACCGGAATGAGTTTCCAGATAGGGATAACGGAGCTAGTAAGTGGCTACAGTGTAACACCCCGATATATTCAGGAATATTACAGCGCCGTAAATCCTTTACATAAGAATTTACAAGGCTGAAGAAATGAAAAGACAATAACAGATACCAATTTATGAAATTACTGAAATAAAATACAGCAGTTCTGCTTCAATACCGAGAATACAAATATCCAAACGAAGAATTATTAATACATCACTAAAATCCAAACATCACAAACTGATGACGTACTCGAGTACTTATTAAAAATAACCAAACACAGACAATTAAACCCGGTCGGAACATCACTCTGCACCATCGTCGTCATGCAACTCCAATGGTTGTTTCCCCGCTCTCGTGGATCCTGAACATAAACAAATGTTCACCCCCGAGGGGGTTAGCACAACGATGCTAGTACAAGTACAATAGTCATACAACAGTGATATAATCAACAATTATATCATAACAAGTTTCTCCAATGAGAAATAACAACAACACATATCACATCATAACAGTCTCAACATACTGATGGCATTCCAACGATCCAGCGCACACAGCTATAGATTCCCATGATGATCCCGTCGGACCAACGCATGGTGGAACTACCTGTCCAACGATCCAGCGCACACAGCTATAGATTTCCATGATGATTCCCGTCGGATCAACGCATGGTGGACATTTAATCGCAACACATAATACACAATATAATCACAATATAACTGTCATAATATAAACAATTCTAATTAGAGTACTTGCCTCGATTCGAAGACAAGAACAATACTTCCACGAAAACGAAATACTCGAAGGTTGCCCCTTCGATCAATCACGTAGCAAGCTCGAACCTTAACAAAAGAAATAATATATAATTCATCTCACGTCGAACGAACATTTAACAATCCAAAATACGGTCGGAAGTACTTAAAAGAAATCTGTCTGGATTGCTTAACGCACGCTACGCATCCTATGTAGCGTACGTTAAGGCTACTCGTTAGCGCACGCAAATACACACAACCTAGTATACGCTAACCATGTACGGTCAGTACCTCACTGATCAGCCGACTGACTCGCCTGATGACCTAACGCACGCTAAGTTCCAATCGTGGCGTACGCTAAACATACCCGTTAGCGCACGTTAATTCACATAGCTTAGCGCACGCTAAGCGTGCATGACAATTTCATTACTGGGCAGCAAACTTGATCTAACGGTGATGAAACTTACGAACTCCTTAGGGATTAACGTACGTTATCCGTCTACATATCGTTTTCATAACTTATGAAATGATCTTATGGATTAAACGACTTCGAGATACAAGGATACGTATAATCATCACAACACCATAATCCATCTTGATTACAATTCTCATGCGAAGTTTGGTGTCCTTAAGGTCGACGCACTAGATTTCAATATCATCATTACATCCCGATTTAACCATGGAGATAAACTAACAATTCCAGCTTATAAGAAAGGATGTAATCTAAGATGATTCTTTCTTAAGTCCTTATAACCAAAAGTGATATCATCTCCAAGTTTATGATCTATATAACAACATAATTCATATGGATAATCATCTTCAAAATGTTCCTCTCATCACTTGATGTACTAAGATTCCAACTACGAGGTTCCAACGACAATATCATAAACATAAACATTCCAATCTTCTAAACATGATGTTTGTTGAATAATTCACCAAAGGAACTCAATATCTTGCTAGTATGATCATCTTATTCTTTAGAACCCGAATTTAAGGCTGGAGATAGAATTAACATACCTTAATATGACGAAATCACTGAACCAAAAAGGTAAAATCCGACTCCGGTTGGTTGTATGCCACTCCAAGGTGCTACTCCACTTCAATGATCAATCACAAGAAATATCCAATATCCAATGATCAAGTAGATATGTTCTATTTATGTTTGAGGAGGATAAAATGCTCTCTGGACTGTCAAGTACGAAGATTACTCGAAGGAAATGAGAAGAAAATGGAGTGTTGTCCCTTATATAAAGTTTCTGCATACTAGCTAATTAGCGCACGCTACATACCATTCTTAGCGCACGCTAATAAGCGTTGACTCCAAATCTGTCCAGGTTCATCTGCGGGAATCTTATCCGGACCCATGTCCCGGCTCGTGCATGTGCTAGCCGCCAAGCTCAATAATTGACTGCCTAACGCACGCAAATCCTACATTCGTAGCGTGCGCTAGTTGTAGCAGATAGCGCGCGTTAAGCTACATTCTTAGTGTGCGCTATCACGAGTTTATATGAGAAATTTTGCATGACGATATACTTATGTACAAAGATACCAATGTGAGAAATAACATACTCCAATTATCGAGATCACAAATCTGAATAATACAGGGTTCGAATACAGATGAAATACATAATAATAAATCCGGATGTTACATACTCTCCTACTAAAAAGGAGTTTCGTCCCGAAACTCAAGACGAAAATAACTCTGGATATATGGACTTCATGCTATCTTCCGTTTCCCAAGTGGCTTCTTCCACTCCGTGCGTGACCACTGAACTTTGACCAAAGCGATTGGTTTGTTTTTCAACTGCTTAACTCGACTCTCGAGTATCCTGACCGGTCTTTCTTCAAATATCCCATCCCGAGCGACTTCGATTTCACCGAAATCAATGACATGACTAGGATCCGGTATATATCTCCGTAACTGGGATACGTGGAACATGTTATGAACATGGCTCAACGACGACGACAATGCCAATCTGTATGCCAACTCTCCAACTCTCTCAAGGATCTCGAATGGTCCGATATTTCTCGGACTCAGCTTTCCCTTCCTTGCAAAACAAAAGATTCCCCGAGTAGGAGAAACCTTTAAAAGTACGTGATCTCCAGTATTGAACTCCAATGGGCGACGGCGTACGTCTGCATAAGATTTCTGTCTATTCTGGGCGGTCAACAGCCTTTCACGAATCAAGGCTATCTTCTCTCAAGTCTGCACGATTAACTCTGGTTCTGTCCCGATCAAGTCTGATGAATTGTCCCAACATAGGGGCGATCTGCATCTTCTCCCGTATAATGCCTTAAACAGTGCCATCTTAATGGAAGTATGCCATTAACCCTGCCCGGGCCCAGTAAGCGCGGGCCTGTAACCCAAGCGGGGGACAATGAGGCGATCAGGTCATGCTGGCAAACTTACCTCTAGACCGGGGGTGAGCTCGAGCCTCTTGGGGGGGACTCAGGACAGGGGACGATCCTCCTTGTGTGCGTGTGTGGGAAAAAAAAAAATCTTAATGGAAGTATGCCAACTATTGTTGTAGGTAAATTCAATCAACGGTAGATGAATTTCCCAATCGTTTGACCAATCTAAGGCACAGGCCCTTAGCATGTCTTCCACCGTTTGAATGGTCCTCTCGGATTGTCCGTCAGTCTGCGGGTGATAAGCTGTGCTGAAGTTCAATTCGGTCCCCAAGGCCTTATGAACTGCTTTCCAAAAGCGAGACACAAAACGGTCGTCTCGATCAGAAATAATGGTCTTCGGCGTACCATGCAGTCGAACTATCTCTGAAATAAATACTCGTGCCAATCTCTCTGGTCCCCACGTGTCCTTAATGCCTAGAAAATGAGCTGACTTGGTTAAACGATCAACTATCACCCAAATCATGTTCATTCCTGTCTTGGTTCTCGGCATACTAGTGATAAAGTCCATCGATATGTCCTCCCACTTCCATTCAGGAATCGGGAGCAGCTTCAACATTCCGGCAGATCGTTGATGCTCGATCTTAACCTGCTAACAAGTCAAGAATTTCGAAACATAGTCCGCTACATCTTTCTTCATGTTGCCCCACCAGAAATTCTGCTTCAAGTCCTTGTACATCTTACTGGTGCCTGGGTGGATAGAATATGGCGAACTGTGAGCTTCCTTCATAATTTTTTGTTTTAGAACATCGACATCAGGAATGCAGAGTCGGTTTTGAAATCTCAAAACTCCATCATCATGAATTACGAATTCGGGGGCCTTCCCCTTGATCACTTCATCACGTAACCGAATCATCAGAGGATCATCTGTCTGCCTAGATTTGATTTCTTCGGTTAATGAGGAAGTTAATTCCATCATGCACAGTTGTCCTTGGACTCTTTGTAACCACACTTCAATTACTTCTCGAATCATCTCTCGTTGAAGGCTAAGTTGGGAGGTCAGAGTCTCCAGCATCTGAATAGAAACAGGCTTGCGGCTAAGTGCATCTGCCACTACATTCGCTTTGCCTGGATGATACAAAATCTCCAAGTCATAGTCCTTAATCAGCTCTAACCATCTTCTTTGCCGCATGTTCAACTCTTTCTGACTGAAGATGTATTTGAGACTCTTGTAATCCGTAAAGATCTGACAGTGAGTCCCGTACAGGTAATGCCTCCAGATTTTCAAAGCAAAAACTACTGCCGCTAGTTCCAAATCATGCGTTGGGTAATTCACTTCATAAGGTTTCAGCTGTCGTGACGCATAAGCAATCACCTTATCATTCTGCATCAATACGCATCCGAGTCCTTGGTTCAAAGCATCACTGTAAACTATGAATCCTTCAGTCCCCTGTTTCTGCATGAGTCGAGTAAGTGGACGGGAAATTTTAGAAAACCCTTCCACGAATCGACGATAATATCCAGCAAGTCCTAAGAAACTCCGGACTTCTTTTACGTTCTTTGGAGGCTTCCAATCCATAACTGCTTCGACCTTCTAAGGATCTACTCGGAGTCCTTCAGCTGATACCACATGGCCGAGGAACATTACTTCCTTTAGCCAGAATTCACACTTAGAAAGTTTGCCATACAATTGTTCATTTCTTAACAGGTCTAACACAATCCGTAAATGCTATGCATGCTCTTCCGGGCTCTTAGAATACACTAGAATGTCATCAATGAACACGACCACAAATTTATCCAAATATTCGGTGAACACTTGGTTCATCAATTGCATGAATACAGGAGGTGCATTAGTGAGACCAAACAGAATCACTACAAACTCATAATGTCCGTAGCGAGTTCTGAACACTGACTTCGGAACATCAAATTCCTTAATCCTCAGTTGATGATATCCTGATCTCAGATCGATTTTAGAAAATACCGTTGCTCCTTGTAACTGGTCAAACAAATCATCAATCCGTGGCAATGGATATTTGTTCTTAATCGTCATCTTGTTCAGCTCTTAATAGTCAATACACAGTCGAAGCGATCCATCCTTCTTCCGGACAAAAAGAACTGGCGCTCCCCAAGGCAAAACGCTTGGCTGGATATAGCCTTTGTCCAGTAACTCCTCTAGCTGCTTCTTAAGTTCGTACATCTCAATAGGTTCCATACGATACGGCGCCTTAGAAATTGGTGTAGCTCCGGGTTCCAACTCAATGGTGAATTCTTCGTCCCGTCGTGGAGGTAGTCCAGGTAACTCGTCAGGAAATACATCCGGAAACTCGTTCACAACAGGAATGGATGAAAGTTCAGCGATTTCGTCTTTTTTCTTCTTTGCATAGCACCAGTATCCGGTATAGCCCTGTTTCAACAATTTGATAGCTTTCATCGCCTTGATCAACTTTCTTGAGCTTCCTGGTTTCCATCCTTCAAACAATATTTTGAGAACCATCGTCAGTGATCAGCGAGATATTCCTCCTTCGGTAGTTTACAATAGCTCCATATCGATTAAGCCAATCATCTCCAAGTATTAGGTCGTCTCCTTGCATTTCTATCACAATCAGATTTGAGAACCACTCTCTGCCTCCAAATGATACAGGAAAATCTCTAGTTTCTAAGTTCCCAACAATCCTCTCTCCACTCGGTAAACCAACAACATAAGGTTCACAGTAATGAAAACCAGAAATATTCAAACGATTTACACAAGATGAGGATATAAATGAATACGTAGCTCCTGTATCGAATAAAACGCTAACTGGCTGGGAAAGGATCTGAACGATACCTGATGCGACAGCAGCATCCTAATCGTCTGTACTCCTCATCTCGTACAGACGTGGGGGAATAGATCCGGCACTCGATGTCCCCTTTCAGTCCCATTGTCCTCTGCCTCGTCCGCGGCCAAAATTCTGAGGCATTTGAACACTTTGCTGCGTCTGTTGGATACTAGCTTCCTTCTGAACTGGCTGCGATGTACGGGTTCCATTGAACTTGGTGGCATCCTTACAAAACATCGCACGGTGCCCTTCCTGTCTGCAATCAAAACATGTAACTGGAGTGCGCAAACAATCATGCCAAAGGTGACTTGGGTGACCACAGTTAAAGCACCTCCTAGTTGTATTCGTCGTGGCTGACATTGTTCCGAAATTATTTCCGCTCTTAGATGGGTGCGGGGGTTTCTTGAAAGAATGAAAAGATGATTGGGCCTTGCGGGGCCCGCTGTTCTTGTGCTCTGTAAAAGTACCAGAGACTTTTTGCTTGTTGGACTCCGTAAACTTCTCCATTGCTGCTTCTTTGATTTCGTACGCCAACACCTTATCCTGGTATTGACGGAGAGTGGTACATTCAAAACCGGACATGTACCTCTGGATTTCTGGTTTCATCCTCATATCAAAATGGATCATCATTTCTGCATCTGTTCTGACCAGATGTAGAACAAATGCCAGTTGCTGGTTAAATGTCTTAATTGTCTGGGATACGGGTTCGTCTGGCGGCTGAGCGGAGAAAAACTCTCGAACTTTGGCTTCCCTCACAGGACGAGGGCAGTACTGAGCTTCCATCATCAATTTAAATTCTCTCCAATCAGCATCATGATCTGCAGGCCGGATGCCTTTCCACCATTCAGATGCTTCCCCTATCAGAATGTATTGAGCTATAGAGGCTCTCCGGTCTTCTGGGCAATTAATTCCGGCAAAAATTTTCTCCAATTATTTTAACCAATGGTCCCATGTGGGAGTCTCAGAAAAGCCGTCGAATTTGGGTGGTTGCATCTTCGCCACCTCTTGCAGCCATCGGTCACCCCGATTTCCCATGTCTGGAATCCCCTGCTGTCTATCTCCCTGCTGTAATCCCACTGCCACTTGCATTCGGTCCATGACCTGGGCGAACTGAGTCATCTGGTTTACCACCTGACGAAGGATTTCGGGCACAGCAGGTTCTGGTTCATTATTGATAGATCTCTGTTGCTCGCCTGAACTGTGGCTAGCCTGATTAAAAGGCGAAGCTTCTCTTTCGACATCCCTTCGTCCGCGTCCGCGACAGCGACCACGTCCACGTCCGCCTCTCAACATACTGTAAGCATAAATACTCAATTTACAGGAAACAATATCGTTCGAATGTTCAAGTCTAATGAAATATAACATGTAAAGAACGAGATAGAGTTTAGGAACTTACAACCACCGTTCGCATGAAGACGTAGGCAGTATAGTGATGTCATTCACGGCCGGTTACCTCAAAAGACGTATATGACCCCTATTTTAACCCAATGGGCAAGATATCCATAATCTTAGCTCCGATACCATATTATGTAACACCCCCGATATATTCAAGAATATTACAGCGCCGTAAATCCTTTACATAAGAATTTACAAGGCTAAAGAAATGAAAAGACAATAACAGATACCAATTTATGAAATTACTGAAATAAAATACAACAGTTCTGGTTCAATACCGAGAATATAAATATCCAAACGAAGAATTATTAATACATCACCAAAATCCAAACATCACAAACTGACGACGTACTCGAGTACTTATTAAAAATAACCAAACACAGACAATTAAACCCGGTCGGAACATCACTCTGCACCCTCGTCGTCATGTAACTCCAGTGGTTGTTTCCCCGCTCTCTTGGATCCTGAACATAAACAAATGTTCACCCCCGAGGGGGTTAGCAAAACGATGCTAGTACAAGTACAATAGTCATACAACAGTGATATAATCAACAATTATATCATAACAAGTTCCTTCAACGAGAAATAACAACAACACATATCACATCATAAAAATCTCAACATACTGATGGCATTCCAACGATCCAGCGCACACAGCTATAGATTCCCATGATGATCCCGTTGGACCAACGCATGGTGGAACTACCTGTCAAACGATCCAGCGCACACAGCTATAGATTCCCATGATGATTCCCATCGGATCAACGCATGGTGGACATTTAATCGCAACACATAATACACAATACAATCACAATATAACTGTCATAATATAAACAATTCTAATTAGAGTACTTGCCTCGATTCAAAGACAAGAACAATACTTCCACAAAAACGAAATACTCGAAGGTTGCCTCTTCGATCAATCACGTAGCAAGCTCGAACCTTAAAAAAAGAAATAACATAGAATTCATCTCACGTCGAACGAACATCTAACAATCCAAAATACGGTCGGAAGTACTTAAAAGAAATCTGTCTGGATTGCTTAACGCACGCTACGCATCCTATGTAGCGTACGTTAAGGCTACTCGTTAGCGCATGCAAATACACACAGCCTAGCATACGCTAAACATGTACGGTCAGTACCTCACTGATCAGCTGACTGACTCGCCTGATGACCTAACGCAGGCCAAGTTCCAATCGTGGCGTACGCTAAACACACCCGATAGCGCACGTTAATTCACATTGCTTAGCGCACGCTAAGCGTGCATGGCAGTTTCATTACTGGGAAGCAAACTTGATCTAACGATGATGAAACTTACGAACTCCTTAGGGATTAACGTACATTATCCGTCTACATATCGTGTTCATAACTTATGAAATGATCTTACAGAGTAAACGACTTCGATATACAAGGATACGTATAATCATCACAACACCATAATCCATCCTGATTACAATTCTCATCCGAAGTTTGGTGTTCTTAAGGTCGACGCACTAGATTTCAATATCATCATTACATCCCGATTTAACCATGGAGATAAACTAACAATTCCAGCTTATAAGAAAGGATGTAATCTAATATGATTCTTTCTTAAGTCCTTATAACCAAAAGTGATATCATCTCCAAGTTTATGATCAATATAACAACATAATTCATATGGATAATCATCTTCAGAATGTTCCTCTCATCACTTGACGTACTAAGATTCCAACTACGAGGTTCCAACGACAATATCATAAACATAAACATTCCAATCTTCTAAACATGATGTTTGTTGAATAATTCACCAAAGGAACTCAATATCTTGCTAGTATGATCATCTTATTCTTTAGAACCCGAATTTAAGGCTGGAGATAGAATTAACACACCTTAATATGACGAAATCACTAAACCAAAAAGGTAAAATCCGACTCCGGTTGGTTGTATGCCACTCCAAGGTGCTACTCCACTTCAATGATCAATCAGAAGAAATATCCAATATCCAATGATCAAGTAGATATGTTCTAATTATGTTTGAGGAGGATAAAATGCTCTCTGGACTGTCAAGTACGAAGGTTACTCGAAGGAAATGAGAAGAAAATGGAGTGTTGTCCCTTATATAAAATTTCTGCATACTAGATAATTAGCGCACGCTACATACCATTCTTAGCGCACGCTAATAAGCGTTGACTCCAAATCTGTCCAGGTTCATCCGCGGGAATCTTATCCGGACCCATGTCCCGGTTGGTGCATGTGCTAGCTGCCTAGCTCAATAATTGACTGCCTAACGCACGTAAATCCTACATTCGTAGCGTGCGCTAGTTGTAGCAGATAGCGCGCGTTAAGCTACATTCTTAGTGTGCGCTATCACGAGTTTATATGAGAAATTTTGCATGACGATATACTTATGTACAAAGATACCAACGTGAGAAATAAGATACTCCAATTATCGAGATCACAAATCTGAATAATACAGGGTCCGAATACAGATGAAATACATAATAATAAATCCGGATATTACATACTCTCCTACTAAAAAGGAGTTTCGTCCCGAAACTCAAGACGAAAATAACTCTGGATATATGGACTTCATGCTATCTTCCGTTTCCCAAGTGGCTTCTTCCACTCCGTGCGTGAGCACTGAACTTTGACCAAAGCGATTGGTTTGTTTTTCAACTGCTTAACTCGACTCTCGAGTATCCTGACCGGTCTTTCTTCAAATATCCCATCCTGAGCGACTTCGATTTCACCGAAATCAATGACATGACTACGATCCGGTATATATCTCTGTAACTGGGATACGTGGAACACGTTGTTGCTACCCGAAATATTATCCGGAGATAGATATTGCTGGAATGGATGGGATAGCAAACAAATGCGAGAACACTTCCGTGAGAAAGATAAATAACACAAGATTTGCCGGGGTTGTTAGTCCCAGGCTTGAATGCTCTCGCGAGATATTATTAATACTAATATTCGGGGATACAAGTACTAATGTAAGAATACAATTACAATGAGTGTAAAGATTCTTGTTATCTTAGCTAGTGAGCGTGTAGATTGCCCGAAGAACCAGATTTGATGCTCTGTGAGTTCTTATAACAAAGGAGATGAACAGTCGCTGCGGTGAGAGATCGACAGTCTCTCATGGCGAGTATTAGCTGGATGCTTGAGTTCCTGGGCTTATGAATCTCTTGGAATCTGCCTTGTGGAGACTTCTTGCCTCTGCCGATCGTCTTCTGGACGAGAGATTCGGAGAGAGAAGTCCTGAGATGGATTCCGGTGAGAAAGCCGGGAGCTTGATGATATGTCAGTTCTTTAGTATTTCCGTGAATGAATTCGGAATATATCTGAATGAGTTCTGAACCTTTTTCCAGTAGGAGGAGGTTCTCTATTTATAGGACTTGGATACGCCGGGCGATCACCTTTTCTGTATTATAATAATCAGGCGATCGTCTTTTAGCACGTGGGCTTGTTTCCTTAAAGTACGCAGGTGCTGCTGGAAGCCAGCTGTACGGTCCAATGGGGAGCCTGCACGCGTCCTGAGTTGCTGTCACGGGCGGTCCCACTGACAACTTTCGGCGCGCCTGCCGGTAGGTGAGGTAGGTGACAGGCTGTGGTCAAAGGTCTTGTCTGTCAGCAAAGATCTTGTGTGTCAGCGCCTTTTGTGGATCTGCACGTGGGTGCTGTTCTGAGATCCAGTCTTCGATGACTTTGATGGGCGATCATCTCTGTTCGGGGCGTAGGTCGATTGTCCTTAGCCGGACACTAGAGTCGATCGCCAGATGCCAAAGGGCGATCGCCTTGGGAGTCGATCGCAAGGTACCTGATGGTGGTCTAGTTTCTTCGATTAGGCGAGCTAGCCATAGTTTGACTGGTGTTGACTTGGTCGCTCGGCCTTATAGTCGATCGCCTGTCGGTATGAATTAATCTTGACACAACACACGTTATGAACATGGCTCAACGACGACGGCAAGGCCAATCTGTATGCCAACTCTCTAACTCTCTCAAGGATCTCGAATGGTAAGATATTTCTCGGAATCATCTTTCCCTTCCTTCCAAAATGAAAGATTCCCCGAGTAGGAGAAACCTTTAAAAGTACGTGATCTCCAGTATTGAACTCCAATGGGCGACGGCGTACGTCTTCATAAGATTTCTGTCTATTCTGGGTGGTCAACAGCCTTTCACGAATCAAGTGTATCTTCTCTCGAGTCTGCATGATTAACTCTGGTTCTGTCCCGATCAAGTCTGATGAATTGTCCCAACATAGGGGCGATCTGCATCTTCTCCCGTATAATGCCTTAAACAGTGCCATCTTAATGGAAGTATGCCAACTATTGTTGTAGGTAAATTCAATCAACGGTAGATGAATTTCCCAATCGTTTGACCAATCTAAGGCACAGGCCCTTAGCATGTCTTCCACCGTTTGAATGGTCCTCCCAGATTGTCCGTCAGTCTGCGGGTGATAAGCTGTGCTGAAGTTCAATTCGGTCCCCAAGGCCTTATGAACTGCTTTCCAAAAGTGAGACACAAAACGGCCGTCTCGATCAGAAATAATGGTCTTCGGCGTACCATGCAGTCGAACTATCTCTGAAATAAATACTCGTGCCAATCTCTCTGGTCCCCACGTGTCCTTAATGCCTAGAAAATGAGCTGACTTGGTTAAACGATCAACTATCACCAAAATCATGCACATTCCTGTCTTGGTTCTCGGCATACTAGTGATAAAGTCCATCGATATGTCCTCCCACTTCCATTCAGGAATCGGGAGCAGCTTCAACATTCCGGCAGATCGTTGATGCTCGATCTTAACCTGCTAACAAGTCAAGAATTTCGAAACATAGTCCGCTACATCTTTCTTCATGTTGCCCCACCAAAAATTCTGCTTCAAGTCCTTGTACATCTTACTGGTGCCTGGGTGGATAGAATAGGGCGAACTGTGAGCTTCCTTCATAATTGTCTATTTCAGAACATCAACATCGGGAACGCGGAGTCGGTTTTGAAATCTCAAAACTCCATCATCATGAATTACGAATTCGGGGCCTTCCCCTTGATCACTTCATCACGTAACCGAATCATCAGCGGATCATCTGTCTGCCTAGATTTGATTTCTTCGGTTAATGAGGAAGTTAATTCCATCATGCACAGTTGTCCTTAGACTCTTTGTAACCACACTTCAATTCCTTCTCGAATCATCTCTCGTTGAAGGCTAAGTTGGGAGGTCAGAGTCTCCAGCATCTGAATAGAAACAGGCTTGCGGCTAAGTGCATCTGCCACTACATTCGTTTGCCTGGATGATACAAAATCTCCAAGTCATAGTCCTTAATCAGCTCTAACCATCTTCTTTGCCGCATGTTCAACTCTTTCTGACTGAAGATGTATTTGAGACTCTTGTAATCCGTAAAGATCTGACAGTGAGTCCCGTACAGGTAATGCCTCCAGATTTTCAAAGCAAAAACTACTGCCGCTAGTTCCAAATCATGCGTTGGGTAATTCACTTCATAAGGTTTCAGCTGTCGTGACGCATAAGCAATCACCTTATCATTCTGCATCAATACGCATCCGAGTCCTTGGTTCAAAGCATCACTGTAAACTATGAATCCTTCAGTCCCCTGTGGAAGTGTTAAAATCGGTGCTGTCGTCAATCTCTTCTTCAATTCATCAAAGCTATTCTGGCACAATTCGTTCCACTCAAATTTTTTAGTTTTCTGCATGAGTCGAGTAAGTGGACGGGAAATTTTAGAAAACCCTTCCACGAATCGACGATAATATCCAGCAAGTCCTAAGAATCTCCGGACTTCTTTTACGTTTTTTGGAGGCTTCCAATCACTACGCCATAAATGGCCTTTGGCAACCACTTAACTGTGTTACCTTAGACCCAATTTTCGGTTGCCACATACCCAAAATGGGCAAAGGTAACACTTTAGCTAAGTTGCTCTGTGAGCAGTAGCCTTTGGACTCAAAGGCAACAAGATAAGCAGTCTATGCTAACATAGACAAACTCGTTACCAGAGAACTCTACAGCAACATCATGAGAATCCTACAGCAACATCAGTTCTGTGTTGCAACAGACTTTATGATCTTACAAAATATATAGAAAATCAGATGGGACCCACAAAGTGGGCCCGCATGTGAGCCTCATTGATGGGCCCCACCTTGGTGGGCCACGTGTAGGGCCCACGTGTGAGCCACCTTGATGGGGCCCACAGGGAGCCCACTGTCTGGGGTTCACTTTGTGGGGCCCATAAGATATGCAAACATTAGTTAGGCTAGTGTAACTGTAACACCTATTTTACCAACTGCAACACCATGTGTGTTGCCAATGCAAGCATTGGTAACATATATATTATATCAAAGGTAACACCTTAATTTAAAAATATAAACTTTAAATATTTCATTTCCCATTAAAAATACCAACAAACCGATTCAAAAAACCATCCAATCATAAAACCACCAACTACTTTAGTTCAAAACCAAAACTACATCATCCACCAACCACATCAACCCATATCCGCCAACTCCAACTTTAAGTACTAGAACAAAAATATAACATAAACACGATAAAAGAACCAACAAACTAGTTCAAAAGGTACAAAGATATGAAAGTGGGTGTCTAAGCGCTAGGGCCGCCGGTCATAAGAGTACCATCTCCTAATGTCAAGTTGTCCTGGACTTTCTGATTCACCTTGACTTGAGTTTGGTCTTAATTGTATCATACAAAGTAAACCAACATCAATATATGAAAATAATTAGTCAGAGGAAGATAAAATATGGATCCAAGGAATTGACTAAAAAAACAATTACTTACAATTCTGAACTTCATCACTTATAGTCTGGTACAGGCTTGCACTTTTGAAATTTAGCAAAAACTTGTGCATCACATAACGTATCACCTGACTTCTTTTCCTAGCAAAAAAAACAAAATGCAAATCACCTAATATTGTATATGTTCATATCAATTATTTTGAAATGAGAATAGCTATTTAATTATTCAACAAATAAATAAGATTGATTTATTTAATAGAAAATAGCATCATTGAACATATAGAAAATCATATATAATTTGGTCTCCTATTTTAAATTATTACTAGAACCAGGTGAGCAACAGACAGAGACTGAAAAGAGCAACACTAAATTCATTATTTTGATCATTAAACTAAATTTATGAGTAATTGTATCCGATGGAATAAATTAAATGAAATTAAAGGGGGATGATTAAATTCATTGTTTTGATCATTATTCATGTGAAACTACTCAAAGCACTGGATTTAAGAGTCACTTGGTGCGACAGTTAAATATAACTTGTGGATGTCAACCTTAATATAACTTGTGCGACAGCACACACCATGGTCACTTTGAATTCCTGGTGATGCCATTTGGCCTCTGTAATGCTCCAGCTACCTTTCAATCTTTGATGAATCAGGTATTCCAGCCATACCTGAGGAAGATAGTGTTAGTATTTTTTGATGATATTTTGGTTTATAGTAAGAGCTTGGATGAGCATTTGTTACATTTAAGAGAGGTATTGGAGATACTGAGGACTAATATTTTGTATGCAAAGATGAGAAAATGCCAATTCTGTGTGCAAAGTATTGAATACCTGGGCCATATAAGTTCAAAGGAGGGAGTTGCTACTGACCACAGAAGGTGGAGAGTATGGTTAACTGACCTGTTCCTAAAACTCTTAAGCAATTGAGAGGGTTTCTAGGATCGACCGGTTACTATAGAAAATTTATTAAAGGGTATGGGTTAATAAGAAAACCTCTTATCAATTATTGAAGAAGGATAGCTTCAGTGGATCTGAAGCTGGAATGGCCTTTGATGATTTGAAGAAGGCTATGTCATCTGCTCCAGTGTTGGCTCTACCAGATTTTGACCAACCTTTCATACTAGAAACTGATGCTAGTGGTCTGGGGGTAGGTGCTGTTCTCATGCAGAATCAGAAACCCATTGCTTTCATAAAGCCCAAGGCACATAGAGTCAACAGAAAATGTCGGAAAAACGTAATTACTTGTAGAGAAAACCGAACATCGGCAGAAAAACTCTTGATGTTGGAGTGAGTGAGACGTAAAAGAACTGATTCATCCCCTTGAATCTGTAACATACTAGCCATGTCCTTATATTTGTTTTTACTTTATATAGCCTGTCCATAGAAAAACAACAGATTCTTAACCCCTAATAAGTGGAATCATAGTAATAATATTGAACAACACGCAGGATTATAAGCAGATATAAATGATACCCTAGTTCAAGAGAATTATGACAATAGCATGTGGAAGAAGTACAATCTTATACTAAAATCCAATTACTGTTCCATAGATAAATAAAATTGATTCACCAACACAGCTGCATCCACACAGATCAATCATTGATTACTCAATACTCGTATTTTCCACTCTCAACCAGCAAGTCATAACCACCAAATCAACAGAACATAGAACCCATACTGTGCCTTCCCAATTTTACGCCAATCCAATTAGTGTAGGAGCAAATCCTAGTGGCTAGAGCCTAGTGGTAAGCAGGACCAGAGCCAGGTGGCAAGCTGGGGTTAATTTCTCAAAATTACTTTACATTTTATATATAATAATCATTAAATCTATGAATTTTTTAAATTCTTGCCCCAACTAAAAGAAAAGGCGAAAAAAAGAAAAGAAACTTGGGCAATGGGTTTCTGATTGTGCATGAGAACAGCACCAACCTTCGCCGGGAACAGCACCAACGTATCGCCAGAATTCGGTGGTCCTTCGCCGGAATTTGAAGCTCGCCGCAAAATACTTTGGGCCCTACCAGATTCAAGAAAAGATAGTTTAGGTGGATTACAAGTTGAAATTACCAGATTCGTCGAAGATACATCCTGTATTTCATGTGTCTCTACTCAAAAAATGCTTGGGCAAGAATATCCAACCTTCAATGGAACTTCCCGATGTCGACGCTGACGGTCACTTCAAGGTGGTTCCTTTTTCTGTCTTGGAGTACCGCACAATCACGCGAGGCGACAGGCAAGTTCAGTAGGCACTCGTGCAGTGGACGGAGGGGAGCGCAGACACCGCCGAGTGGGTAGATCTGAAAATTCTCTGCCGGAAATTCTCAATTACTGATCCTTGCGGTCAAGGATCTGAAAATCCGGGGGGTAATGTCATGGACTCGATGGTGGGAAAAGGAATTGAGAATAGTAGCGAAGAATTATTGGGTTTCAGCGTTGAGAAGAAGGAAAGGGGAAGAGGAGATGGAGACGGAAACTGTGGTGGAGGAGAATCGTTGACCAAAACGGGGAAGAATGGTACCGATTAATATCTTTATTCGGTTGGGCCAATGCCTTCTTCAATTTCCGGTCTCAATACATACATTTCGTTATCGTAAAATATTTTTGATAAAAAATAAAATTTTACATTTTTTACTTCAGTAATTATCAAATTAGCGAAGTCTTTGTAACTTTAAATTTCTAACTAGCTCCTACTTTTTTATTTGGTATCATTTACTGAAGTATATGTGGGTTTTTTTACTTCAGTAAATTGAAAAGCGAAGTTGTTGATTGTTTTTACTTTGCCAATATACATTACCGAAGTGAGACGTACCGAAGTATTTGATGTTTATTCTACTAGTGCATTTATAATGTTAACTCTTCAATTAATATTAATAATCCGTTCAATTTTATGCAATATATTTTTATTTTCATTTCAATCATTATATCATAGTATTTTATAATGATTAAAATTATTATTATATGTAGATATTAAATTTGTTATTTTTTTTGTAATTATTCATAGTTATTACACGCTTTTATTTTTTTAATAATTTTTTTAATTATTTAAATCAAAATTTATTAATTTTCAAATACTACTTTATTTTAAAACCTTTTCAATTTAAATTTATTAAAAATATTTTATTATTTATAAAATATATATATATAATTCATTATTTGATAGAATAATTTTTTATAAAAATAGATTCAATGTTTTATTAAAATTAATTATTTTTAAAGTTAAAAATTTATTAAATCATTAATTTTATATAAAATTCAAAATTTCGTTTATTAATACTCTAAGGTAACACATCTCATGGTGTTAGTGAGAGTTACACCTTTTATAGCTAGAGTAACATATATTTCAGGATTTGGTAACACCATAACCCGAACGTTGTGGTAGGTCCAAAATTTCATAGCTATGGTAACATCCAAGAAGGTAACCCCCCCTAAGTGTTGTAGAAAGCCATCTATGGCGTAGTGAATCCATAACTGCTTCGATCTTCTAAGGATCTACTCGGAGTCCTTCAGCTGATACCACATGGCCGAGGAACATTACTTCCTTTAGCCAGAATTCACACTTAGAAAGTTTGGCATACAATTGTTCATTTCTTAACAGGTCTAACACAATCCGTAAATGCTATGCATGCTCTTCCGGGCTCTTAGAATACACTAGAATGTCATCAATGAACACGACCACAAATTGATCCAAATATTCCATGAACACTCGGTTCATCAATTGCATGAATACAGTAGGTGCATTAGTGAGACCAAACAGAATCACTACAAACTCATAATGTCCGTAGCGAGTTCTGAACGCTGACTTCGGAACATCAAATTCCTTAATCCACAGTTGATGATATCCTGATCTCAGATCGATTTTAGAAAATACCGTTGCTCCTTGTAACTGGTCAAACAAATCATCAATCCGTGGCAATGGATATTTGTTCTTAATCGTCATCTTGTTCAGCTCTCAATAGTCAATACACAGTCGAAGCGATCCATCCTTCTTCCGGAGAAAAAGAATTGGCGCTCCCCAAGGCAAAACGCTTGGCTGGATATAGCCTTTGTCCACTAACTCCTCTAGCTGCTTCTTAAGTTCGTACATCTCAATAGGTTCCATACGATACGGCGCCTTAGAAATTAGTGTAGCTCCGGGTTCCAACTCAATGGTGAATTCTACGTCCCGTCGTGGAGGTAGTCCAGGTAACTCGTCAGGAAATACATCCGGAAACTCGTTCACAACAGGAATGGATGAAAGTTCAGCGATTTCGTCTTTTTTCTTCTTTGCATAGCACCAGTATCCGGTACAGCCCTGTTTCAACAATTTGACAGCTTTCATCGCCTTGATCAACTTTCTTGAGCTTCCTGGTTTCCATCCTTCAAACAATAATTCGGAACCATCGTCAGTGATCAGCGAGATATTCCTCCTTCGGTAGTTTACAATAGCTCCATATCGATTAACCCAATCATCTACGAGTATCAGGTCGTCTCCTTCCATTTCTATCACAATCAGATTTGAGAACCACTCTCTGCCTCCAAATGATACAGGAAAATCTCTAGTTTCTAAGTTCCCAAGAATCCTCTCTCCACTCGGTAAACCAACAACATAAGGTTCACAGTAAAGAAAACCAGAAATATTCAAACGATTTACACAAGATGAGGATATAAATGAATGCGTAGCTCCTGTATCGAATAAAACGCTAACTGGTTGGGAAAGGATCTGAATGATACCTGATGCGACAGCAGCATCTTAATCGTCTGTACTCCTCATCTCGTACAGACGTGGGGGAATAGATCCGGCACTCGATGTCCCCTTTCAGTCCAATTGTCCTCTGCCTCGTCCGCGGCCAAAATTCTGAGGCATTTGAACACTTTGCTGCGTCTGTTGGATACTAGCTTCCTTCTAAACTGGCTGCGATGTACGGGTTCCATTGAACTTGGTGGCATCCTTACAAAACATCGCACGGTGCCCTTCCTGTCTGCAATCAAAATATGTAACTGGAGTGCGCAAACAATCACGCCAAAGGTGACTTGGGTGACCACAGTGAAAGCACCTCCTAGCTGTATCCGTCGTGGCTGACATTGTTCCGAAATTCTTTCCGCTCTTAGATGCGTGCGGGGGTTTCTTGAAAGAATGAAAAGATGATTGGGCCTTGCGGGGCCCGCTGCTCTTGTGCTCTGTAAAAGTACCAGAGACTTTTTGCTTCTTGGACTCCGTAAACTTCTCCATTGCTGCTTCTTTGATTTCGTACGCCAACACCTTATCCTGGTATTGACGGAGAGTGGTACATTCAAAACCGGACATGTACCTCTGGATTTTTGGTTTCATCCTCATATCAAAATGGATCATCATTTCTGCATCTGTTCTGACCAGATGTCGAACAAATGCCAGTTGCTGGTTAAATGTCTTAATTGTCTGGGATACGGGTTCGTCTGGCGGCTGAGCGGAGAAAAACTCTCGAACTTTGGCTTCCCTCACAGGACGAGGGCAGTACTGAGCTTCCATCATCAATTTAAATTCTATCCAATCAGCATCATGATCTGCAGGCCGGATGCCTTTCCACCATTCATATGCTTAATGTATTGAGCTATAGAGGCTCTCCGGTCTCTGGTCTCCGGTCTTCTGAGTAAACGACTTCGAGATACAAGGATACGTATAATCATCACAACACCGTAATCCATCTTGATTACAATTCTCATGCGAAGTTTGGTGTTCTTAAGGTCGACGCACTGGATTTCAATATCATCATTCCATCCCAATTTAACCATGGAGATAAACTAACAATTCCAGCTTATAAGAAAGGATGTAATCTAAGATGATTCTTTCTTAAGTCCTTATAACCAAAAGTGATATCATCTCCAAGTTTATGATCAATATAACAACATAATTCATACGGATAATTATCTTCAGAATGTTCCTCTCATCACTTGACGTACTAAGATTCCAACTACGAGGTTCCAACGACAATATCATAAACATAAACATTTCAATCTTCTAAACATGATGTTTGTTGAATATTTCACCAAAGGAACTCAATATCTTGCTAGTATGATCATCTTATTCTTTAGAACCCGAATTTAAGGCTGGAGATAGAATTAACATACCTTAATATGATGAAATCACTGAACCAAAAAGGTAGAATCCGACTTCGGTTGGTTGTATGCCACTCCAAGGTGCTACTTCACTTCAATGATCAATCACAAGAAATATCCAATATCCAATGATCAAGTAGATGTGTTCTAAGTGTGTTTGAGGAGAATAAAGTGCTCTCTGGACTGTCAAGTACGAAGGTTACTCGAAGGAAATGAGAATAAAATGGAGTGTTGTCCCTTATATAAATTTTCTGCACACTAGCTAATTAGCGAACGCTACATACCATTCTTAGCGCACGCTAATAAGCGTTGACTCCAAATCTGTCCAGGTTCATCCGCGAGAATCTTATCCGGACCCATGTCCTGGATGGCACATGTGCTAGCTGCCTAGCTCAATAATTGACTACCTAACGCTTGCAAATCCTACATTCTTAGCATGCGCTACTTGTAGCCGATAGCGCGCGTTAAGCTACATTCTTAGCGTGTGCTATCACGAGTTTGTATGAGAAATTTTGCATGACGATATACTTATGTACAAAGATACCAATGTGAGAAATAACATACTCCAATTATTGAGATCACAAATCTGAATAATACAAGGTTCGAATACAGATGAAATACATAATAATAAATCCGGATATTACATACAGGACGTGATGAGAATGCATCCACCTCATTTTGTCGGTTCCTCTAATTCGTTAGGATGGGAGGACTGGCTCTTCCAGTTGGGAAGAACGTTTGATGCTGTATCCTGTCCTAATGAGAGGAGGGTGCATATTGGTTAGTACCTCCTTGGCAAGGAAGATGTGGATTGGTGGGAGGTCGTAGCGCCTAGAGACCGCACAACTACTTGGACTGAGTTCAAGACTGCCATGGAGTCGGAGTATTGTCCGTTACCTGTTCGAGAGCGCAGGATTGTTGAGTTTTTCTCAGCTACGTCCGAGGATGTGTCAATATCCCAGGCTATAGCCGATTATAATCAGTAGTTGTGTTATGTTCGTGAGCAAGTGAGAAGCGAAGCGGATAAGATTCGATACTTCGATATACGTATGAATCCTCGTGTTTGGTAGTGTATGACTCCACTTATGTGTTCCATTTTGAAGGACTATCAAGATCGAGCCTTAGCATTTGAGATAAATTTTTCATCGATGGAGCCTATATCCGTGGTAAAGAGGTAGAAGACTTCTGGTGATTCATAGGAAAGTAAGGGAACTTGGGTTATAAAACCTCAACCCTCGTCCAGATCATTTGTGGGACCTTCTAAGTCAGCTGGTGGATCTAAGAGTTCAAGGTCAGTGTCGTTGACTTCTGGTAATGCTTCGAAATTTTTCAATTGTAATGTTCCGAGTCTTGTTCGTGCGAACTGTAAGGCACCACCGATTACTTGTTACAACTATGGACATGAGGGGCACTGACTTCAGTAGTGTGAGAGAGTATCTGGTACCATCGATACTCGGTATTTAGTGCCGGTGTCGAGATCGACTCACAGAGACCCTTGATGATTGATTTTATCACTTTTGATTTGTTTCATGTTTCATGTTTTGATTCATTTTAAGTTTCTGGATGAAACTTATTTTTAGGAGGGTAGAATGTAATATCCGAGAATTTCGTTTCTGTTTGCTTGAATTAATTGTCGTTTTGTGCCAGATATTTTTGCTTCGATAAAGATTACGTGGAACTACTTCTCCTTGTGTACTGTAGAGTACATCATGTTTTAATTTTCATCAAGTGCGACTTTCCGTCGCATTAATCGAATTTGTTGTAAGCTTGTACATGTGACACTATATGTTGTGTTTCGTCGTATAATTGTTCTCATTGTGGACCGTTAGAGTTTCGTTTCAAGCTGCGAGTCATGCTATGCGTTGGGAAGTTGCATCATTGTACCGAATTTCAGACCGCATTGTTGTCAGCATATGTTACGTACGTTAACAAGGCATTATGTACATAACCATTGAAGGTTAAAATATGCTATGTGCATAGTTAGCGTACATTAACATATGAGTTGGTTGAAGCAGTAGCCTCTGGAGAGACTTTAGCGTACACTGCATGAGGAACATAACATACGTTATTCGCTGTTTGCGTACATACTAGTGGGGCGGTTGCGTACATTAACTTGCATGTAGATCGCGGCAGTGAGCTCTAAGTAGAGAATTACATACATAACATTTGTTTGTAACGAACCTTGAGGAATTGTGTACGTAACGTACTGCGGGAAGCACACTTTCTTCATCATTTTCACTTGTTTTCTTTTGTCTTTAGGTGCGGGCGAATGGGGCGAGTTGAGAGCGAGGGTTGGTATATATTTCATCACCCATCAATGTATTTGAGTTACTAACAAAGATATAATATCATCTAATCCTACATTCTTCATCGGATCAAATGTAATATTCTTAAATCCCTAGAGTTGATTTTTTGGGGTTTTATTATTAATTTCAAATTCAATCCGATTTTGATGAATTGATTGTTGTTAAACAATGTTGTTAATCATTTTCTATAGATTGTATATCCATATCTTCGATTCGTTCAACCTAGTTGATGATTTTTGAGTTCTTGGGGAAACCTTGAACATTTAATGTTCGATTAAATATTACAATGAGTTTCCTTCGGTTGTTGGGTGTGTTTTCCATCATTATTGGTCCTTAATCTTGTAGAGATTATGTTTTCGTTGTTTCTCGCAGAGATTGTAGGTTTTGGATTGTCCTATCGATCCGTGTTCGTCGGAGTATTTGGGTGTCGATTGTCGAGGCAAGTATTCTTGTCTATATGATTTATATCATATGGATTGAAGTTGTGAAATAGAATTGTGATGGTTTGTTCATTCTTGTTGATTGTGTATTATGTGAATTGTCGTTGTTGGTATCTTCTTATGATGTTAGGTGTTCGATTGCTTCTTATAATGAAATTGTGGTGATTGTATGTTGTGTTGGTCTGAAAATACGTGTGGATGTGTATTTTGATGAATTACGAATTATTCATGTGTTATTAAGCTGTGTCAGGCCTAATGATTGTGTTGATTGAATTATACACTTGAACGTGTATTATGATGTGTTGTTGAACAATTCGATATGTTATGTAAATGTGTGTTGTTCGTGGTGATATGTTGTGATGGTTGGTGTGTCTTGTGGATTGTCATGGCACAGGGTTTAGCCAGGTAAGGCTTGATGAAGCCTCTAGGATTCGGTACTTGCAAGTACGGATCGACATCCAGTAACGAGTGGTACCATGTAGGGTTCGACGGGGCCTCTGGAGTTTCATATTTGTGAGTACAAACAGTTTGTTGTGGTACCAGGTAGGGTCCAACAGGGCCTCTAGAGTTTAGTACTTGCGAGTACGAGCAGTACTAGTTGTGGAGTTCGTCACTTACGGGTGCGAACAATGTTCAGTCATGAGTATCCAACCAGGTATGATCCGATGGGGTCTCTGGGGTGCGCACTTGTGAGTGCGGGACCAGGGTAGCTTATGAGCCTATGTTGTGATGCTTTAGAATTTGGTTGAGGTCCCTGTGATTGTTATCGTGTATTATGACTTGAAATTAGATTCGGGCTGAGACTCTAATTATTTCGAAATGGTTTATGATTAAGGACTCGAGGTCCAAAAAGGCTTTCTATATTGTAAAATACTTGTGTTGTGAAACGATATTTAGGCTGAGGCCCTAATATTTCAAAAAGGTTCTACAACTTCGGACTTGAAATCTCAAAAAGGCATTCCCGTTTTCTAAAACTCCCGAGATGATGATTCGTTTTCAAAGGCTTGAATTACTTTCTAAATTTTAAAAATTTCTTGGGACCTTTCCTTAATAGTTGCTGATGTTTGATCCATGATTGATGTTTGCGTGGTATAGTTTGTATGATTAAAATACTTGTACTAGCAAATTCGAATTACTAACCCCCTAAATGGGAGAACTGCATTTCATGCATTTTAGGTATTTCTATATGGAGGGAGAAGTCACAGAGTCGGCATGGGAGATGGCAAGCTACAATAATATCATTTGGGAATTAGAGTTTGACCCCAACCGGTCAAATTTTTGGTTGTCTCGTGATATTTATCCTGGTAGATCCACCAAATCGAAAAATAAGGCAAAAGTTCCTCTAAGTAAATCAAAGTATACTGTAACACCCCCAGAAACTATCCGGGAACATTACACGCCGCAGACCCTCTCCGTGAGAATCTACTAGGCTAAACACTGAATAGGACATCACATATCTTGCCGACATGGCTAAATTATGAATCATTATACAGACTTGGTCTTTCAACAATAACATACAACTCAAATATATATAACTCTGACAGGACTCATACCCACGCAAGGGTCAAATACACTCACAAATAGAAAAATACGACAACGGAAAAGACCAAACAATGAACTCCAACTCACTACACCCAAAACTGTTCTTCATGTGATTAGTATCATTTACCCTCCATCATCCTTCATAACGATCCTGTGTTTAGCTCCCCAAGGACCTGCATGTACCTGGACGCAATATAGACATCCACCCCCTGATTACTCGGGGGTTAGCGAAATTCCACTATTTTGCTAGTGCAAGTATAAATTGCAAATACGATCCATACACACCACATTTCGAGAGTATAATAACTTGAATAATCCACGGCTCATTCACGCATAAAGACTTTCCGAGATTTTTCATTTGGATAAAATAGTTCAAACCGTAAAAGTAGAAATGAAATGAGTAGCCACTTTGAGAGTCAATACAAGATCTCGGGAGTTCTGAAAACATTTGGGATTGAAGAGTTCTCAACTAATCGAAAACCACTTAGGGTCACAGCCCAAACATTATTTTCCAAAATATAAATCGATCACGAAACGCGGGGTCTACGACCCAAATATCCACATTAATTCACTCCCAAGGACAAATTACACAGAACACTTCATTCTTATGCCATTCTAGACAAACACCAAGACTCTATATATAATGTATCTCGACCCCGAGAAGAGAACATTATGATACTCCGGACATATCACAATTAATCATCAGCAAAACTCTCTGGTAATTCTCGTGACAAGACCACCGGTCAAGTCCCTGTGTGCCCCGTCGAGCAATCCCCAGGTGAGAATACCCCACCTCGAAGGTAACCCTCGCGTCAGTCCACCCGGCCAAGTCCCTGTGTTCCCCATCGAGCAATCCCCAGGTGAGAGTACCCCGAGAACATCGTCACAACACACAAACATCATAATTTCCACAATTCACAGTTGTAAAACCACAAGCCTTGAAATTCAATCACAATATATATCGTCGAGGTACCTTGCTAGAATGGCCAGATTATCCGAAACATACTCACGAACAAGGAACAATACCCAACACTAGAATCCAACGATGCAAAGAGTACTAATCACATAGCAACGAGAAAGAATACCTTTCCAACCACGTCGAATGGCACAACCTCCTCAAAAAGAAGTTACAACCTTTATCGCACAACTGTAGGTCACAAGTGGTCAGGAATAAGTCTAGAGGGGGGAAAATAGACTTATTAAACTCTTTTCCTAAATCTCAGGTGAGTTTACTCAGATGATAAAATGAGAAGCTAAAAACTTAACCGCAAATGATAATGCGGAAGCACGACTGATAATAATGCAGGTGACTAAAGCTATCTGCAGGTGACTTATGTCTACTGTAAAAGTATGATGTGCGGAAGACAATTGACTACTATAAAGAACAGTTAATATGAATGCAGTAGATAAGTATGTTGAATACAGTAAAACACGCAAGCAATTAGAGTGGTTTCAGAGGTGGGGTAAGCCTTTACTAGTCCACTTCTGTCCAAACCTGTTGGAGATGAATTCAATATAACTGTCAACCAGTGATAAATGTAACAGTAAATTCACACAGTTACAACAGCTTCCATCCAGTGGAAACCCCTGGCCTTCGCAACTCCATTGACTGCCCAGCACCTCCTGATTGAAAACCTATGGATGCCTCAACAACCCGCAAGTTGTCTATCACCTTCAACTCAAGAACCCGTGGATGCCTTATCAGTCGCGAAACTTCTGAAACCTCATTCACAGAAGTACCCCATACTCAAACTTTTAAGACAAGAGTGTTGTCTTCTCCAACTTCAAGAGCTTCCCAGAATATGATCTTTGAAACTTTGCTCTTCACGATGTTATAGTTCTCTTTGATAGCTTTGATTGCTTAGATTGCTTGTAATTATTATTGGCATCGTACTTTGCTCATTCTGATCTTCAGATATTTATAGTACGAATCTTGAGCTTCTTCATAGCCATTGCATCTTGTAACAAATCCGTCCGTTGGAGAGTGGACTTCTTTGTTTATTCGTTCATATATTTGTACGGCTTGTCTTCTTTCTTCAAATCTATCCGTTTGGAGAATCTTCCCATTGCACTGCTTTTCTTGATTTGTATATTCATAAGTCCTCCGGGCGCAGATATTTAGAAATATATTATTTCCAAATTTCCGGGAATCACTCACTTTGTCTCCTTGAATTCACGTCCGCATGTCTTTCCCTTATTGTTGACTTTCAATGCTTTGCTGATGTGGACTGAGCTTCTTCAAAACTTGGATGCATAATAAGTTTGGTCAACCTTCTGTGATGTTTTGTTTGACCGAGAACCTTGTCTGATAAAGAACTTGTCTATAGTTAACCTACAGCTGATGTTTTACTTTGACCGAATGTTGCCTGAAAAACTCGTCTGATGATATCTCATCTGTGGTCAAACCCAATTGATGTTTTGTGTTGACCAGACATTCTCTGATAATAATTCGTCTGCGGTCAATCTTCTCTGATATATTCTATTGACCAGAACTCGCCTGATATGTTGCCTGATGATAACTTGTCTCGGTCACCCTTCTATGATATGATGAGTTGACCAAGACTCGGTTGAAATTTGCTCTTCGGCTGCTATAGTGTTCTGGTCAAACCTCTATGATATTTTTGTTGACCAAAACTCGCCTGATAAAAAGGTCGCCTGATAACTTATCTGATATATCAGCGGTTCTATACTAAGCCTATTTTTAACTGATTAACTTCATATCAATCTTAGCCTACACCAACGGCTCATATAAGATACTCATTTGGTTCTTATTTACAATACCAAGTACTTAGTGCATACATTTGTATAAATCACAAATACAGGGATGACATCATCAAAATCTAGCAGGTATTCCTAAAATTTTCCCCTATTTTGATGATTGCAAAACTTAAACATTCAAATGTAACACAAGTCTGCACAAAGATAAAGTGCAAGACAAAAATCAAACTCAGTCTCTTTGAGACAACTAGTGGTTGTCATTCAAGTGACTGTTATAAACTTTCAGAGTTATTACATTACAATACAGAACAATCTGAATGAAAAATTACAAGTAACAATGAAAGTTACAAGTAAAACTGAAAATTACAAGTAAACTGTAAATTACAAATAAATTACAAGTAATAAAAATGATCTTCCTCCTCTGCCTCTTCCTCTTCCTCTAATCTACTTTGTTGTAGGAAGTGTCTTCAAGGGTTTTGCTCCAATGGGTCATTTTCTAACTCGGGCTAACCCATATTTCTTCTTGACCACTAAGGAAGCAAACTGCTGCTGTTCTGGAGATGTGAAATTATTTTCAATGCATACCTCTTTAATCTCTTCTTGAAGAGCAATTGATCAAGTTCTCCATTCATGAGTGTAAGTGTTTCTTCAGGTCTGAAATTTGGAATCATGGGCTATGCATTGAAATCCTTTTCAGCATATTTCTTCAAAATTTCCCAAAGTTCGGGGAACTTCATCTCCATGAAGTTGATGAACGTTTCTTGTGGGGAGCAGTCCTTATCTAGAAGTATTCCGAGAGGTGGTACTTCTCAATGAATTGTTTCTTGCACTTCCCTGCATATGTTCTGCCTCAGCAGGCATGAATTCTTCAACAAATTGGAGTTCTTTGCCTTCCCATTAGAATCTCACCTCTGGATTTTGTCCATTTCTTTTTATCTTGGCTGCAGGTGGGTCTGATGGTGCAGCTGGCTCTTTCCTTTTCAGGCTAGAACTACCTACCTGAATCAGAGGGAGGTCTTGTTGATTTTTTGTTCTCGCTTCTTGCTTTTATTTCCCCCTATTCTTATCTTCTCCCTTTTTGCCAGCATCAAGAATCTTGGCTAGCTGATCCTCCAACCTAATCATAAAGTCAGACATGCCAAGAGGCATTCTGGAGCCTGAGGGTGGTGGGGAGGGTTCCTTCCTGTTGATAAGGGTGTCTAACTTGTCATTTATGGTCTTCAACTCAGGTTTGACCACAATTGCCAGGAGTTGGGCAACTGTCTCTTCCACAATTCGTCTGACCATCTCAGTGAAGTTTGGTGGCAGTTTAATTTCAGGTGCCATATGATGAGCATTGTTCTCTCCTGAGCTTTCGTGTGCTGATTTTCTAGCTGTAGATTTTTCATATGGTAAGCTCCTATCAAGTGCTCTCTGATCAAGTGGGGTTTTATCAGGAGTGCCCGATCTATCATCTGAAGTGCGCTAATGTGAGCTGGATGCTTGATCAGGTGCATCATGGTCATCAACCTCATCATCTCTTCTTTCCTCCTCTTTTCTTTCTCCTTTCCTCCTCTTTTCTTTCTCCTTCCTCTTTTTCATCTTCTTCGTCTTCTTCTTCTTCTTCTTCTTCTTCTTCTTCTTCTTCTCTCTTTTCTTCTTCTCTGATCTCCTCGCCTTCTTCTAATTTCTTTTCAACTTATTTCTCCTCTCCTGCCATATCTTTTTCAACCTCTTCTTTTTACTTCTCTTTCTTTTATTCTTCATCTTTTTCAAATCCTTCCTCCTTTTCATTTCTTTCTGTTTCAGCTTTCTTTTCTTCTTTTCTGTCCTCCTTTTCAACTTCAACAATCATTATTCCTTTTTCTTTTTCTACTCCTCTATCTTTATTCTCTTCCACTTTCTCCTCCTCTCCAAGGGTTTCACCTTCTGATACACCCCTCATAACATGATGGACGAAGTGGTCCATGTTTTGTTTGAAGTGAGACAGGAACCAGTTCTCCTTTAACAGCAAACTTACATATGTTTGTTGATAGAAAAACATAACAAGTTGTTCAGTAGTCGTGGGGTGATCCCAGGTACTCCTTTCAACAAAGTCTCTTAATTGAGGGAAGATTAGAGTTTTTAATTCCTTCCACTCTTCAAAAATATTGACAAATGAAAATTTAAAAGGTTGTTGTTTTACCATTTTCAATTGCTCTGTGGTGAGGTTCAGGGGATTGTTCTCCCTGAGATTTAGATAATATCCAGCTTCTGGTATATCAATGGTTTCCTCAGCATCCTCTTCCTCAGTAACACTTGGAAGTGTTAAGAGAGGGATTATCTCTGCCACTAACTCTGTGGAGTGAGCAGGTTCATCTTCAGGTTGATCTTCAAGTGCATCTGGTGCAGGTAATATGACCATCTGCATCTGATCAGGTTGTTCTGCAATCGGTGCAAGTGCAGGTGATGTCATAGTCTAGAACTCTTCTTCCTATTCTGAAGAATAGTCCATCAGACCTGTTTATCGGTTTGAGGACTGATCACATGAGGATTGGATGTATACAACTTCTTCCGGTTTAGGTGATTTCCTTTTGAGTATCTTGGACAGAGGAATGTTGTCCGAGTCATAGTCATTTGCAGGTGGGTTCTCAGGTGCAGGTGACTTTGACAGAATCTCAGCTGGAGGGCGAGCTGACGTCATCTCCTCTGCAATTACTTCATATGGGTTTTGGGCAGCTGCATCTGATTAGACCTCGTCTGAGTCCGATGGTTCTCTGCAAGGTGAGGTGCCACTTGTCATTTCCTTCAGAATCTCGGCTGCCTTCAGCTGCTTATCTCCCAATTTCTTCAAGGTATCTTGGTCCAGGTGACCAAGTCTTTTACTGATCTGAAATGTTTCCCCTTTTCCTTTGGCCTTGCCGAAGAACTCCAAGATCAAGGTTGTCTGAGTTCCATAGGCCAACTTCTGTATGATTTTCTTTTCACTCTCATCCCATCTAACTTTATTTACTTTCCTGACTAGTTGTATGTAGATGTAGTCAGGCAAGTTAATTCTCTCCCTTTGAATTAGGGCTCCCATCACCGTGTATTTGGCAGAAGAAAGTTGATTGAAGCTTCCTGCCATCCCCATGACTATCTTGTTGGTGATGTCTAGGACATACTTGTGTTCTTTCTTTAGGTCTCCCTTCTTTGCCGTAAGTTTGACCTTCATGGGTTGTTCAGGAGACTTGATTTCGTACCAAGTTTCGGTTGAGCTCTGCTTCAGGGCTTCGACGGCGATGCCCCTGTTATCCATTTTGACGGCGTCAGCGATGGTCTGTGGAGTTACGGTGACTTCTTCGCCAAAAATAGAGCTCACGATGCAACGCTCCGTGACTCGTGCTTCCCTGTAGAAGCAAATGATAGCCTCCTCGAAAAGTTGCTTGGTGGAAATGTCCAGGAAATGGTAGATACCATTTTTCTTCATCCTCCGGATAACGTGCACCATCTCCCCCATGTTGTTGGTTTCTAGTAGTCCTTCAAAGTCAACTACGATGCTGAAGATGATCCATTCCTTTACTAGTTTCAGGTTAACTCCTTCAAAGTAGGTAGTTGAGTCCATTTCTGCAATGAAGATGTTTCGATTTAATGTAGTGAAAATCCTCGGGTTCTTTAATTTTGAAATTTTGAGGGTTCTTGAGCTTGAAGACGATAAGGTTTTTCCGAAATGATTTCCACCGTCTTATATACCATTTGAAAAGACCTTTTGAATTTTAATAATTAGATAATCAAGCGGCGGTTTGAATTTTAATAAATATAGAATTGCGGTTGAAGTTGATTGGACATCGTGGAGGTAGTGTAATCATGCGTTTTTATCCATGTGTAAATAAATAATATAATAATCATATGTCGGTCAAGGAATGAGAAACTTAGATGGTTGACCGTTTGGATTCTGATGCAGCTGTGATTATTTCTTCTCTGCTATGATCAGGGAACTTTTCTTCTCTGTGCCTCTGATCAGCTAGATTTCCTTCGTTTGTCTACTTTAGGTCGGATGACTTTCTTCAGGTCAGATGAATTTTCTCATCTGTTCTTCAACTAAGTACTAGATTCCCAATCTAGTAATCCAATATCCCTGTTAAGTTCCAGAAACCTTTCTTCTGGTAAGGGCTTAGTGAATATGTCAGCAACTTGATACTCTGTGCTGACCTTTCGACTCTTACTCTGTTGTTAAGCACATGATCTCTAATGAAGTGATGTTTGACATCTATGTGCTTTGATGTTGAGTGCAGGACTGGATTGTTGGTAATAGCAATTGCGCTATTGTTGTCACACCAGATAGGAACTTCATTTGCAACGATATTGTAATCCCTTAAGTGTTGTCTGATCCATAGAATTTGAGCACAACAGCTACCTGCAGCTAGGTATTCTGGATCAGTTGTAGATATTGAGTTGGATACCTGCTTTTTACTGAACCATGAAATAAGTTTGGTTCCAAGGAAATGACATGTTCTACTGGTGCTTTTCCTGTCTATCTTGCATCCTGCAAAGTCTGCATCTGAATATCCTGACAGTTCGAAATTGTCATCCTTGGGATACCATAAACCAACATTGATTGTGGACTTAAGGTATCTGATTATCCTTTTAGCTGCTTCCTGTTGGAGCAAAATGGGTATTTGCACCGTATTGCGGAAGCGTAAATATAAAGTGCGGAAATTAAACGACACACATATTTATAGAGGTTCGTCCAAACGTGCCTACGTCCTCTCTCTCTGTATCTTTTTCAATAGATTGAAGATCAAAACCTCTGCACATATCTTCTATCGGTCGAGGGATTACCATTACAAGCTCGTCTTCTATCGGTCCGAGTAAAACCGTTCAATCTCTCTTCTATCGGTCGAGATATTACTGCTTGTACTTGTCTTTTTTTCGGTCCAAGTTAAACCGTTTTCCTTTTCTATTGGACAAGGAATCAACCACTCTAGATTTCTATCGGTACTAGATAAACCTCACTAAGATAGCGATTGCGACTCTAACAATGCCGGATCCTTGATCCTAATAACACCAAATCCAATCTTATCTTTTATTTTACCTCTTGTGTATGTGTTGAATGTATAAACACTCAACCTAACAATATAAGATCAATATCACAACAACAATATAATGTATATGAATATCAGAACAATGTATTGATTGCTTGAAGTTGTTGTATGGTTTGATACCAAGGATGTGGTATTTATAGCCTTCTTCTTCAAACTAGTCGTTGCTGACTTTTGACTTGCTAGCGTGCGCAAGCTCTTTCTCTTAGCGTGGGCTATCGCGCATTTTACCTGTAACATACGTTATGTACTGCATGTAGCGTAATTGTCTTCCAGTTTCAGTCCAGTGGCTACTGTCATGGACAGTTAGCGTGCGCTAACATTTCCTTGTAGCGTGTGCTAATCTTGCATCATTACATGCGTCATATATTCGTTTATACTTTTTTTCTTTGCTTCAGAATCTTCCCAACGGATTGATTGACTTCAATTCAAACTGATATTTAGCATGCGCTAAATATCACTTGTAGCGTGCGCTAAGTCTTACTTCACTGCATACGTCATTTTGTGTTGAATATCTTGTAGCGTGCACTAATATGGACTTCGATAGCATGCATTAGTGATCATATGTAGCGTGCGCTATCTTCAATAGATGACTTCACTTCGGGTAACTTCAAACTCTTCTGTTCTGCAGCCGGGACCCGTTAGCATGCACTAACCTATATGTCTAGCGTGCGCTAGCTTTGTATTTTGTCCAGCTTTTTGCGTCTCCGTCTCCTCCATTGCTTTGCTTCGCCTCTTTGTTGTTTTGCTTTGTTTAGCAACTTAATCATCAAAACACTATTTATGAATATGTGGAATAAATATTCCAACAATCTCCCCCTTTTTGATGATTACAAAACAACTCTTGAATTGGATAAAACCTGTAAAATAAAAATGTATATATGTACGTTTCAAAGTTTTCGGCTTTGATCGTTTCGTTAGTTTCACCCATTTTCTGTTTCTGTCATTTTCGACTTCTTCTTATTTTTCATCTTCTTCGTTTCTCCCCCTTTTTGTATGCTTTCTTTACTTCTTCGATTTTTATTATTTTCTCCTCCTTTTTACTCTTTATTTTTCTCGTCATATCTTTCATGACGCTTTTTATCCGATTCAACTCCTTCTCCCCCTTTTTGTATTCAGCAAAAAGTGTAAAAAAAATAGAGGATACACATTATTGAATATGCATGATACCAAATGATGAATATTATTATAGGAAATAACACCCCCTGAAAATATTATCTCCCCCTTTGTAACATATCAATTGTTAAAAATTAATTTTTGGGGATCCAACCAATAGTTGGTTTTTATTTTGAGACATAGACGATATTAGGAATAAACGTTCCTTTGGGAATCCAAATTTCTTAGTTTTGATCGTCCGTCCTGGGCTTTTACAATTTAAAATGTGATGCCCGATTTTCAAACATTTTTCGCAATAGGGTATCTTCAAGTTCACGGATTCGGTTTTAAAATTTTGTTTGAATCTCAACCCCTATTAGTTCAACATGTATTTTTGAACCGGGAGCATATTTTCAAATTTCTCGTTTCCGAGAGAGAATTTCTTTGTTAAATTTTTTAGCTCGGTTTGGACTTTAACAAGATCATCCTTTAAAATATTCCCGTGTTCAATGCATTTTGAATGATCGATCTCAACAAATTTTCCTTTTTTAAGAATTTTGGAATTTGTCAATTTCCAATGATTTGTATTTAGATTTAAGGGATTTAATTTCATTTAAACCATTTTGATAATCTGTATGTAATAACTCGAATGCTTCAAAAAGTTCGTCGTAAGAATTACCTACTTGGCTTTCGACGTTGCTATCGTCGAATGAACTCCGAGCTATGAGAGCGAGATTATTTTGATTTAGAAAATCTTCGTCTTCAATATCTTCGTCACTCCATGTTGCAATTAAAACCTCTTTTGGTTTTACACGACAATTCTTAGCAAAATGGCCTGGTTTACCACATAATCGACAAGTGTTGTCAAATTTCTTAGATTCGCCCTTTTGGATGTCCGGCTTTCTCCAGTTTAATAAGTGTTGGAACTTATTAATACTTTTGGCATAATATGCCAATTCTTCGTCACTTTCGTCTACCGGGATTTCTTTCTTAGATCTTGACATCTTAACCTTCATGGCTATCGATCTTTCATTCGGTTTCGGTTTGGCATTCCGAGATTTTAGGACAATCTCGTAGTTGATAAGAGAACCAACGAGAGCACTAAAATCAAGAGTATTTAAATCTTTTGATTCCATTATAGCCGTCACCGTACCGGACCATTCTCGAGGTAGTGATCGGAGAATTTTCTTTACTTTCTCACTACTCGAAAGTGGTTTTCCAAAACATGCTAATCCACTTGTGATGACCGAGAATCGGTCGAGCATTATAGTGATGGATTCGTCGTCCTTCATTTGGAATAGTTCATACTCATGAAGGAGCATGTTTATTTTCGTCTCATTGACTTGAGACATACCTTCGTGTGTTACCTCAAGCATTTTCCAAATTTCTTTGGCACTATCACACGATGTTATCCGGTTGTGTTCTTCCGTATTTAAGGCACAATATAGAAGTTGAGTTGCCTTACAATTGTAATGGTCATTTTTTCAATCGGAATCGTCATATCCTTCGAATGTTTTAAGCATACCGTTGGAATTCGTTGGAATTTTCCGACCAAGACAAATCACTTTCCAAAGCTCGATGTCATATGCTCGGATGAATATTGACATCTTTTTATTCCATGTCATGAAGTTTGAGCCATCACAAAATGGTGGTCGATTGGGAGCAAGGCCTTCGACTGGAGCATATTGGAACGCCATTTGGATTGACTCCTCAGATGTTAAGCCGCTTATTGGATGTACCGCTCCGATACCAATTGTTGGAGCAAAATGGGTATTTGCGCCGTGTTGCGGAAGCGTAAATATAAAGTGCGTAAATTAAACGATGCATAGATTTATATAGGTTCGGCCAAACGTGCCTACGTCCTCTCTCTCTATATCTTTTTCAATAGATTGAAGATCAAAACCTCTGCACCTCTCTTCTATCGGTCGAGGGATTACCGTTACAAGCTCATCTTCTATTGGTCCGAGTAAAACCGTTCAATCTCTCTTCTATCGGTCGATATATTACCGCTTGTACTTGTCTTGTTGTCGGCCCAAGTTAAACCATTTTCCTTTTCTATTGGACAAGGAATCAACCACTCTAGCTTTATATCGGTACTAGATAAACCTCACTAAGATAGCGATTGCGATTCTAACAATGCCGCATCCTTGATCCTAATAACACCGAATCAAATCGTATCTTTTCTTTTACCTCTCGTGTATGTGTTGAATGTATAAACACTGAAACTAACAATATAAGCTCAATATCACAACAACAATATATTGTATATGAATATCAAATCAATGTCTTGATTGCTTGAAGTTGTTGTATGGTTTGATACCAAGGATGTGGTATTTATTGCCTTCTTCTTCAAACTAGCCGTTGCTGACTTTTGACTTGCTAGCGTGCGCTAGCTCTTCCTCTTAGCGTGCGCTATCATGCATTTTGCCTGTAACGTACGTTATGTACTGCATGTAGCATACGTTAATGTCTTCTAGTTTCAGTCCAATGGCTACTGTCATGGACAGTTAGCACGCGCTAACATTTCCTTGTAGTGTGCGCTAATCTTGCATCATTGCACGCGTCATATATCCATTTATACTTTTTGACTTTGCATCAGAATCTTCCAAACTGATTGATTGACTTGAATTCAAACTGATATTTAGCGTGCGCTAAATATCACTTGTAGTGTCCTCTAAGTCTTACTTCACTGCATACGTCATTCTGTGTTTGAATATCTTCACAACGGTAATATGAACTTCGATAGCGTTCATTAGTGATCATATGTAACATTCGCTATCTTCATCAGATGACTTCACTTCAGGTAACTTCGAACTCTTCTGTTCTTCAGCCGGGACTCGTTAGCATGTGCTAACCTATATGTCTAGCGTGCGCTAGCTTTGTATTTTGTCCAGCTTTTTGCGTCTTCATCTCCTCCGTTGCTTTGCTTCGCCTCTTTGTTGTTTTGATTTGTTTAGCAACTTAATCATCAAAACACTATTTATGAATATGTGGAATAAATATTCCAACACTTCCTGGTGAGACTGCTTCGGATTTGACTGAAATCTTGCACATACCCCGACTGCATATGAAATGTCAGGTGTGCTTGCAGTGAGGTATAGAAATGATCCAATTAGTCCTCTGAAGTGTGTTGGATCCACTGGAATGCCTCCTTCATCTGCATCAATGTGTTGGGAGGTGCTCATGGGAACTCTTAGTGGTTTAGCTGAGTCCATGCCAAATATTTCGATTAAATCCCTTGTATACTTTGCTTGGTTGATGAAAATTCCATTGTCAACTTGTTTGACTTGTAAACCAAGAAAGAAGTTTAGGTTTCCCATCATACTCATCTCAAATTCTCCTTGCATAAGAGTTGAGAATTTTTCACATAGCTCTGGGTTGGTTGATCCAAATATGATATCATCCATATATATTTGGACAAGTAATATGTGGTCTTCATGTTCAATTCTGAATAGTGTCTTGTCCACATTTCCTTTGCTGAATCCATTTTCTCCAGAAACACAGATAGTGTCTCATACCATGCTCTTGGTGCCTACTTGAGTCCATATAAAGCCTTCAAAAGTTTGTATACTTTGTCTCCTTTGAAAAATCCATGGGGCTGCTCCACATAGACTTCTTCTTCTAGAACTCCATTGAGAAATGCACTTTTTACGTCCATTTGGTAGACTTCAAAATCCTTGAATGCTGCATATGCAAGGAATAGTCTGATATCTTCTAATCTTGCTACAGGTGCATATGTTTCATCAAAATCTATTCCTTGACACTGTGCATATCCTTTTGCAACTAGTCTGGCTTTGTTCCTAACAACAGCTCCATTTTCATCACACTTGTTTTTGCACAGCGATTCGGTCCCTATGACTTTCTTCTGATCTAGCCTTTCTGTTAGGTCCCAGACTTTGTTTCTTTCCATCTGATTTAGCTCATCTTGCATTACAATTACCCATGTATAATCCTCCAGAGCTTGATTTATTGTGTTGGGTTCCATTTGAGACATGAGACATGAGAACATTGCCATTCTTGTTGGTTCTGTAGATTGCCTGGTTCTGACTCCATCAGTTAGGTTTCCAATGATTTGTTGAATGGGATAATATCTGAGCCATTTGGGGATATCATCTTCAAGGTTTGTTCCCCGTGTTGAGTTGATTTGATGGACTTCGTCTCCATTTGCATCAGCTTGGTTTTGGCCTTCTTAGATTGCATCTGGTTAAGCTAAGTCTTTGTCATATGCAGATGGGGATCCTGTCTGCTCTGCAGGTGTGTCTTCATCAGCTGTAGTTGAAATAGGTACAGTTGGAGATCTTATCTGATCTGCAGTTGGGTCTTCAGGTGAGTCCATCATTCCTGCATCATGGATGATAATTTCTTCCAGGGAGGCGGATTTGAGCTTTTTCTCAATTGATTCCACATGTTTCCTGTACTCAACAGTAGACTCATCAAACACAACATGAGGTGTTTCTTCCACAACTAATGTTATTTTATTAAATACTCTGTATGCCTTTCTTATTTGTGAGTATCTCATAAAGAGACCATCACCAGTTTTAGTATCAAAGGCATTCAGTTGGGTTTTATCATTGTTGTGGATGGAACACTTACAACCAAATATATGAAAGTATGCATCAGTTGGTGTTCTGCCATTCCAAACCTCATAGGGAGTTTTGCCATGTATCCCTACTATCATACTCCTGTTATGAGTATGGCATGTTGTGTTGACAGCTTCAGCCCAGAACCTCTTTGGCAGGTCAGCTTCTGCAATCATTGATCTGGCAGCTTCCTTCAAGGTTCTGTTTCTTCTTTCAGCGACACCATTTTGCTGTGGTGTTCTTGCGGCAGATACTTCATGGTGGATTCTATTTTGATCACTATATTCAGTGATTGCCTTGTTGAGAAATTCTCCACCTCTGTCTGATCTGATCTTTATAATTGAGAGAGATTTCTCATTCTGAATTTTCCTTAGCAGTTCAGGTAGCTTTATTAATGTTTCACTCTTTTTATAGAGAAAAAACTGTTGTTACCCAAAATATTATCCGGAGATGATATTGCTGGAATGGTCGAGTAACAAAAAAATGCGAGAACACTTCCGTGGGAAAGTAAATAACACAATATTTGCCGGGGTTGTTAGTCCCGGGCTTGAATACTCTCACGAGATGTTATTAATAAGAATACTTTGGACTACAAATACTAATGTTAGAATCTATTATAATGAGTGTAAAGACTCTAGTTATCTTAGCTGTAGAGCGTGAAGATTGCCGGAAGAACCATATATGAAGCTCTGTGAGTTCTTGCTTTTGGTGTTCTATATATGTGAATGAGTTAGTTCAGTAAGTTTACTGTTTCCAGAATGTATCTCTCTTTGTACGCTCTTTTTCAGTCCTTTGGCCACTGTTGGATGCCTCCTATTTATAGGAGACAAGGTTGCTGGGTCCTCTCCGGCGATCGCGGGCGACCGCCATTTTCTACATTAGAATAAGATGGGCAATCGTCCCGTCACGTGGGTTTGTTCCCTTAAAGTTCGAGGCTGCTGCTGGCAGCCAGCAGTGCGAGCCAATGGGAAAACTGCACGCGTCCTGAGTCGCTGTCTGGGGAGGACCCACCCTGTACCTTTCGGCGGGCCTGTCGGTAGGTGAGAGGTTGGTGACAGGCTGGGGTCAAAAGCCTTATCTTGCGGCGTCTTTTGTGGATCTGCATGTGGGTCTACGTCCGAGATTCGGTCTTCGAAGACTTTGACTGGTGTCGGATTCACATGCAGTATGGGACGATAGTCTACAGTCAAATATCATTGGCGATCGCCAGATGCCTACAGATGATCGCCTTGTACGCCGATCGCTAAGTACTTGCCCAACGTCTGTCTTCTTTGGCAGGCTCCTGACCATCATGCTGATCGCCATCGAGGCGTATAAATCGCCACACAACAATTGACCCCCAGCGGTCCGATGTTGAAAACATGGGGTGAGGTAGCACTGTTGGCGATCACCTGTTCTAGACGATTGGCTCGTCTGCTTATGACAAGGACGATCATCGCCTGGATGGTCTGATTTCCAATCCGGACGATCTCCTTATGCGCTGGAAATAGCGGGAAATGGAGGCGGGCTCTTGAAATTTCACAGGGACACGCGTTGCGCTATCGTTGGGGGAGTCTGACGGTTTTGTCAGACTTGTCGTCTGGCGTGCCCTCGAAACGACGCATATGCGGGTTTCGAGGGCTGCATTTAATGTGTTCCCCCCGACGGTTGCACTCCAGCCCCTGGGATTTCACATATTTGCACAGAGGTCCCTGCACTCGCCTATAAAAAGGCTAGGGCCATTTCAGTTCAACTCTTTATGCGCCCTTGCTTTTTATATGGAGATTCTGCCGAATTTCTTTGAAGCTCCTTGTGCCGACCATCTTTCTTTCTAGGTAAGAACCAAAATTTATCTCCTACTTTACTTTTAAGAACATGTCCGGAGGAGGATCTAAAACATACGAGGCTGGTAGCTCTTCCGCCGCTGCGGCTTTGCCTGACCGGGAAGAAACCCCCGTGGCTCTTCATATGGAAACGGCCGTCGAGGCCATTCGTGCGGGGATTGCACCCGCGGAGATTGAAGAGCTTTTCAATGAAGCTGACGTGGCGAGGTCGGCAACGGTGGCGGGGCAGATGGGACCGCCGGTGGATGAGGATGATGTGGTAAGGCTGTACTGGGAGCAGAACAGCATGTTCGGCCCCGCCTATTTAGATTTTGCTAAGCTTATGGAGAGAATTGCTGGACCATGTCCCGAGTTTGACTTCAAAGCATATTCTGCCGCCCACCCCTATGAGCCCGTGAAGCGGACGTCATTCCGGGCCGCAGACCATTCCTTATGGACCCTTGGACAGATCCGGAGTTCGGAGACCAGGAAAGACTTGATTCGTTGGAGGGAGAAATTCCACATCCCTTCTGATGTTTCATTGTACATACCCTCGGAGAACGAGCGTGCCGAACAGCCTCCCGAGGGTATGGTCGCTGTCAATGAAATGATCATGGAGGCCGGATTGGGGTTTCCCTTGCCGTTCGCCGTGTCGTATTTGCTGAACGCCTGGAATGTGGCGCCGCTCCAGTTGACGTCGAACGCCTGGCTACAGATTATCAGCACCTTGACATTGTTTGGCGGTCATCGGTTGTTCCGTATGCCTTCTGCGATGGAAATGAACTATCTTTTCAAGATGACCGCGCAGAAGGGATCGGTCGGCGGCTACCATATCCAGGGTCGCATGGGTAGGGTGGTCCTTGGGGTGCTGAACAAGGTTCATGGCGACCTGGCAAAGTGGTGCTGGGTCGGCGGTGCATGGAGGTCGGCATCGAGCGATAAGCCGGAGGAAGAGTTGGATATCCCCACCAGTTTTCGGGAGAGGAATCCGAGTAAGGGTTTTAACTCTCCCTTTATTTGGATACACCTTGAACTGATCTAATTTGGTTTCTTTTTTGCAGGCTCCCTTGTTCCAGTGATCGGCGATCTCCCCTTTGATTTCTTGATCGTCTGGGAGCGAATTCGCGGTCTGCCGGACTCTTACATCGACGTTCGCTCAGTCAGCCACGAACTTTATCGGTTGGGAGCTCGATTGTTTCGCTTCCCTCGCCACCTGAAGGTTCCAGGTATGAATTTTTTACTTCCTCTTTCCTGTATGACGATCGTCTGATTGAAAGAGATGTTTAACTTGTCTGTATTTCTTCTTTGGTAGAAATCCATTTTCCCCGCTACGCCGAGCCACCAAGAGAGATCTCAATGTCGAATCCCGGTCTCTTGGGTCGTATTTACTAGGGCAAGAAGATGGGTTGTGCCCCAGAAACGACGTCCCGTCCTGTACCTGCGGTGAGACATACTACGGTGCCGGTCGTCGAGCCAGAGGTTCGGGAGGAAGAACAGCTCCAGCGCAACCGCAAGAGGCGGAGGCCGGAGGATCCCCTGCCGACTGCTGACGCGGAGGTATCCATTTTGGAGCCGCCGGTTGCCGCGCCACCTATCTCTGATGTTCCGATGACGGAGGGGTCCAGGCCATCAGCTGCCTTCTTGAAAACTGCGGCGATCGCCGAAGCCGAAACTCCTCGGGGCAAGACCTTTTTCGGCCGTGACCCCGAGCTGGTCAACAGGTAAGATCGGTTTGGTCTTTCTGAGTTAGGCTATTTGTGTAGGGCGTATACTAACTCCTTTGTTTCTTTTTGTTTTTGTTGCAGGGTCCGTCTGGCCGATCCGGACGTCTCGCCGATGGTGTTGGATTTCTTGGCGAGCAAGTCTCCGCGCCAGTCCCTCGACATTCCTTCTTATGTCTCCCGGGCCATCAACTCTCTTCCTAAGGCCTGGACGACCGACCTCGATGCGATTGCTCGTCGGCGGTCTGGAGATGCCATGCAGGCGACGCTCGCCCTGACTCTATAGGCGGCGACGATGGCTGCCCAAGCCGCCAAGGATTATGAGGGGCGACCCTCTAATGCTCACCTTCATCAAGATATCGAGATCGCTCGGAGCCAGAATGTCGAGTTCGCTAACCGGATCATGGCCATGGAGAAGGAACATATTGAGACGGCCAAACGGGCCAAACAAGACCTCGACCGGATGAAGCAAGAGCTTGGCCGGTCCAAGGAAGTAGCCGATCGGTTCCACGACCAGATGACGGATGCTCGTCGGTTGCACGCGGCCTCGCAGGAGGAGGAGGTTGGGCTGAGGGCATCAGTGGACCGGCTCAATGGAGAGCTGTAGAAAGCAAAGGGAGAACTGTCCGCCAAGGTAGCCGAGCTTGCGGATGCTGACAAGACGACTGCGGGTTTGAAGGATCAATTAAAGGCGATCGAGACCGATCCCTACCTTAATGTGGGGTACGTCAGCGAGTTCGCCTATTATGTGGCTTACGCCGACGCCGTCCGTGCCGCCAAGAAGGTAGGGATCGAGATCGGCCCTATGATGGAGACCTTCAAAGCCTATGCACTTGAGCATCCTTTGCATCCGGACTTCTCCCTGCCGATCCTCGATCTCACCGACTTGGGGATTGATCTGAGTTGGTATCCGTTTCCGGATAAACTTATTTACCCTGAAGCCCGTGAGGAGGCGCGCGCCGATCCGCCTGCTGGAGGCGAAGGCTAGTCGGGGTTGGCCTGAGTGACGGTGGAGTTTGTTTTGCTTTCCTCCATTTTGTAATTTCCAGTTTTCTCTTGTATTGCCCTCGGGCTTGTATGTACGATCGTTTTGAATGGAAAAACATACTTCTTCTTCGCATCTGATTCTTTATCTGTATGATCGCCTCTTCTGAAAGTTTGCATATGAATTTGTACAAGTGTTTACACAATTGCACCTGATGCCTTGTTTGTACGGTCGACTGTCTGAATGTTCCGCATCGCTTCGACTTTATGTGTTGGTACACTTGAAAATTCTTACTTGTAAATTTCTTGAACAAAACCGATCGTCATGTGGGTGTTTGAACGAAGCCGATCGTGTATGGTCCCTTCCTCCCGATCGCATTCCAGGAATAGCTCCACTTTGCCCGTTGTTTTTGTTTACGTAGTGTAAGTAAGGGAACGAAAATAGTACGTTGGGCGAGCTATCTTGAGTTTTGCCGATTCTTTGAGGGAGGACGACTGTCTGCACGGTCGCTGAGTTTGATGGATTGACCTCCGTAACCGTGTCTTTATGTGCGAGGGACATTCCATCCGTAGGTCTGTCCCGCGACTCACTTTATTGTTAGGGTCCTCCGTTAGGCTGCACCCACCTTGTATTTTAAACGAAAAGCGAGCGGTCTTGGTCTAGAGGAGTCCTTGCACGGGGCGACATTGGTTTATTAGACTCCACGTCCGCGGCTTATTAACACTTTTCTACCTCGGGTCGGCATGTTAGATGGCGATCCTCGACGGTATACGTTGTGATGGGGTAGGGACGCGTCGCCTTGTCCGGGTATATCATGTTAGACGATGTACCTTTGAGGGCGCAAGAGCGTGTCCACGGATTTATTTGGAGGGTCCTTCGGCTACGCTCGCCTCGTATCTAAACGAAGGGTGAGCGATCGCAGCCCAAAGGAACCTTGCATGGTCGAAGCTGTCGGTTCCATCGACCTCCAGGACCATGGCTGCACTTTTCTACCTCAGATCACCATGTTAGATGACGACCCTCGATGATATACGTTTTGCTTGGAGGGGCGATCACTTGCATAGGTCTGTCAGGTTTAGACGATGACCTCTTGTAGGGCGAGCGAGCCGTCCTATTCTCAGTTGTTCGTTTTCGTCAAGGCGAATCATATAGATGGGATAGGAAAATCTCATTATACTCTTTGTACATTGTGTAACTGAAACTGAATACGAAATTTTCACTGGTAGTATTTCTTCAAATGTACGGCATTCTAGTGATATTGGTCTGGAGTGCCGTCTGGGTGTTCAAGTTCGTAGGCTCCCCTAGTTAGCCACTTAGATATCCTGAAGGGGCCTTCCCAATTCGGGCCAAAGACTCCTGTGTGAGTGTGGACCTTTTTGAGGACTAGGTCGCCCACTTGGAACCGCCTTTCCTTGACCTTCGAATTGAAGAACTTCTCGGATATCCTTTTGTGGATTGTGTTCTTTATTTCTGAGGTCAGTCGCCATTCTTCGAGCATGTCCAAGTCGATCCACCGGGCCACATCATTGTCCATCGTCATCTCCTGTTCAGTTCGGTGGCTGAGAAAGGCGATCTCCGAAGGGATTACTACTTCTGTTCCGAAGGTGAGGGCGAAAGGTGTCTCACCCGTTGGGTTTCTGGTCGTCGTTCGGTAGGACCACAAAACATCTGGGAGCTCGCTCGTCCATCATCCTTGTCTAGATTCAAGTCTTGCTTTGATCGTGCGTTTGAGTATCTTGTTTACAGCCTCTACCTGCCCGTTCGTCTGAGGGTCGTAGGGAGCCGAGAACAACTTTTTGATTCCCCACTTCTCGCAGAATTGCATGACTTCCAATCCGTCGAACTGCTTTCTGTTGTCGGAGATTATAGCCTGGGGCAGACCGAATCGGCATATTATGTTCTTCCAAATGAACTTGATTACTTGTTCTTGGCCGATTTTGTGGAGTGGCTCGGCCTCAGCCCATTTCGTGAAATAATCGACCCCCACGATGGCAAACTTACAGCCCCCTGGCACCGTCGGCAAGGGTCCTATAAGGTCAATGCCCCATTGGGCGAATGGCCATGGGCTGTACATCGAAGTGAGCTGTTCGGGGGAGAGCTTGATGCTTGGGCCCATCACTTGACACCTGTGACACGATCTGGCATAGTCGATCGCATCTTTTTGTAGTGTAGGCCAGAAAAAACCTTGCCTGGTTGTTTTGTGGATGAGAGCTCGCCCGCCAGCATGGTTTCCACAGATTCCGTTATAGATCTCGGCTAAAACGAGTTGGCCTTCCTCTGGCGTAATGCACTTGAGAAGGGGAAGGCTGAAAGCTCGTTTGTAAAGTCGGTCATCCAGTAGGGTGTATCTGGTTGCACGGAGTTGGAGCTGGAGAGCTTTGATACGGTCGTCGGGGACCGTCCCGTCCTTCAAGTATTTAATGAACAGAGTCATCCAGTTCTCTTCGGTGATGGTAACTATGGTAATCAGGCTTCTGTCGATCACCGGCTTTGCCAATTTTGTGATTTGGATGTTAGAGAAATCTGCTGCCCCATCTGATGATGCTAGTTTGGATAGGGCATCGGCCTGGGAGTTGTGCTCTCTCGGGATTGGTTCGATCAGAACTTCTTCAAACATCGTGCACATTTCGGCGACCAGTTCTTGGTACTTGATCATTTGTTCGCCGCGCGCCTCATATTCCCCCTTGACTTGGTTCACGACCAAGAGGGAGTCCATGAAGATGTGGAGACGGAGAACATCCAGGGCGAGGGCTAGATCGAGCCCGCCTACCAAGGCTTCGTATTCAGGCTCATTGTTGGTCACCCAGAACCCGAAACGTACAGCATTTGTGAGACTTTGGCCGTCGGGGCTGATGAGGACAATCCCTGCCCCTGCTCGCGAGTTGGTTGCCGAGCCATCCACGTACAACTTCCACGCGGGGCGACCAATCTGGGTTGGACTGGGTGGGAATGTTAATTCCACCACGAAGTCCGTCAGGGCTTGGCCTTTGATCGCCGTGCGAGGAGCGTACGTGATACCGTATTGGGCGATCTCTAGTGACCACTTGAGGAATCGCCCGTTGATGTCTGGCCGGTGCAGAACTTGTCTTAAGGAGAGAGTCGTCAGAACCTCCACTTGATGTTCGAAGAAGTAGGCCCTTAGCTTGCGAACACTCATGACTAGAGCGTAGGCGATCTTCTCCAGAGGCGTGTATCACGTCTCCGCGTCATGGAGCGCTTGGCTAACGAAGTAGATCAGCGAGTGGGCTTGCCCCTCTGCTCGCACTAAAACAGCACTCAGCGCGACCTCCGAGGCCGCCAGGTAAAGGAATAGCTTTTCGCCGGGGATCGGCTTTGCCAAGATCTGGGGGTTAGATAGATATTCATTGATTTTGGCGAACGCTATTTGACTCTCCTTTGTCCATGCGAACTTCTTGTTCTTCATGGTCGCGAAGAATGACTTGCTTTTATCTCCGAGTCGAGATATGAAACGGTTGAGGGCAGCTAGACAACCCATGAGGCGTTGCCCTTGCTTGATATTCCGTGGTTCCTGCATGTCGAGGATCGCCTGGATCTTGGTGGGGTTTGCCTCGATCCCTCTTTGGCTCACGATATGCCCCAGGAATTTCCCAGAGCTTTACCCCGAAGTTTCATTTCTTGGGGTTTAGCTTCATATTGAACTTCTCGAGGATGGCGAATGTCTCGGCAAGGTCATTGAGGTGATCTTCCTTCTTGAGGCTTTTGACCACGATGTCGTCAATGTAGACCTCCATAGTCTTGCCGATCTGATTGGAGAATCTCCCGTTGACTAGTCGCTGGTAGGTCGCCCCTACATTCTTCAAACGAACGGCATTCGGACCCAAAAGTATATGTCTTTTTTCCGTGTGGAACGATGTGTGTTTTATGTCTTTCTCCGCCATGGGGATCTGATGGTATCCGGCGAAGGCATTCATGAACGACATCATTTCGCAGCCTATAGTGCTATCGACCAAGTGGTCGATATGAGGCATAGGAAAGTGATCTTTCGGGCATGCTGCATTGAGGTCAGTGAAGTCGATGCATAGCCTCCAGGAGCTGTTCGGCTTTTTGACGAGCACCGCGTTGGCTACCCATTGTGGCTCGTATATAGCTACTCCGATTAGTTTGTTGTCGAGTAGCTTCTTGACTTCTATGTCGAGCGCTGCGTACTTCTCAGGACCGAATTTCCTACATTTCTGGTGAACAGGTTTCCTTGCCGGGTCAATCTTTAGATAGTGGCAGTAATGTTTAGGATTTATGCCGACCATATCTTGATGCGACCAGGCAAAGACTCCGATGTTCTTACGTAGTAAGCTGATCAGATCATCCTTTAATTCGAGGTCGACGCTTGTGCCGATCTGTACTTCCCGCTCCGGGCGAGCCGGATCTATCGTTATACTTTCCAACTCTTCAATGGGGACGGTCGCTTCTCGTTTGGAACAATTTCCGGACTCGATCCTTAGATCGATATCGAGGCTTGGCTCGAAACCGATCCTTGGCTCGATGTCGTCCGTTAATCGATGTGAGATGCCGTCTTCTGAGTTGGGCTGGTACGAGGTGCTCGGCTCGTCGATCTCCATCGGTTGATTGCCGATCGTCTCAATGTTATAAATAGTACGGGAAGTGTTGAAAGAAGTTACGACACAGAAGTAATTCAAACATTTTTTAGCCTTTAATTGGTCTTCTTTTACAGTACCGACGGTCCCATCGGCAGTGGGGAATTTGATACAGTAACAGAAGGAGGAGGCGACCGCCTCGAAGGTTTCTAGAAATGGACGACCTAGGAACCCATTATAGATGCTGGGCCTATCTATGATTACAAAATTTAGGTTCCTAGTAATCCTAACCTTGGGATCGTAATAACATATCAGCTCGACAGAGAGCTTGATCCTTCCGTAGGCTTGGACTGTGCTGTCGCCGAACACTTGAAGCACGGTCTCAAAAGGCTTGATGAACTTGGCCAGGTTGCCGAGATGGTCAAGAGCAGATTTGAATATGATATTGCAAAAGCTCCCATTGTCAACCAGCACGCGATCGACCGTTTTCCCAAGGATACATGTAGAGATCACCAATGCATCCTCTTTGGGGCACTACACTCCCTCCCTATCCTTGTTGGAGAAAGTGATGAGTGCGTCTTTGGAGATGGTCGGCTCTGGGGTACCACGACATGGACCCCGGCGAACGCCCTTAATTCGGCCTTCCGCTTTCTGTTCAACATGGTGGAAACTGGGGAAAGTCCTCCGCGGTTTCCACCTCCCGCCTGAAGCATATTGATCTGACCGCCAGGGTTGATAGGAGGGATTGATTCGTCAGAGTACTCCGGCTTGTTCTGCTGGATCCTGGTGACCGGATTGGGGGAGATTCCGTCGTTCTGGCGGTGATCGCACCCCCTGGTTCTTTCTGTCCGGGGTTCTGGCTTGGTGACCAAGTTATCCAACTTGCCTTTCTCAAACAATCTCCAGAGTTGTCGGAGGAGGTCGCGGCATTGGATGGTATTGTGGCCGGGACTCTTGTGGTAGGCACAAAATTTGTTACGGTCTAGATGACCGTTGTCCCTTATCGGCTTTGGTTTGTTAAGCCATTCGCACCCCTTGATGGCATTAAAGATGTGGGCCGGAGATAGATTGAGGTTGCGGAGGACGTGAACCTCCACGTCCTCGAAGGCTTTGAATTCACCGGGCGGCTTTGCAACCACCTTTCTGGGCTTGGCGACCGCCTTCTTCTGGATGTGGGATGGCGCCTTCCCTTCTCTGGCAGATCCCTCGCCTAAGCGAAGTGTGAGCATTCTCTGCCTAGCCAGAAAATCAGCGGCCCTGAGATGGAAGACTGCGTAGGTAGGGGGGATGTCCTTCGTAAGATGCCTGAACATGGGCGAATGGCCATGGAATCCCCCTAGGGCCGAGTAGAGAGAGAGCTCGTCGCTAATGGGCTCGCCGGTGAGGACTATTTCGTCCACCCGATCGATGTAGTCTTCGTCGGGCTCGTCCTTCCCCTGCCTGATCTTCATCATGCGGTGGGGGCCTCCCGGCCGAGCGACTTTGGCAGCAAAATGCGACGTGGAGTCATTCGCCAGCCTTTCAAAACAATTGATCGAGCGTGGTGGCAGTGAGATGTACCACCTATGGGCGAGGTCGCCCAATGTCAATGGGAACATTCGGCACTTCGTCGCGTCCGATGCTCCACATCCGGCCATGTAAATCCGAAACTTGCTCAAATGGGTCTCAGGATCCGATCTCCCCTCATATAAGGGTGTTTGAGGGGGAGCGATCGTTGGTTGAACTGGGGCGAGCTCAATCTGGGCCGAGAGCAGCTCACTCGGTCCGGCGATCGATCTCTTGGCGCCTGGCCCAGTTTCTAGGAGCGCCTTCATTTCGTCGAGCTGGCGCTGCATGGCGGCCATGGCCGTAGCTTTGACTGCATGATGATTGGCTCTTGGAGAGAGATCCGAGGCGATCGTGTACTGATCTCCTGGCCCCATGGTAGGTGACAAGTTCTCCGTCACCGGGCTCATTTCTTGGGCGAGTGGGGTCCCATTCGCCGGCTTGTCTTCTGGGAGTTGGATATGCCGAACTCCTGGTGACGGATTCGGACTCCATTGTCTCCCGGCTGGGGCCTGAATGCCGGGTCGCCACGAGGGATCACTCCCTAGGCGACTGAAGACGGAGTCGTCCCGCCTTACGACCGCCTTTCCCTACGGCTCGGGGCTTTTTGACGATTTCTCGACATATTGCCCTTCGAGCTTCCGCTTGCCTGCTCGGCGGATGGCTGATGGAGTAATGGTGGGCGAGTCGCATGCCCTCCATCGCTCCATGAGGATGGCCATAGCCTCCTCGATCTGTTCCGCAGTTTGGAACTGATCGAGTGAGAGGCTGGGACCGTCCCTCGGGGGCGGGAGTGAGAGCCTAGCGTCACAGTGGTCGCCTTCCGCCGTAGGCTGGGATTCGGTCTGGGCTGGAATGAGATGTCCGGCAGATCGCAGGGTGGCTCTTTTGGAGGTCGTGGGAGATGTCATGTTTCTGAAAGTTTTCTTTGAAGAGCAGTGAGTGTCTCTTCAAGTATACGCCCTGGAGAACAGTGAGTGTTCTTTGAGATGGTAGGAATAAAAATGAAGGTTTAGATGCCCTCCTTCTAGCGCCAATTGTTGTTACCCAAAATATTATCCGGAGATGATATTGCTGGAATGGTCGAGTAACAAACAAATGCGAGAACACTTCCGTGGGAAAGTAAATAACACAAGATTTGTCGGGGTTGTTAGTCCCGGGCTTGAATGCTCTCGCGAGATGTTATTAATATGAATACTTTGGAGTACAAATACTAATGTTGGAATCTATTACAATGAGTGTAAAGACTCTAGTTATCTTAGCTGTAGAGCGTGAAGATTGCCGGAAGAACCAGATATGAAGCTCTGTGAGTTCTTGCTTTTGGTGTTTTGTATATGTGAATGAGTTAGTTCAGTAAGTTTACTGTTTTCAGAATGTATCTCTCTCTGTACGCTCTTTTTCAGTCCTTTAGCCACTGTTGGATGCCTCCTATTTATCGAAGAAAAGGTTGTTGGGTCCTCTCCGGCGATCGCGGGCGACCGCCGTTTTCTATATTAGAATAAAGTGGGCGATCGTCCCGTCACGTGGGGCTATTCCCTTAAAGTCCGAGGCTGCTGCTGGCAGCCAGCTGTGTGAGCCAATGGGAAAACTACACGCGTACTGAGTCGTTGTCTGGGGAGGACCCACCTTGTACCTTTCGGCGGGCCTGTCGGTAGGTGAGAGGTTGTTGACAGGCTGGGGTCAAAAGCCTTATCTTGCGGCGTCTTTTGTGGATCTTCACGTGGGTCTACGTCCGAGATTCGGTATTCGAAGACTTTGACGGGTGTCGGATTCACACGCAGTATGGGACGATAGTCTACAATCAAACATCATTGGCGATCGCCAGATGCCTATAGATGATCGCCTTGTACGCCGATCGCTAAGTACTTGCCCAGCGTCTGTCTTCTTTAGCAGGCTCCTGACCATCATGCCGATCGCCATAGAGACGTATAAATCGCCGCACAACAAAAACAACCCATGTAAATCTAGAGTAGTCATCCACTACTACTAAGGCATGCTTTCTTCCACTCAATGTCCTTTGTTTGATAGGACCAAAGAGATCCATATGAAGTAGATCTAGGATTTTGGGGTGAGAGTGGTAGGCTGAACTGGTTTGAAGGTTGCTCTGGTTTGCTTTCCATTCTGGCATGCATCACAAATACTCTCCTTTTTGAATGCTTTTGATGGAAGTCCCCTGACTATCTTTTGAGAGCTTATCTTGTTGATGGCTTTGAAGTTCAGGTGACATAATCTCTTGTGCCAGAGCCATCCACTCTCAGCATTTGTTTTTTATAAGAAACAAGTGTTTGGTGCTACAGATTTCCAGTCTATCAGATAGACATCTCTTTTTCTAAATCCTTGTAGCTTCACTTCTCCAGTCAGGAGATCAATCACCATGCATTAACATCTTGTGAAGACTACTAGGTTGTTCTTGTAATACCCGATATCTTTGCTCCGGTTTCGCTGAGTTTTGTTGCAGTTTATTGGATGGTTGTTGTCCATGTATTTAGAATTTTGTGTCATGTTAGGTGTGCCTTTTTCGGTCATGTGTTTGGTCGCGGTTCAGATCATTCCGTGGGTTTGGCTCGTTAGAAGTGTAGCGCACACTAACACTCATGGTGTAGCGCGCGCTATTGTACCACAGCTAGCTCACGCTACCGGCAGGGTAGCGCACGCTAACCGGCAGCTTGGGGCAGTCCTGGAGGTACTGGACTGGGACCAGGGTACCGCTAGCGCACACCAGGAAGTGGTCTAACTCACGCTAGATTGGGTGTGTAGCGCACGTTATTGTATGACGGAAGCGCACACTAATCGAACGGAAGTTGAGGCAGTAGAGTCTGGACTTCGTCCAGACTATCAGGTAGTGCACGCTAGTCGGCCCTTGCACGCGCTAACTCGGCGGGTTTAGCACACGTTATTCGGATGCAACGCGTGCTACCCCGACCGGGCAAAAGTTTCCAGATTGCGGCCCAGGCCGATAGCGCACGCTAACCTGGACTCGCTAGCGCGCGCTAATGCGCGCCTGTATATATACTAATGTTGTGGTCAACTTTCATCATTTTTCATCTTCATTTCTCTTCTCCGACCTTCTAGGCGATTCCAAGGGAGTGAAAGCAAGGATTTCGACTGGATACCCTTTGATATCAATTCCTTTCAACTTCTAGCAAGGATTTATCGAAGATCTACCATTTTCACCAAAGATTTGAGGTAAGATCACTTGAACCCTTGATTTTGGGGATTTTGGGGGTTTGCGAGGATTTGACCGACTTAAGCCGATCTAGCCCATATTGTTGTAGGATCTTCGTTGTATACTAGAGCTCCTTTATTAATTTTGAGGCTTTGTGGAATAAACTTCGTAAATTCTTATGTTCGTCGATTATGTTGGTTTGAGCCTTCGAGGTGTCCGGCAAATTGTTCCTAAGGGTAGAACTTAGGATGATTCTTGGTTTTCCGATGAGATTGTAGTTGATTTAGTCTTGATTCTTGTTAAGAACGAAATTTAGAGGATAGTTCGGATCGAGGCTTTGTTGTTCTTCGTTTTGTTCGCTCGTGGTTTCGAGGCAAGTATCTTGCCCATACCCTTTGTCTTTCGTAGACGTGATAGTTAGTAATTGATTATATGTGGAATTGGAATGTTTTAATGAACTTTCAAAAAGTATCGGTGTATTCTCGATAAAAGGTTTTCGTTCGAAGATAACTCGTATGCTTTGTGAATAAATGTGTTTTCGGAATATGTGTGATAGTGTCGTATGTTGGAAGATGTTATAATCATATTTCGTGAATATAGTAGACCATAATCACTTGTCGAGGATTTTTATTGATAAGTGTACTTGTTCGGTGAATATGTGACGTGTGATATTAGTTGTTACTCCTTTGTAAGGAGTTTGTGATGCTTAGTGTTGTTTGGTATTGGTATTTGCTTGTTGGTGTGTGATTGTTGCAAGTGATGTGCCACCGGGTAAGATTGTTGAATCTTCGGGATCCGTCCTTGCTAGTACGGATCGGGCGTGACCGTGGAGTTATCCAATCGGGTATGTCTTGCGGAGACTCCGAGGTTCGTGGCTTACTAGCCCGATGTCGGGATAATTATGAACGTATGTCCTGATTGTGGTTATGTGACTGTTGTTGCGGTGACATGTGATAGTGTGTGGTTTCCCATCGGGTTATTCACTCGGGTATCTTCTGTGGAGCATCTTAGGTCCGTCGTTTGTTATCACGGGACGCGAATAATTCTTGGGAATATGTTGGTATGTATGATTGGGTCGTGGACCCCGTGTTTGGGATTGGAATGGTATGATGGGGTTGTGAACTCGTGTTTTGATATCGGATCTGTATTTTGGCAAATGACCTTTGGGCTGTGTCCCTAAGTGGTTTCATTATGTGAAGATTCTCAAATGTTTTCAAAACTCCCGAGATCTTACAATGTTTTCCCAAAATGTATATCGAACTACATTCCCATCTTTCATATTTCGAACTGTTTCATTCAAGTAAATTATCTCGAGAAGTCTGTTGTTATTTATAACTTGATGACTATTCACGATTATTATATTCTTGGAGTATGATGTGTATGGCTTGTATTTGTATTTTATACTTGCACTAACAAAACAGTGGAGTTTTGCTAACCCCCGAATAATCGGGGGGTGGATGTCTGTATTGCGTCCAGGTACTTGCAGGTTGCTGGGGACAAAATCACAGGATCGGTACGAAGGATGATGCAGTACGACGATATTAATCACATGAAGACCAGTGTTGAGTATTTAGTGAAGTCTTGTTGTTTTTTCATTCCATTGTGGTGTTTTCCCGTCTTATGGGAGTGTTGATGTATTCTGACCCCTGCGTGAGTATGAGTTGAGAGAGAAAGTTATGTATGTTTGATGTGTATGTTGTGGTAAAAGACCAAATGGGTCTAATGGTTCGTTATTTAGACATGTCGGCGTGTATTGTGTTGTTGTGATTTCTATATTTAGCCTGGTAGATCCTCACAGAGAGGGTCTGCGGCGCTGTAATATTCCCGAGTGGTTTGGAGGTGTTACAGTTCTCATCACATAATTGGCTTATACTTAGGAGATTGTATTTAAGCCCTTTGACATACTGCACTTTAGTAATGATTATGTTCCCCAGTGCAGTTTCCCATGGCCTTTGGTTTGTCCACTTGAGCTATCTCCAAAAGTTGCATCTTGGCCTCTTCTTTCACATAACACTACGCCATAGATGGCCTACTGCAACAAATTTGCATGGTGTTGCCAGCTAAAATGTTGCAATAGCTATGCAAAATTTGGCCTACTGCAACATTGTATTTTGAATGTTACCTTATATACAAATATGGTGTTGCCTTTGTAGCAAAGTGTTACAAGTTGTAACATTTTATGACACAGTGTTGCCTTAGATGTACTATTTAAAAAAAACTTCATATTCTTTTATTTAGAATTAAAAATAAATAATCTTTTACTTGAGAACTAATTAAGTTTTATTGGAGTGGAGTATGACATTTATTCGAATGTAATATTTTTTAATTAAATTTGACATGAACAAATTAAAAAAATATAATATTTATAAAAATAAAATTTAGAAATAATAATGCAAAGTATTTATCTGGATAAAATAAAAAATACCAATAATTATGTCTCTATGCAGGATCGTACTCCCAAAAGTTAGCGTTATATTTAACTATATTCCATTTCAGTTGGCCGCAACATCTTTCTCCTGAAATCTCTCTTCTCATACTCTCTCCCTACAAAACACAGACACAGACACACACACACACACACACACTGACAAATCGGGAGAACTCAAATCTTACCAGCATCCCTACTGATTCAGACAATATCACACACACACACAGACAAACTGCGGCGAGCGAACGGAGGGTCGCGAATGATTTATTTTTTTATGAAAATATTGTATTCTGTATTTACTTTTTAAAATGAACTAACTGAAAATTATTAAAAAAACAAAAACACGTGAGAATCACGTGATCATTCACCACATATTTGGGCAAAAATACTGAGCGGCAAATCTACCGCCTTGCCAAAATTTTCTAACACAACAATTGTGTCTCCCTTCAACTCTTCTCTCAACAATCAAAACGTTATACTCTCACTCTTTCTTATCGACAATTGCAGCTACTTCAATTAGGTTACAGAGTAAGAGGCTTTGATATCGATTAGGATTCAAGAGCAAGAGGCTTCGAGATTAGGGTTTTGATTTAAGGTTATGGCAGGGTTTCAATTAGGGCTTTCAAATTGAGGTTCAAGCTTAAGGTATTATTCTCCCTGACTTTAATTTGCTATGTGTAATACTATAGGTTAATTTGCGTTGTTAATTGAAGTTATGTATGTGTGTATATATATATATATATATATATATATATATATATATATATGCATTGATCAAACTTGAGGTTGTTCTCTATTCCCTATCTCAATCGTTCTCCGTCTCAGGTGATTACTCTTCAGTTTAGGGCTTTTTCAATTTGACTCTCAATTTTAGATATTTCCTCTCTCTCTATCTATCTCTTATTTTCAATTTGTATTTTAATTTTGATTTTTAGGTAATTTTGGGGTTTCAGTGTGGAACTCACAGTCTGATTTGGGGATTCAAGTGGCTTATATGTAAGATTATATGGTCAATTTGATTATATATAAGCCTATATGTTAGTTGAAGTATGTTCAAGACTTCTCTTCGGTTTTGTTGTTTTAGTTGTTATTTACATATTTACAATTATGTTCTCGTTTACATGGTTCTCTAGTACTGTGAGTTATATGGTTATATGTCCTTATCATATTATAACTAGAAAGTAATTGGTATTTACTTGAGCAGAATCAAGATCTACGCATACTTGAGTATATGAAAGAAGAAATGGTAGATGGGACTTGCCAGGATAGAGAGATAACTTGGCCAAGTAACAACATGAGTGAAGTTGTTAACAAGAATGATGCAACCATGATGGTCTGAGTTTATGGATGAGCCCGAATGTACTTCGGATTCATCAGGCCAGACCATTCAGGTTTCAGCTCCTCAGATCTATTCTTTACTCCGTACCAATTATAATTTTTGTAAGTTATTTTTAATATAATTTTGTTATCGCTAAATGAATATCTTATACTGTTATACATATTCTTGTCCTATCTTTTCATACTTCCTATATTTCAGTTTCAAGTATTCCATGCCTGGGAACTTAGTTATCTCTGATTTATTAGCCATTTGAAGGTGTCCCCTTTTTTGCCTACTCTCAAGCATTGGTGTAAGGTTTACCTGACACACTTTTTATTCCAACTGGTATGTGACTGAAGTCTATATTTCAGATGCGAGCTCATGAGTGGGTCTTTTCAGCAGAAGAAGGACAATGGCTCATTGTTGTAAGCTCAAAGGTTGCTAGATTGGTGTTGGTAAATCTCACTAGTCACTGATGAGTTTAATAAATTTTCTAACTTCATCTAGTCTCTTTCCACCCAATATTTTAATATTAGAATTATTCTTGATTGGTTTCAGATTTTAGTAGACTCCAGCAATTATAATGCTGCCATGGAGGATATCCAGGTAATATCCAACTTCATTTACTATAGTTGGAAGGGTTGGTCTGGCTTCCTTGTTGTATATTTGAATTCTCAATAAATTTGGCTTTCCTAGTCAAACAATTGGCACCACGAGATTGCGAAGGATTTTCAATTCAAAGACAGAAGATTTATGGTCAGTCCTTCAGGAGGAATCTGGTGAGCCTGTGAACATACTAATGGACTCTTGGACAAAACAGAAAGGTTATCCTGTCGTATCGGTGAATATCAAAGACTAAAATCTGGAGTATCGGTGATAACTTGAAGAGATGTTCCTGACAATTTAAAGAACACTTTGTTGAATTATGTTAAGGTAACTTGTAAACTATACCTCAAATTTCTGGTTATATAAATAATATTATTCACACTAGGTGCTCTTTATAAAATTATGAAAATTTATTTTGTGTTTGATTTGTATGTAAGCAACGGTATATTTTCCCCGAGGTATTGGAGAAGTGGGTGATGAGGTCAATAAATGTTTTTACAAATACGTCCTCAACTTTTCCAAATATTGCAAATAACCCCAACCATTTATTTATGATTTACATTTACACCCCTCAAGTTTTCTATATATTGCAAATAGTCGGACGAAATGTTGGGGCTATTGATAATATTTTGAAGAGTTGAGGTGTGTAATTATGAGATATTCGATGATGACAGCAAGTCCCGTTAGATCAACTAATGGTTGGGGTGAAATATAAGACAAAATCGAGCATCAAGAGTGGCTTTATAATTTTCATAGTTGAAAGGGAAACGGCATAAAGATTATTTCCTTCTGTTCAATTTTTCATATTCTACTGGTGTGCTCAACCATTTCTATTCAAAATTGTTCCTAGATGGGCAAGTGGAGCTCTTGATCCTGAACAGTGTGCGGAAACGGATCTTGTTACCTCTGTTAAAAGGTTTGCTCGACTAATCATTACTGCGTTCCATTTTCATTGTTCTATTTCATTCTTTCTTTCTTTTTGTCTTTTCTGTATGATAATTATAGTATCTATTGCCTGCTGCATTTGTAGGGGTGTATTGGCAATGATTGTAGTGTTTCTTGCTTATAGCTTGTTATTCATTTATATGTGAATCTCTGTTTGTAATTGCTTCGAACTACTAAGATATTGAAATATAGTCCAAAATACATGCTCTGGTTTTCTAGTCACTTGATTACTGTCTAGTCGACTTTTTTATTGAGCTGTTCATATTTTTATTTCAAAGTACTTACCCGGCCACATCCCGCAATTTGGCGTCTGGTTCATGGAACTGTAACACCCCTAGAATACGCCCGGAAATATTACACGCCGTAGGCCCTTCTCACAAGGATATACCAGGCTAAACTCCACTAGACTACACAATGATTGACCGATCAGGGCCAATCTAAATACAACGCAGACCGACAAGGTCATTAAACAATTCAGAAACTAATGAATTTTACATCTCAGTGACAAAAATAAACTTTCACACCAAAAAGGGATGACAACACCATTTAATAAATGAAAACCTACACCCGTGCAAGGGTGAATACTCAACCAAATGGAAAAATACCGACCCAGATGGAACAAAAGAAAAGACTCTGACTCTGGTGTGATTAGCATCGTCGTCTTCCATCTCCTCCCAAGCCAATCCTGTGACTGCTCCCGAGCTGCCAAAACCTGAGCGCATAACAGGCACCCACCCCCCGAAAACTCGGGGGTTAGCAAACTGGAATTTTGCTAGTGCAAGTACATAATATACAAGATATACGAACAATAACAACACAAAATTCAACCGTCGTGAAGCCTTAACACAAACCATACATTCCCATAGTCAACACAGAATAGCACTAGTATACACAAGGTGAAAAATAATCACATAGTCATATTCTCTTCATGGAACATAACACCAATTAAACTTCAAACGGGCCGAAGGAGTCAAAAGATTTAGTTTAAAAATCCATTTTTATAAAAGGAAAAGTATTTTGATAAGATAGTTTGAAAACAATATTAATGACTCGGGCCGTCTAGGGATTTTGAAAATCGAATGGGAATACTTTTAGAAAATAATTTCAAAAGCTCTCGGGTCCTTGACCCAAGATATGGGAAAAAATTACACGAAAGCATATCAACGTTATTCGGGGTCCTCGACTCAATTTATAGAACACTGTCACAAACGAAATCATTACAACATCTCACAGGGTTCTCAACCCAATCCAAATAACATCATCACGAGATCAATCATCTCAACATTTGACAGGGTCCTCGACCTAATACACATAATAGCACCACAATACAATCAAAGGCACAATCTCTCATTCGACATATCCTGCTCAAGACCCCCGATTAATTAACCCTCAGAGATTTCGTCAAACCTCCTTGGTTAATTAACCCTGATACCAACGCCTTAAAAACAGGTTGAAACAAACTTTCAGAAACATGAATCGCGGTCTGCATCAAGACCAACATTTTGAAAAGAGTTGAAAGAATTTTGAAATACGATAATCGTTCGGTAACGGGGTCTTAGCTATCACTCAAATATCCGTTACCAATAAGCCTGCCAGGCGCCTCCACTGAAACACCTGTGCACCGGCGTTCACTCCACTATGTTGGCCGCCCCTTGTACATGTCACCGCGCCGGCGTCACTCCCGTAAGAGCCGCCCCTTGAACATGCATCAGGTTAAACACCGGCGATCACCAACCATATGGAGCCGCACATTGCAGCGTACACCAGGCCGGAGTACTCGCCCCGCCCTCAGAGGCTCACAGATATGACGTCTCTCACAACAAGTATTCACATTGTCACAAATATCAAGCACACAGTCAATCGTTGCAACAATTATCCATTCAGTGCACCAATTCACACAAATTATCCATCAGTCCATAATCACACAAATATACAATATCACGCACATTATCAATAAAACTCAATCACAATAAGCCTTCAAGCATGACCAACCAACACCGCACATATATCGCTATATTGCGACTCAACCGAATATATATATATACATAACCTTACTATATTATATGCATAAGTATAGTTCATCCATCAATTCAAGTTGAGTACGTCAACTAGTGTTAGCATTCATCACTCGTCATTCACCGACATAGGCATATATATATATATATATATATATATATATCAATATACGTATATATATACATATATTTAACATATAACTATATAAATCTCTATATATCTCCATTTATATATATATATATATATATATATACGTCCGTATAAAATCACACACTTCGACAACAATGATTTCATGAAGTTACAATTCGTATATCAAGGTACTTGCCTCAAATCCAAAGCACGCGAAGCGACGGAAAAGCTTGACCGACAACCCTCGAATCTTCCAAACTAGGTCGAAATCACAAGAACAATATAATTACTACGAAGTCGATCACAAGAGGGATTGAAAACATACGAAATTCCCAACAAGAATTCACAGAAACAAAAGATCAAACACTTGGGGTTCAATACTTCCCCAAGAACAACAAGAACATAATCCGGACCCGAATACGGTAAGAAAAACGAATCAAATCATAGGAAGAGAATCGATATAACCGATTGATGATATACAACAACAAGAATCAAGAAGAACAACCCGAAAATCGAAGATTCAAGAAATATAGAGGAAGGGTTTACAAGATGTTTACCTCGAATCGAAGGTGAAGAACACGGATTAAGGATGTTAAACAACACCAAGAACTCAAGGAAGATGTAAACTTGGAGTTACAAGACCCCAAAATCACCTTCCAATCGCCTACCAGTCGCCCAGCCACGGAGAGACGAAGTGTAGGTGAAGAAATGACGAATTTGGTCAACTCCTGGGTATATAAACCCAGGCTGTGTTACGTACGTTAGCCATAGGCAGCTAACGTACGTTAGCTTGTTAACGTACGTAAGACTCCCATGCTTACGTACGTAACGAAAATTGCAGAATTCTTTGTACTATTTTACAAAGGCCGTTACGTACGTAACTGCATGCATTACGTACGTAAGGTGCCTATTTGGGGAGTACAGGCAGCTAGCACAAGAAGGCAAGAAAGGAACCGAAAAAAAATCAATATGCAATGGTGAACAACTCCCGATAGTACGAACGTAAAGAATTCGAGGCGACGAATTTAAGTGTTGAAGGAAAACCTATTCCCGACTACCCGAAGGTTCGGAATACGATAACAGAAGTGATCACCCCCAAACTTTGGGAAATTACGAAACGGCCCAAAACGTCCGTAAATCACAATATGACATCAAGCAACCGAACCAAAACTCACAACACGCATAACAAAGCTCAACGGACTTATAGAAAACATGAAACCGTAGTTTTGAACCATTATCACATGAAATGAATCAAATAGCGGGAAAAGTTGCTCAAGACACGGATTCGGGTAAAACAGCCCCGGAACAACTCGGATGACCAAACACGCAGAACAAATCATTATCAAAATGTCAAAACGCTCGCAAGTGAGCTTCTGGAAACCAGAAAGATGCCAGAAATGAAAAAGTACCGAAAGAGAAAATCACGGGTATTACAGGAACAACTGTTATTTACCTCGTTGCATTAACATTTTTGCTTTTCCAGGTTACTTTTTAGGGATTCACTTACATTTTTTTTTTGCATATATCAGTTGAAATTTATGGCGTATGTTATGCTATTGAGTGAATATTAGTGTTGAGGACTGTACTGATGGACATAATATATATATATATATATATATATATATATATATATAATTTACAGAGGCGTGATGATGCTCGTTAATTTATGAAACTTTTACATCCTAACCTTGGCATAGGTAAGAATTTGGTTGTGTTGCATATTGTGATTTGTTATTTTTTTCGTAATGCAATTTCTCTGTGCAGAACTTCCAGAAAGATCATATGGCACCGATTGCAGATTTTATGTGCTTAAGAAATTAGGCGAAGTAAACCCAATCATGAACATCAATTTGGTGGGACTTTGTCCCACAATAACAAGTGATAACGACAACGGCACTCTTATTACCGGAGGAGATGCTACATCTTAGATTTTCTATTTTTTTAAGTACTGTATTTCATGGCTTTTGGTCGTTGTATTTAAGCTGTTTAACTATTTCCGTTGCGTACTTTAAGACTTATAACTCTATGTATTATGGTGGATGGATGGTGTAGAGGGTCTTTGTTTTGGTAGTTAGACTTATAACTATATGGTGTGGAGGGGTTTTATTTGGTTAGATATTTTGGATGGATGGATGGTGTGGGTTGTATTTTGAATGGATGGATTTTGAATTGTAATGGATTAGTAATTAATATAAATAAATATTTCCTGTCAATTTTTTTTGTGAAAGTGTTGCAATAGGTGGTACATAGTGTTGCAGTTACTTACTAAAAAGGTGTTGCAGAAACTTAAAAAGTGTTGCAAAAAAGTGTTGCAATAGGGTTCCCTAACAGGTATGGGCCCCATAGTTGGGGCCCACATCGGACCCCACATGTGGGGCCCATATATGGGCCCACTTAAGGGGCCCATAGGTGGGCGCCATCTGTGGCCCCTTATTTTTACAAAAAATTGACTTCTGCTGCAACACTTGTTTAATGTTGATGTAGACTATAGTTAACGATGCCTTGCAGTCTTATGGTAACAAAAGGAGTGGTGTTGCAGTAGGTGACATAAGTATTGCTATAGGGACCTACGGCAGCGGTGAAAAGTGCAACACCAAAAAAGTGTTGGTGTTTTGATTTTCTTGTCTACAGCAACATTTTTTTTGCTTCTTGCAGCATATTTGTAGGAGTTGCCGTAGGCCATCTATGGCATAGTGTAATCTGACAGAATCTTCTTGTTCCCTGTCATGTGCCTTGAGCATCCAGAATCTACAAACCATTCTTCACCTCCTCCTATTGAACTTGAGGTGACATAGTAGTAGTCCTTCCACCTTTATTGCAATCATACCAGCAGAGATTTAGGTACCCAAATTTGTGTGGGTCCTTTGTGGTTAGTAGGCTTCCTGGAGAATTGGTTTCTCCTTGGGTTATTAAAATTATGTTGATTACCCTTATAAGCTGTGTGTTGTCTAGGTCTATTTCCCTGGTTAGGATTGTATACTGGATATGCCTCATAATATTTGTGGTGTGGGCTATTCTAAATATTGGCTGAGACCATTTATAAATCTTTGGGTCTCCACACCTGTTCATTTTGAAAGTTTGGATAACCTTGAGGTTTTTATTTACCTCTCCCATTCTGAAATCTGCTTTTGGGGAGTCTTTTGTAATAATTTGCATAATGTTTTGACTGCTGCTTCTGCCTTGGCTATTACCTAGTCTTCTGTCTAGGTAGCTTCCTTGTAAACCTTAGCTGCTGCTTAAACTTTTGACTAGGCTGTTGCCTATTTTGAAATGCAGGTTTGTTTATAGGCTCAGCAGTCGGGACATAAGTTTCTCCCTTGATAAAAGTGGTTTTTGAAATAGAGGGAGTGGTGTGGTCATATCCAAGGCCTGATCTTAAATAAAGTGGACTCTAATTTATACATAAACCTTCAAGAGTTATAGATGCTTTCAGAGATGTTATCTCTTTAGCTTGTGTGTTGCTCAGCTGTTTCGGTTTAGAGAACTCAGATTTTATATGAGCAAGTGCAACTGACTTTTCACTGTTTAAAACAGTCAGCTATTCAATGTGTCCTGTCTTATGATAGTTGTAGCATTCAATGTTCCAATTTCCAGACTTTTGGTTCCTCCTTGGATTGTCTTTATAATTTTTCTTGTACTTGGAGTAGTTTTTCCTGAAGTTGCTAAATCTTTACACGATGAATGCCATTTCTTCCTCAAAATGTACATGATTTGGAGGTTTAACTTCAGATAGGTTCTTTGCAGGGGACTCGGCTGCAAATGCTAATCTTTTGTCAGGTGGTTCAATTGATGATGAGTAGGGCAACTCAAACTCATATGCCTTCAGGTCAGAGAACAGCTCCTGGATCTTTATCTTGTTGAGATCTTTTGATTCCCTCATGGCTATGCCTTTCATGCTCCATTCTGGGTTTAGAGACCTTAGAACTTTTAGGGCCATCTCATTATTGCCATGTGTTTTTCCAAGAGAATTGATTTCATTTATTATCTATGTAAATATTCCATCCACCTGGTCAATGGTTTATCCATTCTTCATCTTGAAGTTGTCACACTTCTGGGTGGCTATTGACAACTTGTTCTCCTTGATTAGCTCGGTTCCTTCACACATTACTGCCAATGTGTCCGAGATTTCTTTTGCATTCTTACAGTTCTTGATCTTTACCATGGTGGCTTTATCAAGGGTCTGATATAAAACATCTCTGGCCCGGTTGTCAAGATTGGCCAGCTTCCTCTCTTCAGGTGACATTCGTGTTCTCTTCTTGGGAATCTTCTCTGGCTTCCCAGCTGCAATTTCTTCAGGTGTGTTGTCCTTCTGAAAGATGAAGGGACCATCTTCTATGACACACCACATGTCGTCGTGGATAGATGAAAGCTATGTCTGCATTCTTATTTTCCAGAGGTCATATTCATCAACAGAAAATACAGGTAATATAGAGTGCATGTGCTATATGTGTTCCATTCTAAATGAGAGATTTATATATGCTCAGATATATGGATCTGGTTCTATAAAATTGAACCAACCTCTCTGATACCACTTGTAGGTCACAAGTCGTCAGGAAAAAGTCTAGATGGGGGGATGAATAGACTTATTAAACTCTTTTCCTGAATCTTAGGTGAGTTTACCCAGCTGATAAAATGAGCATCTAAAAACTTAACTGCAGATGATAATGCGGAAGCATAACTGATAATAATGCAGGTGACTAAAGATGTCTGCAGGTGACTTGTGTCAACTGTAAAACTAAGATGTGCGGAAGACAATTGACTACTATATGGAACAGTTAAGATGAATGCAGTAGATAAGTATAACGAATGCAGTAAAACACGTAAGCAATTATAGTAGTTTCAGAGGTGGGGTAATCTACCCGTTGCATCGCTTTTCTTGATTTGTATATTCATAAGTCTTCCGGGCGTAGATCTTTAGGAGTAGAATATTCCTTAATTTTCGGGAATCACTCACTTTGTCTCCTTGAATTCACGTCCACATGTTTTTTCGTTATTGTTGACTTTTCAATGCTTTGCTGACGTGGACTGAGCTTCTTCAAAACTTGGCTGCAAAATAAGTTTGGTCAACCTCCTCTGATGTTCTGTTTAACCGAGAACCTTGTTTGATAAAGAACTTGTCTGTAGTCAACCTACAATTGATGTTTTACTTTGACCGAATGTTGCCTGAAAAACTCGGCTGATTATATCTCATCCGTGGTCAAACCCAGCTGATTTTTTTTGTTGACCAGACCTTCTCTGATAAATTATGTCTTCTGCGGTCAAACTTCTCTCATATATTCTGTTGACCAGAACTTGCCTGATATGTTGTCTGATGATAACTTGTCTTGGTCAACCTTCCCTGATCTGATGAGTTGACCAAGACTCGACTGAACTTTTGTCACTTGATGATAACTCGTCTGCTCTTCGGCTGCTACAGTGTTTTAGTCAAACCTCTCTGATATTTCTATTGACCAAAACTCACCTGATAAAAAGGTCGCCTGATAAGTTCTTCCTATTCTCTCCGCGGGTGTGAGTCAAAGGCGACTACGGTTCGTGACCTTGGCCAATTTTATTCTATTTATAGGTGTTTTGGAGCATCTTAGGTGATTATAACATCATCTAATCCATTGTTCTTTGTCGGACCGGGGTGTTTTTCTTGATTTCCTAGAGTTGACTTTTTGGAGATTTGTTCTTGATTTCGTATTCAATCTAATTTTGATGAATCGATTGGTGTTAAATGATATTGTTAAGCATGTTCTATGGATTGTATATCCATATCTTCGATTTGTTCGACCCGATTGGTGATTTTAGTGTTCTTTAGGAACCGTTAACATTTAACGTTCGATTAAATCTTCATGTGAGTTTTCCTTCGTATGTTTGGGGCAATTTACATTGTTATTAGTCTTGAACCTTACTGTGATCGTATTTTCGTTGTGTCTTGCGGAAGTTATAAGTGTTCGAGGTTTTCTGGTTGAGCCGCATTTATCGGAGTTGTTGGGATTCGGTGCCTAAAACGAAGGCCCAGCGGAAGCGGTAAACCGAAACTTAATTCGATCCGAATCCCTACGAGGATCGATCGATCTACGTATATACGAATATATAAATGAAAGGCAAGAGTTGTAAGAAACTAACTCTTGAAGTCCGTTGATTAAATGGTAACATTCTCTTGAGCTATTCCCCAAGCTTTGCTTGATCTCTACGAATCCAATCTACTCCAAGCTCTTGAACGATCCAATGCCGAAAGCACCGCGTCTCTACTTTTCACGCACCGGAAAAACGACCGGAATGACAACACTCGATTAACCTCTAAGGTTACGGCTAGAATCAAGTGATGAAGCCTTTTATTATTGCACTATAAGTGTATAATATATGTCTCTCAATGTATCTTGAATTTTTCCAAGAAAACAAGATGAAGACAATTGAGAAAATTATTTTCTCACTCTCTCTTCTCAAAACTCACGATGGACTTGGTGTTAGGATAAGTGAGAATTGTCTTCCTTTATTCTACTTCCATATCCCACACAATCCCTTTTATCCTTATTATAAGAGATATGAAATCTCTAAGGTGATTAGCCTTCACCAACCAAAGCAAGACAAAGACTAAAGGTAAGAGATCAAAAGTGGGGCCGGCCTCTATAAGGAATCCGACGAGTTCGGTTCGTTTCGGACTCCCGAGAGTCCAAACAGATAAGCTCCGATTCCGTTCCGATGTATTTATATCGATTAATTAATCCAATTAATTAATCATATTAAATACATAATAACATAATTAATTTCTCCAAAAAATAATTATATTCATGAATTAAATTAATCACCCGGTAATTTATTTAATTAATTAGGCCGTAAATTAATTTATCTAATAAATCAATTTAGATATCCAATGTCCCAAATTAGATATCCAATATCTAATATTCATAATGAGAGATTAAGCTCGATTCATTCCGTCGTCAATCCTATTGTGCGACTCGGTAGGTCCGTCTCAGTCAGCAATGGGAGGAACCAAAGAGTAGTAGCACCACCTAGCCAGCCTGTCGGCCTGCATACCCAATGAGAGAACGAATGATGGGATCATTCAAGAACCATTCTCGTGAATACCCGATGGCGTATAAACCCTTCTTTCAAATGTCCCGATCAAGTTATAGGGTCACGGTCAGTCAAACCCTATCTGTACTTGATGCTATGCATGCGTTAATGCAAATCGAGATCATCGAGCTATCGTGTATCCAATACAACTACCTCTAATGCTTTGGCCAAAGACTTATGATCTCATCTGCCAATAACCGCATAGGACATATAACTTGCTCACTAACGGGAGAAAGAATTCTATCTTGGTATTCAGTAGGACCTGCTACTTGCCCGTCAAGATGCACGTCGAGGTTGACCCCCACCTTCCGGTTTACAGGGTCGAACTACTCTAATGAAAATCTTGACGTCACAAGCACATCCCTACTAAATCCTCAAGTTGAAGGTTCATGAATACCTATCACAACCTTTTGATTCCGTCATTGACTGTCCCGGAGTGAAATTCGTGTGACGAATCGAGGGTGAGTCGGTTCGAGTATACTAATCCAATTAGCATACCTATAACGTGTGCTCCTACTAACCATTAGTGTTCGACAGGCACTCTCAATGTCAAAGAACACGTCAAACAAGTCTTCACATAAACTTAACGCCCAGTCGAGTTTCATCGACTTGCGAACGATTAAGTATTTGAGCTATAAACCTTTCCAGTGCCGACCCCCTTATCCAATAAGGAGTGGAACGTTTTGCTATCAAATACACGGACTAGTTTCTATATGTATATTTATGAGTTAGGAATGCCAGTAACTACCAGTAAATAAAGAAACATTCATTCGCCTTATGATAATAAATTACCTAATTACAAGTGCAATACCCTCACTTAACATCCTTTGAGTGGCATTCGAGGGCATACTCCTAACTGTAATATCCGGGGGTAATTTTTTTTTTGTGTTACTGTTGAGTTGTACGTATTCATTTGGAATTGCACAAGTGTTGTTGTTTGGACGGATACAATGTATATTGTATTAGAATATTTCGGGATCGAAATATTTATACTGGTCGTCGGTTTGGTTTCGTCGTTTGGTTTCGTCGTTTGGTTATTGGTTGGCGAGTTTGAAATTTTGGCTAAGTTTATAGCCATAGTGTACGCTACCTGTGTAGCATTACGTACACTAATTTGTTGCGATTACGTACGTTACGTCCTGAGGTTTACGTACGTAATGCGTGGTCGGTGGTAGGAACCTTCCTCGTAGTCAACTTTCGGCTGGTAGGGCCAGGGTATCTTTGGGGTATTATTTATTTATATATATATATATATATATTATCATTTGTCTCCCACATCTACTCATTTCACGTGATTCTCTCTCCCTCTCCTCCCTTTCTCCCTCACGTTATATATATATATATATATATATATATATATATATATATATATATGTTATCATGTCCTCTCTTTCTCTCACTTTCTCTCTCTAGCTTGTCTTCTCCCTCTCACTTTCTCTCGTGATCTCTCTCTCTCTCTCGCCATCCTCTCTCTCTCGTTCTCTCTCTCTTCTCTCCATCTCCCTCGTTTTTATTTTTCCGACAAGGTGGAGCTGAAGGATGGCAGCCGGGTTCTTCTTTTTCCGGCGACGGGCTGGAGTTGACGACCGGAGTTTGCTGACATCTCCGGCCGATCGAAACTTCGGCAGCGGCGTGGTGGAGCTGTTCCGGCCTTTGCTCAGACGCCGGCGCTCTTCATGGTTTCCGGCCATGGGCCAGCTCCATTGATTCCGGCGGCCGGAGGTGGTTTTGTCCGAACGGCAGACGGAAGCGAGGCTTGTGATTTCCGGCGAGGAGTTGCAGGCGGAGATGGAGTTCGGTGAAAACCGGCCATGGACGGAAATGGGCTGGAGTTGGACGAAGTCCGACGGGTTAGTTTTTCCGGCGGCCGAGTTCCAGTAGGAGTTGTTTTTATGACCGGATTCCGGCGAAGGTTGCTCGGCCGATCGGCTCTCTTTGTTAGTTTGTATGTGTGTGTTTCGTGAGTTTCTGTGTGTGTGCAGATATATATATATATATATATATATATATATATATATATATATATATAACGTGCAGTGTGTGTTGAGTGTATATATATATATATATATTGTGTGCAAGTGTGTTGTGTATATTATATATATATAATGTGTAAGTGTGTGAGTGTGTTAAGTGTATAAATATATATTGTGTGTGCAGTGTATATTTGTGTGTGTCATGTGAATATATATATCTCAATATATATATATATATTGGGTATTGTGTGTGATGTATGTATACTATATATGTGTATATACAGGTAAATACGAGTATAGTATGTGTTCGTATTGGAATCGGAGTTTTCTATTATGTTGTTTTCGGTCGATATCGTGTTATCGAATGAATTGTATTTCATTCAAGGTTGTTCGAGTGCTTGTGATTGTCGGAGGACGCCGTTGATCGATTCGTGGTAGGACGTTGATCGTGGAAGGACTTTCTCGCCTTCGGTTTGAGGCAAGTTTTATACTTGTACTAGTCAATGAGATTAATGTTATCATGTATGTGTGTGGATGTGTGTATCATTTCGAGACTTGGTCTCTTTATGATTTTGTTGATATCAGGGGATTGTTTGATACGATACCCTTCGGCAAATTATGCCAAATATTATTGTTGTTCATAAATGGCTGATTTAAGGCATTGCGATATTTGTTGGTAATATATTTGTCGATAGCCAGTTTGCGGTATCGACATATCGATTGTTATTGTTGATTGATGTTCCATTGAGATATTGTTGTCGATAGCCGGTTCGCGGCATCGACGCATCGATTGTTATTATTGATTGATATTCCATCAAGATATTGTTGTGAATCGTCGTTATTGATATCAGTGTTTTTCTATTGATGTCGTATTGGCCGATTGAAGGCATTGACGTGTTCGATTATCATCTTCGTTATCGGTAACCGATTAAAGGTGTCGAGACATCCGTTGTATAATTGTTATCGGTTAACCATTCTAAAGGTAATCGATGTATTGAATTGGGATTATCAAAGCTAATTCCCATCCGTTGTATCGTTGTTATCGATTGACCGTTCTATGGTAATCGAAGTATTGAATTGGGACTGTCGAGGATAGTTCCCATCCGTTGAATTATTATTGTCGTGTTGGCCGACTCAAGGTAGCACACTATTATTCTTGTAAACTCGGTAATTTTGTGATCGTTGTAGGTTGAAGATTTCCCGGACTGTTGTTTTGTGATCGTTGCTCGTGTTAATCGGTCCTTAGGGATTTTGATCCCAGGATGGTTGTTTTGAATATTGTTGGTCGTGTCGATCTTTCATTATTCGTGTGTCATCGTTCACTTGGTGAGTCGTATGATCCGTATTGGATGTGTTATCCTTTTGTCATGTTGTATCGTGACATATCCGGAATCATATCTGCGTTCCGATTGGTTATTGTGTAGGATTTTTAGCCAGGCAAACGATGGTCATGTGTGGATGTTTCCGCATTGGACCGTGCACACAAGACGTAGTTCGTGAGGCTAATTAGGTACATTGTCCCACGTATATTTCTGGATTCCGTATATGGGGTGGACATGTGCACGGACACATTTCCGGATCGGGCGTACTGTGATGTCTATCTTTGAGCCGTACAACTTTTTATCATTCATAGTCCATGTTTGATTGAATGTGTTCGACATTTTGTGATTAAGCGTTCATACGCCAGAGGGGTATGTTCGACAGTCAGGTTTGTTTCTTTGAGATCTGTATTGTGATGATTTACGACTTGGTACATTCGACTTTCAGGACATCGTGATATTTTGTCAGCTTCGGGCTGTTCGGCTTTCAGGCCATCGTGATATTTTGGCAGCTTCGGCTGAGGGCTTTCAGGCCATTGTGATGTATCGGTATTTCCTTTGGAGCCTTCGGGCATTGTGATACTTATTTATTTCAGCGTTGGTTTGATTTACCTTCGGGTAATGTATTGTTGTGTTCTATATTGATGATTCGCCGTTGGGCACATATGTTCTAACCTATTGAGCAGGTATTGATCGTATGCCGTGGGCATAGTGTTACACGAATGCTCGATTCTTACTTTGGTTTGTGAGCATCTCGTACTACCATTGTTGTACTGTTTATTCTGCCTTTGGATGCATATCATGTTGTGCATGTATTCGATATTCATTATTCTGGATGACTGACCCCGTGGGGGCGGAACATGTTTTCATGTTTTAAGTGCTTGCGAGGAGAGAGTTGAGACACAGGGGCATGACGATGGCAACGAGGCATTCGAGCGATACTAGTCCGAGATATTTTGGGTTCATGTCGGTCAGACAGTTTGGAGTACTCCAATTTTGTTCAGTTGTTGTCGTTTTGTATTATCCGAGCAAGGCCGTGGATGTTGTTGTATTTTATTTTGGCCATGTAGGCCCATCCTTGTCGTTGAAATTCCATATCGGAATAGTATATCGGACATCATAGTAGGGTCTGTGATTTCCTATTTTGGTCAGTTTGTTGTATTTTAGTCGGGTTCTCCTGGTGGATCACCTGGTGTGGGGTCCACGGCACTGTAATAACCCAATGGGATTTGGGGGTGTTACAGAAGATGGTATCGGAGAATTGGGTTGTGAGATACCCTGACTTGTGTGTTATGTGGCTCTACCAAGGCGGTAGTAGCGGGGCTGTCAGGTTATGACAATCTGGACAGTCGGGTTTTGTGAGTCGTGATAGTTGGAAGACTGTATGAGTCATTCTTTCATCGAGTCGTCGTCAGTGAAGACTTGTATCACAAGACCTCGAAGCTTCGTATGACCTGTGTAAGGACTCTATTCTCTTTTATGTGCATACATTCATTATGTCATTGATTAAACCTGTTTTGTTGACACTTGTATGTGACGATCGGGTGCGATTGATTTATGATTATTTGCTTTGGAGCATATGGGCTCTGTATCAGCTATGATTAGCACGATCGATGTGATCGTTTATCTGTTGAGTATGTATACTCGTGTTCTGCGTTGACCTAGCATTCTGGCCATTGAGGCGTATTTGAGATGTGGTCATGATTGAACGTTATTCTTTCAGTCTGGAAATAGGACGTAACAGAGGGGTAGAGGCCGCAGAGTGAGCCGAAATCGGAAACCTCGTACCAATACTTTGGTGGCTGGCGAATCATTTTCGGAGTCGTGCTCGAGAACCCACCGATCGTGATTGTGCTTGGAGTGAGTTCAAGACTCTCATGTTAGAGAGGTATTATCCGGCTCCACTTCGTGAAGCCAAGTTGTCGGAGGTTTTGAACCCCGAATCCATCGAGGACGAGGGTGTTATTGTTATTGCTGAGAAGTTTCAAGGACTTCTTCAGTTTACTTCATCTATTATCCGTACTGAGGCGGATAAGATCAAGTATTTTAACAAGAGGTTGAACCCGCAGTTGAGGATGCAGTTGTTTAATCACAATTGTAATTCACTTGGCGAATTCATCGAGAAGGCTCTTGGAGCAGAGCTTTCGATCAAGGAGCTTACTCAGAAGGATCCTTCAGTTTCTTCTGGTGAGAGGACTAGGATGCCGATTCGTTCAAAGGGACATCAAGCTCTGACATCCAAGAGGTCACTTTCTAGTCGTCTTCGTGCTGGGAAAGTATCTTCTTCTCAGACGACGAGTTCGACCGCTGCTTGTTTTAACTGTGTTTCAGCGGGGCATGTGAGTACTCGATGTACGGTGCCAGCTATTATTTATTTTCTGTGTGGAAGGCAGGGACACCTTCAGAAATACTGCAGGAGTTCTAGTACCAGTAGATCTCGGGAGAGCTCACGGGCCTCGAGAGATTTTGTTGCTTCAGTCCATACTTCATCCAAGGGGTCATATCGGGCTTTGGGATCCAGAGGTATGGACAACCGAGGAGGGGCGGCGAGTTTAGATTTGAGTCTTCTTCGAATCGATGAGATCGAGGAGCCCGATGATCTGGAGGAGGTTGATTCCGGGTACATTTGAGATGTAATCTTGATTTGTATTTTCCTTGTATTTCGGATTGATGTTTGACTCCGTTTGTATTTTAGTATTGTGGTTGCGAACCATTTATGGTTGATCTATCTTGTAATGATTGTATATGAGAATCTTGACAATTCAGTCATTTGATGTGATTTTCTTTCCTTTTGGTCCTGTACCCGAGATTTTTGTGATGATCTGGGTAATTGTTTATTGTGATTCAAGACGTCAAGTCGTGAGGACTTGGGCGTGCGGTTGATATGGTCCCGAGAACTATTCGTGCGTTGTTATTTTCTTTTGTGGTGCGAGTCCGTGATTGCATGGGCGTCCGATGCTGACGAGAACGGGGAAGTGTACACCGATGGTTGTAGGCATGTACAATGAGCGGCTCCCTCGGGATGTGTACGCCGGTTTTACTAGTCATGCGGTTAGTACTGTAACACCCCAAACTAGGCGGATATTACAGTGCCGTGGACCCCCGACTGGGACCCACCAGGCGAATGAAAATGAATGAATTACACAGGTAAATGTAGTACCGAACCACATTACAACATCAATTACTCCGATGAGGAGTTTTATACAACACATCCAGGATAATACAGAATACATGTATATTTTATATGGAGATAAAATATACAACACTGAGCGAAATAAGTATTTAAGCGGAATGTCTGCAGCGGAATGAATGAAGAAAACATAAATGGTGAATAGTAGGGCCCCTACTAGTATCAAGGACTCTCGCCGTCACCGTGCTCTCCCCAGTGCTTTAGCCTTGCCATGACACAGCAGTATCCCCAGCGGGTCGATTTACGAGAACAACAATCCTCAAAGGTTGAAAATACACAATCATCACATATCTGAAGTTATGAAATATCCTGTCGAAACATACGCAATCAAACATGCTATATGAATCAACTATCAGTACGGCTCAAAGGAATGGCGCCACACTACGTCCGGGATGGAAATGTGTCCGTGCACAAGCCACCAAGGAGTATCGATCGAATACACGTGTGGTCTTGTACCTAATCAGTCTCACGAAGCCATCAACTCGTGTGCACAGTCCAATGTGAGGCCAACAACCAACAGACGACTATAATGTGCCCGACATGAAAATCCTACACATACCAACCGGCACGCCAGTATGACCCGGAATGCCACGATATAACAAAAGTGACAACGAAAAATGAATAATGACTCACCAAGATGAAATGATGGTGAAATGAATGATAGCTCAATGAAATGATTGGAACCGTCGTTCCTTATGACTGAGGTGATTAATTGACAATGACAAGTTTTGATACGGTTAATACAATGATGAATGAGTTACGATTATGAATGAACAACAACAAAAGGAATGAATATCCTTTTAACCGAGTAAGAATTAACTTACTCAATACTGATGATAATGTCCTTCCACGAACAACGTCCTAAATGAAATGTCGGTCGCTCGAACAACCTTGAATAACAATAATTACCAACAACCGATCAATACACGAATCAAATACGATCATAACCGACCCAAACGTCGATACAAAAATATCCGAACTCGTAGATGAACTCTAACGAAAACGTTGAGAATATCCTTCCCGTTGGTTAAAACCAAACCCAAATTATCGAACCAACTCCAACATGATTGATTCAAACCAGCAAAACATTATCAATGACATTAATAATCTCATAGAAATCCACAATTCAAGGTTATAATAACGACAATTGGAAACCCCCAAAATAACCGAAGTCAACCCCAAGGGTTCTTGAAATAATTCCGAAAATAACCGTTAAATCCGCAAGAATATACTTATCCAAGGTAGATACACCATATCTAACATATTCCAATGATAATCCAAGCTTACACGAAGAAATCGGGAGGAAAAACCCAAAAATCCGAAATTCTAGATCCAAGAGATTAATACCTTTGATTCGATGAGATGAAGATGATGAGATGATGATTAATCCGAAAGATGAGCTTGAAGATGATGATTGATGAATACACCTCGAAGAATCCTCTCCGAATCGCTCGAAATCGCCCAAATTACCGAAGGAGTGAAATGAGATGAATAAATGACGAACTCTGACTAAACTGTCCAATTTATAGCCAGTCCAGGTTAGCGTGCGCTAGCCCTTGTGCGTAGCGTGCGCTAACGAGTAATTTGGGTAGTCCAGTACCCACTGTCCGAATACGGTAGCGCGCGCTACGTACCTTTTGTAGCGTGCGCTACGACCACACTACTAGCGTACGTAAATGCTCATAGTTAGCGTGCGCTAACGAATAATTTGATGCCCAGTATTGGAATCCAGAAACTGCCTGACCTCTGATCTGACCTTGATAGCGTGCGCTACAACCATTGTTTAGCGTGCGCTAATATATCGGTTGCGTACGCTAACAACAACACATAGCGTGCGCTAGGAATTAATCCACTAGCGCGCGCTACTTACCATTCGTAGCGTGCGCTACTTATAACTCACCTGCAGTCCAGTACCTTCTGGACTGCAGCCAGGGTAACCTTAGCGTGCGCTAAAGCTGAGTGGTAGCATGCGCTACCTATACCCAATTAGCGTACGCTAAAAGGAGTATGTAGCGTGCGCTACTCCTCACGCACAGCTCGCCACGAAAATGACAATGATGATAAACACGGCACGAAACTCCAATCAGATTAGTGATGAATGACGATTGATACACGATACAATTACTCTGAATGATGAATACCATGACTGAATACGAGTGACAATTGATCAATAATGAATGAAATTACTGAGTATCAATTACTGAATGATAATTACTGAGTGATAATTACTGAATTACAACTGGGTATTACATACACCCCCCCTTAAAAGAGTTTCGTCCCCGAAACTAAGGGTCAAACAACTCGGGATAACTCTCCCGCATACTATCCTCGGTTTCCCAAGTAGCCTCTTCGACTCCGTGTCTAGACCACTGAATTTTAACCAAAGGAATCGTCTTATTCCTCAACTGTTTGATTCGTCGCTCTAACACTCGCATAGGACGCTCCTCATAAGAATGATCGTCGGCGATCTCGATTTCGTCGGCGAAGTATGTGACTCGTCGGCAACATACTTCCGCGAGAGACATGAAATACATTATGAATTGGGCTCAACGCCGGAGTTAAAGCCAATCGATAAGCTAACTCGCCTACTCGATCCAAAATCTCAAAGCGGTCCAATGAATCTCGGACTCAACTTTCCCTCTTCCCAAAGCGGAAGATACCACGACTCGGGGATACCTTGACCAACACATGGTCACCGGCCTCGAACTCTAAAGGTCGGCGGTTATCTGCATATGATTTACGCCGACTGCGGCGGTCAACAAACGACTCCTGATCAAAGCTACCTTCTCACGGGCGGCTATAAGCATATCGGGCTCGGTGCCGATTGATTCTGATAAGTCGTCCCAACACAACGGAGACCGACAACGACGACCATACAAGGCCTCATAAGGTGCCATCTTGATCGAAGCATGCCAACTGTTATTATACATGAACTCGATCAATGGTAGTTGGGCTTCCCAATCGTCTTTCCAATCGAGGACGCATGCCCTCAACATGTCCTCTAATGTCTGAATGGTCCTCTCTGATTGCCCGTCGGACTGAGGATGAAAAGCGGTACTGAGAATAAGCTGAGTTCCCATAGCACGATGAACTGATTTCCAAAAATGAGACACAAACCGTCCGTCACGATTGGAAACGATACTTTTAGGAGTACCGTGAAGTCTCACTATCTCTTTGATGAAAAGCTGGGCAAGTCTCTCGGGACCCCACGTATCCTTGATCTCAAGGAAATGAGCTGATTTGGTTAAGCGGTCCACGATCACCCAGATCGTGTTCATGCCACGACGACTCGTCGGCAAACTCGTGATGAAATCCATAGAAATGTCTTCCCACTTCCACTCGGGAATAGGAAGAGGTTTGACATACCCTTGATGCCGATGTTCAATCTTAACTTGTTGTGAGTTAAGCATCTCGAAACAAATTCTGCGACTTCTCGCTTCATATTACTCCACCAGTAATTTTGTTTCAAGTCCTTGTACATCTTGCTAGACCCCGGATGGACAGAATAAGGGGTAGCATGAGCTTCTTTCAAAATCAAGTTTTTCAACTCGTCATTCGCCGGTACACACAACCGATTCTTAAACCTCAAAAGTCCATCCTCGTGGACCACAAATCCAGGGGCTTTCCCCTGAGCCACATCCTCTCGGATGCGCAACAAAGATGGGTCCGAACCCTGATTCTCTCTGATTGTCTCCTCAAGTGACGATGAGATCTCCAACATACAAAGCTGTCCCTGAACTCGCTGAAGCCAGACCTCGATCTCGGGTCTAAGGAATTCCTGCTGAAGCTCCTTCTGAACCGTTAAACGGGCAAGCATCTGTTCCTGAACAGACTTACGACTCAAGGCGTCGGCGAAAACGTTCGCCTTGCCCGGGTGGTAAAGGATCTCGATATCATAATCCTTGATTAACTCCAACCACCGTCTCTGACGCATATTTAACTCCTTATGAGTAAATATATACTTTAAACTCTTATGATCGGTGAATATCTGACAGGTGACGCCATAAAGGTAATGACGCCAAATCTTCAAAGCGAACACCACGGCTGCTAGCTCCAGGTCGTGGGTCGGATAATTAACCTCGTAAGGTCTCAATTGCCGTGAAGCATAGGCAATAACCTTCCCATTCTGCATGAGTACACATCCGAGACCCTGTCCGGATGCATCACTATAAACCACAAATCCTTTCGTCCCCCGCGGCAAGGAAAGTACAGGTGCTTACATTAACCGGCTCTTGAGTTCCTCAAAACTCCGTTGACACGCGTCGGACCACGTGTATTTCTTATCCTTCCGCAAAAGGTTCGTTAAGGGTTGAGCGATTCTAGAAAATCCCTCTACAAATCGCCGATAATAACCCGCTAATCCGAGGAAACTTCGGATTTCCTTAACGTTCTTCGGAGGTAGCCAATCTCGAATAGCCTCCGTCTTCTGAGGGTCGACACGAACTCCGTCTGATGAAAATACATGTCCGAGAAAAGTCACTTCGGACATCCAGAACTCACATTTGGAGAACTTCCCATAAAGTTGTTCTCGTCTCAACACGTCGAGCACTTGATGGAGGTGAAACTCGTGTTCCTCCCGGTCACGAGAATAAATCAAGATGTCATCGATAAAGACAACAACAAACTAATCCAAAAAGTCGATGAAAACCCGATTCATTAACTCCATGAATACCGCAGGTGCATTAGTCAATCCGAACGGCATAACCACAAACTCGTAATGCCCATAGCGTGTTCAAAACGCCGTCCTCGCGATGTCCGACTCTCGGATTCGCAACTGATGATATCCAGACCTTAAGTCGATCTTGGAAAATACTGAAGCTCCCTGAAGTTGATCTAAGAGATCATCAATACGGGGTAAGGGATACTTATTCTTGATTGTCACCCTGTTCAACTCCCGATAATCAATACATAAGCGGAATGAACCATCCTTCTTCTTGACAAACAACACTGGTGCTCCCCACGGGGACGCACTCGGTCGGATATAACCTTTCTCGAACAACTCCTCGAGTTGGTTCTTTAATTCTTGCATTTCAGTCGGGGCCATTCGGTACGGTGCCTTCGATATCGGGGACGTACCAGGCTCCAACTCAATCGTGAATTCCACATCTCTCTGTGGAGGCAAACCAGGTAACTCGTCTGGAAAAACATCGGCATATTCCCTCACTACCGAAATATCCGTTAACATTACTGATGACTTCTCGGTTTTGGCCATATAGCACCAATAACCGACACATCCCTGATTGAGTAACCTTACTGCTTTCATCAAATTAACGACTTTACGAGAACAGCCGGGATTACCTCCCTGAAACACACATTCGACTCCATCGTCTGAAATGATAGTGACCAAACGCTTACGGACACTAATGATGGCATCATGACGATCCATCCAATCAATACCCAAGATGATGTCGTCCCTCGGCAAATCTACCACGATTAGGTTCGCTGTCCATACACGACCATGAAGCTGAATCGGACAATTCTGAATCTCACGACTTCCGACAATTCGTCTACCATCAGGTAGACCAATGACATAAGGCTCACAACTAGTAGCACTACCCAGACGTAGTCTACTCAAACATGACTCGGAAATGAATGAATGAGATGCACCAGTATCAAAAAGGGTACACACAGGTTGAGATAGAATATCGAGTATACCTGAGATCATCCGGGCCTCCGGATCGTCGGTCTTCTTCATCTCATAAATTCGGGGCTTGCCGGCCCCCGAACCGGACGCTCCCGTCTGATAGCTCTTGGCTCCGCCCTTAGCTCCTGTCGTCTTGAGCAGCCGAGTGGCTTTGATTACGCACTGCCGAATGACACAGGAGCTTGAGATGACGCCGGAGTGGGTTTAGAGTCCCTACGGCAAAACGGGCCCTATGCCCGGCAATCCCACGATTGTGGCACGTAATGACTGCCCGGACATTTGGTGCTGAAATGACCACCTGTTCCTCACGGTTAAACAGTGATGGCCGAATCGCCGCTCGACTGAGATTCCGCGGGTTTAGACGCCGTGGGAGGTCGCTCAGAAAAGTAGAGCCCGCACGTGGTTTCTTGAAAGTGGCCTGACTCCCGTCAGACTGATTACGGTTCTTGGACTTCTTGCTAGCTGATGAGGGTTGTTGCTTAGCAATTTCCTTAGCCGTAAGCTCGTAAGTGAGAGCTTTCTCAATGAACTCGGCCAGAGTGGCACAATTATGATTAAGCAACTGTAGCCGCATACGAGGTTTCAGCCTCTTGCTGAAATACTTGATCTTGTCCGCATCTGAGTGAATGATAGATGAGGCGAACGGAAGAAGTTCCTGAAATTTTTCGGCGATGGCGAGAACATCATCATCTGCCGAAAGGTCGGGAGTGAGTAATTCCGACAACTTGGCCTCCCTGAGTGGGGCCGGATAGTACCTCTCCATCATGAGAGTCTTGAACTGATCTCAAGTACATGATCCGTCTGTGGGCTTCAACGATAACCACCATGAATGAGCGCTCTTACCGATGTAGTAGGCCGCAACAGAAACTTTGTGTCCTTCGGGACACTCTACCATAGCAAACAACTTCTCGAAATGCTCGAGCCAATGAATGATATCTGCCGGCTCAGACGAGCCCTCGAAGGTAGGTGGCCTCTGGCGAGAGATATCGCCGATGATATTACTCACATTCCTCTCTTGCCTTTGAGGTGGCGGCGGAGGAGCCTGCTGATTTTGATTGACGGAGTTATGCATCGTCTCCATCAACTGAGCCATCTGTGTCATTTGGGCCATCATGCCCTGCATAAAAGCGAGTGGGTCAACCCGGACACCCTCTGACTGAGCCGTGTCCCGGGTAAGACTCCCCGATAGTGAATGATCGCGTCCAGGTGAATGAGTGGCAGTGTCGCTGCTCGATGAATTAGCATTATTCCTCGCGTTTGCACGTGTATTCACACGAGTTCTCGGGATTCGGCCCGCTCCACGGCCTCGTCCTCCACGTCCTCTGCCAGCCCTTTCCATACTGAAGTGGAAAGTCATATGATGTTTATATATCTCGCATGAGTATCACATTATGGTTATATTATGAAATGATGAAAATGAGCATACGCGCTCACATACAGCGATTACATGAATGATTAATTGACGTGACATGATTATCTGATAAAATTACTGAAATGATTATCTTGAACAATTTAACAAGATTGATGATATGATCTTCAAGATCAACAACTGAGTAATGAAATGAATTGAGTGATTAATGAGTTAACATTATCGACTTGATCACAATTGAAATTGATGAATGAGGATTGTTAACTGATGAATTATGAATGAATGATTATTGCCAGAAATTATACCATGGCATCAGAAATCTTACAGTTCTTGGTCTGATTGGCTCGGCATTTGCACAGGTCACACGTGACGCGAAAGTCCAATGATACTAGTCCGATGACGATGATTTCAAATGAGACATGACTTGGAGGGTAGTATTCAAAACTACGCTCCGATACCAACTCTGTAACACCCCAAACTAGGCGGATATTACAGTGCCGTGGACCCCCGACTGGGACCCACCAGATGAATGAAAATGAATCAATTACACAGGTAAATGTAGTACCGAACCACATTACAACATCAATTACTCCGATGAGGAGTTTTATACAACACATCCAGGATAATACAGAATACATGTATATTTTATATGGAGATAAAATATACAACACTGAGCGAAATAAGTATTTAAGCGGAATGTCTGCAGCGGAATGAATGAAGAAAACATAAATGACTGAATAGACTGGGGCCCCCTACTAGTATCACTGGGACTCCTCGCCGTCACCGTGCTCTCCCCGTGCTTTAGCCTTGCCATGACACAGCAGTATCCCCAACGGAAATCGATTTACGTAACAACAATCCTCAAGGGTTGAAAATACACAGTCATCACATATCTGAAGATATGAAATATCCTGTCGAAACATACGCAATCAAACATGCTATATGAATCAACTATCAGTACGGCTCAAAGGAATGGCGCCACACTACGTCCGGGATGGAAATGTGTCCGTGCACAAGCCACCAACGAGTATCGATCGAATACACGTGTGGTCTTGTACCTAATCAGTCTCACGAAGCCATCAACTCGTGTGCATCAATGTGAGGCCAACAACCAACACACGACTATAATGTGCCCGACATGAAAATCCTACACATACCAACCGGCACGCCAGTATGACCCGGAATGCCACGATATAACAAAAGTGACAACGAAAAATGAATAATGACTCACCAAGATGAAATGATGGTGAAATGAATGATAGCTCAATGAAATGATTGGAACCGTCGTTCCTTATGACTGAGGTGATTAATTGACAATGACAAGTTTTGATACGGTTAATACAATGATGAATGAGTTACAATTATGAATGAACAACAACAAAAGGAATGAATATCCTTTTAACCGAGTAAGAATTAACTTACTCAATACTGATGATAATGTCCTTCCACGAACAACGTCCTAAATGAAATGTCGGTCGCTCGAACAACCTTGAATAACAATAATTACCAACAACCGATCAATACACGAATCAAATACGATCATAACCAACCCAAACGTCGATACAACAATATCCGAACTCGTAGATGAACTCTAACGAAAACGTTGAGAATATCCTTCCCGTTGGTTAAAACCAAACCCAAATTATCGAACCAACTCCAACATGATTGATTCAAACCAGCAAAACATTATCAATGACATTAATAATCTCATAGAAATCCACAATTCAAGGTTATAATAACGACAATTGGAAACCCCCAAAATAACCGAAGTCAACCCCAAGGGTTCTTGAAATAATTCCGAAAATAACCGTTAAATCCGCAAGAATATACTTATCCAAGGTAGATACTCCATATCTAACATATTCCAATGATAATCCAAGCTTACACGAAGAAATCGGGAGGAAAAACCCAAAAATCCGAAATTCTAGATCCAAGAGATTAATACCTTTGATTCGATGAGATGAAGATGATGAGATGATGATTAATCCGAAAGATGAGCTTGAAGATGATGATTGATGAATACACCTCGAAGAATCCTCTCCGAATCGCTCGAAATCGCCCAAATTACCGAAGGAGTGAAATGAGATGAATAAATGACGAACTCTGACTAAACTGTCCAATGTATAGCCAGTCCAGGTTAGCGTGCGCTAGCCCTTGTGCGTAGCGTGCGCTAACGAGTAATTTGGGTAGTCCAGTACCCACTGTCCGAATACGGTAGCGCGCGCTACGTACCTTTTGTAGCGTGCGCTACGACCACACTACTAGCGTACGTAAATGCTCATAGTTAGCGTGCGCTAACGAATAATTTGATGCCCAGTATTGGAATCCAGAAACTGCCTGACCTCTGATCTGACCTCGATAGCGTGCGCTACAACCATTGTTTAGCGTGCGCTAATATATCGGTTGCGTACGCTAACAACAACACATAGCGTGCGCTAGGAATTAATCCACTAGCGCGCGCTACTTACCATTCGTAGCGTGCGCTACTTATAACTCACCTGCAGTCCAGTACCTTCTGGACTGCAGCCAGGGTAACCTTAGCGTGCGCTAAAGCTGAGTGGTAGCGTGCGCTACCTATACCCAATTAGCGTACGCTAAAAGGAGTATGTAGCGTGCGCTACTCCTCACGCACAGCTCGCCACGAAAAAGACAATGATGATAAACACGGAACGAAACTCCAATCAGATTAGTGATGAATGACGATTGATACACGATACAATTACTCTGAATGATGAATACCATGACTGAATACGAGTGACAATTGATCAATAATGAATGAAATTACTGAGTATCAATTACTGAATGATAATTACTGAGTGATAATTACTGAATTACAACTGGGTATTACAAGTACGACTTCCTGGATGGTCTCTAACGGGAGAGTCATGATTCGGCTAATCTCGCACTTGGTTGAGTGTCTTTATCACTTGATTTTTTCGCCTTATTCAGGCAGAGTAGACGTGGGGACCCGTGGGGTCGGCCCAGTTGCTCAGGCGGAATTCATCGTATTGAGGAGTATTCCTGGAGATGTTATTTTCTTATCCTGATGGATAGCGCGTGCCCCGACTTGTGCACCCTGAATTTCGGGGACGAAACTCTTTTTAAGGGGGGGAGTATGTAATATCCGGGGGTAATTTTTTTTTCGTGTTACTGTTGAGTTGTACGTATTCATTTGGAATTGCACAAGTGTTGTTGTTTGGACTGATACAATGTATATTGTATTAGAATATTTTGGGATCGAAATATTTATACTGGTCGTCGGTTTGGTTTCGTCGTTTGGTTTCGTCGTTTGGTTATTGCTTGGCGAGTTTGGAATTTTGGCTAAGTTTATAGCCATAGTGTACGCTACCTGTGTAGCATTACGTACGCTAATTTGTTGCAATTACGTACGTTACGTCCTGAGGTTTACGTACGTAATGCGTGGTCGGTGGTAGGAACCTTCCTCGTAGTCAACTTTCGGCTGGTAGGGCCAGGGTATCTTTGGGGTATTATTTATATATATATATATATATAAATAAATAAATATATTATCATTTCTCTCCCACATCTACTCATTTCACGTGATTCTCTCTCCCTCTCCTCCCTTTCTCTGGAGAGAGAAAGTGAGAGAAAGAGAGGACATGATAACATATATATATATATGTTATCATGTCCTCTCTTTCTCTCACTTTCTCTCTCCAGCTTGTCTTCTCCCTCTCACTTTCTCTCGTGATCTCTCTCTCTCGCCATCCTCTCTCTCTCGTTCTCTCTCTCTTCTCTCCATCTCCCTCGTTTTTCTTTTTCCGACAAGGTGGAGCTGAAGGATGGCAGTCGGGTTCTTCTTTTTCCGGCAACGGACTGGAGTTGACGACCGGAGTTTGCTGACATCTCCGGCGACGACTGAAACTCGACGGCGGCGTGGTGGACTGGAGCTGTTCTGGCCTTTGCTCAGGCGCCGGCGCTCTTCATGGTTTCCGTCCATGGACGCGGCTCTATTGATTCCGGCGACCGTAGGTGGTTTTTGTCCGGACAGACAATGAGGCAGGCTTGTGATTCCGCGAGGAGTTGCAGCGGAGATGGAGTTGGGTGGAAAACCGGCCATGGACGGAAACGGGCTGGAGTTGGGACGAAGTCCGTGGTCGATTTTCGGCGGCGAGTTCCGATAGGAGTTGTTTTTATGACCGGATTCGCGAAGGTTGCCCGCCGACCGGCTCTTCTGGTTAGTTTGTATGTGTGTGTTTCGGGATTTTGTGTGTGTGTGCAGATATATATATATATATATATATATATATATATATATATATATATATATATATGTATGTATATATACACTACTAGAAAAAAGACATTCAACATCGCTAGTATAACATCGGTTTTGTGAAAACCGATGTTAAAAAAGACGCGGTGGCATAATTGAAAATTTTAAAACAAATTAACATCGGTTTTATAAAAAACGATGTGAAATATACTCGATTAACATCGGTTATTTGGAAACCGATGTGAATATATTACTTTAACATCGGTTTCTAAATAAACCGATGTGAATTTAAATGATTTTTTTTAATTTAACATCGGTTTATATAAAACCGATGTGAATTTTGTAACTTGACATCGGTTCTTATTTGTAACCGATGTGAATTTTTTTTTATAAAGCAGAAAGATAGAGATCCCACTTATGCATCTTCTTTCAAATCAACTATGTGCGATTCGCATAAACTCAGCTGCGTCCCTCTTGGTCGGCGGCCCCTCGTCCAACCATTTCTAGGAGAGTATGATTATCTCTACCCTTCAGCTTTCCCGTTTTTTTTTGTTTTCACATCCTTTTTGCGCTTTGAAATTCGCTCGGCCTGGTTTCAAAACCGGAACCTGCTCAGATTGATTTTGTGACGGTCATCGTGAGACAAATTGGACGTGAGTTTGCAGGTCATCGTGAGACAAATTGGACGTGAGATTTTGAAAGCCGTCTTTACGTCCATTTGCCATATCTCATAATCGTGGTAGGTAGCTATAGCAACCATCATGCGAATAGACTTGATCATGGCTACAGGCGAGAAGGTATCGTGGTAATCGATCCCTTCTTTATGGGTATAACCCTTTGCCACAAGTCTGGCCTTATAGGCGTCAACCTTGCCATCACCATCAGTCTTTCTCTTGTAGATCCACTTGTTCCCAATAGGCACTATGCCCTTTGGGCAGTCTACTAGAGTCCAGACCTGATTGACATGCATCGAGTCTATCTCAGCTTCCATAGCTTCACGCCATTTCGCGGAGTCTACATCCACCATCGCTTGGTCATAGGACGTTGGGTTGGTCTCTTGACTATCACTTGGAACCTCATGGAGACCCAGCTCCTCCAAGTGCACAAGCCCATACCTCTCAGGTAAATGAGACACCCTACTAGACCTACGAGGTGGTTGTACTTGTCTTTCAGAAGGTTCGGTTCCAGTTTCTTGCACAGGTGTCTCCCGAGGAGTTTCATTGTATTCTTCTAAAGAAATACTTCTACCTGCTCCGCCTTCCTGAATGAACTCATCTTCCAGGAAGTGTGCTTGTAAAGCAACAATGATCTTTCGATCTTCGGGCATGTAGAATAGATATCCCATCGTCCCAGATGGGAATCCAATAAAACGTCCCTTCGCGGATCTAGATTCCAACTTCTCCACCTTAGTCTTCTTGACATAGACGGGACATCCCCAAATCCTAATATGATTAAGACTTGGTTTCCTGCCCTCCCACATCTCATGTGGAGTTTTAGGAACGGATTTGGAAGGACATCTGTTCAAGATGTAAGCGGCAGTCAGGAGTGCTTATCCCCACAGGTAAATCGGTAAGTCAGTATAGCCCAGCATGGAATGGACCATGTTCAACAAGGTCCGGTTCCTTCTTTCTGACACACCATTTAACTGAGGAGTACCTGGAGATGTTAATTGTGAAACTATTCCATGTTCCTTAAGGAACTCGTCAAACTCCATACTCATATACTCGCCACCTCGGTCCGACCGAAGTGCTTTGATATGATTACCAGTTTGTTTCTTGACTAGGGCCTTGAATTCCTGGAATTTCTCAAAGGCCTCGGATTTATGTTTCATTAAGTATACATAACCATACCTAGTATGATCATCCGTAAACGTAATGAAATATTTATCCATCACGTGCTGCTTCCAAAGCACCACATACGACGGTATGGATTAATCTCAGTTTATCAGCGGCTCTTTCAAAAGTCCCTGTGAAGGGGGACTTAGTCATTTTGCCTTTAAGGCAAGATTCACAAGTAGGAAAGGGATCCGATTCCAATGGACCCATAAGTCCATCTTTTTCCATTTTGTAAACTTTGGTCTGACCAACATGACCAAGTCTAAGATGCCATTTCAAAACTTGATTGGTTTCATCCCTACCACATTTTCTAATCATAGTATTCACAACTACTTTGTTGCTGAGATTTAGATGATACAATCCATTTAATAACGTAGCAGTACCCATTAGTTTATTTCTGAAATAAATTTTGCAGGAACCATCACCAATGAAAAATGAAAAGCCTTTTCGGTCCATGACCGGAATGGATACAATGTTTTTGTGCCCCTTGGGCAAAACAAGTACATGTTCTAAAGTCAAAACAAAGCTGGATTCTAAACCCAAAAGAAGTGATCCTATGTCGGTCGCCTCGACACTATGCCGCTTCTAACTGTGATCATAACTTCTCCAGCTCTAAGCTTCCTAATTTGTTCCAGATCCTGATTCACGGTACAAATATGAGAACTAGCACCAGAATCCAGTATCCAGGAAGTAGAAAATACAGTAGCAGAACAATTTATTTCCAAAACTAAAAGTTCTGTACCCGAAGTGCCATGAAGAATCGGACAGTCTCTAGCCCAGTGGCCCAGCTCACCGCACTTGAGACAAGCATCTTTCTTCTTCTTGCCTTTTGGAACCATCGGGGCCTTGCCCTTTCCTTTAAGGTGCTTAACTTGTGGTCCAGTCTGCTTCTTGGTCTTTTTCTTCTTATTCTTAGACTTCCGAAGTCCAGAAGAAATCACAAGGGCAGACTCCTTCATCAGCGGAGTCTTCATCTGAGACTAAGCGGTCACCAGTTTGTTCATTAGCGCAGCTAAGTTACATGCAATCTCATTGCAGTTAAAGTTCATAACAAACTGTGCGAAGGAATCAGGGAGAGACTGAAGGATAAGGTCGGTTTGGAGAGAAGTATCCATTTTAAAATCAAGAGCCTCCAATCTCTCGATCATGGATATCATTTTGAGGACGTGTTCCCCAACCTTCTCACCTTCCTTCACCCTTGCACCGAACAGTTGCTTGGATATCTCATATCTAGCAGTTCTGCTGTGCTCACCATAAAGTTCGGTTAAGTGAGATAGAATCTGCCTAGCATAAGACATTTTCTCATGAGCTCTGTGAAGCTCATTAGACATAGAAGCCATCATGTAAGCACGAACTTTTATGTCATCCTTAACCCACTATTCGTGGTATTCGATCTCTTCCTGATTGGCTCTGGTCTGCACAGGAGGCGCCGGAATGTCCGTCTCCAAGACGTATCCCAGTGCCTCTATACTAAGGACAATCATCAGATTGCGGAGCCAGTTCACAAAGTTAGGTCCAATCAAAGTGTTCTTCTCGAGTAGAATTGCGAGTGGATTCATTGTCATATTGAGAGTTATATCTGCATTAAGTATAACAGATTAATTAGTGACTCGTTTAATTATGTTCTGAGTATAGAATTAATGTTTTTTCTATTCTTGTTACCCAGCTCCCACTATTTTTATCGGAACAACACAATCCCATGTGAAATTCGGAAGTATCGTCGCTCTACTTCATAGTGGTGATCGAGTTCTTTATAAATCTTAATAGAGGGCAACCGAACAGGTTTCTAGTCTATTAATTTTCATAAAGTGGTGTCCAACACCAACCCATCTAATGGATGATTCGATCTTCTTTTTCCCCTTGTTCACTCCCCTCAACCTATACGGTTTCTATGGTTCGTGAACAAGTTAAGTTTATACCATCGATGCAAATCAGTTTCACAATTGAATCTTATCCGGTAACCTATCAGGTTTCTAGGGATAAAATTTGCTCCATCGAAGGCATCCAATGCGCTCCCGGTAATTTATCCATCCTCCCCGAACGACTATCCCGATAACTCGGAAGCATAGCACATCCGGTTTGGATTTCAATTTCCTGAAAACTCGATGGAGGGAAGGAAAAACTTGAAACCTTATAAACTTAATAATTTATCATGGGAGAATTTTCGCGATTAACGTTACACTTTGCACATTAATCATTTTAGCACGTTTATGACATTCATACAATATAAAAAATAATTCACAACCTAGTTGCTACCAACATGTTGTTCATGGACCGTTCCTAGAAAACAAAAACTCCGTAATCTAATTACAAGTCTTCGTCTTGAATCTTCATCTTCTCGAAACGGATCTTCCTCCGGTCTTCGTCATTACATATAAATTTTACATTGAAAATTACATCCTAGATACAAATATTTCTAGTAAAATAAATAGGCTCAAAACGGCCTTTACAACCCAATCGAATAAAACGAACGATTCAAAAACTAAAAAATATACCACGATTATAACTAAAATGATTCCAAATCATTCACCATCTAATCGAGCATTCCAAATGCCAATATCGTATATACGATCGCAAGACCTACGCTCTGATACCACTGTTGGGATTCGGTGCCTAAAACGAAGGCCCAGCGGAAGCGGTAAAATAAAAATTAATTCGATCCGAATCCCTACGAGAATCGATCGAGCTAAGTATATACGAATATATAAACGAAAGGCAAGAGTTGTAAGAAACTAACACTTGAAGTCCGTTGATTAAATGGTAACCTTATCTTGAGCTATTCCCCAATCTTTTCTTGATCTCTACGAATCCAATCCGCTCCAAGCTCTTGAATGATCCAATGCCGAAAGCACTGCGTCTCTACTTGCCACGCGCCGGAAAAATGACCGGAATGACAACACTCGATTAACCTCTAAGGTTACGGCTAGAATCAAGTGATGAAGCCTTTTATTATTGCACTATAAGTGTATAATATATGTCTCTCAATGTATCTTGAATTTTTCCAAGAAAACAAGATGAAGAACGAGATGAAGACAATTGAGAAAATTATTTTCTCACTCTCTCTTCTCAAAACTCACGATGGACTTGGTGTTAGGATAAGTGAGAATTGTCTTCCTTTATTCTACTTCCATATCCCACACAATCCCTTTTATCCTTATTATAAGAGATATGAAATCTCTAAGGTGATTAGTCTTCACCCACCAAAGTAAGACAAAGACTAAAGGTAAGAGATCAAAAGTGGGGCCGGCCTCTAGAAGAAATCCGATGAGTTCGGTTCGTTTCGAACTCCCGAGAGTCCAAACAGATAAACTCCGATTCCGTTCCGATGTATTTATATCGATTAATTAATCATATTAAATACATAATAACATAATTAATTTCTCCAAGAAATAATTATATTCATGAATTAAATTAATCACCCGGTAATTTATTTAATTAATTAGGCCGTAAATTAATTTATCCAATAAATCAATTTAGACATCCAATGTCCCAAATTATATATCCAATATCTAATACTCATAATGAGATATTAAGCTCGATTCATTCCGTCGTCAATCCTATTGCGCGACTCGGTAGGTCCGTCTCAGTGAGCAATGGGAGGAAACAAAGAGTAGTAGCACCACCCTAGCCAGCCTGGCGGCCTACACTGTACCCCAACTGAGAACGAATGATGGGATCATTCAAGAACCATTCTGTCGTGAATACCAGTAAACGGATAAACCCTTCTTTCAAATGTCCCGATCAAGTTATAGGGTCACGGTCAGTCAAACCCTATATGTACTTGATGCTATGCAGCGGTAATGCAAATCGAGATCATCGAGCTCTCGTGTATCCAATACAACTAGCTCCAATGCTTTGGTCAAAGACTTATGATCTCACCTGCCAATAACCGCATAGGACATATAACCCGCTCACTAACGGGAGAAAGAATTCTATCTTGGTATTCAGTAGGACCTGCTACTTGCCCGTCAAGATGCACGTCGAGGTTGACCCCCACCTTCCGGTTTACATGGTCGAACTACTCTAATGAAAATCTTGACGTCACAAGCACATCCCTACTAAACCCTCAAGTCGAAGGTTCACGAATACCTATCACAACCTTTCGATTCCGTCATTGACTGTCCCAGAGTGAAATCTACGTGATGAATCAAGGGTGAGTCGGTTCGAGTATACTAATCCAATTAGCATACCTATAACGTGTGCTCCCACTAACCATTAGTGTTCGATAGGAACTCTCCATGTCAAAGAACACGTCATACAAGTCTTCACATAAACTTAATGCCCAGTCAAGTTTCATCGACTTGCAAATGATTAAGTATTTGAGCTATAAACCTTTCCAGTGCCGACCCCCTTATCCAATAAGGAGTGAAACATTTTGCTCTCAAATACACGGACTAGTTTCTATATGTATATTTACGAGTTAGGAATGCCAGTAACTACCAGCAAATAAAGAAACATTCATTTGCCTTATGATAATAAATTACATAATTTCAAGTACAATGCCCTCACTTAACATCCTCTGAGTGGCATTCGAGGGCATACTCCTAACAAGTTTCGGTATCGTTTATCGAGACAAGTATCTTACCCATACATTTAGTGTTTCGAAGATACTATAATTAGTAATTGACTATGTGTGCTATTCGAGTACTCATAATGAACTTTCAAAGGATTGGTATAATCTCGTTAATGTCTTTCTTTCAAAATGCTCGGGTGCTTTGCGAATAGAAGAACTTTATGAATACATTATATTGTGTTGTGAATCGAAGTATATTTCCTTCTGTTATGCAGCTATTAAAGCTCTCTGTTCTCGTTAAGGGTAGTATGTTGGAATGCGTATTTATTTGGTTAGTGTGTAATGTTGTGTTGAATTGTTTGTTGACTCTCTTATGAGGAGATGGTACTATTCGGTGTTGTTTGGGAATTTTTATATATTCACCCTGGGAGGGTCCAACGGGGCCTCAGAGGGTTCCGTTGCCGTTGGTGCGGTTCCACAAGTATCTTTGGGGTTAACCACTCTGGGAGGGTCTGACGGGGCCTCAAAGGGTTTTGTTGCTTCTGGTGTGGTCCATGGTTAATCACGAATATAATGGAATGTGACGTACAATGAGACTTTGTTACTCGAGAATACTAGTATCGGATCCTATTAATTATATATATTCACTCCGGGACGGACAGACGGGTCCTCGGAGGATTCCATTGCCTTTGGTGTGGTTCCCCGAATATTTTTGGGTTAACCAGTCTGGGAGGGTCCGACAGGGCCTCGGAGGGTTCCGTTGCTTCTGGTGCGGTTCCACGGTTAATCACGTATGTATTGACATGGAATGATATGATATTTAGTTGTTCCAGAATACTGATCTTGAATTGTACGATTACATTTATTCACCATCAATTATATGTGACCCTCAATTATTTACCATTGTTTAGTCCAGATTATTATACTCTTGGAATATATTGTGTATGGCTCATATTTGTACTTTATACTTGCACTAGCAAAATAGTGGAATTTTGCTAACCCCTGAGTAATCGTGGGTGGATGTCTGTATTGTATTCAGGTACGTGCAGGTTCCTGAGGAGCATGACACGAGATCGGTATGAAGGATGATGGAAGGCAAATGATACTAATCACATGTGGGCCAGTATTAAAATTTGTTGGTCGAATTATATTATTCCTTCTGCTGTAATGTTCTACCGTCGTATGTGAGCGTTGTTGTATTTTGACCCATGTGTGGTTATGAGTTTTGTAATAGGAGATGTACACGAAGTTTAAGTTGTATGTTATCGATGAAAGACCAAATCGGTCTACTGAGTCAGTATTTAGCCATGCTGACATGAGATGTGATGTCTTGTTTTGGTATCTAGCCTAGTAGATCCTTTAAAAAAAGGGTCTGCGGCGCTGCAATATTCCCGAACGGGTTGCGGTGTTACAGAATATGGTATCAGAGCTTAGGTTGTGGAAACCTAGGCTTTCAGGTCAAGTCGAGTATTGTTGAGTCTTGTCTTGTCGGACTTTGTCTGACTGAATCGTGTCGCGACGCGTCGTCTGCTTTGTCGGTTGTGATTAGTATCGTGGTGCAGCCATCATCTTCGTGCGACTTGTGGATGACATGGTCATCTTGATGATGTCGATTTCGAAGAAACTTGTTGTTCCAAGTTATGGTTTTGCGAAGACTTTCAAAACAAACGGTTATGAACTGTGGTTCTAGTCTTGATAAAATAGCCCGAGGTACCAAGAGTACTTTCAAAAAATTTTCGAATAGACATATAGATTCAAAGATTTTCAAATGATATTATTTAAACGGATACCTTGTGGAGTTCTTTTTTAAAGGAGTGCCAACAATGAGTGGCTACCATGTGTGGTACATGATGTTAGGAATACTTGCTAGATTTTGATGATGTCATTAATGTAATTCAAATGTTTATTACTTGGCAAAAATGTAAGGAAGAACCAAATGAGTATCTTCCATAGGCCAAATTATGTTAAGTTTAATACTTGGCGAAATGTAAGTAAGAACCAAATGAGTATCTTCTATAGGCTAAATAAGTTAGGCTCAAATCAGCTAAGTACAAAGGTACAGATAAGTACATCAGAGAAGTACAACCGAGTCAAGTCAGATAAGTTCTGGTCAACAAAAATTCATCAGAGATGTTTGACCAGACTGCAGTCAAGTGACCATCAGACAAGTCATCTGATCAGGCGAGTCTCAAACAGTCACCATCAGAGAAGTCCAAACTACAGAGAAGATGACTGTGCATCAGCCAACTTGACTTATAATAGATAAGCCAAGTACTCCAAAGTCCACGTCATCATGCGTTGAATAGTCAAATATTACGGAAAGTCACATGCAAGCGTGAAGAGACAAATTGGAGAGATTCTCGCAAGGATATGAATTAAATAATTTATCCAGACCTACCACGGAAGACGTTAATCTTATTGTATTCAAAAGATACGGCGCCTCACATGCAAAGTCTTCACAAGAGTCGAAAGATGGATTAAAATATGAGAATTCAGCCTTGCAACGTTCAGAAAAATAAACAAAGAAGTATATTTCTCCAACGGACGGATTTGTTACAAGATTTGCAATGGCTATGAAGAATGCTCAAGGATCAACACCTATATATATCCGAATATTTGAAGTTGAGCAATATCGGTGCGAACAAAATCTCAAGCAATCAAAGCATTCAAAGCAATCAAAAAGCGAACTATAGCATCGTGAAAATAGCAGTACTCAAAGTTCATATTTGAAGAAGCTCTTAGTTGGAGAAGACAAAAACTCGTGTCTTTAATCCTGAGTTCGGGGTACTCCACTGGTTGAAGTTCAAGACTGTAAAGGCATCCAAGGATCGCGGATCAAGAGGTGCAAGGCAGTCAAGGGAGTTGCAACGGCAAGGATTTTCACTGGCTGGAAGCTGTTGTAATTGGTTGAATCACTGTAATCTTTATCACTGGTTGACAATTATAGTGAATTCATCTCCAACTGGTTTGGAGAAAAGTGGATTAGTAGAGGATTACCCCACCTCTGAGACCACTATAACTGCCTGCGTATTTTACTGTTTTATAGCATCATACTTTAACCGCTGCATTCATTGTTAAGTGTTTCATTGGTTGTTTTTGTATTTGTCATCAGCTGACTTCCGCACGTATTGAGCCAAACGACTCTAATTCATTTGCAGCTGAGAAAATTACTCTTCGTGAAAAAGAGTTTAAGAGTTTCAATAAGTCTATTCGCCCCCCCTATAGACTTATTCCTGGACGACTTGTGACCTACAAGTGGTATCAGAGAGGTTGGTTCACTCATTTCACGAACCAGATCCATATATCGAGGATATATATAACACTCATTGTAAAATGGAACACATGCAACACATGCACTCTAGATTACCTGTGTTTTCAGTTGACGAGTATGATCTTTGGAAGATAAGGATGCAGGCACACTTATCCTCAATCCATGATGACATGTGTTGTATCATAGAGGACAGCCCGTTCATATTCGAGAAGGATAACACTCCTGAGGAGATTGCAGCTGGGAAGCCTGAAAAGATCCCAAAGAAGAGGACGGAGCTGACCCCAGAAGAAAGAAAGCTGGCCAACCTAGACAACTGTACCAGAGATGTGCTATACCAAACCCTTGACAAATCAACAATGGTCAAGATTAAAAATTGCAAAAATGCCAATGAGATTTGGGATACCCTTATTGTGATGTGCGAAGGTACTGAGCTAATAAAAGAAAACAAGTTGTCAATCGCTACCCAGAAGGTTGACAACTTCAAAATGAAGACCGGAGAATCCATAGACCAGGTGGACACAAGGTTCACAGAGATCATCAACGAAATCAATTCTCTGGGAAAATCCTATGGCAACAGGGAGATGGCCCTGAAGGTTCTGAGATCACTCAACCCAGAGTGGAATATGAAGGCGGTAGCCATGAGGTAATCCAAAGACCTCAATAAAATCAAGATTCAAGAACAATTCTCTGACCTGAAGGCTTATAAATTCGAACTCCCAAGTTCATCATCAAACGAGCCTGCGCCGACGAGTCGGCGGGGCATGAATACAATTTAGGTAATTGTGGACCGTTTAACTAAGTCAGCTCATTTCCTTGAACTTGCCCAGTTGTTCATTAAAGAGATTGTGAGATTGCACGGTACCCCTAAGAGTATCGTTTCTGATCGTGACGGACGATTCGTGTCACATTTTTGGAAATCCGTTCATCATGCTATGGGAACTCAGCATAATCTTAGCACAACTTTTCATCCTCATTCCTACGGACAATCAGAGAGGACTATTCAGACGTTGTAGGACATGTTGAGAGCATGTGTTCTCGATTGGAAAGATGATTGGGAAGCCCAACTACCGTTGATTGAGTTCACGTACAATAACAATTGGCATGCTTCGATTAAGATGGCACCTTACGAGACCTTATACGGTCGTCGTTGTCAATCTCCTTTGTGTTAGGATGACTTACCAGAATCAATCGGCATCGAGCCTGATATACTTATAGCCGCCCGCGAGAAGGTAGCTTTGATCAGGAGTCGTTTGTTGACCGCTCAGAGTCGACAAAAATCATATGCAGATAATCGTCGTCGACCACTAGAGTTTGAGGCAGGTGACCACGTTTTGGTCAAGGTATCCTCGAATCGAGGTATCTTCTGTTTCGGGAAGCGGGGAAAGTTGAGTCCGAGATTCATTGGACCGTTTGAGATTCTGGATTGAGTAGGCAGTCTGGCTTATCGATTGGCCTTACCTCCAGCGTTGACCGAATTCATAATGTGTTTCACATCTCTCAGTTGTGGAAGTATGTTACCGACTCGAGTCACATACTTCAGTTCGATGAAATCGAGATCGCGGATGATCATTCGTATGAGGAGCATCCTGTACGAGTCTTAGAGTGGCGTATCAAACAGCTGAGGAACAAGACGATTCCTTTGGTTAAGATTCAGTGGTCTAGACACAGAGTCAAAGAGGATACTTGGGAAACCGAGGATAGTATGCGGGAGGGTTATCCCGAATTGTTTGACCCTTAGTTTTGAGGACGAAACTCTTTTTAGGGGGGGAGTATGTAATACCCGGTTGTAATTTCATTTATTATCATTCAGTAATTGTCACTCAGTATTTTTTCACTCATTGTTAATCATTCATCCTTCATGCTCATTCCATGTGTTCATCGTTCGGCGTAATTTGAATCGTGTATCAGTATTCGTCATTCAACCTGGTTAGAGAATCGGGCCGAGCATATCATCATTATCATCTTTATAGTAGGCTGTGTGTGAGGAGTAGCGCACGCTACATACTCTCTTTAGCGCACGCTAATTGAGTACGGGTAGCGCACGCTACCTCTCAGCATTAGCGCACGCTAATGTAGTCCACGTAGACAATCCAGAATGCACTGGACTGGATTGGTGTGACTCATAGCGCACGCTACGATCGGAGTATAGTGTACGCTAATGGTGTTTGTAGCACACGCTATCAGAATCCATCAGCACACGCTAGCGTACTGGAACAGACAGTCCAGTGGGTACTGGACTGAGATGGGAGATAATTAACGCACGATAGGTGTGGTTGTAGCATACGCTAGTGGTATTGATAGCGCACGCTATGTAATGCCCGGATACTTAATGTGTAATTATCCCGTATTCGATCTTGTAAGATTCAACTTTGTGACGTATTAATCGATGATTGCTTTCCCGTATTCGTATCGCTACATCTTTGTATTTTTCCTTGCATGCATGTATAATTCTGCACATGATAATGTACGATAGATAATGATCTTAGCGTACGCTAAGAGTGCAATATTACGTACGTTAACCGCTGATCTTAACATACGTAAGCTCAGTCAAATCGAGATCCGACACGGGTCGGCATGTGGGGACCAGGGGAGATTCGTGTAAGGTTCCGCGTGAACCTGGACAGTTTTCCAGCTAAGCAAGTCAACGGGTTTACGTACGCTAAAGGGTATTTTTAACGTACCCTAGGGTCTTTGATATTACGTACGTAAGGCCTGTGTAATAACGTACGTAAGCCAATACCAGAAACAGTCCATTGAACTCAGGCCAGATGTTAACGTACGCTAATGTTTGAGTATAGCATACGCTAATACTGTTACGTACGTAAAGGACAATGTTTAATGTACGTAAGGGTTTAGAATTCTATTTATAGGACTCGACCCCCATTTCATTTCTAACTCTTAACTTGGCCGATTTTTGTGTTCTTGAGATTATCCCTCACCTCATATCCCTTATATCATCATCTTAATCCGATTTTGGGGAGCTTAGACCTTGGGGATTAGTGATCAAGCTTCTGGTGAAGAGTTTCTTCAAGATTTTCATTGTTCTTCCATTTTTGAGGTATGTTAACTCTACACCTAGATGTAAACTATGTTCTCCATTATATTATGAACTTTTCCCAGAGATTATTGTGCTTATAATGTCGTAATGAATCCAACACCATGTTCAGGAGGATTGTTTTGTCTGAATTAAGGTTTCCAAGGTTTATAGTTGAGCCATAATCTTTATCAACCTCAAGGATGGAATTTTATGAGATAAACACACCTTGTTGATGCTTTCGTAACACTCTTTTATGAACAAACTATTGAGGATTACCCCTGCGATAGATAAAATCGTAAAGATGAAACGTAAAGTGTGTTCAATTATGATTCTTGCCTTGGATGAACTCGTTGTTAATCTTTCTGGATGATTAGAACCATTATAGGGTATTTGGAAGAATCATTTTGAATGAAGAATTAGATAAGAAGAATTACCCGCGGAAGAACTAAAATCATAGAGTTGAATTAACTTAGAACTAGATTGAACGTGATTATCTCGTTATTTATCGTTGTAGCAACCGAACCAAGCATTCGAGTTAATAATCGAAATTAGAGTATGGAACATGGGTTATAATGATATGATGAATGTATTTGGAATTGTAGACACCGACTTTGTGTTCCGTTACGATCTCTTGATTCCATATGCTTTTTTCCAAACTTAGTACTCGTCGGAAAAATAGGACCGAGAATCGATTGTCCGGTATTGATAACTCGATCATAACTTAGGGCATTCGGTACTCGTGCGTTAGTTTCGAGAGGTTATTGAATTCCTTGTTGTTCCCTTGTACAAGGTGATCGGTTGAGGAGTGGCGAACTTCGGACTTGTTGACATTCGTTGGAGTATTTTAGTTCTTGCCATCTTTGAGGCAAGTATCGTATTTGAAACTTGTTAATATTAGAATTGTTGATCATGCATACGGTTTATTCATGTTTTTGAACATGAGGTTATTTTTGTTGAGTTGTCATGATATTCGTTATCGATTACTTATATGTTCATGTTGATGGACATAGCTATTTTGCATATATGTATGCATAAGTTGTGTTTGTGTATGTTGTGCGATCTATGCTGAGGGCGCTGGATCGGATGTCCACCTCGTGTTGGTCCAACGGGATCATCTTGGGTTCTATGCTGAGGGCGCTGGATCATTGGATGGGTTTTCCACCTCATTTGGTCCGACGAGATCATCTTGGGATCTATGATGGGGGCGCTGGATCATTGGAATACCCATGTTATATTGATGGAATCATGTGAATTCGCATTGTTGGATTCCGGTAGTGGAAGTCTGTATTGTGTATTTTATTATGCATTGTTGTTGCATATTCGACTTGTGTATTATGATACTTGTACTAGCATCGTTTTGCTAACCCCTACGGGGGTGGACATTTGTTTTGATGTTCAGGTAGCCGAGGAGCGGGGAAACAACCACAGTACCGACATGACGACGAAGGGGCTCAGTGATGTTAATTGTTGTTGCCTTGTCTTTCTGGTTCATTTTCAGTACTCAAGTACGTGTGTCTTATTAATATTTTTATATGGTTGTAATAATGGACTCATTTGATCTGTTTGAACTGGTTTTGTATTTTGAACTTTAATGGTACTGTTGTATTATTTTTACATTTCTTCAAATTAGCCTTGTAAATTCTTATTTAAAGGGTTTACGGCGCTGTAATTATTCCGAATATCTCGGGGTGTTATAGAATATGGTATCAGAGCTAAGATTCATAGATATCTGGGCAGTTGGGTTAAGTTGGGTCTTTTTACGTTATTTGATTTATGGGTCGTTTGTAACATCACTGCTGAGCCAACGTCGTCATGTGGACCATGGTTGTAAGTCTCCTAATCTCTTATACTACTGTTTGACTTAATTTCTATTTGTGAATATTCACGGACTTTATTGTAGAAAATTTTGCCCTGGATAGTGAGTATTCGTGTTTACAGTATGTTGAGGGGAGGTCGTGGACACGGACGCAGTCGTGGACGCGGATGTGGTAATTTGAGATGTGAGGATTCAGCGACTACCCCAGAATTATCGGCTAGTCGAACCGACTCCCATTCTTGAGGACAACAAGGATCAGCAAATGATAACGCAAATCCTAACATGTCGGGGGTGCTTCAGTAGGTGGTCGCTCAGATGACCCAGTTCGCTCAGGTGGTTGACCGCATGCAGACCGCAATGGGCCAGCAGCTGACTTGTGTGCGACACTTGGTCAGGACCGAGGCAGAGAAGATTTTCCATTTCGACATGTGGATGAAACACGAAAGTAAGCAATATATGTCCGGATTTGAATGTACTACCTTGTGACAGTATCAGAACAAAGCACTGGCCTACGACATGAAAGAGGCAGCGGTGGAGAAATCGGCGGAGGCAAAGAAGCAGAAAGTGTCTAGCAACTTCACGTAGAACAAGAGTGGTGGACCCGCAAGGGCCAGTATTCATTTCATTCACCCAGGAAACCTCCGTATCTTTCCCGAGGCAGAAAGAAGGTCCGCACAACATCAATAGTTTCGGACGCATCGAAGAAGTATTATAACTGTGGTTGAGCAGGGCATGTTCGGCGTGATTGTTCTGCTCCTTCCGTGACTTGTTTTGAATGTGGGCAAGAAGGGCACCATGCGAATTTTTGCGGAAATGTGACTAGACCATTTGGTACTCGCACTCCAGCACCAGTTCCAAAAGAGACAAGTGTGAACTAGACACAGCAAAGTGGATTTCAGCAGCAGAATGTTGGGAAAAGAGAGGCGTCCAGTGCTAGGTCCGTTCCTCCGCGCCTGTACGAGATGAGGAAGTCAGACTATCAGAACACTACTATTGCATCAGGTACGATTCAGATCATTTTGCAACCAGTTAGTGTCTTATTCAATTTAGGAGCTACACATTCTTTCATATCATTGAACTGTGTTAATCATTTGAAAATCTCGTGTTTATATGATTGTGAGCCTTATGTTGTGGGATTACCGAGCGGAGAGAGAATTATGGGAACCCTAGAAACTAGAGATTTTCCAGTGTCTATAGGAGGGAGAGATTGGCCATCAAACCTTATTGTGGTCGACATCCATGGTGACGATCTAATTCTCGGAGACGATTGGCTCAATCGTTATGGGGATATTTTGAATTACCGAAAGAGAGTCATTTCTATCATTGCTGATGACGGATCTGAGCATTTATTCAAAGGATGGAGACTAGGAAGCTCAGGAAAATTGATCAAAGCCATGAAAGCAGTGAAATTACTGAAACAGGATTGTCACGGATTGTGGTGTTACGCCATGAAGAAAGAAGGAGTAGAAATTTCATCTATCCCGATTGTGAATGAGTTCTCAGACGTATTCCCTGACGAACTACCTGGGTTACCTCCGCAGAGAGAAGTAGAGTTCAACATTGAATTAGAGCCTGGAGCCGCACCTATTTCCAGAGCACCATACCACATGGCGCCAACCGAGATGTATGAACTAAATAAGCAGCTTGAGGAATTATTACAGGAGGGTTACATTCAACCTAGCGTTTCTCCTTGGGGAGCACCCATTCTCTTCGTCCAGAAGAAAGATGGATCCCTCCGATTGTGTATTGATTACAAGGAGCTAAACAAGGTGACGATCAAGAACAAGTACCCATTACATCGGAGCGATGACTTATTTGATCAACTATAGGGAGAAAGGGTATTATTGAAGATCGACTTGAGATCGGGATACCACCAATTGAGAATTAAGGAATCGGATATACCGAAATCTGCTTTCAGGTCCCGGTATGGACACTATGAATTTTTGGTGATGCCATTCGGACTTACTAACGCTCCTGCAGTGTTTATGTAATTGATGGATCAGGTATTCCTAGAGTATTTGGATAAATTCGTGGTCGTTTTCATTGATGACAGCTTAATCTATTCGAAAGACCTCGAGGAGCATGCAGATCATTTGCGTATCGTTTTGAGTACTTTGAGAAATGAACATCTTTATGTGAAACTTTCTAAATGCTTGTTCTGGCTTAAGGAAGTAACCTTCCTTGGGCATGTGATATCAGCTGACGGAGTTTAGGTGGACCCGAAGAAAGTCGAAGCAATCTTGGAATGGGAATCTCCTAATAACGTGTAAGAAGTCCGAAGTTTCTTAGGACTTGCTGGATATTATCGCCATTTTGTAGAAGGATTTTCCAAAATTGTTCGTCCGCTCACTCAGCTGTTGCAGAAGACTCAGAAATCCATGTGGAATGAGAAATGCCAGGCTAGTTTTGATGAACTTAGAAGACTGACGACAGCGCCTATACTAGCGTTACCAGATGGAACCGATGGATTCATGGTATATAGTGATACTTCAAATCAGGGTCTGGGATGCATGTAGATGCAAAAGGATAGGGTGATCGTCTATGCCTCTCGACAGTTGAAACCATACGAAGTTAATTACCCGACTCATGATCTGGAGTTAGCAGCTGTGGTTTTTGCTTTGAAAATTTGGCGACATTATTTGTGCGGCACTCATTGTCAGATCTTCACAGATCATAAGAGCCTCAAGTATATTTTCAGTTAGAAGGAATTAAATATATTTATATTACATATTAAATCAGTTTTTCAAAAGAAAAATTGATTTATATTGTAACATAAAATCATGAAAAATTAATTGTTAGATGAACAATAGAAAATCAACGATTAATAAGATTATGATTCCAAATCATAAGAACATCCAATAAAGCATTCCAAATGCTAAATATCGTATATACGATCGCAAGACCTCGCCCTGATACCACTGTTGGGATTCGGTGCCTAAAACGAAGGCGCAGCGAAAGCAACAGACAAATCTAATTCGATCTGAATCCCTTAAAAGGATCGATCAAGCTACGTATATACGAATATAAAAAGAAACAAAGGAAGATTCGAAATCATACCCTTATAATTCGTTGATTAAATGGTTGAGAAGATCCCGGTGATCACAAATCCGATTTGATAAGTCCTCGATGATGTCCCTTACGAATCCAATCCACAACAAGCTCTTGGATGATCCAATGCTGAAAAGACTGCATCTCTACTTGCCACGCACCGGAAAAATGATCGGAACGACAACCACCCAATTAACCTCCAAGGTTAAGGCTAGAATCGAATGATGAAGCTATCAATTGTGATTATAACACTCTAAGTGTATAATTCACTATCTCTCAAAATTATCTCAATTTTTCTCAAAGAAAACTCAAGATGAAATGAAGAACAAGATGAAGACTTGGAAAAAACTCTTTTCCTCTCTCTCTCTCTAAATGAACCGTGAGATGCAAAGTATATGAAAAAGGAGTTGTAGTCTTCATATTTATTCTTCACAATATCATTCCAAATCATCAACCTTATACAAAATCACCAACCTCATTATAAAATGAGATTTTGTCCTCTTAGGGGTCATTAGTCTTCCACCCATCAAGGTGAAGACCAAGACCAATGAAGGTGGTAGGAAAGTGGGCGTCCATCTAGAAGGAAATGGATGGATTTGGTTCGTTTCGGACTCTCGAGAGTCCAAACAGATAAACTTCATTCCGTTCCTATGTATTTCATATCAATTAATTAATCCAATTAATTGATTACATTAAATACAAAATAATATAATTAATTTCTCCAAGAATAATTATATCTATGAATTAAATTAATCACCCAGTAATTTATTTAATTAATTGGGCCGTAAATTAATTTATCCAATTTAGACATCTGATGTCCCAAAATTAATTAGACATCCAATGTCCAGTAAATTTGATATCCAATATCTAATATTTATAAAGAGAGAATAAGCTCGATACATTCCGTCGTCAATCCTATTGCACGACTCGGTAGGTCCGTCTCAGTTAGCAATGGGAGAAACCAAAGAGTAGTAGCACCACCTAGCCAGCCTGACGGCCTACACTGTACCCTAACTGAGAACGAATGATAGGGATCATTCCAAAACCTTCCTGTCGTGAATACTAGTATACGTATAAACCTTTCTTTCAAATGTCCCGATCAAGTTATAGGGTCAGGGTCAGTCAAACACTATATGTACTTGACACTATGCATGAGTTAATGCAAATCGAGATCACTGAGCTCTCGTGTATCCAATACAACTAGCTCCAATGCTTTGGCCAAAGACTTATGATCTCATTTGCCAATAACCGCATAGGACATATAACCCGTTCACTAACAGGAGAAAGAATTATATCTTGGTATTTAGTAAAACCTGCTACTTGCCCATCAAAACGCACGTCGAGGTTGACCCCCATCTTCCGGTTTTCTGGGTCGAACTACTCTAATAAAAATCTTAACGTCACAAGCACATCCCTACTAAATGCTCAAGTCGAAGGTTCACGAATACCTATCACAACCTTCCGATTCCGTCATTGACTGTCCCAGAGTGAAATCCATGTGATGAATCGAGGGTGAGTCACTTCGAGTATACTAATCTCATTAGCATACTTATAACGTGTGATCCCACTAACCATTAGTGTTCGACAGGCACTCTTCAAGTCAAAGAACACGTCATACAAGTCTTCACATAAACTTAACGCCCAGTCAAGTTTCATCGACTTGCGAACGATTAAGTATTTGAGCCATAAACTTTTCCAGTGCCGATCCCCTTATCCAATAAGGAGTGGAATGTCTCAAATACATGGACTAGTTTCTATATATATATATTTACGAGTCAGGAATGTCAGTGACTACCAGTAAATAAAGAAACATACAGTTGCGTTCTGATAATGATTTATATAATAACAAGTACAATGCTATCACTCAACATCCTCTGAGTGGTATTCGAGGGCATACTCCTAACACCCTGGACCAGAACACTGGATTATTGCCAAGCACATACTCAAGTACCTGAGAAGGACTAGGGAGTACATGGTAGAATATCAATCAAATGACCTATGTCCAGTGGATTACATTGACTCACATTTTTCATGAGACAAAGAAAATTCCAAGTCTACTCCAAGTTATGTGTTTATTCTGGGAGGTGGAGCCATTAGTTATATGAGTGAAGCAGAAATACATCTCGGACTCTACCATGAAAACCGAGTACGTGGAAGCATCTGAGGCGGCCAAAGAGGTGGTATGGCTCAAGTACTTCCTGCATGACTTAGATGTGATTCCCGATTCGCCAAAGGGTATTACACTTTACTGCGATAATACCGGTGCAGTTGCAAATTCGAGATACCCACGAGCCTATAAGGCAAGTAAACATATCAACCGTAAGTACCATATCATACGACACTTCGTAAAGGAAGGAGATCTAGTTGTAGCTAGGGTTGCATAAGAAGATAATCTTGCTGATCCTTTCACGAAGGGCTTACCCTCAAAAGTTTTTGAAGGGTGTGTGGAAGGAATGGGATTACAGTGTATGGCAGCATTACTTTGAGTATAAATGGGAGATATGATAGACTGTGTAATAGAGTAGTATACTTAAAAGCATGCTTTGAATATGTAACACCCCCAATTCACACAGGGATATTACACGCCGTAGGCCCTTTCCTCAAGGATCTACCAGGCTGGTAACAAAAATCAAACATCACAACATCGCCCTTAAGGCAAAAATGACTCAGTAGACTGATTTGGGCTTTCAATAATACATACAACTCAATCTCAATATATGCCCACGCAGCGGTCAAAATACAACACACTTCCATACAACGGGGAAAGAATACTACAGCGGAAATAAAATACAACTGAACCAATACAGCAACGTACATGTCCTCATGTGATTAGTATCGTTCATCTTTCATCATCCTTCATGCCGACCCTGTGCTATGCTCCCCAAAACCTGAATGCAATACAGACATCCACCCCCGATTACTCGGGGGTTAGCAAAATTACACTATTTTGCTAGTACAAGTACATAACCATACAAAGGTAACAAACAAACGGAAATCACGAATCAGGTACGACAATTAACTACAAAAGCCTTCCCGAGAGGTTATATTAATTAGAAAACAATAATGAAATGTTTGAAAATAAATTCTTCATCTCGGGTATTTTTAAAAGTAGAAACCTTGTTGGACCTCAAGTCCTTAGTTGAAAGAAAAAACTATTTCAAGATGAATGGGTCTCGCCCCAAAATCACTTTTCGTAAAACGACCTTTACAAAACCGTTGGGATCTCAACCCAATTCTCATCAAATCACAGTACACGAGAACGATAGCAAGGTCCGTTTCCAACATCAAAACCCACAACTAAAGGACTAAACACAAACGAGAAATACTCCAGTGCCATCCTAGCCGAGTAGGCTAATGAACAACTTACCTCTTACACATCTAGTCAATGCATGCAAGCATGAAACCATCGTTCAAAACACTCGTTTTCGGAAATGCCAATCTCGAAACATATTTGTAAAAATGCACCACAATTAACCGCGGATCCACGCCTCTGTGGATCCCTACCGAGACCCCGTCGGATCTAACCCATAGTGGTTAAAAGCAAGCTCACGAACCCACGCCTCTGTGGACCCCACCGAGACCCCATCGGATCTAACCGGTAGTTAGCATACACACACACTACCATTTCTCATGCAATACTAATATGCTAAGAATGTAAATTCATTAGGAATACTTGCTAGAAATGGCCACTTACCCGACACAATTATCATCCTCAACACAATACTTCCATCATGAACAATCATTCATAACACAACGACACAATTAATATGGAATACACGATTAAAAAACATTAAACTAATGGAAATATCATTAAAGTCGCCAACGTTCAGAATAATCAAATCAAAATCAATTCACACGAATCATATTCACGAGAGTAAAACAACCAGCGTAAATCCATAATGTAAATTCTATTTGCAGGACACAAAACGTATAAGAAAATACTTGCCTCGAAACCATGATCGAAACGAGACGATGGATGGGATGTGGTCGAACAGCCCCGAACTCCCAAACACTAACGAGAACGCGATAGCACCGCGAACACTACGAGAATAACATCATACGAATTATTAATCACCAAACGGGATTCAACTCGGAATCCTATAGCACCTATAATTCTCTGGAAGGAACAATAAAAACATGATTACGACGAGTATCAAGACCAAAATGATGAAGATTACAACAAACTATCGAAGGAAAACTCATTCGAACATTTAATCAAACATTAAATGTTCACTACACCTCAAGAACACCGAAATCACCCTTCGGGTTGAAACGAACCGAATATATGGATATACAATCCATAAAACAAGTTTAATAACAACATCTAACACCAATCGATTTATCAAAATTGGATGGAAAACAAAATAAAGAACAACATTCCCGAAAAGGTCAACTACAGAGAATCAAGAAAATACCTCGAATTAATGACGAAGAGCACGAATTGATGTTGTTAATCGACGCCAAGAACTTGAGGAGGAAGATATCTCTGAGACAAATCGCCCAAAATTACCCAAACAATCGCCCAAAACGAGAGGAAGTAGAAGAGAGGAGAGGAAATAAAACCTCTCCAAAAATCCTGCTGAAATAGGGCTAATCTGACTCGCGTGCCGCGGCCCGGACTGAGTGTGCCGCGGCCTGTAATACCCGAGATTTTGATGTGTATTTGAACCTTGTGATATTGTATTTGTTGCATTTTAATCTGAGTATTACTCTCCGTATTTCATGATCTGGTGTTGTTGAGCGCACGATTGCATGAATGTGTTCTAAGTGGTGATTTTTGCACATGTAGCGCACGCTATCGGCTTAGCGTAGTGTACGCTAAATTGGGTTCATAGCGTACGCTATGTTTGAACCTTAGCGCACGCTATACGTAGTCAACATGATTAAGATAGGGTGGTAGGTGAGATCAGCCACGGATCTTGGTCGGATCATGTCGGGATGAACCTGGACGGCTTTCGGTAAAAGCCAAGTCAATGCTGTAGCACACGCTACTGGTATGGGGATAGCGCACGCTAAATGCTGAGTACAGTGAAGTCAGTAAGCTTCGTATGGCCGTTAGCGGACGCTATGGATATGGACTAGCGCGCGCTAATAACCATTTTCTATATATAGGACAGCATCCTTTTTCATTTTTTCAGACTTTTCACTTCCTTATTCAGGATTCTTAGACTTAGAGAGTTACTTCTTCCATCCTCAACCTCTCATATCATCATCCTAGCACGAGTTGGAAGATTGTAGATCATTGGAGATTGGTGTTCAAGCCTTCGGCGTTGGATTTCTTCCAGTTCCTCCTTGTTCTTCACTACTTTGAGGTAGGTGATTATTCACCAATATTAAGTAATATTCTGAAGGACTTTTTGATCATGATTTGGGATTATCTAGTCAGTTAAATTCGTACGTAGTCGAACATCATGTTGTTAGAAGGATATTTTCGATGTTTTGGTACTTCTTCATCGTATAAACCATTGAACTTTGAACTCCTAGCATATTCATGAAGCTTCAAAACCGATTATGACCAGTTTATGGAGATTATCAAGTTCTTATGTTTTTACATAATGGAATCATACGTTTTGGACATAGGATGGATGGAACTTATGATACTTTCTTGAAGATAAAGATGAATTATGGTGTTGTGATGATAATACGTATCCTTGTATCTCGGAGTCGTTTAATCCGTAAAGATATTTCACAAACCGTATGAGCATGATATGCATGGAGATGACATGTATTAACACTGAAGATTTCATGAGTTTCATCACTATTAGATCAAGTCTACTGCCCAGTAGTAAACTGCCATGCACAATTAGCGCACGCTAAGATATGTATATTAACGTGCGCTATCGAGAATGAGTAACGTACGCTACGTTTGGTACGTAACGTACGTTATGTCATCAAACAAATCAGTCGGCTGATCAGAGAGGACTGTCAGTACATAGTTAGGGCACGCTAGACTTCGTCGTTTACATACGCTAACAGGCAGGCTTAGCGCACGTTACGTAGAATACGTAGCGTACGCTAAGTAGTTCAGGCAGATTACATTTTTTTTAGAGCTTTTGGCCGTAGACCGGATTGTTAGACATTCGTATGACATGAGATGAATTCTATATTATTTCTTTTGTTAAGGTTCGAGCTTGCTACGTTGATCGAAGGAGGCGGCCTTCGAGTGTGTTGAGATCATTGGGGTGATTAGTTCTTGCCATCTTTGAGGCAAGTATCGTAATTTGTTAATATTGGTATTTTGAACATACTTGTGGTTTATTCATGTTGTTGAACATGGGATTTATTTCGTTGAATTGCCGTGATATTCGTTATCTAGTGTCTGTATGTTCATGTTGATGGACATAGCGATTTGGCATATATGTTTGCATGAGTTGTGTTTGTGTATGTTGTACGATCTATGCTGAGGGCGCTGGATCGGATGTCCACCTCGTGTTGGTCCGACAAGATCATCTTGGGATCTAGAATGAGGGCGCTGGATCATTGGACGGGTTTTTCCACCTCGTGTTGGTCCGACGGGATCATCTTGGGATCTATGCTGAGGGCGCTGGATCATTGGAATACCCATACTGTGTTAATAGAATCTTGTGGATTCGCATTGTCGGATTCCGGTAGCGAAAGTCCGTGTGGTGTATCTTGTTATGTATTGTTAATGCATATTCGATTTGTTTAATATGATAATTGTACTAGCATCGTTTTGCTAACACCTTCAGAGGTGGACATTTGTTTTGGTGTTCAGGTAGCCGAGGAACGGGAAAACAGCCACAGTACCGACGTGACGACGAAGGGGCTCAGTGATGTTTGTTGTTTTTGTGATTTGTCTTCTTGGTTCATTTTCAGTACTCGAGTACGCGTGTCTTATTAATATCATTTCGATATAGTTTTATTAATTAACTCAATGGATCAGATGGAACCGGTTTTGTAATTTGAATTTTTGTGGTATTGTTGGATTATACTCACATTTCTTTTAATTAGCCTTGTAAATCCTTACTTAAAGGGTTTACGGCGCTGTAATTATTCCGAATATCTCGGGGTGTTACAGAATATGGTATCGGAGCTAAGATTCATGGATATCTTGGCAGTCGGGTTTTAGTTGGGTCTGTTTACGTTATTTGATTTACGGGTCGTTCGTAACATCATTGTTCAGCCAAAGTCGTCATGTGGACCGTGGTTGTAAGTCTCCTAATCTCTTATACTACCGTTTTACTTAATTTTTGTATTGTGAGTATTGACGGGATTTATTTTTGAAAATATTGTCCTGGATAATGAGTAATTGTGTTTACAGTATGTTGAGGGGAGGACGTGGACGCGAACGCGGTCGTGGACGCAGACGTGGTAACATGAGACAGGAGGATTCCGCAACTACCCCAGAATTATAGGCTAGTCGAACCGATTCCCATTCTGAAGGACAGCAGGGGTCAACGAATGACAACGCGAATCCTAACATGCCGGGAGTGATTCAACAGGTGGTGGCTCAGATAAACCAGTTCGCTCAAGTAGTTGACCGCATGCAGACGGCGATGGGACATCAGCACCATGAGGATAACCGGGGAGACATATGGCTTGCTGAGGTGGTCAAATTGCACCCGCCAAAATTTGACGGATCTGCTGAGGCACTTACTTGGGATCATTGGCTAAAGGAGTTAGAGAAGATATTTGTGGGTATTAACTATCCCGAGGACCGGAAAGTTCCTATTGCCCAGTATTTTCTGACTGGGGAGGATTTTGACTGGTGGGAAGCTATCCGACCTGAGAATCATAATGTTGAATGGACAGAATTCAAACAAATGATTGAAGCACAATATTGTCCTCGTCCAGTTAGAGAGGTAAAATTTTGAGAGTTTTTCTAACCACAGAATTCGGAAGCATCTATGATAGACTCAATCAAAACTTTTAATCATCAGCTGACTTGTGTGTGACACTTGGTCAGAACGGAGGCAGAAAAGATTTTTCATTTCGATATGCGGATGAAGCCGGAGATTCAACAGTACATGTCCGGATTCGAGTGTACTACGTTGCGGCAGTATCAAGACAAAGCGCTGGCCTACGACATGAAAGAGGCGGCGGTGGAGAAATCGATGTAGGCAAAGAAGCATAAAGTGACTGGCAACTTCTCGGAAAACAAGAGTGGTGGGCCTCGCAAGGGCCAGTCCTCATTTTATTCATCTAGGAAACCTCTACATCCTTCTAGAGGTGGAAAAAAGTTCCGGACAACATCAGCAGTTTCGGACGCATCGAAGAAATGCTATAATTGTGGTCGAGCAGGGCATATTCGACGTGATTGCCCCGCATCTTCTGTGACTTGTTTCGATTGTGGGCAAGAAGGGCACCGTGCGGCTTTCTGTGGAGTTGTGACTAGATCATTTGGTACTCGCACTCTAGCGCCAGTTCCGAAGGAGATAAGTGTGAACCAGACGCAGCAGAGTGGATTTCAGAAGCAGAATGTTGGGAAGAGAGAGACATCCAGTGCTGGGTCCGTTCCTCCGCGCCTGTACGAGATGAGAAAATTTGACGATCAGAACACTGCTGTTGCATCTGGTACGATTCAGATCCTTTTGCAACCAATTAGTATCTTATTCGATTCCGGAGTTACACATTCTTTCATATCATTGAACTGTGTTAATCGTTTGAAAATCTCGTGTTTATTTGATTGTGAACCATATGTTGTGGGTTTGCCGAGTGGAGAGAGAATTGTGGAAACCCTAGAAACTGGAGATTTTCCAGTGACTATAGGAGGGAGAGATTGGTCATCGAATCTTATTGTAGTTGACATCCATGGTGACGATTTAATTCTCGGAGATGATTGGCTCAACCGTTATGGAGCTATTCTGAATTACCGAAAGAGAGTCATTTCTATCATTGCTGATGATGGATCTGAACACTTATTCAGAGGATGGAGACCGGGAAGCTCAGGAAAATTGATCAAAGCGATGAAAGCCGTAAAATTACTGAAGCAGGGATGTCATGGACTTTGGTGCTATGCCATGAGGAAAGAGGAAGGAGTAGAGCTCTCATATATTCCAATTGTGAATGAATTCTCAGATGTATTCCCTGACGAACTACCTGGGTTACCTCTGTAGAGAGAAGTGGAGTTCACTATCGAATTAGAACCTGGAGCCGCTCCTATTTCCAGAGCACCACACCGCATGACGCCAACCGAGATGTATCAACTAAAGAAGCAACTGGAGGAATTATTGCATAAGGGTTACATTCAACCTAGCGTTTCTCCTTGGGGAGCACCCGTTCTCTTTGTCCGGAAGAAAGATGGATCCCTCTGATTATGTATTGATTACAGGGAGCTAAACAAGGTGACGATCAAGAACAAGTATCTTATACCTCAGATCGACGACTTGTTAGATCAACTGCAAGGGGCAAGGGTATTCTCGAAGATTGACTTGCGATCAGGATATCATCAGTTGAGAATTAAGGAATTGGATATACCGAATCTTCTTTCAGATCCCGGTACGGGCACTATGAATTCGAGGTGATGCCATTCGGACTTACCAATGCTCCTGTGGTATTTATGCAATTGATGAACCGGGTATTCTTAGAATACCTAGATAAGTTTGTGGTCGTTTTCATTGACGACATCTTGATCTATTCGAAAGACACAGAGGAGCATGCCGAGCATTTGCGTGTTGTTTTGAGCACCTTAAGTAATGAACAACTTTATGCGAAGCTTTCCAAATGCGAGTTCTGGCTTAGGGAAGTAACCTTCCTTTGGCATGTGATATCAGCTGACGGAGTTCAGGTGGACCCGAAGAAATTCGAAGCAATCTTGGAATGGGAAGCTCCTAATAACGTGAAGGAAGTCCGAAGCTTCTTAGGACTTGCTGGATATTATTGCCATTTTGTAGAGGGATTTTCCGAAATTGCTCGTCCACTCACTCAGTTGTTACAGAAAACTCAAAAGTTCGCGTGGGATGAGAAATGCCAGGCCGGTTTTGATGAACTTAAGAAGAGACTGACGACAGCACCTATATTAGAATTACCAGATGGGACTGATGGATTCATGGTATACAACGATGCTTCAAATCAGTGTCTGGGATGTGTGTTGATGCAAAAGGATAAGGTGATTGCCTATGCTTCTCGGCAGTTGAAATCGTATGAAGTTAATTACCCGACTCATGATCTGGAGTTAGCAGTTGTGGTCTTTGCCTTGAAAATTTGGCGACATTATTTATACGGCACTCATTGTCAGATATTTACAGATCATAAAAGCCTCAAGTACATTTTCAGTCAGAAAGAATTAAACATGAGGCAGAGAAGGTGGCTGGAATTGATCAAGGATTACAATTTGGAAATTCTCTATCATCCGGGTAAAGTAAACGTAGTAGCCGATGCATTGAGCCGGAAACCTATTTCTCTTCGAGTGTTGGAAGCACTTACGTCCCAAACCAGCATTCAACGAGAACTGATCTGCGAAGGGATTGAAGTGTGGTCACCAGGAATCCAAGGGCAACTATATGTGATGGAGCTGACTTCGTCACTAGTCGAGGAAATCAAATCTAAGCAGTTGAACGATTCTCTAATCCTTCGGTTATGTGACGAAGTAACGAAAGGAAAGGCCCCAGGATTCGTGATACAAGATGATGGAGTTCTGAGATTTCAGAGTCGACTTTGCATTCCCGATGATGATGATTTGAGACGGACAATTCTGAAGGAAGCTCACAACGCGCCCTATTTTATTCACCCGGGCAGTAGTAAGATGTATTAGGATCTAAAACAAAGCTTCTGGTGGGGAAATATGAAGAAGGACGTAGCAGAGTACGTTTCGAAGTGTTTGACTTGTCAGCAGGTTAAGATTGAACATCAGCGACCTGCCGGAATGTTAAAGCCGCTTCCGATCCCTGAGTGGAAATGGGAGGATATCTCGATGGATTTCATCACCAATATGCCAAGGACCAAGACGGGAATGAACATAATTTGGGTTATAGTTGATCGACTAACCAAGTCAGCTCATTTCCTAGGAATTAAAGACACGTGGAGACCCGAGAAATTGGCACGAGTATTTATTGCAGAGATAGTCAGATTGCATGGAACGCCGAAGACCATTATTTCAGATTGAGATGGTCGCTTTGCGTCGCACTTCTGGAAGGCAGTTCACAGGGCTTTGGGGACCGAGCTAAACTTTAGCATGGCTTATCATCCTCAAATGGACGGTCAGTCCGAAAGGACTATACAAACAGTAGAAGACACGCTTAGAGGTTGTGCCTTGGATTGGTCAACTGTTTGGGAAGTTCACTTGCCGTTGATTGAATTCACCTACAACAATAGTTGGCATACTTTTATTAAGATGGCACCATTTGAAGCTTTGTACGGGAGAAGATGTCGATCACCCCTGTGCTGGGATGATTCTTCGGACTTGATCAGGACGGAACCAGAATTGATAGTTCAGACTCAAGAGAAGATAGCCTTGATTTGGGAAAGACTGTTGACTGCCCAGAGTCGACAGAAGTCTTATGCAGACGTGCGTCGTCACCCGCTAAAGTTCGACATTGGGGACCACGTACTATTGAAGGTGTCTCCTACATGAGGAATTTTTCGTTTTGTGAGGAAAGGTAAGCTAAGTCCGAGATATATCGAACCATTTGAGATCCTCGAGAGAGTCGGGGATTCAGCATACAGGTTGGCCTTACCGCCATCACTGAGTCACGTTCATAATGTGTTTCACGTATCCCAATTGCAGAAGTATGTACCAGATCCTAGTCATATCATTGAGTTCGATGAGATCGAGATATCTAATGATGACACCTTCGAAGAGAGACCATTCAGGATACTTGAGAGTCGGATCAAACAATTGAGGAATAAACCAATACCCTTAGTTAAAGTACAATGGTTAGGACATGGAGTTGAAGAGGCCACTTGGGAAATGGAGGACAATATGAAGACTAGATATCCGGAGTTGTTTTCATCTTAAGTTTCGGGACAAAACTTCTTTTTAGGGAGAGAGGATGTAATACCCGAGATTTTGATGTGTATTTGAACCTTGTGATATTGTATTTGTTGCATTTTAATCTGAGTATTATTCTCCGTATTTCATGATCCGGTGTTGTTGAGCGCACGATTGCATGAATGTGTTCTAAGTGGTGATTTTTGCACATGTAGCGCACGCTATCGGCTTAGCGTAGCGTACGCTAAATTGGGTTCATAGCATACGCTATGTTTGAACCTTAGCGCACGCTATACGTAGTCAACATGATTAAGATAGGGTGGTAGGTGAGATCAGCCGCGGATCTTGATCGGATCATGTCGGGATGAACCTGGACGACTTTCGGGAAAAGCCAAGTCAACGCTGTAGCGCACGCTACTGGTATGGGGATAGCGCACGCTAAATGCTGAGTACAGTGAAGTCAGTAAGCTTCGTATGGCCGTTAGCGCATGCTATGGATATGGACTAGCGCGCGCTAATAACTATTTTCTATATATAGGACATCATCCTTTTTCATTTTTTCAGACTTTTCACTTCCCTAATCCGAATTCTTAGACTTAGAGAGTTACTTCTTCCATCCTAAACCTCTCATATCATCATCCTAGCACGAGTTGTAAGATTGTAGATCATTGGAGATTGGTGTTCAAGCCTTCGGCGTTGGATTTCTTCAAGTTCCTCCTTGTTCTTCACTACTTTGAGATAGGTGATTCTTCACCAATATTAAGTAATATTATGAAGGACGTTTTGATCATGATTTAGGATTATCTAGTTAGTTAAATTAGTACGTAGTCGAACATCATGTTGTTAGAAGGATATTTTCGATGTTTTGGTACTTCTTCATCGTATAAACCGTTGAACCTTTTAGTGTTTGAATTCCTAGCATATTCATGAAGCTTCAAAACCGATTATGACCAGTTTATGGAGATTATCAAGTTCTTATATTTTTACATAATGGAATCATACGTTTTGGACATAGGATGGATGGAACTTAGGATACTTTCTTAAAGATCAAGATGAATTGTGGTGTTGTGATGATTATACGTATCCTTGTATCTCGAAGTCGTTTAATCCGTAAAGATCTTTCACAAACCGTATGAGCATGATATGCATGGAGATGACATGTATTAACACTGAAGATTTCATGAGTTTCATCACTATTAGATCAAGTCTACTGCACAGTAGTAAACTGTCATGCACAGTTAGCGCACGCTAAGATATGTATATTAACGTGCGCTATCGAGAATGAGTAACGTACGCTACGTTTGGTACGTAACGTACGTTATGTCATCAGACGAATCAGTCGGCTGATCAGAGAGGACTGTCAGTACATAGTTAGTGCACGCTAGACTTCATCGTTTACGTACGCTAACTGGCAGGCTTAGCGCACGTTACGTAGAGTACGTAGCGTACGCTAAGTAATTCAGGCAGATTACATTTTTTTTAGAGCTTTCGGCCGTAGACCGGATTGTTAGACATTCGTACGACATGAGATGAATTCTATATTATTTCTTTTGTTAAGGTTCGAGCTTGCTATGTTGATCGAAGGAGGCGGCCATCGAGTGTGTGTGAGATCATTGGGGTGATTAGTTCTTGCCATCTTTGAGGCAAGTATCGTAATTTGTTAATATTGGTATTTTGAGCATACTTGTGGTTTATTCGTGTTGTTGAACATGGGATTTATTTCATTAAATTGTCGTGATATTCGTTATCTAGTGTCTGTATGTTCATGTTCATGGACATAGCGATTTGGCATATATGTATGCATGAGTTGTGTTTGTGTATGTTGTACGATATATGCTGAGGGCGCTGGATCTGATGTCGACCTCGTGTTGGTCCGACGGGATCATCTTGGGATCTAGGCTGAGGGCGCTGAATCATTAGACGGGTTTTTCCACCTCATGTTGGTCCGACGGGATCATCTTGGGATCTATGCTGAGGGCGCTGGATCATTAGAATACCCATACTATGTTAATGGAATCTTGTGGATTCGCATTGTCGGATTCCGGTAGCGGAAGTCCATGTGGTGTATCTTGTTATGTATTGTTGATGCATATTGGATTTGTTTAATATGATACTTGTACTAGCATCATTTTGCTAACCCCTTCGTGGGTGGACATTTGTTTTGATGTTCAGGTAGCCGAGGAACGGGAAAACAACCACAGTACCGACGTGACGACGAAGGGGCTCAGTGATGTTTGTTGTTTTTGTTATTTGTCTTCTTGGTTCATTTTCAGTACTCGAGTACGCGTGTCTTATTAATATCATTTCGATATGGTTGTATTAATTAACTCAATGGATCAGATGGAACCGGTTTTGTAATTTCAAATTTTGTGGTATTGTTGGATTATACTCACATTTCTTTTAATTAGCCTTGTAAATCCTTACTTAAAGGGTTTACGGTGCAGTAATTATTCCGAATATCTCGGGGTGTTACACGGCCCGCGGCTAAAATTGCGAGCATCAGCCAGCTTAGTGCCGCGGCCCTCTGCTGGCCGGCCCGCGGCCCGCGGTACAGCCGCGCCAGGCTCACTGTGCAGTCTTAGCTATTTCGACCATAACTCCTTCGTCCGGACTCCGATTGACTCACTGTTTGAACCATTGGAAAGTTAACTTGATGCTCTATAATACTGAAAAGATTCAGAAATTTTTGAGTTTCCAAGAATTGATGGTGATTTTACAAAGTTGAACTCATACATGGAAAAGTCACTTAAGAACACGGAACTCAACAAAACGACACCGAAACGAACTCGGATGACAAAAAGTGTAGAATTAATCATTCAAGTAGGGAGATTACCGGAAATGGAAATTGCGGATATTACATACTACCCTCCTTCAAAGAAGCTTCGTCTCGAAACTTAAAACAAGTAGGGAGAAGCAATATCCCACCAGGAACATCTCAACGAGATACACAAGAACCACGCAACTTACGCCCATCGGGGAAACATTACAAGAAACGCAAAGAGACAAACGGCATGAAAGCATGCTCAACGACAATCATCACAATGCCACAAGCAGAGACATAATAAAACCAACAAGTGCCAAGTATCACCAAACGGATAACACAATCAAGTCAATTATCCGAACAATCACAAGATACAAAGCGCCTATGACAATGAAACACGCACAGTCAAAAATAGAAAATGCACACACAACGATCCGCAAGGATAGCCACAAAGAATTTGGACCACGTCGAAATTCTCAAAACCCACACTAGGCATCACCATGTCCTTTCGGAGAAGAGACGCATCCCAATCCCCAAACCTCTCAGCTACCGTCTCGCAATGCACGGCTCGGTGTCCCAAATGACCGCAATTGGAACAGCTGGCCAACAGTGGACGACAATTCTTCGCAGTACGAGACCAGACAACAACAATCGGACAATCACGATTGAACAACAGTGATCGAACAAAAACTATCGAACAACAACGATCAAACAACAACGATCGGACACCAACGACCGAACAACAATGATCGAACAATAACGATCGAACAACAACGATCGAGCAACAATGATCGAACAACAATGATCAAATAACAACGGTCGAACAACGACTCCGAAGTTCACAATTCAACAAAAGATATAAACAAAACTTTTAGAAACTAAAGGACGTTAATATCGGACAAGGTTCACAAGAATCGAACCAAACTCGAAAAAGTCACAATGACAAACATATTGATCCGAAACAAGGTCACAACCCGTTCGAACAATGGCGGCCGAGATACCAAACAAGTTAAAAAAGTACCAACGAACATGAGCGAGCCGATAGAATTGAGAAAGAGAAAATGCAGAAGTCAAAAACAATACGGGTATTACATTCGACCTCTTATAAAAGAAATGTCGTCCCCGCAACTCACAACAACGGAAGCAAGGTAACAATACAAAAACCAACCGACAGAAACATCTCCCATGGGCCTCTCAGAGCCGATCCTGATATCTGTGCTGAAGCGCGAACTCCGGGAGTCTCGGTAACCAATTCGAAAAACTGAATTTTGTGTCCCTCGAGTCCGCACTTGAAATGTGTTATTGATGAGAAGAACAATTCGTACGTACATGCCCCAGCACATTACAGTCGAAGCACCTCGGCATACCGAATATGCAACCACTCAGCACAACAGAAAGTCATACCACACAACGCATACAACGATCTCCATCGTAATGCAACTCATATACGAAAATCACGGCAACGACGGTATCGTTCGGCGATCACAACGGCCCGAATGATAATAAGCACACAATTACAAAACATCATGAAACAATCGCACATGAACACAAACGTACAAACCCAAGCTCCAACAGCTCGCACATATGCAATAACACGCAATTCTCCACGAAGCAACAAACATTAAATACCAACATCACGCCTCTCATCGAGGGCCAACACAATAAATGCGCGGCGATCGACTCAACGCTCACACCACCAATTCGATCATACTCGGGAGCTAACATTTTAACGACAATGCGAACATCACACACACATTCCCCGACCGTAACAGGAAATGATAGCCTTTAAAAGCGAAAACCACATTTTGAAAATAATTTGGAAACACCAGTTGATCTTGAGTATGATATATCGAAAAAGTAGTACAAACATCGTCATCGAGACTTTGAAAAACCATCTTGCATTTAATAAAGAAATAAAAATGAGGACACCTTTCTTTAAATTAAAACTTTTCAGAAATATTCGACCTTCGGGTCTAAGCAAATGCGTTTCTAAATCATTGGAAATATCTCAAAATATTTTGGTCCTGAAAGTGGAATACTTTTAAAACATAGTGTGGCACTAGTAGGCACCTTGAAGGTACCGCGAGAAAATAATCCATTTTAAAAGTACGTCTCCGGATTTATTTTCTAAGATACTCAAGGTTTTTCATAAATCAAATAGGCCAGAATGCCCAAAATTCACACGTATCGACATTAGCTTAAACACATCATAGTACGCGCACCAAATCATTCAAAATCAAGACAATACATGTCTTTTCCCGAGAACAAACAGTCAAATCACTATTTGAACTTGCCTAGGACCGGGGCTAAACCATTGGTCCCCCTCGAGGCTTATAAGGACCCTCTTGAGATGGCTAGCGAATCAAGCTCGTGAATCCAGAGTGAATCATAGATTCCCTCGCGGCCTCGTCGAACCCTCCCGAGGTGAGCAAATCACACACAAATATATCACCATTCCATATTAATCACAAAGGTTTCCAAAAATACTTGCAAAACGAGCAAATCATTTTGAAAATCATTAATAGCGTTCAAAACAACAATCGAAAAGACATAAACAGCGACAACACTCCTCATATAAACAAAATATGAGAGCCGAATAAACACATATCACGAAACCAGAAATATACATAAGGATTCCATCGCTTAACACATAATCATACCAGTAACTCGTATCACACGAGGCACAACACAAAGAAGAGAGACTTACATCCACAGGTCGCACGAAGATGACGATCGCCCCATGATACTAATCACGACCAACAAACTCAGATGAAGCGTCGCGACACGACTCAGTCAGATAAAATCCGACGAGACAAAACTCAACAGACTCAACTTGACCCGACAGCCTAGGATTCCACAACCTAAGCTCCGATACCATTTATGTAACACCCCCAATCCCCACAGGGATATTACACGCCATAGGCCCTTTCCTCAAGGATCTACCAGGCTGGTAACAAAAATAAAACATCACAACATCGCCCTTAAGGCAAAAATAACTCAGTAGACCGATTTGGTCTTTCAATAATACATACAACTCAATCTCAATACATGCCCACACAGGGGTCAAAATACAACACACTTCCATACAACGGGGAAAGAATACTGCAGCGGAAATAAAATACAACTGAACCAATACAGCAACGTACAGGTCCTCATGTGATTAGTATCGTTCATCTTTCATCATCCTTCATGCCGACCCTGTGCTATGCTCCCCAAAACCTGAATGCAATACAGACATCCACCCCCGATTACTCGGGGGTTAGCAAAATTCCACTATTTTGCTAGTGCAAGTACATAACCATATGAAAGGTAACAAACAAACGGAAATCACGAATCGGGTACGATAATTAACTACAAAAGCCTTCTCGAGAGGTTTTATTAATTAGAAAACAATCAATGAAATGTTTGAAAATAAATTCCTCATCTCGCGGATTTTTAAAAGTAGAAACCTTGTTGGACCTCAAGTCCTTAGTTGAAAAAAAGAACCATTTCAAGACGAATGGGTCTCGGCCCAAAATCACTTTTCCTAAAATGACCTTTACAAAACCGTTGGGATCTCAACCCAATTCTCATCAAATCACAGTACACGAGAACGATAGCGAGGTCTGTTTTCCAACATCAAAACCCACAACTAAAGGACTAACCACAAACGACAAATACTCTAGTGCCATCCTTGCTGAGTAGGCCAATGAACAACTTACCTCTTACACATCTAGTCAATGCATGCAAGAATTATGAAACCATTGTTGGTATAGAATCGGATATTTGCGCTGTTTGTGCGGAAGCGTAAATCAATTGCGGAAAATAAATCACATAAGGATTTATAGAGGTTTGGCTATTAACGAAGCCTACGTCCTCTCTCGATGTATCTTTTTCTTTAGGATTAAGATCAAAACCTCTACACCTCTCTTCTATCGGTCGAGGGATTACCGTTAAAAGCTCGTCTTCTCTCGGTCCGAGTAAAACCGTTTTTCCTTTTCTATTGGATAAGGAATCAACCACTCTAGCTTTCTATTAGTACTAGATAAACCTCATGAAGATAGCGATTGTGATTCTAACAATGCCGGATACTTGATCCTAATAACAACAAATCCAATCATATCTTTCCTTTTACCTCTCGTGTATAATGTTGAATATATAAACACTCAAACTAACAATATAAGCTCAATATCACAACAACAATGTAAGTATATGAATATAAGATCAATGTCTTGATTGCTTGGAGTTGTTGTGTGGAATAATACCAAGGATAGTGGTATTTATAGCCTTTATCCACCAAACTAGTCGTTAGTCTGTTTTGACTAATTAGCGTGTGCTAGGCTTTCTTTTTAGCGTGCGCTAGTCTCATTAGCGTGCCTGTAGCGTGCGCGTAGCGTGCGCTGGACTGTGCCCAGTTTCAGTCCAGTGGCTTTGTTTCTTCCCTCACGTATGTTATGACTTCTTCCTTAGGTACGTTATACTCTTTCTTTAGCGTGCGTTAATAATATAATATAGCATGCGCTAAGCAATATACCCGTTGCCTTCATTTGTCAAAGTATCCGTTTGATATGCTGACTTTGACCTGCTTTTCCCAACGTTCTGATTGACTAGAATTCAAACTGATATTTAGCGTGCACTAAATATCATTCCTTATGTGCGCTAATACTGACTTCATTGCATACGTCATTCTGTGTTTGAATATGTTCACAACGGTAACAATCATTCGATAGCGTGCGTTAATGACTTGTGTGTAGCGTGCGCTACCTCATCAGCTAACTTCACTTCAGGTAACTTCGAACTTGGCTGATATGCAGAGAACTCCCGTTAGCGTGCGCTAACGTATGATGACTTGCGTGCGCTAATGCAGTCCAGATTGCAACTTTTTGCGTCTTCATCTGCTTCGTCATTTTGCTTTGCCTTTATGTTGTTTTGTTTTGTTTAGCAGCTTAATCATCAAAACATAATTTATTAAAATGTGGAAATAATATTCCAACAATCTCTCCCTTTTTGATGATTACAAAACAACTCTTTGAATTGGATAAAACCTGAAAGATAAAAAATTTATATGTATATTTATACGAATCAAAGTTTTTGGCTTTGATCGCTTTGGTTAGTTTCTCCAATCCTTTTCTTTTTCTGTCATTTTCGATTACTTCGCATTTCATTTTTCAATTTTTTAAACTCCTTCGTTTCTCCCCCTTTTTGTATGCTTTCTTTTCTTTTTCGACTTCTTCGATTTTTATTTTTCTCCTCCTCCTATTTTGCAGGTTTTTCTCGTCATATCTTTCATGACGCTTTTATTCGATTCAACTTCTTCTCCCCCTTTTTGTATTCAACAAAAAGTGTAACAAAAAAAAACTATAGAGGATACCAATGAAATATGAATATACATGATACCAATTAATGAATATGCATTAATAAACTCCCCCTGAAAGTATTATCTCCCCCTTTGTAAAATATCAATTGTTAAAAATTAATTTTTGGGGATCCAACCGAAAGTCGGTTTTTCTTTCGAAACGTAGACGATATTAGGAATAAACGTTCCTTTGGGAATCCAAATTTTCTTTGTTTTTATCGTCCGTCTTGGGCTTTTGCAATTTGAAATATGATGTCCAATTTTTAAATATTTTTCGCATCGGGGTATATTGAAATTTACGGATTCGTTTTTAGAACGTGGTTTGAATCCTAACCCCTCTTTATTTAATGTGTATTTTTGAACCGAGAGCATGTCTTCAAATTTCTCGTTTCCGAGAGAAAATTTCTTCGTTAAATTTTTGAGCTCGGTTTGAATTTTAACAAGATCATTCTTTAAAATATTCTCGTTTTCAACGCATTTTGAATGATCAATCTCAACAAATTTTCCCTTCTCTAGAATTGTGGAATTCTCATTTTCCAATGATTTATTTTTAAATTGAAGGGATTTAATTTCTTTTAAAGCATTTTGATAATCTGTATGTAACAACTCGAATGCTTCAAAAAATTCATCGTAAGTATTACTTACTTGGCTTTCGACGTCGCTGTCGTCGAATGAACTCCGAGCCATGAGCGCGAGATTATTTTGATTCATGAAATCTTCATCAGGATCTTCGTCGCTCCATGTTGCAACTAAGACTTCCTTTTGTTTTACTCGATAGTTCTTAGCAAAGTGGCCTGGTTTACCACATAATCGACAAGTGTTGTCGAATTTCTTAGATTCGCCCGCTTGAATGTCCTTCTTCCTCCGGTTTAATAAGTGTTGGAACTTATTAATATTTTTGGCATAATATGCCGATTCTTCGTCGCTTTCGTCCACCGGGATTTCTTCTTTCTTTTCAACATTTTAGCCTTCATGGCTATCGACTTCTCCTTCGGTTTCGGTTTGGCATTCCGAGATTTTAGAACAATCTCGTAGTTGATAAGAGAACCAATGAGAGCACTAAAATCAAGATTATTTAGATCTTTAGATTCCATTATTACCGTAACCGTACCGTCCCATTCTCGAGGTAGTGATCGGAGAATTTTCTTTACTTTCTCACTACTCGAAAGTGGTTTTCCGAAACATGCTAATCCATTAGTGATGACCGAAAATCGGTCGAGCATAATCAAGATGGATTCGTCGTCCTTCATTTGGAACAATTCATAATCATGAAGGAGCATGTTTATCTTCGTCTCTTTGACTTGAGACGTACCTTCATGTGTTACCTCAAGCATTTTCCAGATTTCTTTGGCACTATCACACGATTATATCCGGTTGTGTTCTTCCGGATTTAAAGCACAGTATAATAATTGCGTGGCTTTGCAATTATAATGGTCGTTTTTCCAATCCGCATCATCATACTCTTCAAAGGTTTTGAGAGTTCTATTTGAGTTCGTCAGAATTTTGGGACCAAGGCATATCACCTTCCATAATTCGATATCGTAAGCTCGGATGAAAATAGACATTTTCTTCTTCCAAGTCATGAAATTCGATCCATCAAAAAATGGTGGTCAGTTGAGAGCAAGGCCTTCGACTGGAGCCATTTGAAACGCCATTTTGGATCTTCTCCTCGGATGTTAAGCCGCATATTGGAGTACCTCTCTGATACCAATTGTTGGTATAGAATCGGATATTTGCGCCGTTTGTGCGGAAGCGTAAATAAATTGCGTAAAATAAATCACACAAGGGTTTATGGAGGTTCGGCTATTAACAAAGCCTACGTCCTCTATTGATGTATCTTTTTCTTTAGGAATAAGATTAAAACCTCTACGCCTCGCTTCTATCGGTCGAGGGATTACCGTTACAAGCTCGTATTCTCTCGGTCTGAGTAAAACCATTTTTCCTTTTCTATTGGATAAGGAATCAACCACTCTAGCTTTCTATTGGTACTAGATAAACCTCACGAAGATAGCGATTGTGATTCTAACAATGCCGGATACTTGATCCTAATAACAATGAATCCAATCGTATCTTTCCTTTTACCTCTCGTGTATAATGTTGAATGTATAAACACTCAAACTAACAATATAAGCTCAATATCACAACAACAATGTAAGTATGTGAATATAAGATCAATGTCTTGATTGCTTGGAGTTGTTGTGTGGAATAATACCAAGGATAGTGGTATTTATAACCTTTATCCATCAAACTAGTCGTTAGTCTGTTTTGACTAATTTGCGTGTGCTAAGCTTTCTTTTTAGCGTACGCTAGCCTCATTAGCGTGCTTGTAGCGTGCGCGTAGCGTGAGCTGGACTGTGGCCAGTTTCAGTCCAGTGGCTTCGTTTCTTCCCTTATGTATGTTATGACTTCTTCCTTACGTACGTTATACTCTTTCTTTAGCGTGCGTTAATAATATAATATAGCATGCACTAAGCAATATATCCGGTGCCTTCATTTGTCAAAGAATCCGTTAGATATGCTGACTTTGACCTGCTTTTCCCAACGTTCTGATTGACTAGAATTCAAACTGATATTTAGCGTGCGCTAAATATCATTCCTTACGTGCGCTAATACTGACTTCATTGCATACCTCATTCTGTGTTTGAATATCCTCACAACGGTAACAATCCTTCGATAGCGTGCGTTAATGACTTGTGTGTAGCGTGCGCTACCTCATCAGCTAACTTCACTTCAGGTAACTTCGAACTTGGCTGATATGCAGAGAACTCCCGTTAGCGTGCGCTAACGTATGATGACTTGCGTGCGCTAATGCAGTCCAGATTGCAACTTTTTGCGTCTTCATCTACTTCGTCGTTTTGCTTCGCCTTTATGTTGTTTTGTTTTGTTTAGCAACTTAATCATCAAAACATAATTTATTAAAATGTGGAATAAATATTCCAACAATCTCTCTCTTTTTGATGATTACAAAACAACTCTTTGAATTGGATAAAACCTGAAAGATAAAAAATATATATGTATATTTATACGAATCAAAGTTTTCGGCTTTGATCGCTTTGGTTAGTTTCTCCAATCCTTTTCTTTTTCTGTCATTTTCGATTACTTCGCATTTCATTTTTCAATTTTTTCAACTCCTTCGTTTCTCCCCCTTTTTGTATGCTTTCTTTTCTTTTTCGACTTCTTCGATTTTTATTTTTCTCCTCCTTCTATTTTGCAGGTTTTTCTCGTCATATCTTTCATGACGCTTTTATCCGATTCAACTTCTTCTCCCCCTTTTTGTATTCAGCAAAAAGTGTAAAAAAAAACTATAGAGGATACCAATGAAATATGAATATACATGATACCAATTAATGAATATGCATTAATAAACTCCCCCTGAAAGTATTATCTCCCCCTTTGTAAAATATAAATTGTTAAAAATTAATTTTTGGGGATCCAACCGAAAGTCGGTTTTTCTTTCGAAACATAGACGATATTAGGAATAAACGTTCCTTGGGGAATCCAAATTTTCTTTGTTTTTATCGTCCGTCTTGGGCTTTTGCAATTTGAAATATGATGTCCAATTTTTAAACATTTTTCGCATCGGGGTATATTGAAATTTACGGATTCGTTTTTAGAACGCGGTTTGAATCCTAACCACTCTTTATTTAATGTGTATTTTTGAACCGAGAGCTAATTTTCAAATTTCTCATTTCCGAGAGAAAATTTCTTCGTTAAATTTTTCAGCTCGGTTTGAATTTTAACAAGATCATTCTTTAAAATATTCTCATTTTCAACGCATTTTGAATGATCAATCTCAACAAATTTTCCCTTCTCTACAATTTTGGATTTCTCATTTTCCAATGATTTATTTTTAAATTGAAGGGATTTAATTTCTTTTAAAGCATTTTGATAATCTGTATGTAACAACTCGAATGCTTCAAAAAGTTCATCGTAAGTATTACTTACTTGGCTTTCGACGTCGCTGTCGTCGAATGAACTCCGAGCCATGAGCGCGAGATTATTTTGATTCATGAAATCTTCATCAGGATCTTCGTCGCTCCATGTTGCAACTAAGACTTCCTTTTGTTTTACTCGACAGTTCTTAGCAAAGTGGCCTGGTTTACCACATAATCGAAAAATGTTGTCGAATTCCTTAGATTCGCCCGCTTGAATGTCCTTCTTCCTCTGGTTTAATAAGTGTTGGAACTTATTAATATTTTTGGTATAATATGCCGATTCTTCGTCGCTTTCGTCCACCGGGATTTCTTCTTTCTTTTTCGACATTTTAGCCTTCATTGCTATCGACCTCTCCTTCGGTTTCGGTTTGGTATTCCGAGATTTTAGAACAATCTCGTAGTTGATAAGAGAACCAATGAGAGCACTAAAATCAAGATTATTTAGGTCTTTAGATTCCATTATTGCCGTAACCGTACTGTCCCATTCTCGAGGTAGTGATCGGATAATTTTCTTTACTTTCTCACTAATCGAAAGTGGTTTTCCGAAACATGTTAATCCATTAGTGATGACCGAAAATTGGTCGAGCATAATCGAGATGGATTCGTCGTCCTTCATTTGGAATAATTCATAATTATGAAGGAGCATGTTTATCTTCTTCTCTTTGACTTGAGACGTATCTTCGTGTGTTACCTCAAGAATTTTCCAGATTTCTTTGGCACTATCACATGATTATATCCGGTTGTATTCTTCTGGATTTAAAGCACAGTATAATAATTGCGTGGCTTTGCAATTATAATGGTCGTTTTTCCAATCTGCATCATCATACTCTTCAAAGGTTTTGAGAGTTCTGTTTGAGTTCGTCAGAATTTTGGGACCAAGGCATATCACCTTCCATAATTCGATATCGTAAGCTCGGATGAAAATAGACATTTTCTTCTTCCAAGTCATGAAATTCGATCCATCAAAAAATTATGGTCAGTTGAGAGCAAGGCCTTCGACTGGAGCCATTTGAAACGCCATTTGGATCTTCTCCTCGGATGTTAAGCCGCGTATTGGAGTACCTCTCCGATACCAATTGTTGGTATAGAATCGGATATTTGCACCGTTTGTGCGGAAGCGTAAATAAATTGCGTAAAATAAATCATACAAAGATTTATGGAGGTTCGGCTATTAATGAAGCCTACGTCCTCTATTGATGTATCTTTTTCTTTAGGATTAAGATCAAAACCTCTACGCCTCTCTTCTATCGGTCGAGGGATTACCGTTACAAGCTCATCTTCTCTCGGTCCGAGTAAAACCGTTTTTCCTTTTCTATTGGATAAGGAATCAACCACTCTAGCTTTCTATTGGTATTAGATAAACCTCACGAAGATAGCGATTGTGATTCTAACAATGCCGGATACTTGATCCTAATAACAACGAATCCAATCGTATCTTTCCTTTTACCTCTCGTGTATAATGTTGAATGTATAAACACTCAAACTAACAATATAAGCTCAATATCACAACAACAATGTAAGTATATGAATATAAGATCAATGTCTTGATTGCTTGGAGTTGTTGTGTGGAATAATACCAAAGATAGTGGTATTTATAGCCTTTATCCACCAAACTAGTCGTTAGTCTGTTTTGACTAATTAGCATGTGCTAGGCTTTCTTTTTAGCGTGCGCTAGTCTCATTAGCGTGCCTGTAGCGTGTGCTGGACTGTGCCCAGTTTCAGTCCAGTGGCTTCGTTTCTTCCCTTACGTATGTTATGACTTCTTCCTTACGTACGTTATACTCTTTCTTTAGCGTGCATTAATAATATAATATAGCATGCGCTAAGAAATATATCTGTTGCCTTCATTTGTCAAAGTATCCGTTTGATATGCTGACTTTGACCTGCTTTTCCCAACATTCTGATTGACTAGAATTCAAACTGATATTTAGCGTGCGCTAAATATCATTCCTTACGTGCGCTAATACTGACTTCATTGCATACGTCATTCTGTGTTTGAATATCTTCACAACGGTAACAATCCTTCGATAGCATGCGTTAATGACTTGTGTGTAGCGTGCACTACCTCATCAGCTAACTTCACTTCAGGTAACTTGAACTTGGCTGATATGCAGAGAACTCCCGTTAGCGTGCGCTAACGTATGATGACTTACGTGCGCTAATGCAGTCCAAATTGCAACTTTTTGCGTCTTTATCTGCTTCGTCGTTTTGCTTCGCCTTTATGTTGTTTTGTTTTGTTTAGCAACTTAATCATCAAAACATAATTTATTAAAATGTGGAATAAATATTCCAACAATCTCTCCCTTTTTGATGATTACAAAACAACTCTTTGAATTGGATAAAACCTGAAAGATAAAAAATATATATGTATATTTATACGAATCAAAGTTTTCGGCTTTGATCGCTTTTGTTAGTTTCTCCAATCCTTTTCTTTTTCTGTCATTTTCGATTACTTCGCATTTCATTTTTCAATTTTTTCAACTCCTTCGTTTCTCCCCCTTTTTGTATCCTTTCTTTTCTTTTTCGACTTCTTAGATTTTTATTTTTCTCCTCCTTCTATTTTGCAGGTTTTTCTCGTCATATCTTTCATGACGCTTTTATCCGATTCAACTTCTTCTCCCCCTTTTTGTATTCAGCAAAAAGTGTAAAAAAAAACTATAGAGGATACCAATGAAATATGAATATACATGATACCAATTAATGAATATGCATTAATAAACTCCCCCTGAAAGTATTATCTCCCCCTTTGTAAAATATCAATTGTTAAAAATTAATTTTTGGGGATCCAACCGAAAGTCGGTTTTTCTTTCGAAATGTAGACGATATTAGGAATAAACGTTTCTTTGGGAATCCAAATTTTCTTTGTTTTTATCGTCCGTCTTGGACTTTTGCAATTTGAAATATGATGTCCAATTTTTAAACATTTTTCGCATCGGGGTATATTGAAATTTACGGATTCGTTTTTAGAACGCGGTTTGAATCCTAACCACTCTTTATTTAATGTGTATTTTTGAACCGAGAGCATATTTTCAAATTTCTCGTTTCCGAGAGAAAATTTCTTCGTTAAATTTTTCAGCTCGGTTTGAATTTTAACAAGATCATTCTTTAAAATATTCTCATTTTCAACGCATTTTGAATGATCAATCTCAATAAATTTTCCCTTCTCTAGAATTTTGGAATTCTCATTTTCCAATGATGTATTTTTAAATTGAAGGGATTTAATTTCTTTTAAAGCATTTTGATAATCTGTATGTAACAACTCGAATGCTTCAAAAAGTTCATCGTAAGTATTACTTACTTGGCTTTCGACGTCGCTGTCGTCGAATGAACTCCGAGCCATGAGCGCGAGATTATTTTGATTCATGAAATCTTCATCAGGATCTTCGTCGCTCCATGTTGCAACTAAGATTTCCTTTTGTTTTACTCGAAAGTTCTTAGCAAAGTGGCCTGATTTACCACATAATCGACAAGTGTTGTCGAATTTCTTAGATTCGCCCGCTTGAATGTCCTTCTTCCTCCGGTTTAATAAGTGTTGGAACTTATTAATATTTTTGGCATAATTTGCCGATTCTTCGTCGCTTTCGTCCACCGGGATTTCTTTTTTCTTTTCGACATTTTAGCCTTCATGGCTATCGACCTCTCCTTCGGTTTCGGTTTGGCATTCCGAGATTTTAGAACAATCTCGTAGTTGATAAGAGAACCAACGAGAGCACTAAAATCAAGATTATTTAGATCTTTAGATTCCATTATTGCCGTAACCGTACCGTCCCATTCTTGAGGTAGTGATCGGAGAATATTCTTTACTTTCTCACTACGCGAAAGTGGTTTTCCGAAACATGCTAATCCATTAGTGATGACCGAAAATCGGTCGAGCATAATCAAGATGGATTCGTCGTCCTTCATTTGGAACAATTCATGATCATGAAGGAGCATGTTTATCTTCGTCTCTTTGACTTGAGACGTACCTTCATGTGTTACCTCAAGCATTTTCCAGATTTCTTTGGCAATATCATACGATTATATCCGGTTGTGTTCTTCCGGATTTAAAGCACAGTATAATAATTGCGTGGCTTTGCAATTATAATGGTCATTTTTCCAATCCGCATCATCATACTCTTCAAAGGTTTTGAGAGTTCTGTTTGAGTTCGTCAGAATTTTGGGACCAAGGCATATCACCTTCCATAATTCGATATCGTAAGCTCGGATGAAAATAGACATTTTCTTCTTCCAAGTCATGAAATTCGATCCATCAAAAAATGGTGGTCAGTTGAGAGCAAGGCCTTCGACTGGAGCCATTTGAAACGCCATTTTGGATCTTTTCCTCGGATGTTAAGCCGCGTATTGGAGTACCTCTCTGATACCAATTGTTGGTATAGAATCGGATATTTGCACCGTTTGTGCGGAAGCGTAAATAACTTGCGTAAAATAAATCACACAAGGATTTATGGAGGTTCGGCTATTAACGAAGCCTACGTCCTCTATTGATGTATCTTTTTCTTTAGGATTAAGATTAAAACCTCTACGCCTCTCTTCTATCGGTCGAGGGATTACCGTTACAAGCTCGTCTTCTCTCGGTCTGAGTAAAACCGTTTTTCCTTTTCTATTGGATAAGGAATCAACCACTCTAGCTTTCTATTGGTACTAGATAAACCTCACGAAGATAGCGATTGTGATTCTAACAATACCGGATACTTGATCCTAATAACAATGAATCCAATCGTATCTTTCCTTTTAGCTCTCGTGTATAATATTGAATGTATAAACACTCAAACTAACAATATAAGCTCAATATCACAACAACAATATAAGTATGTGAATATAAGATCAATGTCTTGATTGCTTGGAGTTGTTGTGTGGAATAATACCAAGGATAGTGGTATTTATAACCTTTATCCATCAAACTAGTCGTTAGTCTGTTTTGACTAATTGGCGTGTGCTAGGCTTTCTTTTTAGCATACGCTAACCTCATTAGCGTGCCTGTAGCGTGCGCGTAGCGTGCGCTGGACTGTGCCCAGTTTCAGTCCAGTGGCTTCGTTTCTTCTCTTACGTGTGTTATGACTTCTTCCATATGTACGTTATACTCTTTCTTTAGCGTGCGTTAATAATATAATATAGCATGCGCTAAGCAATATATCCGGTGCCTTCATTTGTCAAAGAATCCGTTAGATATGCTAACTTTGACCTGCTTTTCCCAACATTCTGATTGACTAGAATTCAAACTGATATTTAGCGTGCGCTAAATATCATTCCTTACGTGCGCTAATACTAACTTCATTGCATACCTCATTCTGTGTTTGAATATCTTCACACCGGTAAAAATCCTTCGATAGCATGCGTTAATGACTTGTGTGTAGCGTGCGCTACCTCATCAGCTAACTGCACTTCAGGTAACTTCGAACTTGGCTGATATGCAGAGAACTCCCGTTAGCGTGCGCTAACGTATGATGACTTGCGTGTGCTAATGCAGTCCAGATTGCAACTTTTTGCGTCTTCATCTACTTCGTCGTTTTGCTTCGCCTTTATGTTGTTTTGTTTTGTTTAGCAACTTAATCATCAAAACATAATTTATTAAAATGTGGAATAAATATTCCAACAATCTCTCCCTTTTTGATGATTACAAAACAACTCTTTGAATTGGATAAAACCTGAAAGATAAAAAATATATATGTATATTTATACGAATCAAAGTTTTCGGCTTTGATCGCTTTGGTTAGTTACTCCAATCCTTTCTTTTTCTGTCATTTTCGATTACTTCGCATTTCATTTTTCAATTTTTTCAACTCCTTCGTTTCTCCCCCTTTTTGTATGCTTTCTTTTCTTTTTTGACTTCTTCGATTTTTATTTTTCTCCTCCTTCTATTTTGCAGGTTTTTCTCGTCATATCTTTCATGACGCTTTTATCCGATTCAACTTCTTCTCCCCCTTTTTGTATTCAGCAAAAAGTGTAAAAAAAAACTATAGAGGATACCAATGAAATATGAATATACATGATACCAATTAATGAATATGCATTAATAAACTCCCCCTGAAAGTATTATCTCCCCCTTTGTAAAATATCAATTTTTAAAAATTAATTTTTGGGGATCCAACCGAAAGTCGGTTTTTCTTTCGAAACGTAGACGATATTAGGAATAAACGTTCCTTTGGGAATCCAAATTTTCTTTGTTTTTATCATCCGTCTTGGGCTTTTGCAATTTGAAATATGATGTCCAATTTTTAAACATTTTTCGCATCGGGGTATATTGAAATTTACGGATTTGTTTTTATAACGCGGTTTGAATCCTAACCACTCTTTATTTAATGTGTATTTTTGAACCGAGAGCATATTTTCAAATTTCTCATTTCCGAGAGAAAATTTCTTCGTTAGATTTTTCAGCTCGGTTTGAATTTTAACAAGATCATTCTTTAAAATATTCTCAATTTCAACGCATTTTGAATGATCAATCTCAACAAATTTTCCCTTCTCTAGAATTTTGGAATTCGCATTTTCCAATGATTTATTTTTAAATTTAAGGGATTTAATTTCTTTTAAAGCATTTTGATAATCTGTATGTAACAACTCGAATGCTTCAAAAAGTTCATCGTAAGTATTACTTACTTGGATTTCGACGTCGCTGTCGTCGAATGAACTCCGAGCCATGAGCGCGAGATTATTTTGATTCATGAAATCTTCATCAGGATCTTCGTCGCTCCATGTTGCAACTAAGACTTCCTTTTGTTTTACTCGACAGTTCTTAGCAAAGTGGCCGGGTTTACCACATAATCGACAAATGTTGTCGAATTCCTTAGATTCGCCCGCTTGAATGTCCTTCTTCCTCCGGTTTAATAAGTGTTGGAACTTAATTAATATTTTTGGTATAATATGCCGATTCTTCGTCGCTTTCGTCCACCGGGATTTCTTCTTTCTTTTTCGACATTTTAGCCTTCATTGCTATCGACCTCTCCTTCGGTTTCGGTTTGGCATTCCGAGATTTTAGAACAATCTCGTAGTTGATAAGAGAACCAACGAGAGCACTAAAATCAAGATTATTTAGATCTTTAGATTCCATTATTCGTAACCGTACCGTCCCATTCTCTAGGTAGTGATCGGATAATTTTCTTTACTTTCTCACTACTCGAAAGTGGTTTTCCAAAACATGCTAATCCATTAGTGATGACCGAAAATTGGTCGAGCATAATCGAGATGGATTCTTCGTCCTTCATTTGGAATAATTCATAATCATGAAGGAGCATGTTTATCTTCGTCTCTTTGACTTGAGACGTATCTTCGTGTGTTACCTCAAGAATTTTCCAGATTTCTTTGGCACTATCACATGATTATATCCGGTTGTGTTCTTCCGGATTTAAAGCACAGTATAATAATTGCGTGGCTTTGCAATTATAATGGTCGTTTTTACAATCTGCATCATCATACTCTTCAAAGGTTTTGAGAGTTCTGTTTGAGTTCGTCAGAATTTTGGGACCAAGGCATATCACCTTCCATAATTCGATATCGTAAGCTCGGATGAAAATAGACATTTTCTTCTTCCAAGTCATGAAATTCGATCCATCAAAAAATGATGGTCAGTTGAGAGCAAGGCCGTCGACTGGATCCATTTGAAACACCATTTGGATCTTCTCCTCGGATGTTAAGCCGCGTATTGGAGTACCTCTCCTATACCAGTTGTTGGTATAGAATCGGATATTTGCGCCGTTTGTGCGGAAGCGTAAATAAATTGCGTAAAATAAATCATACAAAGATTTATGTAGGTTCGGCTATTAACGAAGCCTACGTCCTCTATTAATGTATCTTTTTCTTTAGGATTAAGATCAAAACCTCTACGCCTCTCTTCTATAGGTCGAGGGATTACCGTTACAAGCTCATCTTCTCTCGGTCCGAGTAAAACCGTTTTTCCTTTTCTATTGGATAAGGAATCAACCACTCTAGCTTTCTATTGGTACTAGATAAACCTCACGAAGATAGCGATTGTGATTCTAACAATGCCGGATACTTGATACTAATAACAACGAATCCAATCGTATCTTTCCTTTTACCTCTCGTGTATAATGTTGAATGTATAAACACTCAAACTAACAATATAAGCTCAATATCACAACAACAATGTAAGTATATGAATATAAGATCAATGTCTTGATTGCTTGGAGTTGTTGTGTGGAATAATACCAAGGATAGTGGTATTTATAGCCTTTATCCACCAAACTAGTTGTTAGTCTGTTTTGACTAATTAGCGTGTGCTAGGCTTTCTTTTTTGCGTGCGCTAGTCTCATTAGCGTGCCTGTAGCGTGCGCTGGACTGTGCCCAGTTTCAGTCTAGTGGCTTCGTTTCTTCCCTTACGTATGTTATGACTTCTTCCTTACGTACGTTATACTCTTTCTTTAGCGTGCGTTAATAATATAATATAGCATGCGCTAAGCAATATATCCGTTGCCTTCATTTGTCAAAGTATCCGTTTGATATGCTGACTTTAACCTGCTTTTACCAACGTTCTGATTGACTAGAATTCAAACTGATATTTAGCGTGCGCTAAATATCATTCCTTACATGCGCTAATACTGACTTCATTGCATACGTCATTCTGTGTTTGAATATCTTCACAACGGTAACAATCCTTCGATAGCATGCGTTAATGACTTGTGTGTAGCGTGCGCTACCTCATCAGCTAACTTCACTTCAGGTAACTTCGAACTTGGCTGATATGCAGAGAACTCCCGTTAGCGTGCGCTAACGTATGATGACTTGCGTGCGCTAATTCAGTCCAAATTGCAACTTTTTGCGTCTTTATCTGCTTCGTCGTTTTGCTTCGCCTTTATGTTGTTTTGTTTTGTTTAGCAACTTAATCATCAAAACATAATTTATTAAAATGTGGAATAAATATTCCAACAATCTCTCCCTTTTTGATGATTACAAAACAACTCTTTGAATTGGATAAAACCTGAAAGATAAAAAATATATATGTATATTTATACGAATCAAAGTTTTCGGCTTTGATCGCTTTGGTTAGTTTCTCCAATCCTTTTCTTTTTCTGTCATTTTCGATTACTTCGCATTTCATTTTTCAATTTTCTCAACTCCTTCGTTTCTCCCCCTTTTTGTATGCTTTCTTTTCTTTTTCGACTTCTTCGATTTTTATTTTTCTCCTCCTTATATTTTGCAGGTTTTTCTCGTCATATCTTTCATGACGCTTTTATCCTATTCAACTTCTTCTCCCCCTTTTTGTATTCAGCAAAAAGTGTAAAAAAAACTATAGAGGATACCAATGAAATATGAATATACATGATACCAATTAATGAATATGCATTAATAAACTCCCCCTGAAAGTATTATCTCCCCTTTGTAAAATATCAATTGTTAAAAATTAATTTTTGGGGATCCAACCGAAAGTCGGTTTTTCTTTCGAAACGTAGATGATATTAGGAATAAACGTTTCTTTGGGAATCCAAATTTTCTTTGTTTTTATCGTCCGTCTTGGGCTTTTGCAATTTGAAATATGATGTCCAATTTTTAAACATTTTTCACATCGGGGTATATTGAAATTTACGGATTCGTTTTTAGAACGCGGTTTGAATCCTAACCCCTCTTTATTTAATGTGTATTTTTGAACCGAGAGCATGTTTTCAAATTTCTCGTTTCCGAGAGAAAATTTCTTCGTTAAATTTTTGAGCTCGGTTTGAATTTTAACAAGATCATTCTTTAAAATATTCTCATTTTCAACGCATTTTGAATGATCATAAACAACAAATTTTCCCTTCTCTACAATTTTGGATTTCTCATTTTCCAATGATTTATTTTTAAATTGAAGGGATTTAATTTCTTTTAAAGCATTTTGATAATCTGTATGTAACAACTCGAATGCTTCAAAAAGTTTATCGTAAGTATTACTTACTTGGCTTTCGACGTCCCTGTCGTCGAATGAACTCCGAGCCATGAGCGCGAGATTATTTTGATTCATGAAATCTTCATCAGGATCTTCGTCGCTCCATGTTGCAACTAAGACCTCCTTTTGTTTTACTCGACAGTTCTTAGCAAAGTGGCCTGGTTTACCACATAATCGACAAATGTTGTCGAATTCCTTAGATTCGCCCGCTTGAATGTCCTTCTTCCTCCGGTTTAATAAGTGTTGGAACTTAATTAATATTTTTGGTATAATATGCCGATTCTTCGTCGCTTTCGTCCACCGCGATTTCTTCTTTCTTTTTCGACATTTTAGCCTTCATTGCTATCGACCTCTCCTTCGGTTTCGGTTTGGCATTCCGAGATTTTAGAACAATCTCGTAGTTGATAAGAGAACCAACGAGAGCACTAAAATCAAGATTATTTAGATCTTTAGATTCCATTATTGCCGTAATCGTACCGTCCCATTCTCGAGATAGTGATCGGAGAATTTTCTTTACTTTCTCACTAGTCGAAATTGGTTTTCCGAAACATGCTAATCCATTAGTGATGACCGAAAATCGGTCGAGCATAATCGAGATGGATTCGTCGTCCTTCATTTGGAACAATTCATAATCATGAAGGAGCATGTTTATCTTCGTCTCTTTGAGTTGATATGTACCTTCGTGTGTTACCTCAAGCAATTTCCAGATTTCTTTGGCACTATCACACGATTATATCCGGTTGTGTTCTTCCGGATTTATAGCACAGTATAATAATTGCGTGGCTTTGCAATTATAATGGTCGTTTTTTCAATCCGCATCATCATACTCTTCAAAGGTTTTGAGAGTTCTGTTTGAGTTCGTCAGAATTTTGGGACCAAGGCATATCACCTTCCATAACTCGATATCGTAAGCTCGGATGAAAATAGACATTTTCTTCTTCCAAGTCATGAAATTCGATCCATCAAAAAATGGTGGTTAGTTGAGAGCAAGGCCTTCGATTGGAGCCATTTGAAACGCCATTTTGGATATTCTCCTCGGATGTTAAGCCGCGTATTGGAGTACCTCTCCGATGCCAATTGTTGGTATAGAATCGGATATTTGCGCCGTTTGTGCGGAAGCGTAAATAAATTGCGTAAAATAAACCACACAAGGATTTATGGAGCTTCGGCTATTAACGAAGCCTACGTCCTCTATTGATGTATCTTTTTCTTTAGGATTAAGATCAAAACCTCTACGCCTCTCTTCTATCGGTCGAGGGATTACCGTTACAAGCTCGTCTTCTCTCGGTCCGAGTAAAATCGTTTTTTCTTTTCTATTGGATAAAGAATCAACCACTCTAGCTTTCTATTGGTACTAGATAAACCTCACGAAGATAGCGATTGTGATTCTAACAATGCCGGATACTTGATCCTAATAACAATGAATCCAATCGTATCTTTCCTTTTACCTCTCGTGTATAATGTTGAATGTATAAACACTCAAACTAACAATATAAGCTCAATATCACAACAACAATGTAAGTATATGAATATAAGATCAATGTCTTGATTGCTTGGAGTTGTTGTGTGGAATAATACCAAGGATAGTGGTATTTATAACCTTTATCCACCAAACTAGTCGTTAGTCTGTTTTGACTAATTAGCGTGCGCTAGGCTTTAGCGTGCGCTAGCCTCATTAGCGTGCATGTAGCGTGCGCGTAGCGTGCGCTGGACTGTGGCCAGTTTCAGTCCAGTGGCTTCGTTTCTTCCCTTACGTATGTTATGACTTCTTCGTTACGTACGTTATACTCTTTCTTTAGCGTGCGTTAATAATATAATATAACATGCGCTAAGCAATATATCCGGTGCCTTCATTTGTCAAAGTATCAGTTTGATATGCTGACTTTGACCTGCTTTTCCCAACGTTCTGATTGACTAGAATTCAAACTGATATTTAGCGTATGCTAAATATCATTCCTTACGTGCGCTAATACTGACTTCATTGCATACCTCATTCTGTGTTTGAATATCTTCAAAACGGTAACAATCCTTCGATAGCGTGCGTTAATGACTTGTGTGTAGCGTGCGCTACCTCATCAGCTAACTTCACTTCAGGTAACTTCGAACTTGGCTGATATGCAGAGAACTCCCGTTAGCGTGCGCTAACGTATGATGACTTGCATGCGCTAATGCAGTCCAAATTGCAACTTTTTGCGTCTTTATCTACTTCGTCATTTTGCTTCGCCTTTATGTTGTTTTGTTTTGTTTAGCAACTTAATCATCAAAACATAATTTATTAAAATGTGGAATAAATATTCCAACAATCTCTCTTTTTTTGATGATTACAAAACAACTCTTTGAATTGGATAAAACCTGAAAGATAAAAAATATATATGTATATTTATACGAATCAAAGTTTTCGGCTTTGATCGCTTTGGTTAGTTTCTCCAATCCTTTTCTTTTTCTGTCATTTTCGATTACTTCGCATTTCATTTTTCAATTTTTTCAACTCCTTCGTTTCACCCCCTTTTTGTATGCTTTTTTTTTTTTTGACTTCTTTGATTTTTATTTTTCTCCCCCTTCTATTTTGCAGGTTTTTCTCGTCATATCTTTCATGACGCTTTTATCCGATTCAACTTCTTCTCCCCCTTTTTGTATTCAGCAAAAAGTGTAAAAAAAACTATAGAGGATACCAATGAAATATGAATATACATGATACCAATTAATGAATATGCATTAATAAACTCCCCCTGAAAGTATTATCTCCCCCTTTGTAAAATATCAATTGTTAAAAATTAATTTTTGGCGATCCAACCGAAAGTCGGTTTTTCTTTCGAAACGTGGACGATATTAGGAATAAATGTTCCTTTGGGAATCCAAATTTTATTTGTTTTTATCGTCCGTCTTGGGCTTTTGCAATTTGAAATATGATGTCCAATTTTTAAACATTTTTCGCATCGGGGTATATTGAAATTTACGGATTCATTTTTAGAACGCGGTTTGAATCCTAACCCCTCATTATTTAATGTGTATTTTTGAACCGAGAGCATCTTTTCAAATTTCTCATTTCCAAGAGAAAATTTCTTCATTAAATTTTTGAGCTCGGTTTGAATTTTAACAAGATCATTCTTTAAAATATTCTCGTTTTCAATGCATTTTGAATGATCAATCTCAACAAATTTTCCCGTTTCTAGAATTTTGGAATTCTCATTTTCCAATGATTTATTTTTAAATTGAAGGGATTTAATTTCTTTTAAAGCATTTTGATAATCTGTATATAACAATTTGAAGGCTTCAAAAAGTTCATCGTAAGTATTACTTACTTGGCTTTCGACGTCGCTGTTGTCGAATGAACTCCGAGCCATGAGCACGAGATTATTTTGATTCATGAAATCTTCACCAGGATCTTCGTCGCTCCATGTTGCAACTAAGACCTCCTTTTGTTTTACTCGACAGTTCTTAGCAAAGTGGCCTGGTTTACCACATAATCGACAAGTGTTGTCGAATTTCTTAGATTCGCCCGCTTGAATGTCCTTCTTCCTCCGGTTTAATAAGTGTTAGAACTTATTAATATTTTTGGTATAATATGCCGATTCTTCGTCGCTTTCGTCCACCGGGATTTCTTCTTTCTTTTTCGACATTTTAGCCTTCATTGCTATCGACCTCTCCTTCGGTTTCGGTTTGGCATTACGAGATTTTAGAACAATCTCGTAGTTGATAAGAGAACCAACGAGAGCACTAAAATCAAGATTATTTAGATCTTTAGATTCCATTATTGCCGTAACCGTACCGTCCCATTCTCTAGGTAGTGATCGGATAATTTTCTTTACTTTCTCACTACTCGAAAGTGGTTTTCCAAAACATGCTAATCCATTAGTGATGACCGAAAATTGGTCGAGCATAATCGATATGGATTCGTCGTCCTTCATTTGGAATAATTCATAATCATGAAGGAGCATGTTTATCTTCGTCTCTTTGACTTGAGACGTGTCTTCGTGTGTTACCTCAAGAATTTTCCAGATTTCTTTGGCACTATCACATGATTATATCCGGTTGTGTTCTTCCGGATTTAAAGCACAGTATAATAATTGCGTGGCTTTGCAATTATAATGGTCGTTTTTACAATCTGCATCATCATACTCTTCAAAGGTTTTGAGAGTTCTGTTTGAGTTCGTCAGAATTTTGGGACCAAGGCATATCACCTTCCATAATTCGATATCGTAAGCTCGGATGAAAATAGACATTTATTTCTTCCAAGTCATGAAATTCGATCCATCAAAAAATGGTGGTCTGTTGAGAGCAAGGCCTTCGACTGGAGCCATTTGAAACGCCATTTTGGATCTTCTCCTCGGATGTTAAGCTGCGTATTGGAGTACCTCTCCGATACCAATTGTTGGTATAGAATCGGATATTTGCGCAGTTTGTGCAGAAGCGTAAATAAATTGCGTAAAATAAATCACACAAGGATTTATGGAGGTTCGGCTATTAACGAAGCCTACGTCCTCTATTGATGTATCTTTTTCTTTAGGATTAAGATCAAAACCTCTACGCCTCTCTTCTATCGGTCGAGGGATTACCGTTACAAGCTCGTCTTCTATCGGTCCGAGTAAAACCATTTTTCCTTTTATATTGGATAAGGAATCAACCACTCTAGCTTTCTATTGGTACTAGATAAACCTCACGAAGATAGACTGTGATTCTAACAATGCCGGATACTTGATCCTAATAACATCGAATCCAATCATATCTTTTCTTTTACATCTCGTGTATAATAAACACTCTGTTGTTGCCCAAAATATTATCCGGAGATAGATATTGCTGGAATGGATGGGCAGCAAAGAAAGTTGCGGGAGCACGTCCGTGGGAATGGAAATAACACAAGATTTGTCGGGTTTGTTAGGCCCGGGCTTGAATGCTCTCGCGAGATGTTATTAATACGAATACGTTTGGGTACAAATATTAATGTAAGAATGCGACTACAATGAGTGTAAAAGATCCTAGATATCTAGCTCTTGAGCGAAGCTCTGTGTGTTCTTGTTCTCGTTTCTGCCGACCGTCTTATGGGTTAAGAGGTCTCGAGAGTGAGAGAGAAAGATGTCCGAAGTGTATAGCGTTGACAAGAGATAAAGCCAACGTATGAGCTGAGATTCGAACCCTTTTTCCGTTGCTGGAGGCTCCCTATTTATAGGATTGGCCGTAGGTGGGCAATCGCCTTTCCTGTATTATAATAAGGGGGTGATCGTCTTTTAGCACATGAGTTTGTTGTCGTAAAGTCTGCGGCTGCTGCTGGCAGCCAGCTGTGCGGCCCAATGAGAAGTCCGCACGCGTCCTGAGTCGCTGTCCGGGAGGTCCCACTTTGTACCTTTCGGTGGGTCTGTCGGGAGGTGAGCAGATGGTGACAGACTGTGGTCAACGATCCATGTCCTGCGGCGCCTTTTCTTTACCTGCATGTGAGTCTCTGTCCGAGCTTCGTCTTTTGCCAACTAGACATGCTGGCTTTGCGTGGCAAGAGGCGGTCGTCATTGGCCGGGCACTAGAGTCGATCGCCAGGTGCCAAGAGATGATCGCCTTAGATGTCGATCACTCGGCACTGGGACTTGACCTGGGACCTTCGATCGGCCAATCTGCCTTGGTCTATTGGATTTTGGCTCGGTCGCCCGGTCTTTGTGTCGATCGCCTGTTGAGACGTATAAATCTCGACATAACAATTGCCCCCCAGCTTGCTCCGATGTTGAAGACATGGGGTGAGGTGGTTCTTACTGGCGATCGTTTGAGGATAAAGACGGGTGATCTGTTAAGCGGACTTTGGTCTCGGATTTGGGCGATCTGATCGATTGGCGAGCTATCTTCGGTCTTGTACCTGTAATTTTCAATTTTGCCTATCCCTCGTGGAAAGCTGATTGTTTCGTCGTTGAGGAATCGCGCACAGTCGCGTAGTTCGATGGACCGACCTCTATGACCGTGTCTTGTGCACGAACGACATTCCAACTGTAGGTTTGTCTCGTGACTCATTTTATTGTGAGGGTCCTCCGCTAGGCTGCGCCCGCCTTGTATTTAAACGAAGGGCGTGCGGTCTCGATCTGGAGGAGTCCTTGCGCGGGGCGTCGTCGGATTAATCTATTCCACGTCCGCGGCTTGTTAGCACTTTTATACCTCGGATCACCATGTTAGATGGCAATCCTCGATGGTATACGTTGTGACGGGGGTAGGGACGCGTCGCATTGTCCGGGTCCACCAAGTTAGATGATGAACCTTTGAGGGCGGGCGAGCGTGTCCACTGATTTGTTTGGAGGGTCCTTCGGCTATGCCCGCCTCGTATTTAAACGAAGGGCGAGCGATCGCAGCCCAAAGGAACCTTGCATTGTCGAAGCAGTCGGTTCCATCGACTTCCAGGACCATGGCTGCACTCTTCTACCTCGGATCGTCAAGTTGGATAGCGATCCTCGACGGTATACGTTGTGCGGGGGAGGCGATCTCGTGCCTTAGTCCATCATGTTAGATGATGAACTATAGATGGCGAGCGAGTCCTCCAGTTTCGGAGATGTTGCTTGATTTTGGCGATCGGGTTGGAAGACTGATGATCGTCGTTCTGATGCCGATCGAGGCATTTGATTCTGGCGATCGGGTCGGGAGACTGGTGATCGTCGTTCGGTCGTCGATCGCGTTGCTCATAGGTGAAAAAGTAACCTTTGCCGGGCCAAAAAGTCTGCGGCCTTGGCGCAGAAGATTGCATAGGTCAGGGGGATGTCCTTCGTAAGGTGCCTAAACATGGGTGAAAGACCATCGAATCCCCCTAGGACCGAGTAGAGGGCGATCTCGTCACTTACGGGCTAGCAGTTGAGGATAATCTTATCTACCCAGTCTATGTAGTCTGCATCGGAATCGTCTCCCCCTGCCTGATTTTCATCATGCGGTGGGGGCCTTCTAGTCCAGCGAACTTGGCGGTGAAGTATGTTGTGAAGTCATTCGCCAGTTGTTCAAAGGAACTGATGGATCGCGGTGGCAATAATACGTACCACCTATGGGCCAGGTCGCCCAGCGTTAGTGGGAACATTCGGCACCTGGTCGCGTCTGATACCCCACACCCGTTCATGTAGATTCGGAACTTTCTCAGGTGAGTCTCGGGCTCCGACCTCCCCTCATACAAAGATGTTTGCGAAGGAGCGATCCTATGCTGCATGGGGGCGAGCTCGATGTGGACTGTGAGTGGCTCGCTCGGCCCGGTGATCTTGCTATTGGCGCCTGCCCCAGTTTCTAGGAGCGCCTTCATGTCGTCGAGCTGGCGTTGCATTGCGGCCATCACTGTAGCTTGGTCGCTCGTGGTTTGGCTCTCGGAGCGGGTGCCGAGGCGATCGTGTACCGACCTCCTGGCTCCACGGTAGGCGATGAGGTAGTCGTCGCCGATCTTGGTTCTTCGACGAGGAGTCATATGGTCGGCCTGCCTTCTGAGAGTTAGGTATGCCGAACTCCTGGTGACGGATTCGGGCTCCGTCGTCTCATGGCTGGGACCAGAATGTCCCGGCTGCCACGATGGGTCGCTTCGTAGGCGGCTGAAAACGGAAGTGTCCCACCTTGCGAGCACCTTTTCTTGCGAATCGGGGCCTCCTGGCGATCGCTCGGCCAGTAACCCCTTGAACTTCCGTTTGCTCACGCGGCGGATGGCCGAGGGGATTATAGCGGGCACGTCGAATGCTCTCCGTCGCTCCCGTAGGATGGCTATGGCCTCTTCGATCTGTTCTGTGGTTTGGAACTGATCAAGCGAGAGGCTTGGGCCGTCCCTCGGGGGCAGGATCGAGAGTCTCGGGTCGCCACGGCTACCCTCCACCATAGGCTGGGGCTCGGATTGCGACGGAATCAGGTGTCCGGCGGATCGGCCAGTGGCTTTCTTCGATGTGGAGGCAGAAGTCATGATTCTGAAAGCTTTCTTTGAAGAGCAGTGAGTGTCTCTTGAAGTATATGCCCCGGACAACAGTGAGTGTTCTTCGAGACGGTAGGAATAAAAATGAAGGTTTAGATCCCCTTCTTCTAGCGGCAATTGTTGCTGCCCAAAATATTATCCGGAGATAGATATTGCTGGAATGGATGGGCAGCAAACAAAGTTGCGGGAGCACGTCTGTGGGAATGGAAATAACACAAGATTTGCCGGGTTTGTTAGGCCTAGGCTTGAATGCTCTCGTGAGATGTTATTAATACGAATACGTTTGGGTACAAATATTAATGTAAGAATGCGATTACAATGAGTGTCAAAGATCCTAGATATCTAGCTCTTGAGCGAAGCTCTGTGTGTTCTTGTTTTCATTTCTGCCGACCTTCTTATGGGTTAAGAGGTCTCGAGAGTGAGAGAGAAAGATGTCCGAAGTGTATAGCGTTGCCAAGAGAGAAAGCCAACTTATGAGCTGAGAGTCGAACCCTTTTTCCATTGCTGGAGGCTCCCTATTTATAGGATTGGCCGTAGCTGGGCGATCGCCTTTACTGTATTATAATAAGGGGGCGATCGTCTTTTATCACATGGGTTTGTTGCCTTAAAGTCCACGGCTGCTGCTGGCAGCCAGCTGTGCGGTCCAATGAGAAGTTCGCACGCGTCCTGAGTCGCTGTCCGGGAGGTCCCACTTTGCACCTTTCGGTGGGTCTGTCGGTAGGTGAGCAGATGGTGACAGGTTGTGGCCAACGATCCATGTCCTGTGGCGCCTTTTCCGGATCTGCATGTGATTCTCTGTCCAAGCTTCGTCTTTCGCCCACTAGACATGCTGGCTTTGCGTGGCAAGAGGCGGTCGTCATTGGCCGGGCACCAGAGTCGATCGTTAGGTGCCAAGAGACGATCACCTTAGATGTCGATCGCTCGGCACTAGGACTTTACCTGGGACCTTCGATCGGCCAATCTGCCTTGGTCTATTCGACTTTGGCTCGGTCGCCCGGTCACTGTGCCGATCGCCTGTTGAGACGTATAAATATCGACATAACACACTCAAACTAACAATATAAGCTCAATATCACAACAACAATGTAAGTATATGAATATAAGATCAATGTCTTGATTGCTTGGAGTTGTTGTGTGGAATAATACCAAGGATGTGGTATTTATAGCCTTCATCCACCAAACTAGCCGTTAGTCTGTTTTGACTAATTAGCGTGCGCTAGGCTTTCTTTTTAGCGTGCGCTAGTCTCATTAGCGTGCTTGTAGCGTGCGCGTAGCGTGTGTTAGACTGTGCCCAGTTTCAGTCCAGTGGCTTCATTTCTTACCTTACGTACGTTATGACTTCTTCGTTACATACGTTATACTCTTGATTTAGCGTGCGTTAATAATATAATATAGCATGCGCTAAGCAATATATCTGTTGCCTTCATTTGTCAGAGTATCCGTTTGATATGCTGACTTTGACCTGCTTTCCCCAACGTTCTGATTGACTATAACTCAAATTGATATTTAGCGTGCGCTAAATATCATTCCTTACATGCGCTAATACTGACTTCATTGCATACGTCATTCTGTGTTTGAATATCTTCACAACGGTAACAATCCTTCGATAGTGTGCGTTAATGACTTATGTGTAGCGTGCGCTACCTCATCAGCTAACTTCACTTCAGGTAACTTCGAACTTGGCTGATATGCAGAGAACTCCCGTTAGCATGCGCTAACGTGTGATGACTTGCGTGCGCTAATGTAGTCCAGATTTCAACTTTTTGCGTCTTCGTCTGCTTCGTCGTTTTGCTTCGCCTTTATGTTGTTTTGTTTTGTTTAGCAACTTAATCATCAAAACATAAGTTATTAAAATGTGGAATGAATATTCCAACAACCATCGTTCAAAACACTAGTTTCCGGAAACACCAATATCGAAACACATTTGTAAAAATGCACCACAATTAACCGCAGATCCACGCCTCTGTGGATCCCTACCGAGACCCCGTCGGATCTAACCCGTAGTGGTTAAAAGCAAGCTCGCGAACCCAAACCTCTGTGGACCCCCACCGAGACCCCGTCGGATCTAACCCGTAGTGAGCATACACACACACACCCATTACTCATGCAATACTAATATGCTAAGAATGTAAGTTCATTAGGAATACTTGCTAGAAATGGCCACTTACCCGACACAATTATCATCCTCAACACAATACTTCCATCATGAACAATCATTCATAACACAACGACACAATTAATATGGAATACACGATTCCACAACATTAAACCAATGGAAATATCATTAAAGTCCCCAACGTTCAAAATAATCAAATCAAAATCAATTCACACGAATCATATTCACGAGGGTAAAACAACCATCGTAAATCCATACTGTAAATTCTATTTGCAGGACAAAAAACGTATAAGAAAATACTTGCCTCAAAACCACGATCGAAATGAGACGATGGATGGGATGCGGTCGAACAGCCCCGAACTCCCGAACACTAACGAGAACGCGATAGCACCGCGAACACTACGAGAATAACATCACACGAATTATCAATCACCAAATGGGATTCAACTCGGAATCCTATAGCACCTATAATCCTCCGGAAGGAACAACAAAAACATGATTACGACGAGGATCAAGACCAAAACGACGAAGATTACAGCAAACTATCGAAGGAAAACTCATTCGAACATTTAATCAAACATTAAATGTTCACTACACCTCAAGAACACCGAAATCACCCTTCGGGTTGAAACGAACTGAAGATATGGATATACAATCCATAAAAAAAGTTTAATAATAACATCTAACACTAATCGATTTATCAAAATTGGATGGAAAACAAAATCAAGAACAAAACTCCCGAAAAGGTCAACTCCGGAGAATCCAGAAAATACCTCGAATTAATGACGAAGAACACGAATTGATGTTGTTAATCCACACCAAGAACTTGAGGAGGAGGATATCTCTAAGACAAATCGCCCAAAATCTCCCAAACAATCGCCCAAAACGAGAGGAAGAAGAAGAGATGAGAGGAAATGAAACGCTCTCCCAAAATCCCGCTGAAATAGGGCTAATCTGACTCACGTGCTGCGGCCCGGACTGAGTGTGCCACGGCCCGCGGCTAAAATTGCGAGCAGCAGCCAGCTTAGTGCCGCGGCCCGGCCAGCAGAGGGCCGCAGCCCGCGGTACAGCCACGCTAGGCTCACCGTGCAGTCTTAGCTATTTCAACCATAACTCCTTCGTCCGGACTCTGATTGACTCACCGTTTGAACCATTAGAAAGATAACTTGATGATATACAAATCTGGAATGATTCAGAACTTTTTGAGTTTCCAATAATTGATGGTGATTTTACAAAGTCGAACTCATACTTGGAAAAATCGCTTAAGAACACGGAACTCAACAAACGACACCGAAACGAACTCGGATGACAAAAAGTGTAGAATTAATCATTCTCAGAACGACAAAACGGTCACAATAGAGTCACTAATATGGACTTCCGCCAAAAAAAGAAAATTATCGGAAATGAAAATTACGGATATTACAGAGTATAAGTGGGAGATTGTTAGGCTTGTATACTTTAAATCATACTTTATGCTTGTAGTGCCTTATTTTCTTCTAACTACCTATAAGAATATTAATTATATTTAATCACATGTTTTGCATATTAATTCAAGTTAGTATTATGCAAGTATATTGTCTATTTATTTTTTATTGTAGCTAATGTGGTGTGTTGGTGTCACACGGAAGATCACATTATTGGTGTCTTATAAAATAATATAATAGTTTGAAACCTATATAATTACTATAAAAATTATATGAAAAGTTGTAATATATGCTTGAGATTGGTTGTTCTTGACTATTAGCATACATTAGCGTATTTACATACGTTGAACTGGATCGCAATGAGATAGTGTCTTCTGTACTGATTGTAAGCAGAACGTAAATATCGTATAATTATTATTTCTTAATTCTAAGTATATAATAATTAATTATTTATTTATAATATTTATTGCTTTGATTTACCATGGGTGAGAGTCACAGTGATTGACTCAATATGCTTCGTATCTTGGGCAATAATATTATTTATATGAAAATTATTATTATAATTAGAAATCATGTCCCGATTCGTACGGGTTGATGATGTTCCCTAGAGGAGCTCGATAATGATTATTATATTAAACCCTGCAGGTGAATTTAATATAATAACAAGATTCGGGTGGTACTACTCTAGGATAAGAAATTAATTAATTAATTAACGTTGTCAGTAGCTTAAATTAATTAATGGACATTCGATATCTTAAACACGGAAATAATATATTTATATAAGGAGCCCGATTTAATAAATTGGGATTTGAGTTGGAAGTGCAATATTTATTCTTTAGTGGATTGAATCGATATTAAACTCAATCATATTAGGAAGGGCTTAATATGGAAGGTTGAGTTACACTAAGAGTCCTAACCCTAATCCTCCTTAAGGTCCTTAGAGTAGTCCAAAGTGTATAAATATGACATGTGTAACACCCCAAAAAGGTGGCCATTATAGTGCCATGGACCCCACACTGGGACCCACCAGGCGAGACCCAAAATACGGATTAAATACGCAATACTTGTGATACCGAACCACAATAAATAGTACTTACTCCGATTAGGAGTTTACAGTAGTATGGCCAACGGCCTTATTATACACAGGATCCAAAATACAAGTATAATCCAAATAGAGATGGAATATACCTTAAATAACAATACATTCGGTCAACAATTTAAATAAAGCGGAAAGATAACATAACACGGTTTGAACATAATCGGACAATAAAAGACTTGGGGCCTCTGGACTAGTATCCTTCGAACCCTTCGCCGTCACCATGATCCTCCCGTGCCTTGCCTTTGCCTGGACCAAAAATACAACACAAGTATTTCGCCCAACATAGGGTCATATATACATCATAAATAATTTCTCAAGATATTATACAATTCACATATATTAGATCTCAAGGAAAACCTAACCAACGAACATACCCCTTGGGCGTATGAACGATTAGTCACAAGACGTCGAACACATCCAATTATACATGGACTATGAACGACCAAAATAATGTGGCTCAAGATGGACATCACAGTACGCCCGATTCGGAAATGTGTCAGTGCACATGTCCACCTCGTATACGGAATCCAGGATATACGTGGGACAATGTACCTAATTAGCCTCACGAACTATGTCTCGTTTGCACAGTACAATACGGAGACATCCACGCATGACTATATATGTACCTGGCTAAAAATCCTACACAATAACCAATCGGAACGCAGATATGATTCCGGATATGTCACGATAAAACATGATAATGAATTCAATAAATCACATATCCGATTAAGGATCAAGAAACTCACCGAAATGACAGTAACAATTGATGATATCAACGGTTCAAAAGTGACTAACTTGGGAATGCAATCCCATGATGAAAACGGAACATCATCAAGAATAATATCAAATCACGGATCACAAATTCACAAGTGTTTCATATACACGAAATGTATAACCATCACAAGAATCCAAATATCATTATAACCAAGAAAGATAACTTGCCTCAATACGGACACGAGAAAAATCCTCCCTTGACGAACGAACGAACGGCCCTCGACTAAGATCGGTTACTCGGACAATCCACCTTGAACGAAATATATTTCACTCAATAACACATTCATATAATCATCGATATCGAATTTAGTGAGACGACATCCTAATTTCTATTTGAATAGTTCAGCATTCTATATATATATATCTATCAACATTCCATTTCAAGAATTCCTACTAACTTCAATTCGTTCTTACGATTCGGTTATCATTTCAATATGTTCTCAATTATTCGTATGGTTCAAACAGGTAAGAATTTATCAAGAACAATCACTAAGAAGGACTTTATTAAAATATCGATATGCCAGTAGAATTTGCTATAAACATCATCAACGTTTTGAAAGTGATAATCCAAACAACTTAGTTTCACAAAAACATTTATTATTATTAAGGTTACTCAATGATTATAATCATCCGTACGAACCATGTATCATTCTTGTAATATTATTACTATGTTCATCGGTTATGAGTTCACCTAGTTAGGTTAACGATATTTTCGAGTTATACATCACAAGATCATCACGAAATCATCATCAAGGTGAATTAAACATCTCTGAACTATATCCTTATGTTGATATAATTCAAGGTTCAACCAAATCCGATGAAAAATCTAAGTTGATCTAGTTCAAAATCTTCCTAAGTATGATAGTTCGATTTAATATAATGATAACGATTCTACAAATCAACCTATCTAAAATGAAACTAAGGATTAATATTGTCTTAGTGATGTTAATAATTCAGCAAGAAGAGTGTGGTTCTACTAAACATGATCACCACCATTAAAACATCAAGAACACATCATTTCAAAACCCTTAATCACCATATTCATCACTAAGTTGTTAAAAGCTTAACTACCAACTTGTTATACTTGATTAATTCAATCATTAGGTGTAGTATACTATATTACTAACATCAAGACTACGAAAATAGAGAGTAAAATTGTACTACATACCTTCAGAAATGAAGAACAAAATACCAAATCCACAAGACCACACTCCAAGCTACAAGGATGACTCTAAACTTTCAATCAACAAGCTCCAAAAGCTCAAACACAAGTTGGAAGTAGGTAGAATTGGTCTAGGGAGGCAGGGGGTGATTATAGGGGAGAAAAATCGGAGTTGGACGTGCAAAATGAAAGACACAAGTTGTTGCGTTATACACATGTGAACAACATACGTTAGCAACTTTACGTACGCTACACCAAAAGTGTTACGTACGTAATCTAGTTCCAGAGGCTACTGACTCAAAACATGAACAACATTACGTACGTTACGGCTTGGATCATTACGTACGTAATGCAGGTCAACTAGGCTGCTACAAAAAGATCAGATATTCGAATCACGCCCGACCCCACATGCCGAAACTTGAGATCGGATAAGACTACAAGCATTACGTATGTAAACAGCACTCCCTTACGTACGTAAATCCAATCAAGATAGCGTACGCTAGGCTAAAGTGTTAGCGTACGTTAAATACAGAATTACTAGCCCAAAAATGTACCTATCTATATAACGTCAAGAAAGCAATCACAGTGCGAATGATAGTTATATTCAAGTGTATTACGATATATTCCAACATCAATGAACATTAAACCAATGCAACAAGATTATAAAAGTATTGAATTATCCGAATAAACAGTAGGTAAGAATTTCCATCGGATATTACATACCCCCCTTAAAAGGAGTTTCGTCCCCAAAACTAAGGGGTAAATAATTCGGGATACCTCTCTTGCATGCTGCTCTCCGTCTCCCACGTGGCCTCCTCGACTCCTTGTCGTGACCACTGAACCTTCAGTAGGGTAATCGTCTTGTTCTGCAACTGTTTGACCCCCCTCTCAAGTATCCGTACGGGGCGCTCTTCGTACGAATGATCCTCCACTATTTCAATCTCATCGAACTGAAGTATATGACTCGGATCAGCAACATATTTCCTCAACTGGGAGACATGGAACACGTTATGAATCTGGCTCATAGATGGTGGCAACGTCAGGTGATAGGCCAGATCGCCTACTCGTTCCAAAACCTCAAACGGCCAGATATACCTCGGACTCAACTTGCCTCTCTTTCCAAAGCAAAAAACACCTCGAGTAGGGGACACCTTCATTAGTACATGGTCGTCGACCTCGAACTCAAGCGGTCATCGACGGTTGTCTGCGTAAGACTTCTGTCGGATTTGAGCCGTTAACAAATGACTCCTAATTAGGGTGATCTTCTCATGGGCTGCTAACAACATATCAGGTTCTGTACCCAAAGATTCAGATAGGTCGTCCCAACACAAGGGAGACCTACAACGATGGCCATACAATGCTTCATAAGGTGCCATCTGAATCGAAGCATGCCAACTGTTATTGTAAGTGAATTCCACCAAAGGTAGTTGGGCCTCCCAATCATCCTTCCAGTCAAGAGCGCACGCCCTCAACATATCCTATAGAGTTTGGATAGTCCTTTCAGACTGACCATCAGTCTGCAGATGAAATGTCGTACTGAAGTTCAACTGCGTACCCATTGTACGATGAACTACTTTCCAGAAGTGATAAATGAATCGCCCATCACGATCCGATACAATACTCTTGGGGGTACCATGCAACCTTACAACCTCTTTAATAAACAGTTTGGCCAATCTCTTGGGTCCCCATGTGTCTTTAATCTCCAAGAGGTGGGCTGATTTGGTCAGACGGTCCACAATCACCCAAATCGTATTCATCCCTCGGCGACTTGTTGGCAAGCTAGTGATAAAATCCATCGATATGTCCTACCATTTCCACTCGAGAATCGGGAGTGGTTTTAGCATCCCTGCAGGTCGCTGATGCTCAATCGTAACCTGCTGACACGTTAAACATCTGGAAACGAATTCTGTGACTTCACGCTTTATATTCCCCAACCAATAACATTGCTTCAAATCCTTATACATCTTGCTAGATCCCGGGTGAATGGAGTACGGGGTAGCATGGCCTCTTTCAGGATAGAGTTTCTCAACTCTTCGTCTGCGGGTATACAAACTCGATTCCTGAAGCGTATCAATCCATCCTAGTGGATTACAAATCCAGGGGCTTTCCCTTGAGTTACTTCATCCCGAACTCGAGATAATAATGGGTCCGTGACCTGCTTCGATCTGATTATATCATCAATGTTTGATGAAATCTCAAGTGTGAAAAGTTGTCCCTGAATACGCTATAACCAGACTTCGATTTCTGGCCTTACGAACTCTAACTGCAATTCCCTCTGGACTGTCAAGCGGGCAAGCATCTGCTCCTGTACTGTCTTACGACTCAAAGCGTCAGCAACCACATTTGCTTTACCCGGATGATAAAGGATCTCGATATCATAGTCTTTGATCAGCTCTAGCCACCTTCTCTGACTCATGTTTAGCTCCTTCTGAGTAAAAATGTACTTCAGGCTCTTGTGATCCGTAAAAATCTGATAAGTAACTCCATACAGATAATGACGCCAAATTTTCAAAGCAAAGACCACAACTGCTAGTTCCAAGTTATGGGTCGGATAGTTGACCTCGTAAGGTCGTAGTTGTCTTGAAGCATAGGAGATCACCTTCCCGTTATGCATTAGTACACATCCAAGACCCTGTTTAGACACATCACTATACACTACGAATCCTTCCGTTCCTTTTGGTAGAACCAAAATAGGTTCCAAAATCAACCGACTCTTGAGTTCATCAAAACTCCACTGACATGCCTCTGACCATAAATACTTCTTATCCTTCCTCATAAAATTAGTCATCAGTTGGGCAATCTTAGAATAACCTTCCACGAACCGTCGGTAATAACCTGCTAGCCCCAGGAAACTGTGAACTTCCTTCACGTTCTTCGGAGGTAGCCAGTCTCGGATAGCTTCTGTATTCTGTGGGTCTACTCTCACCCCATCATCTGATATCACATGTCCGAGAAAGATAACTTCACGCATCCAGAACTCACATTTAGAAAATTTCCCGTAGAAAGATAACAACACATCCTTAAATAACAATACATTCGGTCAACAATTTAAATAAAGCGGAAAGATAACATAACATGGTTTGAACATAACCGGACAACAAAAGACTTGGGGCCTCCGAACTAGTATCCTTCGAACCCTTCGCCGTCACCATGATCTTCCCGTGACTTGCCTTTGCCTCGACCTAAAATACAACCCAAGTATTTCGTCAAACACAGGGCCACATATACATGATAAATGATTTCTCAAGATATTATACAATTCACATATATTAGATTTCAAGGAAAACAACCCAACCAACGAACATACCCCTCGGGCGTATGAACGATTAGTCACAAAATGTCGAACATATCCAATTATACATGGACTATGAACGACCAAAATAATATGGCTCAAGATAGACATCACAGTACGCCCGATCCGGAAATGTGTCAGTGCACATGTCCACTCCGTATACGGAATCCAGGATATACGTGGGACAATGTACCTAATTTGCCTCGTGAACTACGTCTCGTGTGCACAGTCCATTACGAAAACATCCTCGCATGACTATATATATGCCTGGCTAAAAATCCTACAAAATAACCAATCGGAACGCAAATATGATTCCGGATATGTCACGATACAACATGACAACGAATTTAATAAATCACATATCCGATTAAGGATCAATAAACTCACCGAAATGACAATAAGGATCGATGATATCAACGGTTCAAAAGTGACAAACTTGGGAATGAAATCCACAATGAAAAAGAAGCATCATCAAGAATAATATCAAATCACGGATCACAAATTCACAAGTGTTTCATATACACGAAACGTATAACCATCACAAGAATCCAAATATCATTATAACCAAGCAAGATAAGTTGCCTCAATACGGAGACGAGAAAAATCCTTCCTTGACGAACGAACGAATGGTCCTCAACTAATATCGGTTACTCGGACAATCCACCTTGAACGAAATATATTTCACTTAATAACACATTCATATAATCATCGATATCGAATTTAGTGAGACGACATCCTAATTTCTATTTGAATAGTTCAGCTTTCTATATATATATATATTTATACATCTCTATATATATATATATCCACATTCCATTTCAAGGATTCCTACTAACTTCAATTCGTTCTTACGATTCGGTTATCATTTCAAGATATTCTCAATTATTGATATGGTTCAAATAGGTAAGAATTTATCAAGAATAATTATTAAGAAGGACTTTATTAAAATATCGATATGCCGGTAAAAACATCATCAACTTTTGAAAGTGATAATCCAAACAACTTTTTTTCACAAAAACATTTATCATTATTAAGGTTACTCAAAGATTATCATCATCCGTATGAACCATGTATCATTCTTGTAAAATTATTACTATGTTCATCGGTTATGAGTACACCTAGTTAGGTTAATGATATAGTCGAGTTATACATCACAAGATCATCACGAAATCATCACCAAGGTGAATTAAACATCTCTGAACTATAACCTTATGCTGATATAATTCAACCATTAGGTGTAGTTTACTATATTACTAACATCAAGACTACGAAAATAGAGAGTAAAATCGTACTACATACCTTCAGAAATGAAGAACAAAACACCAAATCCACAAGAACACACTCCAAGCTACAAGGATGACTCTAAACTTTCAATCACCAAGCTCCAAAAGCTCAAACACAAGTTGGAAGTAGGTAGAATTGGTCTAGGGAGGCAGGGGGTATGATTATAGGGGAGAAAAATCGGAGTTGGACGTGCAAAATGAAAGACACAAGTTGTCTTTTTATAACTGCACAGTTCGTTACATGCGTTATACACATACGAATAACGTACGTTAGCAACTTTACGTACGCTACACCAAAAGTGTTACGTATGTAATCTAGTTCTAGAGGCTACTCAATCAAAACACGAACAACATTACGTACATTACGGCTTGGAGTATTACGTACGTAATGTAGGTCAACTGGGCTGCTACAAAAAGGTCAGATATTCGAATCACGCCCGACCCCACACGCCGAAAGTTGAGATCGGATAAGACTACAAGCATTACGTACGTAAACAACACTCCCTTACGTACGTAAAGCTAATAAAGATAGCGTACGCTAGGCTAAAGTGTTAGCGTACGTTAAATACAGAATTACTAGCCCAAAAATGTACCTATTTGTTCAACATCAAGAAATCAATCACAGTGCGAATGATATTTATATTCAAGTCTATTATGATATATTCCAACATCAATAAACATTAAACCAATGCAACAATATTGCAACAGTATTGAATTATCAGAATAATACAACGCTAGGTAAGAATTTCCGTCGGATATTACAACATAGGGGGAAGGGGGTTCGGCCGTGACACACACCTTACACTAGGGTTTCAATTTTTTCTTCCAAGTATTTTATTGTGGATCTTTATTTGTGTCTTTGATTCTACAAGTGAGATAACACTTTAATTCTTGCTATCAATTGAAATTACTTGAAGAAAAAAAAAATCGAGAGTTGTGAGAATCTCCATTATCAAGCAAGATACGGTAGCTCGTTGCCCACAAAATGTCCGTATTAAGATGGGATCATACTCTAGAAGGTTTTGAGGAAGTGATCGATAGTAGCAACCACTTCGCTTCAAAAGGAAATATCCTATGATCTCTTTATCTAGATTAGGATATTAAATTCACCAACAATATTATTTAATAAATATTAAATAGTATTAAATTACTTATTAATATTAGTAATTAATTATTTAGCATGCCTAAATAGATTTTGTGCTCATGGATGCCTAAAATGCTTTATTCGAATACTAGCAACTTCGCTGCCGCTGCATTTTATTTCCAACATAAACGCCATATGATCTTTTTCTCCTCGGATGTTAAGCCGACTATTATAAGAGAACTGCTCGGATACCAATTGTTGGGTTGGTACCGTCACTAGAAAGGGGGTTGAATAGTGCGGTTAAGAGTAATAAACTCTTTTTGCACAGAAGCGATATATAAGTACGGAAATAAAAATGACACGGAGATTTATAGAGGTTCAGCAACGTGTCCTCTATCCTGCACTATCTTTTTCCATATGTTCAAGATAAACCTTTATGCCTTGTCTTCGATTGGCCGGAGGTAAACCGTTACAATCTTGTCTTTAATTGGTCCAAGATAAACTGTTACAATCTTGTCTTCAATCAATCCAAGATAAACCATTACAGTCTTGTCTTTTTGTCGGTCCAATATAAACTGTTTTTCCTTTTTTATCAGATAAGGAAACAACCTTTCTAACCTTTTATCGGTACTAGAAAAAACTCACTCGGGTTTAGATTATGATTCTAGTAATGCCGGATCCACGATCCTAGTAACACCAAATCAAATTTATAATCCTTTTTTCCTCTCGTGTATGATTGAGTGAATTAAACACTCAAACTCTGATCAATTAAGCTCGACTATAACAACAATAATGTATATATTAATTTCATATATATATATATATATATATATATATATAAGTTCCTTGAAGTTGTTGTGTTGATGAATACCAAAATAAATGGTATTTATAGGCTTAAGAACCTGTATGGCCATTGCTGTCTGTTGTCCTTAGTGTGCGCTAATATACCCTTTAGTGTGCGCTATCTGCTTCTGTCAATTATGCCAGTTGTGTTGAGGAGTTTTTATAATGGTAATAATTCGAACTTTAGCGTGCGTTAATATACTCTTTAGCGTGCGCTATTGAGTCCACACTAGATTCAAATATCTTTTACATATACGCGTGATTTCCGCATTGAAAGCTGTGCAATGGTCATCTGATCAATGGTAGTATTTTGACTTTAGCATGAGCTATTTTTATTAGTTAGCATGCACTAACTGTATAGTTGAACAACTGTCAATCTTCATTTAGCGTACGTTGCCTGATATTCCTTTGAAGTATTCTGCCTTGTGCATTAACGTGCGCTAGTGAACATACTAGCGTGCATTATCTGCTTCGATGAGAAAATGCAGAACTCACTGTGCTAGTATACAGTTTAGCATGCGTTAACTGCGTTGATTTTCTGGCCAACTCCTTCACCTTCAACTCTTGTTATCTTAATTGTTGTTTTGACTTAGTTATTAACACGTCGTCAAAATCCTTTAATATATTTGTATGGAATAAAATATTCCAACATACTGGATTTAGATTATGATTCTAATAATGCCGGATCCACGATCCTCATAACACTGAATTAAATCTATAATCCTTTCTTTCCTCTCGTGTATGAATGAATGAATCAAACACTCAAACTTTTATCAATTAAGCTCGTTTACAACAACAAATATTGTGTACGATATCCCAGATGAATGTATAATATGATTGAAGTTGTTATCTATTAAATACCAAATGAAGTGGTATTTGTAGGCTTGGAGCCTGAATAACCGCTTTTGTCTGATGCCTTTAGCGTGACCTTACTTTAACATGCGCCAACGAGATTTGGTCAAATATGGCAGTTTTGAAACATTATGTTGACAGTTTTGTCCAACGGTCATAAATAGAATGTAGTGTGCGTGAATAAGCACCATAACGTGCGTTAGTAGTAGGCAATCCTTGAAAGTATACATTCGGAAAGATACGCGTGATCTCCATGCTGAAAAGTATGCAATGGTCATCTCACAAACGATCATAATTTGAACTTAGCGTGTGCTAGTGTCAGTTAGCGTGTATTAATTGTGCAGTAGAACAACATCACATTTCCAGTTTAGCGCGCGCTAGACTCCTGTATTGGCGTGCATTAATAGTCCTTGTTTTGGCCACTCTCTATCTCAGTATATTAGAATGTGCTATGCATCACTTGTAGCGTGCGCTATTTTCAGTATATTAGCGTGCGCTATGCATTACTTGTAGCGTGCACTATGTTTCAGTTCTGCTTTTATTTTATGGCCAACTCTTGCGCCTTTGGCTGTTGTTAATTAATTATTATTTTTCTTGATTATAACACATCATCAAAATTTTTTAATATATATATATATGTTGAATAAAATGTTTCAAAACAATCTCCCCCTTTTTGGTGATGACAAAACAACAATTCTTGATGCGATGTATACCTGTAAAAATACTCGTGGAAAATATAGATCAAAGTTTTCGACATTCTAAGTTATTGTTTGTTATCCAAAGGACGATATTCTCTCCCCTTACTCGAAATCGTGGTGTATAAATCTACATCTCTTCTTTCCCTTTTTGTCATTAGCAAAAAGTATATAGAAAAAAATATATATGAATAATATCAATAGAACTCATGTGACAAAAAATGGTTATACTCTCCTAGAATTTTACAATTAAATGATTTTTATTAAAAATAATAACTCCCCATGAGTTTAGTACCAAATTGTTGAGAATATAAAAACATAAATAATAGGCAATTAAATTGAGGTTTTGGGGATCCAACCAATTCTAGGTCATTTTATATTTGGCAGATAGACGACATTTGGAACTATGGTACCTTTTGGAATCCATATTTTAGTAATTTTAACTGTTCGTCTTAGGCTTTTGAAATTCGAAAAATGGTGCCCAATTTTCAAACATTTATCAATTTGTTCGGATCCAGCTATTTGTTTATTCAAAAAAAAATTGAATAGAAAGAAGTTTTTCAAACTTATCATTTTCAAATAAAAATGTATTTGTTAAATCTTTAAGTTCATTTTGAACTTTTAGAAAATCATCTTTCTTCAATTTTCTTTTTCTAAGAATAAGGAATGATCATTTTTATTTAACTTTCCTTTTCTTTTACTTGGTATTTCATCTTCCAATGTTTTATTTTTTTACTTTAAGTGATTTATTATCCTTTACTGAATTTTAAATGTCCGTATGTAATAACTCGAAGGCATTAAAAAGTTTGTCTTGAGCCGAAGTACTTAACTGGCTTTTGTTGTAACTATCGTAGTATGAGCTCCTTGCCATGAGCGCGAGACTATTATGAACTTTCATATTCTTCATCAACGTCACTCCAAGTGGCTATTTCAACTTCTATTCTAGAAGTTGAACCACGACAATTTTCCACAAAGTTGTCGGGTTTCCTACAATTTCGATAATTATTGTCGAACCTTTTTGACTCATTTCGGGATTGCGATTTGATGTCTTTTCTTTCCTGGTTTAATGTATTTTGATATTTATTGATGTTTTTGACATATAATGTAGATTCTTTGTCATTATCATCAATCGGGATTTCTTATTCATTATTTGACATATTTTTAGCTTTGAGAGCGATAGATTTCTCTTTGAGCTTCGGTTTGGCGTTTTCTGATTCTAACACAATCTCATAATTTATTAGCGAGCCAACAAGGGCGCTAAAATCTAAAGTGTTGAGATCTTTCGACTCCATAATAGCCATGAGCGTCCATCCCATTCATGGAGTAGGGATCGTAATATTTTCTTCATTTTTTCACTACTCGATAACGGTTTACCAAAGCAAGCTAGTCCATTTTTGATGATCAATATCGGTCGAGCGTATTTTATACGGACTCGTCATATTTCATCATGAATAACTCGTAGTAGTAGTAGAGAATTATATTTATTTTTGTCTCCTTGACTTGAGTTGTTCCTTCACGAGTGACCTCGAGCATTTTTTAAATTTCTTTGGCACTTTCACATGAAGAGATTTGATTGTGTTCTTCTTAATTAAGAGCACAATATAACAATTGTATTGTTTTACAATTGTAATGCGCATTTTTTCAATCCTCTTCAAAGATCTTGAGTGAACCATCAGATAGGAACTTTTGGACCAAAACACTTCTAGATTTCAATATCATAAACTCGAACGAAGATTGACATCTTTTTCTTCCATATCATGAAATTTAATCTGTCGAAAATGATGGTCAGTTTAATGCAAGACCTTCACCTGAGAAAAAGCATAGGCCATCAGATCTTTCTCCTTAGATGTTAAGTTGACTACTTAGAGACCGCTCTGATACTAATTGTTGGGTTGGCATCGCCACTAGAAGTGGGGTTGAATAATACGGTGAAGAGTAATGAACTCTTTTCATGTGCGGAAGCGATTGATAAGTGCGAAGAATAAATGACATAGTGATTTATAGAGGTTCGGCCCTAACTGGTTTACAACCTCTCTCCTTTATCATTTTCCATAGGTTCAAGATTAACCTTTCCGCCTTGTCTTTGATAGGTCCGAGGCAAACCGTTACAATCTTGTTTTCTTATCGGTTAAAGATAAACTGTTATAATATTGTCTTCTATGGAGCCAAGATAAAACGTTTTTCCTTTTCTATCGAACAAGGGAATACATTTTCTAACTTTCTATCGGTACTACAAGAACCTCACTGGATTTAGATTATGATTCTAACAATGCCGGATCCGCGATCCTAATAACACCGAATCCAATCTACAATCTTTTCTTTTCTCTCGTGTATGAATAAATAAATCAAACACTAAAATATTATCAATTAAGCTCATTTACATCAACAAATAATGTGTATGAATATCTCAGATAAATGTATAATATACTTAAAGTTGTTGTCTATTGATACCAAATGAAGTGGTATTTATAGGATTTAGAGCCTGAATGGCCGTTGCTGGCTGATGCCTTTAGCGTGTGCTAATACTTTACTTTAGCATGCATTAACGACCTTTCATATTGTAGATGTAGGTTTTGTAATACCCGGTTGTAATTCATGTCATTTCAAATCTCTTCAATGTGCGAATTGTGTTTTGTTGGGCGAACTCTTGTAATCGTTGCTTGGAACCACCGTTTTGGGGTTTCCGTACTTCCATTTCGTGTTATTGTTTCCCACATATTGAATCCTATTACTTTTATTCTCTTCCCGGGTCATTTTTCATCATTTTAGGACCCGAGGGGGGTGTGGGCCGTGGCACAAGGAGTGTGCGCCGCGGCACACACATTTTCTAGACTGCCGAAAGCTCAGACCTTGTGCCGCGGCACATGCCGCAGCAGGCCGCGCACACCGCTGAGTCACCGCCGCGGCACACTGTCTGGCCGCGGCACACTCGTGTTGCATCTTCGGCCAAAACCATCTCAGACCTGTGCCGCTGGCAAGACGCCAAAGCCGCGGCACACCGCGAGCCACAGGAGGCTGGGCTGTGCCGCGGCATACTTCGGCTGAGCCGCGGCACACAATGCGGTCAACTGCATAATTATGCTTTTTGAGCGAGATGCAGATCATTTCTCCATTTCTTCTCCTACCTGCGAGAGAGAGAGCTTGAGGGGAGGAGCTTCTCACCATCTATCACTTGTGTGTTGGATTTTTATCATTTTCATTCAGTTGGGAAGCCCGGATAGTGGATCTAACGCGTATTCTTCGGATCATAGTGCTTGGATCTTCAAGAGATAATTTCTTAAACATCTTGGATTTTGATTTTGTAATGAGTAATGATGTTTTGTATTTTAAAATCATGGTGTATTAAGTGATATATGCATGATTATGGGCATGTTTGATTATTCATTGGATTATTGAAGGATTATTCAAGAACACTTTGAATATTGTGTTGGATTTTGGGATTTTTCGTAGATTTGTCCGATTTATCCGATTTGAAGCTTGAGAACCTTGAGATTGTGATGTATCTCTACCGTATGCATGCTTTTCCTACGATTTTACGGATTTGATTGTGCCGTTTCGGACTTTTGGGAGTTTGAGTGATTTTCCAACCCCTAGTTATTTATCCGTGTATTTTCGGGAATCGTAGACTGGTTTCGGGAATTTCTTCGTGTAATTTGAGTATGGATAATTGACTATCATATTCCTTGCGAATCGTTTAGGTGCCGGAAGCGCGTTCTGGGACCTACCGAACTCATACCGTTTTTCGGTTCGAATTCTCGATGTCTCAAAGGCAAGTATATATTTATGATTGTACGTTCTCGACTTTGAAAGTAAGATATATTGATGGCATGATATGAACGAACCGTTTCCACGGTATTTATATATGTATTGATGGCATGATATGAACGAACCGCTTCCACGGTATTCATATATGTATTGATGACGGATGATATGAACGAACCGTGTCCACGGTATTCATATATGTATTGATGACGGATGATATGAACGAACCGTTTCCACGGTATTCATATACGTCTTGATGTGATGGTATGAGGTTTAGTTATTCCGGAATAGTAGTCTTGAATTTATGAATTGACGGTTACATTTTACTTTATTATCGAGGAGTATTGTGTTTCATATTTGATATACTTGCACTAGCTATTTGACGGCTAACCCCTTTATGGGGGAAATACTTTTTATGTATTTCAGGTTCCAGGAGAGCGGACAGGCAGGTACCGGGTCGGCATGAAGATGGTGGGCAAGTGTGATACTGTTTCTTTCCTCTGATTATGTTTTGAGTTTTCCATTCAGTGTTGTTGAACTGGAATGGTTATTGAATACTCGAGTATTGTTTTCCATTTTCCTTGATGTTACGGCCTGTGTTTCCCGAGGTATTGATTCGTGTTGTGATGTCTTTGGATACATTGGTTACGTTTTGAATACCCTTGTATTGTTCTTCATTCCATTGTGTGTAGACCCTCTCGGTCAAAATTTATAGTTCCGCATATGTTTAGCCTTGTGGGCCCCACAACGGGGCTTACAGCGCTGTAATATTCCCTGAATAACTTGGGGGTGTTACAGAATATGGCATCAGAGCTTAGGTCTATGGATACCTAGGCTGTCGGTCTTTTGGGTCGAATGAGTCGTCATTTGTCCACAATATCACTACTCTGCCATCATCACAGTGCGACCGGTACTTGTAAGACCTCTTACTCTTCTGGTGTTTCCGTATTCATTATGCTTCTTTTTATTGATATTCTTGAGAATAGATCACCTTAATGACGTGCGATTGAACTGTACTTACGTGCCTTATATTGTTCTTCAGTATGTCAGCTGGTAGGGGCCGTGGCCGTGGTCGTGGCCGTGGACGAGGAAGAGGTCGTGGCGCGGCCGTTTCCATCGGGCCATTCGGGTCGACCAACCTGACTTGTCGAAATCGGTGCATCGACACCGAAAGTCGATTGACCATCGAACGGCCAGGGGAACAACGCGGACGTTGGAGTTGCGAATGCACTTCAACAATTGGCTACTCAGATGACCCTTTTAGCCCAAACTGTTCAGCTGAATAAGCCGAACCCAAACACGAATGCCTTGCTTCAGAATGTAATCCGTATGCACCCTCCACAGTTTGGCGGTGACACAGACCCGTTAGGCTGGGAAGATTGGCTAGCGGAATTGGAAAAGATTTTCGAGGCGGTTGATTGCCCCGAGGTGAGGAAAGCACCGATTGCTCAGTATTTCCTCACTAAGGAGGCCGCTACTTGGTGGAAGGTCATCAAGCCACAGGATCGTATTGCCACGTGGGATGAATTTAAGGAGCTTTTGGAGGCCGAGTTTTGTCCTTGGCCGGTGCGAGAGGGTCGAATCCGAGCCTTTTTCGAGGCTAAACCACAAGATATTCCCGTTTCGCAGGCGATCGTAGAGTACAACCAACAATTGATCCATGTGAAGGATCAAGTGCGTAACGAGCGTGATAAGATCCGTTATTTTGATATGCGGATGAATTTGGACTTACGACGGTACATGGCCGGATTTGCTTATACCACACTGAAAGAGTATCAGGACAGAGCTTTAGCCCATGATATGTTGAACCCCGACAACGATACCGCTGAAGAACTGAAGAAGCAGAAAGTCCCGGGAAATTTTTCTGGCTTTAAGGGTGGCAACTTTCAGAGGTCGCAGACGACTAACCGTTCTGTCGGACAGTCGTCACGTTCTAATAAAGGAAAGAGGGGTTACCATCCTACTCCGGGTACCACAAATCGCACGATGACTTGCTATAATTGTGGCCGTCCAGGCCACTTTAATTTGGAATGCAACTTTCCACCATTGAAGTGTCACACGTGCGGACAGATGGGACATAGAGCGGCTTATTGTTCCGAGCCGAATCAGACTTTGGACATTCGGGCTTCTGCCCCAACACCACTTGATCAGGGTGTAAATCAGCGACAATCTTTTGGTCAACCTCATCAGAATTTCGGCAGGGGCCGGGGACGGGGTCAGAATGCTGGGGGGGGGGAACTCTAGCGTCGGTTCGGTACAACCACGGGTTTATGAGATGCGTCGAACAGACGAACCCGACGCGGCGGTGGCTTCAAGTGCCATCCATATTTTATCTTATCCAGTCCGTGTACTTTTTGATATGGGTGCTACACATTCTTTTATTTCTTTAGAGTGTGTACGCTGTTTTAATATAACTTGTTTGACTGCTTGCGACCCCTTCATCGTGAAACTGCCTAGCGGGGATAGAATTGTGGGGAACCGGGAGATTAGAGATTTCCCAGTGATTATATCCGGTATTGAATGGTTATCGAATCTGATTGTAGTTAATATGGAAGGCGAGGACGTGATTCTCGGCGAGGATTGGCTTGATAGTCACCAAGCGATTATGAATTACCGTACCAAGGTTATCACCATGATGACTAAAGACGGATCTGAGTACTCATTTTTGCGACGTAAGTCGGGCCAATCCAAGTTACTTATCAGTGCCATGAAGGCCGTAAAACTTTTGAATAAAGGTTGTACGGGATATTGGTGTTATGTCTTGAAAACGGAAGGAAATGAAGTCGATTTCTCTTCGATTCTGGTTGTTAATGAGTATCCCGATGTTTTTCCAGATGATCTCCCGGGATTACCGCTAGATCGAGAGATAGAATTTACCGTAGACTTAGAGCCAGATGCGGCTCCGATTTCTAAAGCACCTTATCGGATGGCACCTTCCGAGATGCAGGAATTGAAGACTCAGTTGGGAGAACTTCTGGAAAAAGGGTACATCAGACCGAGCGCTTCGCCTTGGGGCGCGCCTGTTCTTTTCATGAGGAAGAAGGATGGTTCACTACGTTTGTGCATCGACTACCGTGAGCTGAGCAAAGTAACCATCAAGAACAAGTATCCTTTGCCTCGTATAGACGATTTATTTGATCAATTGCAAGGGGCTGCGGTTTTCTCGAAGATTGATTTAAGATCCGGGTATTATCAACTCAAGGTGAGGGAGTCCGACGTTCAGAAGACGGCGTTTCGGACGAGATATGGGCATTATGAATTTGTGGTTATGCCATTTGGGTTAACTAATGCGCCGACAGTATTCATGCAGTTAACGAATAAGATATTCATCGAGTACCTCGACAGGTGTGTAGTCGTCTTTATTGAAGACATCTTGATCTATTCTCGAGATAAGGAGGAACATGCCCGACACTTGCATTTGATTTTGGACATTTTGAGAACCGAGCGCCTCTATGCAAAATTCTCGAAATGTGAATTTTGGTTGGAAGAAGTTATGTTTCTCGGCCATGTGATTTCGGCCGAAGGGGATCGTGTATACCCACAGAAGATTGAGGCAGTGCTAGATTGGGCACCGCCTAAAAATGTTAAGGAAGTTCGTAGCTTTTTGGGCCTTGCTGGGTATTACCGTCGGTTTGTCGAGGGGTTCTCGAAACTCGCTCGGCCGCTTACAAAATTACTCCAGAAGACCGAAAAGTTTATTTGGACAGATGAGAGACAACAGAGCTTCGATGAACTGAAGAGACGATTGACTTCAGCTCCGATTCTAACTTTACCACATGGTAGCGAGGGCTTTGCAGTTTATAGTGACGCTTCGGGTCAAGGCCTGGGCTGTGTACTTATGCAGCATGATAAGACGATAGCCTTTGCGTCACGACAATTAAAGCCTTATGAGATGAATTATCCTACTCACGATTTAGATTTGGCCGCAATTGTCTTCGCACTCAAGATTTGGCGGCATTATTTGTATAGTTCACCGTGCCGGATTTATACCGATCACAAGAGCGTGAAGTATATTTTCAGTCAGAAGGAGCTGAATATGAGACAGATACGTTGGTTAGAGTTGATAAAGGATTATGATTTGGAAATTCTTTACCACCCCAGAAAAGCCAATGTCGTTGCGGATGCTTTGAGCCGCAAATCGGCATCTCTTCAAATGCTCGAGGTTCTTACATCTCAGACGAAAATTCGTCAGGATTTAATTGAGCAAGGGATAAAAGTTTGGCTTCAGCGAGTACAGGGACAGTTGTGTACTCTCGAAATTACTTCGTCCTTGGTTGATGACATCAAAGGGAAGCAGTGGAGTGACCCGATGATTTCTCAACTGAAGGAAGATGTAATTAAAGGAAAATCTCCTGGCTTTATGGTTCATGAGGATAGTATTCTGAGATTTCAGGGCAGGCTTTGTGTTCCAAACGATTTAGAGTTGAGGCAGAGAATTCTCCGAGAAGCTCATGCTACGCCTTACTCAATCCACCCCGGGACGAGTAAGATGTACAAAGATTTGAAGCACAATTTTTGGTGGAATAACATGAAGAAGGATGTTACGGAGTTTGTACTACGGTGCTTGAAATGTTAACAAGTCAAGATCGAACATCAATGACCAGCGGGGTTGTTGAAACCACTTCCCATTCCCGAGTGGAAGTGGGAAGACATCTCGATGGATTTCATCACTGGCATGCCAAGAACTCGGGCCGGAATGAATATGATTTGGGTAATTGTCGATCGGCTAACCAAGTCTGCACACTTCTTAGGTATTAAGGATACTTGGGGACCAGATAGACTGGCTCGAACCTTTATTGCTGAGATCATGAGGTTACACGGTGCCCCCAAGACCATTGTTTCTGATCGAGACGGCCGTTTCGTATCGCATTTTTGGCAGGCCGTTCACCAGGCTCTGGGTACTGAGTTGAGATTGAGCACTTCTTTTCATCCTCAGTCGGACGGTCAGACGTTGGAAGATATGTTGCGGGCTTGTGCCTTAGACTGGAGTAATGATTGGGAGCTTCACTTACCGTTGATCGAGTTTGCTTACAATAATAGTTGGAATGCGTCGATCAAAATGGCACCCTTCGAGGCACTCTATGGTAGGCGATGTAGGTCGCCATTATGTTGGGACGAGGCTTCCGAGCTAGTTGGGACGGAGCCGGATATGTTGATGGAGACTAAGGAAAAGATTTTTATTATCCGGGACCGATTGCTGGCTGCCCAGAGTCGTCAGAAATCTTATGCTGATACTCGTCGTCGACCCTTGGAGTTTGAGGTGGGGGATCATGTCTTGCTCAAGGTGTCGCCGACCAGAGGAGTTTTCCGCTTCGGGAAAAAGGGGAAACTTAGTCCGAGGTATATCGGACCCTTCGAGATTTTGGACAGAGTTGGAGATTTATCTTATCGCTTGGCGTTGCCTCCAGCTTTGAGTCACGTCCACAGTGTTTTTCATGTGTCTCAGTTGAGAACGTACGTGCGGGATCCAAGCCACATTATCGACTACAGTGAGATTGACGTAGCCGAGGATATTACCTTTCCGGAGAAACCCGTGAAGATCCTTGAGCGCCGCAAGAAAAAACTTCGGCATAAGACCATTCCACTGGTTAAAGTGCAATGGTCGAGGCATGGAGTCGAGGAGTCGACTTGGGAGACGGAAGAGAAGATGCAGGTGGAATACCCCGAACTATTTATTTCTTAAGTTTCGGGACGAAACTTCTTTTTAGAGGGGGAGAATGTAATACCTGGTTGTAATTCATGTCATTTCAAATCTCTTCAATGTGCGAATTGTGTTATGTTGGGCGAACTCTTGTAATCGTTGCTTGGAACCACCGTTTTGGGGTTTCCGTACTTCCATTTCATGTTATTGTTTCCCAAATATTGAGTCCTATTGCTTTTACTCTCTTCCCGGGTCATTTTTCATCATTTTAGGACTCGAGGGGTGTGTGGGCCGCGGCACAAGGAGTGTGCGCCGCGGCACACACATTTTCTAGACCTGGCCGAGCAGTCTGTACCTTGTGCCGCGACACATGCCGGCAGGGCCGCGGCACACTGCCGAGTCACTGCCGCGGCACACCTATCCGGGCCGCGGCACACTCGTGTTGCATCTTCGGCCAAAACTGTCTGTACCCTGTGCCGCGGCACACGCTAGCCGGGCTGCAGCACACTGCCGAGCCCTGGTTGCAGTTTTTGGGCCTGTGCCGCGGCACACTTCGGCTGAGCCGCGGCACACAATGCGGTCAACTGCATAATTATGCTTTTTGAGCGAGATGCAGCTCATTTCTCCATTTCTTCTCCTACCTGCGAGAGAGAGAGCTTGAGGGGAGGAGCTTCTCACCATCTATCACTTGGGTGTTGGATTTTTATCATTTTCATTCGGTTGGGAAGCCCGGATAGTCGATCTAATGCGTATTCTTCGGATCATAGTGCTTGGATCTTTAAGAGATAATTTCTTCAACATCTTGGATTTCGATTTTGTATTGAGTAATGATGTTTTGGATGTTAAGATCATGGTGTATGAAGTGATATACGCATGATTATGGGCATGTTTGATTATTCATTGGATTATTGAAGGATTATTCAAGAACACTTTGAATATTGTGTTGGATTTTGGGGTTTTTCGTAGATTCGTCCGATTTATCCGATTTGAAGCTTGAGAACCTTGAGATTGTGATGTATCTCTACCGTATGCATGCTTTTCCTACGATTTTACGGATTTGATTATGCCGTTTCGGACTTTTGGGAGTTTGAGCGATTTTCCAACCCCTAGTTATTTATCCGTGTATTTTCGGGAATCGTAGACGGGTTTCGGGAATTTCTTCGTGTAATTTGAGTATGGATAATTGACTATCATATTCCTTGCGAATCGTTTAGGTGCCGGAAGCGCGTTCTTGGACCTACCGAACTCATACCGTTTTTCTGTTCGAATTCTCGATATCTCAAAGGCAAGTATATATTTATGATTGTACGTTCTCGACTTTGAAAGTAAGATATATTGATGGCATGATATGAACGAACCGTTTCCACGGTATTCATATATGTGTTAATGGCATGATATGAACGAACCGCTTCCACGGTAATCATATATGTATTGATGACGGATGATGTGAACGAACCGTGTCCACGGTATTCATATATGTATTGATGACGGATGATATGAACGAACCGTTTCCACGGTATTCATATACGTCTTCATGTGATGGTATGAGATTTAGTTATTCCGGAATACTAGTCTTGAATTGATGAATTGACGGTTACATTTTACTTTATTGTCGAGGAGTATTGTGTTTCATATTTGATATACTTGCACTAGCTATTCGACGGCTAACCCCTTTATGGGGGAAATACTTTTTATGTATTTCAGGTTCCAGGAGAGCGGACAGGCAGGTACCGGGTCGGCATGAAGATGGTGGGCAAGTGTGATACTGTTTCTTTCCTCCGATTATGTTTTGAGTTTTCCATTCAGTGTTGTTGAACTGGAATGGTTATTGAATACTCGAGTATTGTTTTCCATTTTCCTTGATGTTCCGGCCTGTGTTTACCGAGGTATTGATTCGTGTTGTGATGTCTTTGGATACATTGGTTATGTTTTGAATACCCTTGTATTGTTCTTCATTCCATTGTATGTAGACCCTCTCAGTCAAAATTTATAGTTCCACGTATGTTTAGCTTTGTGGGCCCCACGGCGGGGCTTACGGCGCTGTAATATTCCCTGAATAACTTGGGGGTGTTACAGGTTTATCTTCTATAAAAGAAATTTTGAAACTATTTTGAAATTGGTTACAATTATGACTAAAAGTCAACTCATCGTACTTATTTATGAACCTTGGAAAATGATTAACTGACAAAATAATAGTAATGTACAATTCTAAAATGAAAAATGCTAGAGCACCTAGCAAAGTCTTCCAAAATGTCTTTCAAATACTTTTGTGTACATTTTCAATCGGTAACATTCCTTATAAAAATATGGAATCCCTCGTGTGTGTGTATGCTCTGACAAATTAAAACATACCAAGTATCAAGTATCAGCCACATCATTCTGTACAAGTTTTGGGAGAATTTATTGGGTGTTCTAACATTACTTTAGTAATCCAGTTTTCGGGTATTACTAAACACCGCCCTAAATTACTAGACACCGCCCCTAAAAATTACCTTTTTGCCCATTTGACAATCTTTCATTATTTCTACCCAACACACAATTCTTTACCAACACATAAGTTTTTCGAATTGAAATCTAGAAGCAATTTTTCATTTATTCTACCCAACACACAATCAAATATATATCGTCAATATCATCGACAACCACGAAAATGGGCGAGAATTCACATCTGGAGGTAATTTTTTGGAGAAAATGACACAGGCGTCTGAATATTCCGCCTGACCCATGGCACAGGCGTCCACAGATTCCGCCTAGACCATGGTACAGGCATCTACAACGGACGCTCAGTCCTTGGTCTAAGTGTCTAGACCAGGCGCCTGTACCATGGTCTGGGCGTCCGATTCAGATTCCTGTACCGTGGCCAGGCGTCCATGCCAAACGCCTCTGCCATGGTCCAGGCGCAATTTCAGGACGCCTGTACGCTTTTTTTGCATGTTTTTAAATTTTAATAATAATATTATTGGTATTATTATTAACATTCTGTCAATTAAAAATTTCAGGTTATATTGGAAGAATTTGAAGGTGACGGCGTTGATTATAGTGGTTATTTCGTCAATGACGAAATATTCAATAGTGATTGTGATGCGATTGGTTGGGCGAAAAAAATTGCTCTTCAAATTGGTTCGAGTTGATCATTTCGTCGTACAAGAATAAAGGAAAGACAAAGCTATTGAGATGTAACCGTGGTGAACAGTACATAGGGGTATTAAGAGATTTAGATGTCGCTGCTCGAAAGGACACAAAGACGAAATCATGCAAGTGTATATTTTAGATAAAGGCCGAACAATTGCATGACTTGAGTGGTTGGATAATCAGACTGATGTCTGGGAGTAAGGGTATGCACAATCACTGATTTATTATATATCCGGAGGGGCATCGTCAAATGAATAGACTAAGTAAATCGGACAAACAAGCTGTTCGTGAGATGAGTGCTGCTCAAGCCAAGCCATGTGCCATCTTGGCGGCCATTCAACAATAAATTTCTCGAGTACAAACTGACTAGACGACATATCTATAACTATAGAGACCACTTGAGGAAGCATGATTTTGAAGAAAGAGATGTCGTCGGTATGTTTCACCATTTGGCTGTGACGAATAACTACATACATTGGACGCAGGCCGACCTGGATACAAATGTTGTTACCCACGTGTTCATGGCACATCCAACATCAATCAACTTAATCTGGACCTACATATAGTTCATTGGCATGGATTCTACCTACAAAACGAATAATTATAAGATACCATTCCTCGAGATAGTCGGGATGACTCTATGTAACAAAAACTTCCTAATCGCCTATTCAATTATGAAAGATGAGACCAAATCGAGCTATCGTGGGTGTTGGAGAAGTTGAAAATTTTGCTTGGGTTTGATGTTCATCCGACGGCTATTGTTACGGATCGCGAGTTGGGATTGATGCGTCCTATTGGAGAGATATTTCCACAAAGTGCCCACTTGCTTTGTACATGGCATATTAATAAGGATGTTGAAGAAAAGGTCTACAGAATTTGTGGAAAAGATAAAGAAATGGGCCAAAAGTTAAAATTGGGAAATGGAAGAAAATCATGGAAGCGGCGACCGAAGAGGAATACGATCAAGCGGTGCAACTCATGAAGGATACATGGAGATAGAATCCTAAGGTGATATCCTATGTTGAGGGTACATGGCTAAAATACAAGGAGATGTTCGTTGTTGCGTGGACGAATAAAGTGCTTTATTTTGGAAATACAACCACTTGTAGAGTAGAGAGTGCACATGCTGAGTTAAAGCAATGGCTTAACTCTTCCACTGAAACCCTCGATACCATCTGGACCAAAGTGAACCAGGAGATTGAATCACAACTAACGTAGATCAGATACACACTTGAACAGTCTAAGTGTCATACAGGCATGGTGTACTCTAGTTTTCCATTCAACTACTTGCGCTGTCGTGTTTCCCATTATTGTCTGTGATTACTGTCGAATGAATTGACACGAGAGAATTAAGTGATCAAGTGTACCATCATTGCGGTTGTGCACTCCAAACCACCCATCAGATTCCTTGTGTGTGTGAGCTCAAGAGAGTTATGGAATCGCGGACCCCATGTAGTGTTAATCGTCTTCACATATTTTGGCAAACACTTATTATTAGTGATGGTGTGGACACGACCGAATTTGTCGATCCTTCTACCGGTGCTGAATCGGAGGACCAGTTGTACTTCCAAGCCCTTGTCGATGAGTTCAGACAGAGCGATCCTGCAGTTTTCCATAACGTATCACTTATCACCCTGATCAAACGCGTTACGTTGAACCACAAGTGAATACGGCAGTTAAAGGGTCTACCAAGAGGAAGTTCATCGAGTAGACACGATCCTAGTGGTTGGGAGTATAGCCAAAGGGGTCGTGGCCATTCCCGGTCATCCAGTGGTCGTGACCGCAGCTCTTCTGTATCAGTCCACAATGCCTCTTCATTGGGTATGAACAAATTTATTAATACTCGTGATACGCTTTTTAAGTTTGATATTGTTACGATAATATGTAATATATTGAATATGGGTTTGCAGATGCACACCATCGAGTGGAGATAGGTAACTATCACCATATCGACAAGATATCGGGAATTATTTTTCCGTTTGTAGAAGGTTATCTTGATGTCCCCGGAGATGGTAATTGTGGATTTCGTGTTATCACCAACTACATATTTGGCGACCAAGATAAATGGAATCTTGTATGTGTATGCATTGCAATTGAAATCATGGCTAACTGTACACTCTACCGATCGATCTACTATGATGGGATTGAACCTGAGGTTCGACGTATTACATGGGATGGTGGTGCGTGTGGATCAGATCATTGGATGGCTGTGGCTGAAGATTTATTCCCTATTGCTACTATTTTCAATGCTGGCGTCATACTATTCGGATTCGGAAACAGTAGATCTTTATTTTCATGTCTCACTGTGCTGCCATTGAAAGCACCCTCAACGGCAACACGACCAAGCCAGGAGATTGTCATTTGTCATTTAGGAGATACATACAAATATTTTATTCGTCTAGATTTAATGCCCAATTTTCCTGTACCGCCCATAGTGACTAACTGGTTTAAATACTATGATAGTAGTGTTGGTGGCTGGGAGAATTTGTATACGAGCAGGACAGAAAAATGGAATAAATTAGTCGGTATGATGTAAAAATGAATTTGTTGTATGTTCCTTAATTATTAAAACTTTCGTTTTTATTGATCGTGATAGTTGATAAAAATGAATTTGTTGTATGTTCCTTAATTATTAAAACTTTCGTTTTTATTGATCGTGATAGTTGATAAAAATGAATTTGTTGTATGTTCCTTAATTATTAAAACTTTTTTTTATTGATCATGATAGTTGATAAAAATGAATTTGTTGTATGTTCCTTAATTATTAAAACTTTCGTTTTTGTTGATAGTTGATTGTTATTACAATGTATGCAGAAGAGAAAAAACAGCAAAATACAAAATACAAAAAAAAACTACTAAAAAATACAGTGCGAAATGCAAAATACAAAATACAAAATACAAAATAGCAAAATACAAAAACAGTTGGCCAAATGTCAATCCCTCATGTACTCCTCAAGCATCTCCGTCGCTTCTGCCGCATGGTCTGGGAGAAGGTGTCTGATACAGTGTTGGGTAATACCGGCCAATCGATTCACCAACTCGGTACAATCTGCTCGACCACGCCCGAATCGCTTTCTATGGTCTGGTGATTGGGAAAGGGATGGTCTGCACATAACCGAGTTGCCGTAATGCCTGACCAGGCATGTATGGCTCGATAATATCCTGATATCGTAGCCATCTAATGAATGTGGTCCTCGGTACATCCCTCACTGGATCAGGGCCATAAGGCAACCACTGTATCTGCGTACATATAATCAACAAATTAAACAAGTTATTTTTAAATGAATTGTGAGATTGTTAGAAGGAATCGTTATACCTCTGCGGCTGTCAACTGATCAATGCGGCGATGCAAAGACTGGAGTCGGTGCTCGTCCTTACCCTCAGGTTGGACACTCCAGTAGAAGCTCGAGGCTGCATGGAGTCAACAATCATACGCTCTCGATGAGGTCGGAAGCAGGGAAATACTCACAAATCCAAGCCTGAACAAGGGTAAGACATCCACAAATATCCATGGAGTCGCCACGACTAGTGATACCGAGCTGATGGTACATGAAAGCCAATGCGGACGAACCGCATGAATACTGACCGGTCGTATCCATACCATCCCTCACCTCCAATAAGCAGGACGGCCTAATCTGGTTACCACTCTTGTCAACAAACAAGGTGGATCCAAATAACAACCACATCCAAGCTACGGCCTGGGTGCCCTCCACTCGACCTCCATCGCGGCATGACCTGAAAATCGAGTCCATAAGTACGCCGCCACCCCCCCAGTGAGTACTCAGTAGCTCCGATCGTGATACTCCAAGAACCTCCATCACATCCACTTGCAACTGTGTAGATGTGCTATCGGCATCAACCAATCACCCCTCGATAGGAATGCGAAGGATCTGCCACACATCATCCAACATGATGGTCATCTCTCTGAACGGCATGTGAAAAGAGTTCGTATCGGGCTGCCACCGCTCAATGAACGCAGAAATCAACGGGGAGTCGATGTGTCTGAACATGGAATCCGTCAGGTGGGATAACCCAGTCCCACTGATCCGGCTCACTAAAGAGGGTGACATCACTGAGCGCCACTGACTCAAGCTCTGACAAGCAGCAGTCCTGGTGTGACACTTCAGTAGACCTCTGATCTCTCCAATCCAGATATGCATGGCGACATGCCCACCGAAACTCGGGATAATGATGTCGTCGATAGGGCCACCAGGCATCTCCTCAGTAACCATCCATGATGTGTCATCCTCTACCCTACGTCATTTACTACTGGTAGACCCAGAAGTGACAAACCTCCCCCCTCTAATGAGTAATAATCATACCCATCATTTAGCAAACAATACAACTAATGGTAATAATCATACAAACAATACACATTATTAATTATTAATTGAAAAATTTATTTTTTTCGAAAAAAGGGCTAGGGCATCCGGCCAGGACGCCTGCACCAAGGCAGGGGCGTCTGGTCTGGATGCCACGACCGTGGTTAGGGCGTCCGATTCAGACGCTTATTCCAGTGCATAGGCGTCCGATCTGGACGCCTGTATACGGTTCAGACGTCCGACATGGACCTCTATCTTAAGGCATGTGCGTCTGCTCTGGACGCCTGCGCCATGGACATGCGGGATCGGCGGACGCCTGTGCCATGGACAGGCATCATTGGCGAACGCCTGTGACAGAAATTGGACTGCCACCTCCGTCGTGCACTCCGACACGGCGGCCGGAGGCCAAAGTAGCAGTAATCCGAAAAAAAAATTATCGGAGCTTTTCCTTTTCCGGTCATGGCGGCGGACAGCGGCGGACGGCGGCAGTGCGGCGGCAGCTGGTGGCTTCTTTAGAGTAGGTCGAGAGAGAAAGGTAGTGAGAAGGTTGGATTACAAATCTGCTGAATATGAAGTAAGGGCAAAAATGTAATATTATAGGGCAGTGACTAGTAATTTAGGGCGGTGTTTAGTAATCCAGTTTTCTAAAATATACTCCTATCTAATTTTCATGTACAATTCGAACGGGCTGATTTTACATATTTAGTATAATATATCTGATTTTTGTTACTTATCAATAAAACAAGATACAAAATGGACAAATCACCAAACTTATAAAATAAGTCGTGCACTCGTGCTGATCAGTATGATCTCATATTTATCATGGGTTTTAAATATGAGTTATAAAACTAGTGTATAGCCCGTCGAAACTCGACGGGTAATCACTTTATATTATAATTTATAAGTAAAATCATAAAAATAATTTAATACTTGGTTAGGGTTCACCCACTTACAATCGTACTGCAGCGGAACACATTAATAAACAGAAATAATGATGATGAAATTCAGCCACCCGAAAGAATTTATGTACTTATACTCGTCCTAAACTCATTTGAAAAATAATTTTACTACTTATTTCAATTCAAAACTCATATAGTAACACATGAAACAAAGAATGTCTGCTAACAATTTTCGGACCTGTCAGAATCTTTATACACATATTCATCAAACTCGATTAAAAGATGACTTTATTATTCGCTTATATCCCATACCCCTATATAATATCCGCTAATTATTCAGCGTATTTAAATTTAAATAAATTACTAAACTTAACATAAGTTGCTATAATAATTAATTGATTAATCCATCTCAATCAAAGCTCAAACATTGTAAAATAAAGGTTAAAAATAAATAGTATGAATGATAACGAATTAAAATTTAAATTCCTAGTATAATTTTAGAATTATACGATCTTCAAAAACCCTTTACAATTTATATACATATACTTTGATGTCGAATTCAAGATTTTTGATAAAAAAGAATAAAAAAATAAAAAACTTCAGGTATGGGAGAGAGTTAACATGGTACTCCGAACTTATATTGATATTATATACTTTATATATTTATTTGTAAGTGAAGATAATCGAGATTATTAAAAAATATAAAAAATAAAAATAATATTTATGCATATAAATTAGATATTAAAAAATAAATGTGTACATATTTGGCCAATGAGGTTTAATTAATAATTTGACAAATTTAGCCAACTCAATAGATGATCAAATTAAAGTGGCGGTGTATTTATAATTTATATAATAATATAACCACCCATCCAAAATCTAACTTAAAGGTGAATTTACTACACATTTTCATCTCCAACCCATATAGTGATATCCGAAATAATACAGCTAGAGTTTAATTATCTGAAGCCCATTTATATATTATATACCTATACCCATTCCAAAAAATAATTTTAGTACGTGCTCCCCTCGCAAATCTGTATAGTTACACTAATTGCCCAAATCTATTAAAATACACAAATTAGTAACACATGAAACAACAAATGTCTGCTAAGAATTTTCAGACCTGTTTAAAATCTTTATACCCATATTCATCAAACTCGATTAAAAGATGACTGTATTATTCGCTTATATGTCATACCCCTATATAATATCCGCTAATTATTCAACGTATTTAAATTTAAATAAATTACTAAACTTAACATAAGTTGCTATAATAATTAATTGATTAATCTATCTCAATCAAAACTGAACATTGTAAAATAAAGGTTAAAAATAAATATTATGAATGACAAAAAGTTAAAAGTTAAAGTCCTAGTATAATTTTAGAATTATACGATGTTCAAAAATCCTTTACAATTTATATACTTATACTTTGATGTCGAATTCAAGATTTTAGATAAATAAGAATAAAAAAATAAAAAACTTCAGGTAGGAGAGAGAGTTAATATGGTACTCTGAACTTATATTGCTATTATATACTTTATATATTTATTTGTAAGTGAAGATAATCGAGCTTATTAAAAAATATAAAAAAATAAAAATAATATTTATGCATATAAATTATATATTAAAAAATAAATGTGCACATATTTTGGCCAATGAGGTTTAATTAATAATTTTACAAATTTAATTTTCTAAAAAGAATAAAATAATTCATTTGGCCAACTCAATAGATGATCAAATTAAAGTGGTGGTGTATTTATAATTTATATAATAATATAACCACCCGTCCAAAATCTAACTTAAAGGTGAATTTACTACACATTTTCATCTCCAACCCATATAGTGATATCCGAAACAATACAGCTAGAGTTTAATCATCTTAAACCCATTTATGTATTATATACCTATACCCATTCCAATAAAATAATTTTAGTACGTGCTCCCCTCACAAATCTGTATAGTTACACTAATTGCCCAAATCTATTAAAATATACAAATTAGTAACACATGAAACAACGAATGTCTGCTAACAATTTTCAGACCTGTTTAAAATCTTTATACCCATATTCATCAAACTCGATTAAAAGATGACTTTATTATTCGCTTATATGTCATACCTCTATATTATATCCGCTAATTATTCAGCATATTTAAATTTAAATAAATTACTAAACTTAACATAAGTTGCTATAATAATTAATTGATTAATCTATCTCAATCAAAACTCAAACATTGTAAAATAAAAGTCAAAAATAAATATTATGAATGACAAAAAATTAAAAGTTAAATTCTTAGTGTAATTTTAAAATTATACGATCTTCAAAAATCCTTTACAATTTATATACTTATACTTTGATGTCGAATTCAAGATTTTAGATAAATAAGAATAAAAAAATAAAAACTTCAGGTATGAGAGAGAGTTAACATGGTACTCCGAACTTATATTGCTATTATATACTTTATATGTTTATTTGTAAGTGAAGATAATCGAGCTTATTAAAAAATATAAAAACATAAAAATAATATTTATGCATATATAAATTAGATATTAAAAAATAAATATGTACATATTTGGCTAATGAGGTTTAATTAATTATTTGACAAATTTAATTTTCTAAAAAGAATAAAATAATTCATTTGGCCAACTCAATAGATCAATTAATGTGGTGGTGCATTTATAATTTATATAATAATATAACCATACCCGTCCAAAATCTAACTTAAAGGTGAATTTACTACACATTTCATCCCCAACACATATAGTGATATCCGAAATAATACAGCCAGAGTTTAATCATCTGAACCCCATTTATATACTATATACCTATACCCATGTTAGGAATACTTGTTAGATTTTGATGATGTCATCCCTGTATTGATTATTCAAATGTATGTTTTAAGTACTTGGCAACTTATAAAGAAGAACCATATGAGTATCTTCTATAGGCCTTAAAATTTAGGCTAAGTCCTAATCAAGTGTTGATCAGTAGAAAATCGTCTAAGTATGGAACTGCCACTTACCAGAGAAGTTATCAGGCAATTTCATTTTTCAGAGAAGTCTTGGTCAAACGCAAAACATCAGAGAGGCTTGACCAACCTAAGCTGCAGTCAAAAGCTGAAGAAGACGATACATCAGACAAGTGTTGGTCAATAGGAATATGAGAGAAGATTGACCAAAACCAATCTGTAGTCAAGATAACAGACGCGATCGAGTCAACACAAATGTCAGCTGAAGTTTGACCATCAGATCAGAGAACATTCATTAGGTCATAAGACTTCAGAGAAGAGAAGATTCATCAGGACAGAGAACTTTATCTCAAAGAAGCTATATCAGAGAAGTCTTTCATCAGAGAAGGTTGACTGTACATCAGACAGTTTGACCAAGAGATATCAGATAAGTTCTCAGTCGGGATATCATCCAAGTAACTCAGTCCACGTCAGCAAGCGTTGAAAAGTCAATAATTATGGAAAGTCACATGCGGACGTGAGGATACAAGCCGAAAGATTCCCAGAAAGCAAGGAATTATATATTCATCGAGATCTGCATTCTGAAGACTTTATGATTATTCAAATCAAGAAATACGGCGCTATTACAAAAAAGTCTTCCAAACGGAGATAAACAAAGAAGTTTACCCTCCAACGGATGGATTTGTTACAGTAGTGCAACAACTATGAAGAAAACTCAAAGAATCATACTATAAATATCTGAAGATATGACTTGAGCAAAGTACGATGCGAACTATACTTACAAGCGATCTAATCAATCAAAGAAAATCAAGCTATCAAATAAATCTATAGCATCGCAAAGAGCAAAGCAGTCACAGTCATATTCTGAGAAGCTCTTAAGTTGGAGAAGACAACACTCTTGTCTTAAAAGTTTGAGTACGTGGTCACTTTCTTGAACAAGGTTCTTGAAAGTGAAGAGGTTGTAAACGCATTCATGGATTCTTGATTGGAAGGTGATAGACAGCTTGCAAGTTATTGAGACATCCACGGATTTTCGATCAAGAGGTGTAAGGCAGCCAATGGGAGTTGCAATGGCCACAGGATTCTACTAGTTGGAAGCTGTTCTAACTGTGTGAATCATTGTAATGTTTATCACTGGTTAAAAGTTATAGTGAATTCATCTCCAACTAGTTTGGAGAAAAGTGGATTAGTAGAGGATTACCTCACCTATGAAATCACTATAAGTGCTTGTGTGATTTACTGCTTTAAGCATCATACTTAACTGCTGCATTCATATTTACTGTTCCATTAGATAGTTATCTGCAGTTCACATTAGTTACTTGCTATCGTCATCAGCTGTGTCTTCCGCATTATCTGTCTGCAGATGACATAAGTTATCTGTACTTAATCACAGATGAGTAACTCACCTGAGATTCAGGAAAAGAGTTTAATAAGACTATTCACCCCCCCTCTAGACTTATTCCTGACGACTTGTGACCTACAAGTGGTATCGGAGACAAGTTGGTTCAATTTAACAGAACCATATCCATATATCAGAGCATATATATTTTTAATCTCTCAGTATAATGGAACACATGCTACACAAGCACTCTATATTACCTGTATTTTTAGTTGATGAATATGGCCTCTGGAAGTTAAGATTGCAGACACAGTTATCATCCATCCATGACGACATGTGGTGAATCATTGAAGATGGTCCTTTCATCTTTGAGAAGGACAACTCACCTGAAGAAATTGCAGCTGGGAAGCCTGAGAAGATTCCAAAGAAGAGAACCGAGATGACCCCTGAAGAAAGGAAGCTGGCCAATCTAGACAACCGGGCCAGAGATGTTCTATACCAGACTCTTGATAAAGGTACAATGGTCAAGATAAAATACTGCAAGAATGCAAATGAAATCTGGGACACATTAGCAGTAATGTGTGAAGGAACGGAGCTGATCAAAGAAAACAAGTGTAATACCCGCAATTTCGATTTCCGGTAATTTCTTTTTTTTGGCGGAAGTCCATTTTGACGACTCACTCATGTCACTCTGGGAATGATTAATTCTACACTTTTTGACATCCGAGTTCGTTTCGGTGTCGTTTTGTTGAGTTCCGTGCTTTTTAGCGACTTTTCCGCACTTGAGTTCGATTCTTGTGAATCTCGTTCGAAATTGTTGTTTCGAGTTTTCCGTAAGTCCGTTTAACTTTTTTAGACGTGTTGTGAACTTCGGTTTGGTTATTCGATCACGTATCGTGATTTTCGGGCATTTTGGGCCATTTTGTAATTTACCCACAGTTACGGGTATCGTATCTGTAATTGTTGTCTCGACCCATTTCTTGGTCGCGTATGATTAATTATTGCATTATGTTTTCATTTCGGGTCGTTGACGTTGTCCGCGAACTTTTCGTCGTGCCCGTTCCGTACGTTTTCGGAAATTGAGTCGTCGAATCATGACGGCTGAGCAGCTGGCCGGACGGTGGCGAGTCCTGGCCGGACGGTTGCGGGCACTGGCCGGGCTGACGCGGCAGGAACCGGCGTAGCGCGCGCTACTGCCGGAAGGCTGCGTGCGCTAATCGGTAGGAGTAGCGCACGTTATGCGGCTGGCCGACGTCTGTATCGGAGTGCAGGTAGAGGTTACGAGGTTACGGACTCGGTTGGGATCTGCTCGTAGCGCACGCTACTGTCGGTCGTGGCGCATGCTAACCGGCAGGGGTAGCACACGTTGTCGGCCGACTAGCGACGTTACCTGGGCGAGCTGTTTAGTCCAGAGGTTCTTTGGGCCAGTCGGCTAAGCGCGAGCTTCCGGCCGTAGCGCACGCTAGCGGGGGTCGGGCGGACAGGTCACGGTCGGCAGGATTGGTCGGTGGTGCCGGGTCGTGCGGGCCCTGGCCGAGGGTACTGGGCCGATACTAGCCGACAGCGCACGCTAGTCCGGGAAGGCTAGCGCACACTAGTTCCGGCCCAGTATAAATGTGACAGAGCAGTCGCGTTTTCATTCATTCTTCACTCCCTTCCTTTTCTGTCCGCGGCTGGCGATTCGGAGGTGGCGAAGCGATGTTGTTTAACAACAAATCCATGAAGTTCTTGAGTTCATATCATGGATTGATCATCCTATATCATCCTTTGATCCAGCGAATCAAGGTAATCTCTTCTTAGAACCCTAAATTCTTGAATTTGGGGGGGTTTTGCATTTTTGTCCGATTTGTTCCGTATTGTTGATTAATTCATGATGGGTATGATTAATCTTGGTAGTATTCTTGTGTTTAACATCATTTAATCCATTGTTCTTCGTCGAATCGAAGTGTATTTCTTGATTTCCTTCGAATCGACTTTTTGGGGGATTTGTTCTCGATCTCGTTTTCCATCCATTTTTGTTGGATCGATTGTGGTTAAATGATGTTGTTAAACATATTCTATGGATTGTATATCCATCTTTCGACTTGGAATTCCGTTTTTGTGTTTTGTCGGGACGAATTGTAATACCCGCAATTTCGATTTCCGGTAATTTCTTTTTTTTTGGCGGAAGTCCGTTTTGATGACTCGCTCATGACCGTTTCATCATTCTGGGAATGATTAATTCTACACTTTTTGACATCCGAGTTCGTTTCGGTGTCGTTTTATTGAGTTCCGTGCTTTTTAGCGACTTCTCCGCACTTGAGTTCGATTCTTGCGAATCTCGTTCGAAATTGCTGTTTCGAGTTTTCTGTAAGTCCGTTTAACTTTGTTAGACGTGTTGTGAACTTCAGTTTGGTTATTCGATCACGTATCGTGATTTTCGGGTGTTTTGGGCCATTTTGTAATTTACCCACAATTACGGGTATCCGTATCTGTAATTGTTGTCTCGACCCGTTTCTTGGTCGCGTATGATTAATTATTGCATTATGTTTTCATTTCGGGTCGTTGACGTTGTCCGCGAACTTTTCGTCGTGCCCGTTCTGTATGTTTTCGGAAATTGAGTCGTCGAATCATGACGGTTGAGCAGCTGGCCGGATGGTGGCGAGTCCTGGCCGGACGGTTGCGGGCACTGGCCGGGCTGACGCGGCAGGAACCGGCGTAGCGCGCACTACTGCCGGAAGGGTGTGTGCGCTAACTGGTAGGAGTAGCGCACGTTATGCTGCCGGCCGACATACGCTATCGGGTTTGGGCAGAGGGGTTCTGAGGTTCTGGACTCGGGTGGGATCGGCACGTAGCGCACGCTACTGTCGGTCGTGGCGCATGCTAACCGGCAGGGGTAGCACACGTTGTCGTCCGACTAGCGACGTTACCTGGGCGAGCTGTTTAGTCCAGAGGTTACTGGACAGGTCGGCTAGCGCGCAGGCTTCCGGCCGTAGCGCACGCTAGCGGGGGTCGGGCGGACAGGTCACGGTCGGCAGGATTGGTCGGTGGTGCCGGGTCGTGCGGGCCCTGGCCGAGGGTACTGGTCCGATACTAGCCGACAGCGCACGCTAGTCCGGGAAGGCTAGCGCACACTAGTTCCGGCCCAGTATAAATGTGACAGAGCAGTCGCGTTTTCATTCATTCTTCACTCCCTTCCTTTTCTGTCCGCGGCTGGCGATTCGGAGGTGGCGAAGCGATGTTGTTTAACAACAAATCCATGAAGTTCTTGAGTTCATATCATGGATTGATCATCCTATATCATCCTTTGATCCAGCGAATCAAGGCAATCTCTTCTTAGAACCCTAAATTCTTGAATTTGGGGGGGTTTTGTGTTTTTGTCCGATTCGTTCCGTATTGTTGATTAATTCATGATGGGTATGATTAATCTTGGTAGTGTTCTTGTGTTTAACATCATTTAATCCATTGTTCTTTGTCGAATCGAAGTGTATTTCTTGATTTCCTTCGAATCGACTTTTTGGGGGATTTGTTCTCGATCTCGTTTTCCATCCATTTTTGTTGGATCGATTGTGGTTAAATGATGTTGTTAAACATATTCTATGGATTGTATATCCATATTTCGACTTGGAATTCCGTTTTTGTGTTTTGTCGGGACGAATTGTAATACCCGTAATTTCGATTTCCGGTAATTTCTTTTTTTTTCGGTGGAAGTCCGTTTTTACGACTCACTCATGACCGTTTCGTCATCCTGAGAATGATTAATTCTACACTTTTTGACATCCGAGTTCGTTTCGGTGTCGTTTTGTTCAGTTCCGTTCTTTTTAGCGACTTTTCCGCACTTGAGTTCGATTCTTGCAAATATCGTTCGAAACTGCTGTATTCGATCACGTATCGTGATTTTCGGGCTTTTTGGGCCATTTTGTAATTTACCAAAGTTATGGGTATCCGTATCTATAATTGTTGTCTCGACCTGTTTCTTGGTCGAATATGATTAATTATTGTATTATGTTTTCATTTCGGGTCGATGATGTTGTCCGCGAGTTTTTCGTCGTGTTCGTTCCGTACGTTTTCGGAAATCGAGTCGTCGGGTCATGACGCCTGGGCACTGGCCGGACAGGTGCGGCCGGCACGGTCGGAAGTGCTGGGCACTGGCCGGGCAAGCACGGTAGGAACCGGTGTAGCGCACGCTACGGCCGACAGGCTGCGCGCGCTAACCGGCAGGTGTAGCGCACGCTATCGGCTGGCCCAACGTACGATATCGGGCTGAGCAGAGGGGTTACTGGAGTACTCGACTCGGGGACGATCGGCAGGTAGCGCACGCTACTGTCGGGCATTGCACACGCTACGGCCGTGAGTAGCGCGCTGGCCGGAAAGGCTGCACGCTACTGGCCGAGTCGGTAGGGTAGTGGGGGCTCGGGCTGCGGCACAGGCGGATAGCGCACGCTAGCTCGCGGCACTAGCGCGCTAGTCGGCCCGAGATAAATGTGGCAGAGCGATCACATTTCCTCTCGTTTTCATTTCCTTCCTTTTACGTCATGGTGGCGATTCGGAGGTGGCGAAGCCATGTTGTTTAACAACAAATCCATGAAGTTCTTGAGGTTATATCATTGATCAATCATCCGTTATCATCCTTTGATCCAGCAAATCAAGGTAATCTCCCCTTAGAACCCTAATTTCGTGAATTTGGGTTTTTTTTGCATTTTTGTCCGATTCGTTCCGTGTTGTTGATTAATTCATGATGGGTATGATTAATCTTGGTAGTATTCTTGTGTTTAACATCATTTAATCCATTGTTCTTCGTCGAATCGAATTATATTTCCTGATTTCCTTCAAATCGAATTTTTGGGGGATTTGTTCTCGATCTCGTTTTCCATCCGTTTTTGTTGGATAGATTGTGGTTAAATGATGTTGTTAAATATATTCTATGGGTTATATATCCATATTTCGACTTGGAATTCCGTTTTCGTGTTTTGTCGGGACGAATCGTGTTCTTGGCCATTTTGGGGAAAACACTTGAACTTTCGTCATTCGCTCTTTGAATTCAACGGCTTTGAGTCGTGTTATGGAATTCATTTCATTGTTGTTCTTGTCCTTCGTTGTTTATGACCGCGAGTTGGCGATCGGTGGAGTCGGCGGGTTCGTAGTCGGTTCGTGTCAACCTATTTCGGTCGATTCTACGCGTTGTTCTTATTAGAGACAAGTACCTTGTCCATACATTTCTTGTTTTGTGGATATGATGATTTGTGATCGTCTTGGTATGTTTGTTTGTTTATTTGAAATGAGTTTTCAAAATATTTGGCTAGCCTCGTTATAGGCTCACTTTCAAAACGCGTGTGTTTTGTAAATTGTGTGGGTTGTAAGTGACTACGTGAATCCTTTGGATATGTTTGGTGTTGATGTTGCGCTTGATAATGCGTGTGTACGTATATTATCTCTTTTCGGGGCGTTATGGTTTGACGTGGTGTTTTGCTAAGTGTTTGATGCCTCTGGGTAAATTGTTTGGATATCCTTGGTGTGATATATTATTTGTGCATAATTGTTTCGCTAGCCAGCTCGGGAGGGTCCTTCGAGGCCTCGGGTGGGATTTGTGGCTTCGTCTCTGTCCTAGGCGATGCCTGTGTGTGTATGTTTAGTGAATGTATTTTACTCACTTCGGGAGGGTCCGACGGGGCCTCGGGGGAATCTATGACTTCACTCTGGGTTCACGAGTAAAAACTTCACAGGTTGATGTGTATGTTTAGTGAATGTATTTTACTCACTCCGGGAGGGTCCGACGGTCCCTCGGGGGAATCTATGACTTCACTCTGGGTTCACGAGTAAAAACTTCACAGGTTGATGTGTATGTTTTGTGAATGTATTTTACTCACTCCGGGAGGGTCCGACGGGGCCTCGGGGGAATCTATGACTTCACTCTGGGTTCACGAGTATCTTCACAGGTTGATGTGTATGTTTTGTGAATGTGTTTGCTCACCTCGGGAGGGTTCGATGGGGCCACGGAGGGAGTCAAATGGTTTCGCCCTAGATTCACGAGTGAAACTTCACTTGTGCGTGTGTATTTTATGTCCGTCGTGGATGCGTGACGTGGGTTTTAACCCTGTGTATTGTTGTTGGTTTCATCTGTGAAAAACAAAACCTTTGGGCTGTGACCCTGTTGATTTTTGGAAAGAGAAGGATTTAGTAATCCTAAATTGTTTTCTATTAAAACTCTCGATGGCATTTTAAACTGTTTTATAAATTGTTTCCCTTTATTTGTGATCTTTCGGTTTTGGAAATATTTACCCAAACTCTTGCCTCGGGAAGTACTTTTTCTTTACGTTTGGATCTTTGAGGATTTCCTGGTTATTGTTATTCGTGGAATGTGAATTGTATGGCTCGTATTTGCACTTTGTTCTTGCACTAGCAAAACAGTGGAGTTTTTCTAACCCGTGAGTATTCTGGGGGTGGATGTCTGTTTTTGCATTCAGGTTTGGGAGCATAACACAGGGTCGGCATGAAGGAGGATGAAAGATGAATGATACAAATCACACGAAGATCCGTATGAGGTCATTGGTTTAGTTATAGTTTATTTTCCGCTGCAGTATTCTTTCCCGTTGTACGGGAGTGTTTGTATTCTACCCCTGCGTGGGCATGTAATGAGTTTGAGTTGTATGTATTTATTGAAAGACCAAATCGGTCAACTGAGTCATTTTAGCCTTAAAGGCATTGTTGAGATGTTCTATGTTGTTATCATCCTGGTAGATCCTTGAGGAAAGGTTCTACGGCATGTAATATCCCTGAGTGGATTGGGGGTGTTACATAAATGGTATCGGAGCTTAGGTTGTGGAAACCTAGGATGTCGGGTTTAGTGGTGTCTGTTGAGTTTTTGCCTCGTTAGAATTTGTCTGACTGAGTCGTGTCGCGATGCGTCGTCTGAGTTTGTTGGTCGTGATTAGTATCGTGGGGCGATCATCATCTTCGTGCGACCTGTGGATGTAAGTCTCCCTTCTTTGTGTTGTGCCTCGTGTGACACGAGCTATTGGTATGATTTATTTGCTGAGTGACGGAATCCTCTTATGGATTTTGATTTCTTGATATGTGGTTATTTGACCCTCATATTTCGTTCATGCATGGAGTAGTGTTGCTGGATTGTGCATGTTTGACTTTATTTCTTTTATCCGCTGCGTGAGTTCTTTTGTAATGGCTTTCGGTATTTTACCGACTGAGTTTTATTTCGAAAATCGATTCCATTAAGCGAGTTTTTGATATTATGGCCTTGATCGTTTTAGCGAAATTCTTATGACGGTGTTTAACATGTTGTAAATGGCTTTTGTAAGTTTTTGAAACATTACCGTCATCGGCCTTTTTGGCATTTTTGTAAATGGTTTTTAGCCTGGTGGGTTCCGACGCGGGACCCACGGCGCTATAAAGTTTTGTGTAATTACCTGAAATTTTTGGGCATTCTAGCCCATTGAATTATCCTTGAAAACATTGAGTATCTTAGAAAATAAATTTCGAGACGTACTTTTAAAATGAATTATTTTCTCGTGGTACATCCAAGGTGCCACAATATGTTTCAAAATTCTTCTACCTCGAGGACCAAAATGTTTTGAAATATTTTCAATGTTTTAGAAACACTTTTCTTTAGACCAGAGGGTCGAATATTCTAAAAGTTTTTACTAAGAGAAAGTGTCCTCATTTTTATCTAATGTGAAATGGTTCTCCAAAGTCTCGATAACGATGTCTCACGTTTGTACTTTTTTTGAAAGGTGATACTCAAGATCACCCGGTGTTCTTCTAAATTATTTTCATAATGAGGTTTTCGTTTTTAAAACCTATCCACTCCCGTTTGAGGGCTGGGTAGGTAGGTATGATGTCGCATTGTCATTATGATGTTTGCTCCCGAGTATGATCGAATCGGCGGTGTGAGCGTTGAGTCGTTTTCCACACATTTGTTGTGTTAGCCCTCTGTGAGAGGTGGGATGTTAGTATTGAATATTGTCGCCTCGTAGTGATTTCTGCGTTTTTGCGCATGTGCGAGCTGTTAGAGCTTGGTTTGGTATGACCGTGTGCATCAGTGATGGTTCCATTATGTGTCGGTTGTTTAGTGTCTTGTTACCTTGCTCCCGTTTTTGTGAATTTTGTGGACGAGGTCGGAGGTAATACCCGTACTATTTTGACTTCTGTATTTCCTTTTTCTCCAGTCTAACGATTCGCTCATGTTCGTTGATACTTTATGAACTTGTTCTGTATTTCGGTTTCATCGTCCGAACGAACTGTGATCTTGTTGTGGTTCGATCTGGTTATTGCTGTGCATGACATTTCCGAATTTGGTTCGATTTTTGTGAACATTGTTCGGAAGTAACATCTTTTGGTTCTACTAATTCTTTTTTTCGAAGTGGATCGGATTTGGAACTCCTGTGTTTTCGACTCTGTCGACTCGTTTATGCTCGTTAACATTTTCTGAACTTTTCCTATCCCTTGCTTTTGTTGATCGAACGAGGGTGGTATTGTTTCGGGATAACTCGTTTGTCGTTGTGACTTTTCAATCGCTATTCCCTTTCCTATGGATCTTATGGGAATGCATGTCTCGTTGTTCTCACCAGATCATCCTGGGAGTTGTTGTTTGAATTTTATTATCCTTCGTGTTTCGGACATGATTGTTCGATTTTTCTTGTCTCGATCGTTTGTTTGTTCGGTTTTTGTTCTCGTTTCATGATTGTTGAGCGTTCAGGCTCCTTCGTAATTCCCTTAAGTTCGGGAAATTAGTCTCGTTTTCGATCTTCCAACCCTTATGCGGTGGAATTCCGTGTTTGTTCAGCGTTTGGCTCGCGTTTTGATTGATGAACCATTAGGTTGGTCAATCGTATTGATTTTCGTTCGTGTGTCTTGTGACTGTTCGGATAATCGACTTGATTGTACTATCTGTTTGATGACGCTTGTCACTTGTTGGTTTATTATGTTTCTACCGGTGGCGTTGTGTTGGTCGTCGTGGAGCGTGTTTTCACGCCGTATGTCTCTTTGCGTTTCTTGCAGCGTTTCGCTGTCGGGTGCGAGTTTTCGGTTTTTGCGTATCTCGTCGAGTTTTCCTGGCAGGGTATATTGCTTCTCCATAATTGTTTTAAGTTTCGGGACAAAACTTCTTTTAAGGAGGGTAGAATGTAATACCCGTAATTTTGATTTCCGGTAATTTCTTTTTTTTTTCGGCGGAAGTCCATTTTGACGACTCTCTCATGACCGTTTCATCATACTGAGAATGATTAATTCTACACTTTTTGACATCCGAGTTCATTTCGGTGTCGTTTTGTTGAGTTCCGTGCTTTTTAGCGACTTTTCCGCACTTGAGTTCGATTCTTGCGAATATCATTCGAAAGTACTGTTTCGAGTTTCCCGTAAGTTCGTTTAATTTTGTTAGACGTGTTGTGAACTTCGGTTTGGTTATTCGATCACGTATCATGATTTTCGGGCATTTTGGGCCATTTTGTAATTTACCCAAAGTTTTGGGTATCCGTATCTGTAATTGTTGTCTCGACCCGTTTCTTGGTCTCGTATGATTAATTATTATATTATGTTTTCATTTCGGTTCGATGATGTTGTCCGCGAGTTTTTCGTCGTGTTCGTTCCGTATGTTTTCGGAAATCGAGTCGTCGGGTCATGACGCCTGGGCACTGGCCGGACAGGTGCGGCCGGCACGGTCGGAAGTGCTGGGCATTGGCCGGGCAAGCACGGCAGGAACCGGCGTAGCGCACGCTACGGCCGGAAGGCTGCGCGCGCTAACCGGCAGGTGTAGCGCACGCTATCGGCGGGCCCAGCGTACGCTATCGTGGCCGGGCGTAGGGGTTACCGGAGTCTTGGACTCGGGGACGATCGGCGGGTAGCGCAAGCTGCGCCGGGCATTACTGCCTTCGCCGGCGGGTAGCGCTTCGGCCGAAAGGCTGCAGACGCTACTGGCCGAGTCGATGCGGCGGTGGGGGCTCGGAGGCTGGATGCAGGCGATAGAGTCACATTTCCTCTCGTTTTCATTTCCTTCCTTTTACGTCATGGTGGCGATTCAGAGGTGGCGAAGCCATGTTGTTTAACAACAAATCCATGAAGTTCTTGAGGTTATATCATTGATCAATCATCCGTTATCATCCTTTGATCCAGCGAATCGAGGTAATCTCACCTTAGAACCCTAATTTCGTGAATTTGGGGGTTTTTGCATTTTTGTCCGATTCGTTCCGTGTTGTTGATTAATTCATGATGGGTATGATTAATCTTGGTAGTATTCTTGTGTTTAACATCATTTAATCCATTGTTCTTCGTCGAATCGAAGTATATTTCTTGATTTCCTTCGAATCGACTTTTTGGGGGATTTGTTCTCGATCTCGTTTTCCATCCATTTTTTGTTGGATAGATTGTGGTTAGATGATGTTTTTAAACATATTCTATGGATTTTATATCCATATTTCGACTTGGAATTCTGTTTCGTGTTTTGTCGGGACGAATCGTGTTCTTGGCCGTTTTGGGGGAAAACACTTGAACTTTCGTCATTCGTTCTTTGAATTCAACGGCTTTGAGTCGTGTTATGGAATTCATTTCATTGTTGTTCTTGTCCTTCGTATTTTATGATCGCGAGTTGGCGATCGGTGGAGTCGGCGGGTTCGTAGTCGGTTTGTGTCAACCTATTTCGGTCGATTCTCCGCGTTGTTCTTATTCGAGGCAAGTACCTTGTCTATACATTTCTTGTTTTGTGGATTTGATGATTGGTGATCATCTTGGTATGTTTGTTTGTTTCTTTGAAATGAGTTTTCAAAAGATTTGGCTAGCCTCGTTAAAGGCTCACATTCAAAACGCGTGTGTTTTGTAAATTGTGTGGGTTGTAAGTGACTCCGTGAATCCTTTGGATATGTTTGGTGTTGATGTTGCGCTTGATAATGCGTGTGTACGTATGTTATCTCTTTTCGGGGCGTTATGGTTTGATGTGGTGTTTTGCTAAGTGTTTGATGCCTCTGGGTAAATTGTTTGGATATCCTTGGTGTGATATGTTATTTGTGCATAATTGTTTCGCTAGCCAGCTTGGGAGGGTCCTTCGAGGCCTCGGGTGGGATTTGTGGCTTCGTCCCGGTCCTAGGCGATGCCTGTGTGTGTATGTTTAGTGAATGTATTTTACTCACTCCGGGAGGGTCCGACGGGGCCTCGGGGGAATCTATGACTTCACTCTGGGTTCACGAGTAAAAACTTCACAGGTTGATGTGTATGTTTAGTGAATGTATTTTACTCACTCCGGGAGGGTCCGACGGGGCCTCAGGGGAATCTATGACTTCACAGGTTGATGTGTATGTTTAGTGAATGTATTTTACTCACTCCGGGAGGGTCCGACGGGGCCTCGAGGGAATCTATGACTTCACTCTGGGTTCACGAGTAAAAACTTCACAGGTTGATGTATATGTTTTGTGAATGTGTTTGCTCACCTCGGGAGGGTTCGACGGGGCCATGGAGGGAGTCCAATGGTTTCGCCCTGGATTCACGAGTGAAACTTCACGGGTGCCTGTGTATTTTATGTCCGTCGAGGACGCGTGACGTGGGTTTTAACCCTGTGTATTGTTGTTGGTTTCATTTGTGAAAAACAAAACCTTTGGGCTGTGACCCTGTTGATTTTTGGAAAGAGAAGAATTCAGTAATCCTAAATTATTTTCTATTAAAACTCTCGATGGCATTTTAAACTGTTTTATAAATTGTTTCCCTTTATTTGTGATCTTTCGGTTTTGGAAATATTTATCCAAACTCTTGCCTCGGGAAGTACTTTTTCTTTACGTTTGCATCTTTGAGGATTTCCTGGTTATTGTAATTCGTGGAATGTGAATTGTATGGCTCGCATTTGCACTTTGTTCTTGCACTAGGAAAACAGTGGAGTTTTGCTAACCCCCGAGTATTCGGGGGGTGGATGTCTGTTTTTGCATTCAGGTTTGGGAGCATAACACAGGGTCGACACGAAGGATGATGAAAGATGAATGATACTAATCACACGAGGATCCGTATGAGGTCATTGGTTTAGTTATAGTTTATTTTCCGCTGCAGTTTTCTTTACCATTGTACGGGAGTGTTTGTATTCGACCCCTGCGTGGGCATGTAATGAGTTTGAGTTGTATGTATTTATTTGAAAGACCAAATCGGTCTACTGAGTCATTTTAGCCTTAAAGGCATTGTTGAGATGTTCTATGTTGTTATCAGCCTGGTAGATCCTTGAGGAAAGGTTCTACGGCATGTAATATCCCTGAGCGGATTGGGGGTGTTACACGAATCTTGTTCTTGGCCGTTTTGGGTAAAACACTTGAACTTTCGTCATTCGTTCTTTGAATTCAACGGCTTTGAGTCGTGTTATGGAATTCATTTCATTGTTGTTATTGTCCTTCGTAGTTTATGAATGCGAGTTGGCGATCGGTGGAGTCGGCGGGTTCGTAGTCGGTTCGTGTCAACCTACTTCGGTCGATTCTCCGTGTTGTTCTTATTCGAGGCAAGTACCTTGCTCATACATTTCTTATTTTGTGGATATGATGATCGGTGATCGTCTTGGTGTATTTGTTTGGTTGTTTGAAATGAAGTTTCAAAAGATTTCAGTTTGGCCTCGTTAAAGGCTCTCTTTCAAAACGCGTGTGTGTTTTGTGAATGGTGTGTTTTGGGAATTGATTATGATTTGATCATTTTAAACTGTTTTATAAATTATTTCCATTGATTTGTGATCTTTCGGTTTTGGAATATTTTTCTCAAACTCTTGCCTCGGGAAGTACTTTTCATTTTGTCTGGATCTTTGAGGATTCCTGGTTATTGTTATTCGTGGAATGTGAATTGTATGACTCATATTTTTGCACTTGTACTTGCACTAGCAAAACAGTGGAGTTTTGCTAACCCCCGAGTATTCGGGGGGTGGATATCTGTTTTTGCATTCAGGTTTTGGAGCACAACACAGGGTCGGCCCGAAGGATGATGAAAGATGATCGATACTAATCACATGAGGAACCATACGTCGTGTATTGGTTCAGTTGTACTTTATTTTCCGCTGCTATATTTTTCCCGTTATACGGGTGTGATTTTGTTTTGACCCCTGCGTGGGCATGAGTTGTAATCGAGTTGTATGTTTTTATTGAAAGGCCAAATCGGTCTACTGAGTCATTTTAGCCTTAAAGGCATTGTCGAGATGTTTCATGTTGTTACTAGCCTGATAGATCATTGAGGAAAGGTTCTACGGCGTGTAATATCCCTGAGCGGATTGGGGGTGTTACATAAATGGTATCGGAGATTAGGTTGTGGAAACCTAGGCTGTCGGGTCAGTGGTGTCTGTTGAGTTTTGTCTCGTCGGATTTTGTCTGACTAAGTCGTGTCGCGACGCGTCGTCTGAGTTTGTTGGTCGTGATTAGTATCGTGGGGCGATCATCATCTTCGTGCGACCTGTGGATGTAAGTCTCCCTTCCTTGTGTTGTGCCTCGTGTGACATGAGCTATTTTTTTATGATTATTTGTTAAGTGACGGAATCCTCTTATGGATTTTGATTTTTGATATGCATTTATTGGACCCTCATATTTCATTCATATGAGGAGTAGTGTTGCTGAGTTGTGCATGTTTGACTTTATTTCTTTTATCCGCTGCGTAAGTTCTTTTGTCATGGCTTTCGGTATTTTATCGACTGAGTTTTATTTCGAAAACGGATTCCCTTAACCGAGTTTTTGGCATTATGGCCTTGATCATTTTGGCGAAATTTCTATGACGGTATTTAGTATTTTGTAAATGGCTTTTGTGAATTTTTGAAATATTACCGTCATCGGCCTTTTTGGCATTTTTGTAAATAGTTTTATTCCTGGTGGGTTCCCGCGCGGGACCCACGGTACTATAATGTTCCGTGTAATTACCTGAAATTTTTGGGCATTCTAGCCCATTGAATTATCTTTGAAAACCTTGAGTATCTTAGAAAATAAATTTCGAGACGTACTTTTAAAATGAAAATTTTCTCGTGGTACATCCAAAGTGCCACAATATGTTTCAAAATTCTTCTACCTCGAGGACCAAAATGTTTTGAGATATTTTTCAATATTTTAGAAACACTTTTACTTAGACTCGAGAGTCGCATGTTCTGAAAGTTTTCACTAAGATAAAGTGTCCTCATTTTTATCAAATGCGAAATGGTTCTCCAAAGTCTCGATAACGATGTTTCACGTTTGTACTTTTTTTTGAAAAGGTGATACTCAAGATCAACCGGTGTTCTTCTAAATTATTTTCAAAATGAGGTTTTTGTTTTTAAAACCTATCCATTCCCGTTTGAGGGGTGGGTATATATGTATGATGTTTGCGTTGTCGTTATGATGTTTGCTCCCGAGTATGATCAAATTGGTGCATGAACGTCGAGGCGTTGCCACGCATTTGTTGTGTTAGCCCTCTGTGAGAGGTGGGATGTTGGTGTCGAATGTTGCCGCCTCGTAGTGATTTATGCGTTGTCGCACATGTGCGAGCTGTTAGAGCATGGTTTGGTATGACCGTGTGCATCGGTGATTGTTCCTTTATGTGTCGGTTGTTTAATGTCTTGTTACCCTGCTCCCGTTTTTGTGAATTTCGTGGACGAGGTCGAAGGTAATACCCGTGCTATTTTGACTTCTGTATTTTCTCTTTCTCCAGTCTACCGATTCGCTCATGTTCGTTGATACTTTATGAACTTGTTCTGTATTTCGGTTTCATCGTCCGAACGAGCTGTGATCTTGTTGTGGGTCGATCTGGTTATCGCTGTGACTTTTTCGAGTTCGGTTCGATTCTTGTGAACCTTGTTCGGAAGTGACGTCATTTGGTTCTATTAGTTCTTTTATTCGAAGTGGATCGGATTTGGAACTCCTGTGTTTTCAACTCTGTCGACTCGTTTATGCTCGTTAACACTTTCTGAACTTTCCCTATCCCGTGCTTTTGTTGATCGAACGAGTGTGGTATTGTTTCGGAATAACTCGTTTGTCGTTGTGACTTTTCAATCGCAATTCCCTTTCCTGTGGATCTTATGGGAATGCACGTCTTGTTGTTCCCACCAGATCATCCTGGGAGTTGTTGTTTGAATTTTATTATCCTTCGTGTTTCGGACATGATTGTTCGATTTTTGTTGTCTCGATCATTTGTTTGTTCGGATTTTGTTCTCGTTTCGTGATTTTTGAGCGTTCAGGCTCCTTCGTAATTCCCTTAAGTTCGGGAAATTAGTCTCGTTTTCGATCTTCCAACCCTTGGGCGGTGGAATTCTGTATTTGTTCAGCGATTGGCTCGTGTTTTGATTGATGTACCGTTGGGTTGGTCAATCATATTGATTTTCATTTGTTGTGTTTTGTGATTGTTCGGATAATCGACTTGATTGTACTATCTGTTTGATGACGCTTGTCACTTGTTGGTTTTATTATATTTCTACTGGTGGCGTTGTGTTGGTCGTCGTGGAGCGCGTTTTCACGCTGTATATTCCTTTGCGTTGCCTGTAACGTTTCGCCGTTGGGCATAAGTTACGCGCTTCTTGTGTATCTCGTTGAGTTTTTCTTGGCGGGATATTTCTTCTCCCTACTTGTTTTAAGTTTCGGGAGGAAACTTCTTTTAAGGAGGGTAGAATGTAATACCCGCAATTTCGATTTCCGATAATTTCTTTTTTTCGGCGGAAGTCCGTTTTGACGACTCGCTCATGACCGTTTCGTCATTCTGGGAATGATTAATTCTACACTTTTTGACATCTGAGTTCGTTTCGGTGTCGTTTTGTTGAGTTCCGTGCTTTTTAGCGACTTTTCCGCACTTGAGTTCGATTCTTGCGAATCTCATTCGAAACTGCTGTTTCAAGTTTCCCGTAAGTCCGTTTAACTTTGTTAGACGTGTTGTGAACTTCGGTTTGGTTATTCGATCACGTATCATGATTTTTGGGTGTTTTGGGCCATTTTGTAATTTACCCAAAGTTACGGGTATCCGTATCTGTAATTGTTGTCTCGCTCCGTTTCTTGGTCGCGTATGATTAATTATTGCATTATGGTTTCATTTCGGGTCGTTGACGTTGTCTGCGAACTTTTCGCCGTGTCCGTTCCGTACGTTTTCGGAAATTGAGTCGTCGAATCATGACGGCTGAGCAGCTGGCCGGACGGTGTCGAGTCCTGGCCGGACGGTTGCGGGCACTGGCCGGGCTGACGCGGCAGGAACCGGCGTAGCGCGCGCTACTGCCAGAAGGCTGCGTGCGCTAACCGGCAGGAGTAGCGCACGTTATGCGGCCGGCCGACGTACGCTATCGGGTCTGAGCAGAGGGGTTCTGAGGTTCTGGACTCGGGTAGGATCGGCAGGTAGCGCACGCTACTGTCAGTCGTGGCGCACGCTAACCGGCAAGGGTAGCGCACATTGTCGGCCGACTAGCGTATGTTACCTGGGCGAGCTGTTTAGTCCAGAGGTTATTGGACAGGTGGGCTAGCGCGCGCAGGCTTCCGGCCGTAGCGCACGCTAGCGGGAGTCGGGCGGACAGGTCACGGTCGGCAGGATTGGTCGGTGGTGCCGGGTCGTGCGGGCCCTGGCCGAGGGTACTAGGCCGATATTGGCCGATAGCGCACGCTAGTCCGGGAAGGCTAGCACACGGTAGTTCCGGCCCAGTATAAATGTGACAGAGCAGTCGCATTTTCATTCATTTTTCACTCCCTTCCTTTTCTGTCCGCGGATTGCGATTCGGAGGTGGCGAAGCCATGTTGTTTAACAACAAATCCATGAAGTTCTTGAGTTCATATCATAGATTGATCATCCTATATCATCCTTTGATCCAGCGAATCAAGGTAATCTCTTCTTAGAACCCTAAATTCTTGAATTTGGGGGGGTTTTGCGTTTTGTCCGATTCGTTCCGATTAATTCATGATGGGTATGATTAATCTTGGTAGTATTCTTGTGTTTAACATCATTTAATCCATTGTTCTTCATCGAATCGAAGTGTATTTCTTGATTTCCTTCGAATCGACTTTTTGAGGGATTTGTTCTCGATCTCGTTTTCCATCCGTTTTTGTTGGATCGATTGTGGTTAAATGATGTTGTTAAACATATTCTATGGATTGTATATCCATATTTCGACTTGGAATTCCGTTTTCGTGTTTTGTCGGAACGAATCGTGTTCTTGGCCGTTTTGGGGAAAACACTTGAACTTTCGTCATTTGTTCTTTGAATTCAACGGCTTTGAGTCGTGTTATGGAATTCATTTCATTGTTGTTATTGTCCTTCGTAGTTTATGAATGTGAGTTGGCGATCGGTGGAGTCGGCGGGTTCGTAGTCGGTTCGTGTCAACCTACTTCGGTCGATTCTCCGTGTTGTTCTTATTCGAGGCAAGTACCTTACTCATACATTTCTTATTTTGTGGATATGATGATCGGTGATCGTCTTGGTGTATTTGTTTGGTTGTTTGAAATGAAGTTTCAAAAGATTTCGGTTTGGCCTCGTTTCAGGTTCTCTTTCAAAACGCGTGTGTGTTTTGTGAACGGTGTGTTTTGGGAATTGATTATGATTTGATCATTTTAAACTGTATTATAAATTATTTCCATTGATTTGTGATCTTTCGGTTTTGGAATATTTTTTTCAAACTATTGCCTCGGGAAGTACTTTTCGTTTTGTCTGGATCTTTGAGGATTCCTAGTTATTGTTATTCGTGGAATGTGAATTGTATGACTCGTATTTTTGCACTTTTACTTGCACTAGCAAAACAGTGGATTTTGCTAACCCCCGAGTATTCGGGGGGTGGATGTCTGTTTTTGCATTCAGGTTTTGGAGCACAACACAGGGTCGGCACGAAGGATGACGAAATATGATCGATACTAATCACATGAGGAACCGTACGTCGTGTATTGGTTCAGTTGTACTTTATTTTCCGCTGCTATATTTTTCCCGTTATATGGGTGTGGTTGTGTTTTGACCCCTGCGTGGGCATGAGTTGTAATCGAGTTGTATGTTTTTATTGAAAGGCCAAATCGGTCTAATGAGTCATTTTAGCCTTAAAGGCATTGTCGAGATGTTTCATGTTGTTACTAGCCTGGTTGACCCTTGCGGAAAGGTTCTACGGCGTGTAATATCCCTGAGCGGATTGGGGGTGTTACAACAAGTTGTCAATAGCTACACAAAAATTTGACAACTTCAAGATGAAGACCGGAAAAACTATTGATCAAGTAGATGGAAGATTCATCGAGATCATAAATCAGATCAATTCTTTGGGAAAAACATATGGCAATAGGGAGATGGCCCAGAAGTCTTAAGATCTCTCAACCCGGAATGGAGCATGAAGGCTGTGGCCATGAGAGAATCAAAAGACCTCAACAAAATAACGATTCAAGAGCTGTTTTCTGACTTGAAGGCATATGAGTTCGATCTGCCCAGTTCATCATCTAATGAACCAGTTGAAAAGGGAATAGCATTTGCAAATCCTCTGCCAAGACCCTATCCGAAGTTAAACCTCCAAATCCTCTAGATTTTGAGTAAGAGATGGCATTCATAATGCAAAGATTCAGCAACTTCAGGAAGAATTATTCCAAATACAGGAAGAACTTCAAGGAAAATCCAAGAAGAAATGAGAAAGCTGGCAACTGGAAGGTGGAATGCTACAACTGTTACAAAACAGGACACATCCAGATTGACTGTCCAGAACTCAAGAAGGATGAAGACAAGAAAAATGTGGGCAGAAAGGAAGACAAGGTGAAAGCATTCATAATTGAAGATCAAGTTGAATAGAGAGTAGAATCAAGTGGTTGATTCTTATTTGATGATGATGATGAATAAAACTGTCTGATGGCCAATCTAGCTGATGAAGAGGTAACTTCCAAACCTCAAACTACAGAGGGTTTTAGTTCTGACATGTCTGAAGATATGAATCTTCAAGAATCTGTAAATTAGTTACTAAAAGATTTTGAAACCTTTAAATCAGCTTACCATACTGTGACATCCGAGAATGTACAACTAAAGAATAAGAAAGTCCAGTTGAAAAACAATTTTGACAAGCTCAGCCAAGAGTCAGCAAAATTTAAAAACATTATAGTTGAGCTTGAAAAACAGTCTCAAAGCACTTTGAAAAACTCAGTTGAAAATACTACAACTGAGATCCATAACCTGACTATTTTAAATAATGAAAAATCACTTGCACTCGCTCATGTCAAAACTGAGCTATCCAAGTTGAAACAGTTAAATAGTACACAAGCTAAAGAGATACCATCTCTAAAGACATCTATAACCTTGGATGAATTATGTATGAACAAGAGGACACTTTACTCCAAATTAGGCCTTGGATATGACCCCAACACTCCCTCTAGTTCAAAACCACTTTTATCAAGGGAGAAACAATTGTCGAGACTGTTGAGCCTACATATAAACCCATATATCAAAATAGGCAGCAGCCAAGTCAAAGATTTAGGCAGCAACCAAGGTTTACCAGGCAGCCACCTAGACAAGGGACTAGGCAATGGACAAGGCAGAAGCAGCAGTCAAAACACTATGCCAACTATTACCAAAGACTCCCTAAAAACAGATTTCAAAATGGGAGAGGCAAATGGAAACCTCAAGGCTATCCAAATTTTCAAAATGAACAGGTGTTGAGACCCCAAAGATTTAACAAATGGTCTCAGCCAAGATTTAGAAATGGCCCACACCACAGATTTTATGAGGCATATCCCGTATACAATCTTAACCAGGGATATAGGCCTAGACAACACACACCTTATAGGGGCAATCAACATAATTTTCATAATCCAAGGAGAAATCAATTCTCCAGGAAGCCTACTAACCCCCAAGGACCCACACATATTTGAGTACCTAAATCTCTGCTTTATTGATTGCAGAAAAGATGGAAGGACTACTACCACATCTCCTCAAATTCAACTATGGGAGGTGAAAAATGGTTTGTAGATTCTAGATGCTCAAGGCATATGAAAGGGAATAAGAAGGTTCTCTCAAATTATATCAAAGAAATAGGTCCAGATGTAACCTTTGGAGACAGCTCTAGAGGTCAGACAAAAATATTTAGAGAGCTGCACAGAGGAAATATAACCATATCCAAAGTACATTATGTCAAAGGTCTCCAATACAACCTGTTGAGCATAAGCCAATTTTGTGATGAGAAGAATCTAGTAGTCTTCACTGTTTGGAAATGCATGGTGATTGATATCATATCTGGAGAAGTGAAGCTACAAGGATTCAGAAGAATAGATGTCTACATGATAGATTGGAATACATGCACTCCAAACACCTATTTTCTATCTAAGACAATTGCTGAAAATGGATAGCTATGGCACAAGAGATTATGTCACCTGAACTTCAAAGCCATCAAGAAGATAAGCTCTCAAAAGCTGGTCAGAGGACTTACAGAAGAAGTATTCAAGAAAGAAGCTCTCTATGATGCACGCCAGAAAGGAAAGCAGACCAGAGCATCATTCAAGCCAGTTCAGCCTACCACTCCCACCAACAGGATTTTAGATCTACTTCATATGGATCTCTTTAGCCCCATCAAGCCAAGGACATTGAGTGAAGGAAGCATGCCTTAGTAGTAGTGGATGACTACTCAAGATTCACATGGATTGTTTTTCTCTATAAAAAGAGTGAAACACTAAAAAAGTTACCTGAGATGCTAAGGAAGATTCAGAATGAGAAATCCCTCTCAATCATCAAGATCGGAGCAAACAGAGTAGGAGAATATCTCAACAAGACAATCACTGAGTACAGTGATCAGAATGAAATCCAGTATGAAGTATCTGTCGCAAGAACACCACAGCAAAATGGTGTTGCTGAAAGAAGGAACAGAACCTTGAAGGAAGCTGCCATGTCAATGATTGCTGAAGCTGACCTGCCAAAGAGGTTCTGGGCTGAAGCTGTCAACACAGCATGCCATACTCAGAACATAAGTATGATAGTATGGAGACATAGCAAAACTCCCTATGAGGTTTGGAATGACAGAACACCAACTATTGCATACTTTCATATATTTGGTTATAAGTGTTTCATCTACAACAATGGTAAAACCCAACTGAATGCATTTGATGCTAAAACTGATGATGGTCTCTTTATGGGATACTCACAAATAAGCAAGGGATACAGAGTTTTTAACAAAAAAAACATTAGTTGTGGAAGAAACACCTCATGTTGTGTTTGATGAGTCGACTGTTGAGTACATGAAACAGGTGGAATTAATTGATAATAAGCTCAAAACCACCACCCTGGAAGAAGTCATCATTAATGATACGGGAATGATGGACTCATCTGAAGATCCAACTGCAAATCAGACAGGAACTGCAGATCAGAGAGGAGACCCAACTGCAGATCCAACTGTACCTGCTCCAACTACAGCTGATAAAGACCCATCTGAAGATCAGACCAGATACCCATCCACAGATGACAAGACCATAGCTGATCCAGTTGTAGATCAAGGAATTCAAAACCTAGCTGATGCAGATAGAGACGAAGTCCACAAAAGCAACTCTACAGGGGGAACAAACCCTGAAGAAGATATCCCTAAATGGCTCAGAGATCATCCCATCCAACAGATCATTGGAAACTTAACAGATGGAGTCAGAACGAGACAATCCACAAAACCGGCAGGAATGTCAATGTTCTCTTATTTCATGTCTCAAATGGAACCTAAAACAATTGAACATGCCCTGGATGACTACTCATGGATAATTGCACTGCAAAAGGAGCCGAACTAGATGGATAGGAATAATGTCTGGGAACTAACAGACAGTCCAGATCACAAGAAAGTAATTTGTACCAAATGGGTGTACAAGAACAAGTGTGATGAAGATGGAGCTGTTGTAATACCCGTAATTTCGATTTCCGGTAATTTCTTTTTTTTCGGTGGAAGTCCGTTTCGATGACTCGCTCATGACCGTTTCATCATTCTGGGAATGATTAATTCTACACTTTTTGACATCCGAGTTCATTTCGGTATCTTTTTGTTGAGTTCCATGCTTTTTAGTGACTTTTCCGCACTTGAGTTCGATTCCTGCGAATCTCGTTCGAAACTGCTGTTTCGAGTTTTCCGTAAGTCCGTTTAACTTTGTTAGACGTGTTGTGAACTTCGGTTTGGTTATTCGATAACGTATGCGTCCGGCCGACGCACGCTAGCGGGCCGAGGCAGTAAGGCAGTGGGGTACTGGACTCGGGTGGATCGGCAGGTAGCGCATGCTACGGCCGACAGGTAGCACACGCTATGGCCGAAAGGCTGCGCGCGTTACCTGGCCGAGCAGTGTCTCTGGACTGCGGCCTGGGCCGATAGCGAACGCTAGCTCGGCAGCCTAGCGCACACTAGGCTGCACCTGTATAAATGTGACAGAGCAGTCACATTTCCTCCCGTTTTTCATTTCCTCTCTTTCTCATCCGCGGCTGGAGACATGGAGATCTTAGAGCCACGATGTTTTTCAACAAATACATGAAGTTCTTGAGTTCATATCATCGATTAATCATCCGTTATCATCTTTTGATCCAGCGAATCAAGGTAATCTCTTCTTAGAACCCTAAATTCTTGAATTTGGGGGTTTTTGCGTTTTTGTTCGGTTCGTTCCGTATTGTTGATTAATTCATGATGGGTATGATTAATCTTGATAGTATTATTGTGTTTAACATCATTTAATCTATTGTTCTTCATCGAATCGAAGTATAATTCTTGATTTCATTCGAATCGACTTTTTGGGGGATTTGTTCTCGATCTCGTTTTCCATCCATTTTTGTTGGATCGATTGTGGTTAAATGATGTTTTTAAACATATTCTATAGATTGTATATCCATATTTCAACTTGGAATTCTGTTTTCGTGTTTTGTCGGGATGAATCATGTTCTTGGTCAATTTGGGGAAAACACTTGAATCTTCATCATTCGTTCTTTGAATTCAGCGGCTTTGGGTTGTACCTTGGAATTCATTTTCATTGTTGTTATTGTCCTTCGTAGTTTATGAATGCGAGTTGGCAATCGGTGGAGTCGGCGGGTCCGTAGTCGGTTCGTGCCAACCTAATTCGGTCGATTCTCCGTGTTGTTCTTATTCGAGGCAAGTATCTTGCCCATACATTACGTGTTTTGTGGATATATTAGTTGGTAATTTACGATATGTGATTTATGAATGTCTTTAACTAACTTTCGAAGGAATCGATATGCTTTTCAATACTTCCTTAAAAGATGACTCGTATGATTTCGTTGTTAAATGTGCTTGTCTAAGTATGTGTGGGGTATCATTTTGTGTGATTATGATGTTGTAGGTTTATAGTTTAACCTTTCCTTGAGATATGTGTGGAACATATGCCTATTGATGATCCTGTGTCATTGTGTCGTTCGGCGTGGTTGGATAGGTACTTTCCCTCGTTACTATGTTATTGGTACTAGCTGCATTGTTGAAATGCTAGCATGAATCGTATCGTTACTTGGTCGTGAGTATATGTTGGATGAACTGGCCATTCTAGTAAGGTACCTCGACTATATATACTGTGATTGACCTTCGAGGCTTGTGGTTTGCAACTGTGATTTTGGAATGTGTGTGTGTTGTTCCTTCAACCCGGAGCGTTCGACGGGACGTCTGGGGGTCGATACCAAGGGGTACGGCCACGAAGTGGACTTGGGTGCTTGTGTGGTTGAACTTCCACCCGGAGTGTCCGACGGGATGTCTGGGGGTCGATACTAAGGGGTACGGCCGCAGCAGTGGTTTCCCACCCGGAGCGTTCGACGAGGCGTCTGGGGGCCGATAGTAAGGGGTACGGTCGCGGGTTACCAGGTCTAGTTTTCATCTTGAGGATGATGTTGTTGTTTTCGTTAATTGTGATATTGTCCGGAGTATCACAATGCTTTGTGCTCGGAGTCGATAGACATTATATATCGAGTCTTGGTGCTTGGCTAGAATGGCATAAGGATAATGTGTTATGTGTAATGTGTCCTTATAAGTGAATTGCAGTGGATGATCGGGTCATTGGCCCTGTGTTTTGTGATCGAAATGGGTGGGCCGTGGACCCCGTATTTTGTTAACGGATTTGTATTATGGAAAATGAACTTTGGGGTTGTGACCCTAAATGGCTTTCGAGGAATTAAGAACTTTTCAATTTCTAATGTTTTCAAAACTCCCCAGATTTGGAAGTGTTTTCAAAGTGTTTACTTGCTTCGTTTCTACTTTCAAGACTTGAACTATTTTTAACTAAATATATCTCGGGAAGTCTTTCGTTGTATTCTCGGAATGTGTTGTGTATGGCTCGTTTTTGCACTTTATACTTGCACTAGCGAAACAGTGGAGTTTTGCTAACCCCCGAGTAATCGGGGGGTGGATATCTGTATTGTGTCCAAGTACATGCAGGTTTTCGGGAGCAAGACACAGGATCGGTACGAGGGATGATGAAAGACGAATGATACTAATCACACGAAGGCCAGTTTTGGGTTAAGTTAGTCGAAGTCCATTGTATTATCTTTTCCACTGTCTTATTGTTCGTTGTTGCAAGTATTTTACCCTTGCGTGGGTATGAGTCTGGATGAGTTTATGCAATTTGATTTTTAAGTCAGTGACGAAAGACCAAATCGGTATATTGGTTCGTTATTTTGATTCGTCGGTATGTAATGTAATGTGTTGTTTTGATGTCTAGCCTGGTGGATCCTCACGGAGAGGGTCTGCGGCGTGTAATATTCCCAGTTGGATCTGGGGGTGTTACAGCTGTTTTTAGGAATAAAGACATAGTAGTTGCTAAAGGATATGCACAATGTGAAGAAATAGATTTTGATGAAACATATGCACCTCTTGCAAGACTTGAAGCTATCAGACTATTCCTTGCATATGCAGCGCTCAAAGATTTTGAAGTCTACCAGATGGATGTAAAAAGTGCTTTTCTCAATGGAATCCTAGAAGAAGAAGTCTATGTGGAGCAACCCCCCAGATTTGTCAAAGGAGACAAAGTATACAAGCTTCTAAAAGCTCTATATGGACTCAAACAGGCACCAATAGCATGGTATGAAACACTATCTGTGTTTCTAGAGAAGAATGATTTCAGCAACGGAAATGTGGACAAGACCTATTCAGAGTAGAACATGAAGACCACTTATTATTAGTTCAAATATATGTGTATGACATCATATTTGGCTCAACCAGCCCGGAGCTATGTGAGAAGTTCTCAAATATCATGCAAGGAGAATTTGAGATGAGTATGATGGACAAACTAAACTTCTTTCTTGGTTTGCAAGTCAAGCAGATGAACAATGGAATTTTCATCAATCAAGCTAAATACATAAAAGATCTAATCAAGAGATTTTGAATGGACTCAGCTAAAACACTAAGAACTCCAATGAGCACAAGCCTAGACCTAGATGCAGATGAAGGAGGCATATCAGTGGATCCAACCCACTACAGAGGACTTATTGGATCACTCCTTTACCTAACTGCAAGCAGGCCAGATATATCATATTCAGTAGGAGTATGTGCAAGATTTCAATCCAAGCCAAAACAGTCTCACCAGGAAGCAGCTAAGAGGATTATAAGATACCTTAAGTATATAATCTATGTTGGACTATGGTATCCAAAGGACAACAACTTTGAGTTATCAGGATACTCATATGCAGACTTTGTAGGATGCAAGATTGATAAGAAAAGCACCAGTGGAACGTGCCAATTCCTAGGAACCAGACTGATATCATGGTTCAACAAGAAGCAGGTATCCAACTCAATTTACACAACTGAGTCAGAATACCTAGCTGCATGCAGCTGTTATGCACAAATCCTATGGATCATACAACAGCTAAGGGACTACAACATCACTGCAAATGAAGTTCCAATATCGTGTGATAATAATAGTGCAATTATAATAACAAAAAATCCAGTATTGCACTCAAGGACAAAGCACATTGATGTCAAACATCATTTCATCAGAGACCATGTGCTAAATAAGAGAGTTAGAGTGCAAAGAGTCAGCACGGAATTCCAAATTGCTGACATATTCACAAAACCTTTACCAGAAGATAGGTTTCTGGAGCTAAACAGGGAACTTGGTCTACTAGATTGGGAATCTAGTATAGACGAGGAAGCTACTTGATGTGGAGATCAGGCAAATGAAAGCTACCTGATGATCAGACCAGACGAGAATCCGAAGGACAGACGAAGAAACCTAGCTGATCTCAACCACAGGCAACATATCTCACCTGATGCAGAAGATGAAGGATCAGAACAGATAAGAAATCACAGATGCATCAGAAGTTAAACGGTCAACCAGCTAAGTTTTTTATTACCTGACTGACCTACACACGGCCAAACACACGTTCACACGACCGCCACGATGTCCAATTGAAATTCAACTGTCCTTTTTTAAAATTCTCAAAAATTGGACCGCCACCTACTTATTTTATTATTAAATTCAAAACGTCTTTTCGAATGGCTATTTAAGATGGTCGAAATTATTTCACAGAACTTTACTGTCATCAAGCTTAAGAAACCCTAATTTCCTAAAGCAAGAAAAATTCTTGAATATTCACTACACTCAGTCGAAAAGCTTAATCTTCTTCGCAGAAATGGAGGCTACACAGTATTTCGAAGACGTCAACCTGAAAATCGTGAAGGACGAGATCATCTTCAGTATCGTGGTCAACTTCGAAGGACTATTGGAGGCAAACCTGGCGCCACCGACGAGATGCACTATATTATCAAAATGATGAAGAAGAACGGGATTTATCCCTTTCTGGATATCAACCCAAAACAGCTATACAAGGAAGTTGTTATATATTTTTTCAAGGAAGCTTAAGTCACCGAGGATGGAATCATGAGCTCGGTTTTTGGGGAAGAAGTCACCATTACTCCCCAGACTGTTTCTAATGCTTTCAAGATGAAGAACCGAGGCATTGTGGTTGAAGCCCTCAAGCAAAGTTCAGTAGAAACCTGGTACGAGACAAAGTTGCCAGAGCAGACCAAGGTCAAACTCATTGCTAAGAGAGGCGATCTGAAGAAGGACTACAGATACGTCCTGTTCATAACCAACAAGATCGTGATAGGGATGGCAGACAGCTATGACCAGCTGTCATCTACAAAGTTTGTTGTACTGGGAGCCCTTATCCAGCAAGAAAGGATTAACTGGCCCGATTATATCTACAGGCAGTTAGTCCGAGAGGTCAATAAAGTGAGTTGGATTGAAGAAGAGAAGAAGTTCAAGATGAAGCTACCTTATGGAACCTAGATCATTTGGATCTTGGAGTTCCTAGGAAAGGCAAAGGGAACTGTAGACCCTTTTCATGGAAGCAAGAGACTTGGCCATATGGACCAAGAGACCTTGAAGAAATTGGGCGTTGAAAGGAAAGCAGTCCAGATGTTGAAGTAGATGTCTAGTGAACCCATCCATTACAGAGCACCTTCGGACTCAGACGAAGTCCGCTCTGATGCAGCAAATCAGACACCTCAAGAATTACCTGCATAGGAGATCACAACAAGCCCACCTACAGTGAAGAAGTCACATGCAGTCATGAAGTCACCTGCAGACTAATGTGACTCAAACAATACTCCTCAGGCCCAGTAATGGAAAAGAAAGTTATCTGCAGCACAGGAGGCTGTGCATGTCACCTCATCCCAAGACCAGTCACCAAAAAGACAGAGAGGTCTTGTATCTGAAGGAGAAGCAGTCAAAGTAGAGCAGACTGATAAGTCACCTGCACCTGAGCCTATTGAAGAAATTACAGCTCAGATGTAGATCGTTACCACTCCTGCACCTGCTCATGCCGAGAATCAGCCAGATCAGTCTGAGCTGATGTCCGAAGTAATCCCACTTCTGACCCTTCCAAGCGTGACCGAGGAGGAAGAGGCAAAATTGACAATCGAGATACCAGAAGCCGGATAATCCCTCAACCTCAGGGAGAATAATCCTATAAACTTGACAACCGATCAACTCAAGCTGGTAAAGCAACAGTCTATAAAAATTTCTTTTGTCAATATATATAATGAGTCTCTGACCTTCACTCACTTCAAAGAATTTATTGGGAGAAGTACATGGGAACAACCCCAGGCTACGGAGCAACTTCTCATGCTGTTTTGTCGTGAGACATATGTTATTTTATTGCTCCAGGAGAACTGGTTCATGTCCAATTTTAAAGAAAATATGGTCAAGTTCGTCCGATACATTATGGAGGGTGTTTCAGTTGAGAAAACCCTCGGAGAGGAAGGAAAAGTTGAAAATAATGAGAAGGGAGAAGGAGAATATCAAAAAATAAGAATTGAAGAGATTGAGAAGTAAGATTCTGAAAAACAAGAAGGAGTTGAAAATCAGGAGGAAGGAGTTCAAAAACAAAAAGAAGGAGTTGATGAAGCTGAAAAAGGGAAAATAGAAGAAATAGAACAGGAAGAAGAAAAAGGTGTTGGAATATAAAACACAGTGGAAGCGATATACTCGATTTGAATATATATGGTTTCATAAACTAACCAACATAAATAGCGGATCTATTTAGGCTTGTCAAATTATTAATTAAACAGATTAATTAACAATTTAAATATATGTATTTACGCAGTATAAATTGGTAATTCATACCTTTGAAGCGAAGTGGTGGAAAAATTCTTTCTGGGTCGATTGAACTCCCCTTCGCACTCCTCCTTGATCTTCTTGTATTTCTACCTCAAGATCTTCTAGAGTATATCACGCCTAAGATCCAGATATCGTGTGGGTAATAATCTACCGGACTACTCAGAGAGCAATATATGGGTCGGCCGAAAATAATATCTCCAAGAAATACCTTACAAATTTTTCCTCTCTATTTTTCTTGAATATTTTGGTATTTAGAAAAATATTGTGTTAGCTAAATTGTGGAATCCAACACACAAGTCAAGATCGACAATTAGACACAAAGAAAGAAAAATCGAATTTCTTGTTCCAAGAGTAAGTAAATCGGCCACCATGTATCCTCCTTTTATAGATATTTTGGGCTACTCTAGGGACCTTAAGGAGGATAATGTAAGGACTCCCAATAGAGATCATCTTTCCAATATTAGGACTCTTCCTAATATGATGACTCTATTAATATCAACTTAGTCCACTAAAAGGTTGATATTGCACTTCCTACCAAAATCCCAAGTTACGAAATTGGGCTCCCTTTTGAATTAATTATTTCCCGTGTTTAAAATATTCCATGTCCATTAATTAAGTTAAGCTACTGACAACTTTTAATTAATTAATGTGTTATACATGAGTATACCACTCGACTTTTATTATTATATCGGAAAATTAATTCCACCTGTACGGTTTAATATAATAATCCTTTCGAGTACCTCAAGGGACATGATCAACCCAACTGGTCGGGAAACGATTTCTAGCTATAATATTAATTATTATATAAATAATAATATTGCCCAAAATATCGAGCATATTGAGTCGATCATTGTGGCTCTCACCCATGATAAATCAAAGTAATAAATATTAAATATATGAAATTAAATATTAATCACTAGAATTAAGATATAATAATTATCCGAGATGTACGTTCTTCTTATAGTCAGTACAGAAGATCTTCTCACCTTGATCCTGTTCAACGTATACCGAATACACTAATATATACTAATGGTCAAGACCAACCAATCTCAAGCATACAACCTCTCACATAACGGTCTAATGTTATATAGGCTGTGAAAGAATTATTGCTATATAAGGAACCGATAATGTGATCGTCTGTGTGACACGACACACCACATTATCTATAATATAAAGTAATTTAGACAACATTTGCATAACCATAGCGTGAAAACATATGCAAAACATGTGACAGATGAATTAAATATTCTCTTAGATAAAGACCGGGATATTAGGTAATACAAGCATAAAGTATGCTTTGATGTATACAACCCTAACAATCTCCCACTTATACTCAAAGCATGCTTTAGAAGTATACTATATAGACTATGTCTATCTATCTCCCAATTATACTCAAAGCAATGTTGCCATACATCTCAACCCCATTCCTTCCACATGCCCTTCAAATGACTTTGAGGGCAACCCTTTCGTGAAAGGATCAGCTAGGTTGTCTTTAGATGCTATCTTTGAGACAATAATCTTCCCTCTCTTCACAAAATCTCGAATGATATGATATTTGCGCTTGATATGTTTGCTTGCATTGTGGGCCCATGGTTCCTTCGAATTTGCAACATCACTGGTATTATTACAATACAGTGTAATACTCCTAAGCAAATTATGAATCAAACCCAAATCCTTTAGGAAGTACTTGATCCATACCGCCTCTTTAGATGCCTCTGAGGCTGCTACATACTCGTCTTCCATGGTAGAGTCCACTATGCATTTCTGCTTCACACTCCTCCAACTGATGGCTCCACCTCCCAAAGTGAAAACATATCCGGAAGTTGATTTCAACTTTTCTTTGTCCGCACTGAAGTCTGAGTCAGTGTAACCCAAAGGACAAAGTGTATCCGATTGATATACAAGCATATGCTCCCTAGTCATTCTCAGGTACTTGAGTATATGCTTAACAGCAATCCAATGTCCCGGTCCTGGGTTTGACTGATATCTCGCCACCATGCCTACAGCATAACAGATATCAGGCCTGGTGTGTAACACCCCGAGATATTCGGAATAATTATAGCGCCGTAAACCCTTTAAGTAAGGATTTACAAGGCTAATTAAAAGAATTGTGAATAATCCAACAGTACTGCAGAAATTCAAATTACAAAACCGGTTCCAATTGATCCAACGAGTTAATTAATATAACCATATCGAAATGATATTAATAAGACACGCGTACTCGAGTACTCAAAATGAACCAAGAAGACAATCAAAAGAAACACCAAACATCACTGAACCCCTTCGTCGTCACATCGGTACTGTGGCTGTTTCCCCGCTCCTCGGCTACCTGAACATCAAAACAAATGTCCACCCCCGAAAGGGCTAGCAAAACGATGCTAGTACAAGTATTATATTAAACAAATCGAATATGCATCAACAATACATAATGAGATACACCACACGGACTTCCGCTACCGGAATCCGACAATGCGGATCCACAAGATTCCATTAACACAGCAAGGGTATTCCAATGATCCAGCGCCCTCAGCATAGATCCCAAGATGATCCCGTCGGACCAACACGAGGTGGAAATACCCGTCCAATGATCCAGCGCCCTCAGCCTAGATCCCAAGATGATCCCGTCGGACCAACATGAGGTGGACATCCGATTTAGCGCCCTCAGCATAGATCGTGCAACATACACAAACACAACTCATGCATACATATATGCAAAAAAAATCGCTATGTCCATCAACATGAACATACAAACACTAAATAACGAATATCATGACAATTCAACGAAATAAATCCCATGTTCAACAACATGAATAAACCACATGTATACTCAAAATACGAATATTAACAAATTACGATACTTGCCTCGAAGATGGCAAGAACTAAACACGCCAATGATCTCAACACACTCGAAGGCCGCCTCCTTCGATCAACGTAGCAAGCTCGAACCTTAACAAAAGAATAATATAGAATTCATTTCAAGTCGTACGAATGTCTAGCAATCCGGTCTATGACCAAAAGCTCTAAAATGTGATCTGCCTGAACTACTTAGCATGCACTACGTACTCTACGTAACGTACGCTAAGCCTGCCCGTTAGCGTACGTAAACGACGAAGTCTAGCGTACGCTAACTATGTACTGACAGTCCTCTCTGATCAGCCGACTGACCCGCCTGATGACATAACGTACGTTACGTACCAAACGTAGCGTACGCTACTCATTCCCGATAGTGCAAGTTAATATGCCTATCTTAGCGTGGGCTAACCGTGCATGGCAGTCTACTACTGGGTAGTAGACTTAATCTAATGGTGATGAAACTCATGAAATCTTCAGTGTTAATACATGTCATCCCCGTGCATATCATGCTCATACGGTTTGTGAAAGATCTTTATGGATTAAACGACTACGAGATACAAGGTTATGCATAATCATCACAACACCATAATTCATCTTGATTTTCAAGGAATATCCTAAGTTCAATCCATTACATGTCCCAAAACGTATGATTCCATTATGTAAAGATATAAGAACTTAGATAATCTCCATATATTGGTCACAATCGGTTTGAAGCTTCATGAATATGCTAGGAGTTCAAACACTAATAGGTTCAATGGATTATACGATGAATAAGTACCGAAACATCGAAAATATCCTTCTAACACATGATGTTCAACTACTTACGAATTTAACTGACTAGATAATCCAAAATCATGATCAAAACATCCTTCAGAATACTACTAATATTGGTGAAGAATCACCTGCCTCAAAGTAGCGAAGAACACGAAGGAACTTGAAGAAATCCAACACCGAGGTCTTGAACACCAATCTCCAATGATCTACAATCTTCAAACTCGTGCTAGGAGGATGATATGAGAGGTTGAGGATGGAGGAAATAACTCTCTAAGCTCAAATATTCGGATTTGGGAAGTGAAAAGATCTGAAACAATGAAAGAGTGTGCTGTCCTATATATAGAAAAGGGTTATTAGCGCGCGCTAGTCCATATACATAGCGTGCGGTAATGGTCATACGAAGCTTACTGACTTCACTGTACTCAGCAATTAGCGTGCGCTACCCTCATATCATTAGCGTGCGCTACCGCGTTGACTTGGCTTTTCCCGAAAGCCGTCCAGCTTCATCCCGACATGATCCGACCGAAATCCGCAGCCGATCTCACCTACCACCCTGTCTTAATCATGCTAACTACGTATAGCGTGCGCTAAGGTTCATGCACAGCGTGCGCTACGGATCCAAATTAGCGTACTCTACACTTAATCGATAGCGTGCGCTACTTGTGCAGAATCACAATTTAGATCACATACATGAAATCATGCGTTCAACAACACCGGATCAAATAATACTCAGATCAAAATGCAACAATTACAAAATCACAAGGTTCAAATACATATCAGAAATCTCGGGTATTACATGGTGCAAAGCATAGCATACATGAGGCTTCCCATTACCGAAGCATAAGGGACCAGCTTCATGTCATCTATCTCCTTCTGTGTCTTAGGACACATAGCCTTTGATAGCTGAATTCCATGTCTGTAAGGTAAGAAACCTTTCTTGGAATTCTCCATGCTAAACTGTTTTAGCACCGTATCGATATAGGATGCCAGAGATAAGCAAAACATCCTTTTCTTGCGATCTCGAAAGATCTTAATACCAAGGATGTGCCCGGCTTCTCCCAAATCCTTCATATCAAACTGCTCAATCAGCCATAACCTTACATATGATAATACCTTCACATTGTTTCTAATTAGAAGTATATCATCTATGTACAGTACAAGAAACACTAGCATGTTTCCATCGTACTCTTTGTATACACAAACCTCACTAGGACACTGTTCAAAACAATACGACTGAATGACCTCATCAAATCACATGTTCCAAGACCTTGATGCTTGCTTGAGACCATAAACGGCTCTCTTAAGCTTGCACACTAAGTGCTCCTCTCCTTGAGCAATGAATCCCTCAGGTTGACGCATATAGATTTTCTTATCAGGACTCTCATTCAAGAACGCGGTCTTGACATCCATCTGCCAAATCTCCATATCCAAATGCGCAGCTATATCTAAGAGAATCCGGATCGATTTAAGCATGGCTACTGGCGAAAAGGTCTCATTGTAGTCGATGCCCTCCTTCTGAGTGTAACCTTTCAAAACAAGCCTTGGTTGAAGGTTTCAATCTTCCCTTTAGATCCTTTCTTACGCTTGTAGACCCACTTACTTTTAATGGGTTTCACCCCATTGGGTAGCTCTACTACCTCCCACACTTGATTAGAATCCATAGATCCCATTTCAGATTCCATTGTTGTTTGCCAGGATTTAGCATCCTTGTCTTGAACTGCCTGCTTATATGTATATGGATCCGTTTCATCCTAGTCCGGGTAGTGGTCCGAAGACGCTCCCACATCTATGAAGCATTCAGGTTGACGAACAACCCTCCGACTACAACGAGGCATTTCTTTGGTTTGCGTATCCATAATAGTGTCGATACGTGGTACACTAGGTGTTTGTACAATTGGTATTGTCGAAATCTCGCCCCTAAGTTCTTCAAGAATGACCTCACTCCTAGGTTTGTGGCTTATTACATAGTCCTCTTCTAAGAATCGTGCATTGGTGCTAACAATGACCTTCTGATATTTAGGACTGTAGAATAATCCATCTTTCATTCCCTTCGGATATCCTACAAACACTCATACTTCTGTACGAGATGCCAACTTATCAGCTTCCTTATTCAGAACGTGTGCTGGTGAACCCAAAATTCGAACATGTCCTAGACCGGGCTTGCGCCCATTCCACAGTTCTGTGGGTGTTTTTGGAACTAATTTCGAAGGCACCAAGTTTAGAATGTACGCCGTTGTTTCCAAGGCATATCCCCTAAACGAAATAGGCAAATCTAAATAACTCATCATTGACCTAACCATCTCTAATAAAGTACGATTCCTTCATTCAGCAACACCATTTTATTGTGGTGTTCCAGGCGCAGTGAGCTGGGAAGTAATCCCCTCATGTGCCAAGAAATCCAAAAACTCTCCACTAAGATACTCGCCACCACGATCAGATCATAGTGACTTGATACTCTGTCCATGACGCTTCTCGGTTTCAGCCTTGAATTCTTTGAACTTATCAAAAGATTCAGACTTACTTCGCATCAAATAGATGTATCCATATCTCGAATAATCATCTATAAATGTGATGAAGTATTCGAAACCACCCTTAGTCTGGATGTTCATTGGACCACATACATTGGTGTGTACTAATTCCAATACATTTTGTGCACGATTTCCTTTGCATTGGAAAGCCCTTTTAGTCATTTTCCCTTATAGACACGATTCGCAAATTGGAAATGACGCTACTTAGAGTGAATCCAATGGGCCATCGCTCACCAATCTTTGAATCCTTCTAAGGTTAATATGACCCAATAGTAAATGCCACAAATATGTTTGATTTATGCTCAAAGGTTCTTTTCTTTTATTAGGATTAGTCAAAGAATTAAGTGATTTATAATTGTGCAAGGGAGCTGGTGCAGCATTAATGATATAAAGTCCTTCATTATAAGTACTAGTGCAAACATATTCACCATTTCTTTTAATAACTACATTACCTTCAAAAGAAATTGAATATCCATCACAATGAAATTTAGAAACTGAAATTAAATTCATACTAAAATCAGGTACTAATAACATATTATTTAGGACTAGAATCTTATCATTAACTTTTAACTGCACGACTCCCACTGCAACAGCCTTCAGCCTGGAATAGTCGCCCCAGCTAATAGTAATCTCATCCGCACTAAGTACCTTGGTTACTTGGAACCCCTGCGAGTCATAACAAACATGATCAATGGAGCCCGAATCTTCTATCTACACAGTGATATAACAGGCAGCCAAACATGTTTTGACTACTAGTGCATGAGACGTACCTTTCTTAGGGCAGTCACTCTTGAAATGCCCCTTCAGACCGCACTTATAGCATTTGCCCTTCGGCTTTTTGTTTACTTCGGACTGAGGAGCCTTGCCCTTAGCTTTGAAGGTTGCCACTTGCTTCTGTCCAACCTGCCCTTTCTTCTTCCCCATTTGGGTTTTGAAGAACTAGCACCGGTTGCCGCAAGTATTTGATAATAACTTTGTTTGAAGAGACCTTCGGCAGATTGAAGCTCTGTCAGAAGTTCCGCCAAAGTGTAAGTCCTACGATTTATATTGTAGTTAAGGCGGAACTGCTCAAAGCTTCTCGGCAAGCTGCCCAAGATAATATCGACCTGCGACTCGACATCGATAGTGGCCCCCAATATGCTCAGTTTGTTTAAATGAGACATCATTTTTAGAACATGATCCCTTATTGGAGTCCCTTCAGACATTTTGGTTGTCATCAACACCCTCATTGCATTTTTCCTAGCCGCTCGGTTCTGATGACCAAACATCTCGGTGAGATTTTTCATCATTTTCGCGGCTGAAGCGATCGTCTGATGCTGATGCTGCAATACATTTGTCAATGAAGCCAAAATGTAACAGCTAGCCATCTCATCAGACTTTTTCCATTTTCGGAATTCAGCCAACTCGTTAGGAGTGGCATCCGGTTCTGGTTCCAGAGGGATTTCCTCAGTTAAAACAAATTTATGCCTCTCGGCAGTCAGGACAATGTCAAAATTTCTTTTCCAGTCGGCAAAGTTAGTGCGATCAAGTTTATTTGCTTTGAGAATAACAGCTAGTGGATTGAAATACATCTGAGAATAAAATTAAAACAGCATTCGTCACATAATTCGATGCAAAATATATTGAAAAACCTTAAAACACAATATATATGCAGTCGACAAACATCACAAAAAAAACCCGCACATGCAAGCCACGTTAGTGTGGACTTTTACATATATATTTTCAAGTAGATTTTAACATCTTTACTTTTACTATCTAGTCAAGATGCGTTTTGACAAGTAAAATTAATAATTGGTTCCTCTTGGCCATGTATTAAATTAACATAGACTCCGATGGGAGCTTATTAATTAATACACCTAAGTGAACACCATAATTTAACAAATCTTATAATATTATTTAATGATAATAGTCCTACAGATGGAGAGGTCCTATCATAAAAAATAATATTCAGCTTTTTGTTATCTAATTGAAGTTTAAAACTAGTGAGCCAATAATCAGCACAACTGATATGGAGGAAGACTATAATGTCAACGCTCATGCTAATTATTTCACAATTTAAACCAATTATGGAGGCCAATTTGATTTTATAAAATCAATTATTAAAATCACTTAGTTATTTTGAAAAAATAAGGTTTTTAATTTTCTCGTCCTAACATGCAAGAAACATATCACGCATACATCTATACATGTCATTCATCAAAACAGTAAAAACCAACATAAAAAAATTGAATAATTAAATCCAATTATCATGACTTTTATTCCTCGTTTTGAATAACGAGAAAATCCTCGGCTCTTTTGATCCCACTGCTTCAAGCATCTCATCACATCCTCCCGGTTGGGGCACAAAAATTGCCAAATTTAGAAACTTTCTTCCATGCAAAATTAACTGCATAAGAAATTTCCAAATTAAAATTATTGCGCTCCAACGGACGCAACGAATGGCGGATATACGAACAGGACCATACTCCGGATGACCCGACCCGCCAATCTGACTCTTTGCCAGGCCGCGTCGGGCGGACGACCATGGTGACCCGACCCGCAACTCCCCGCCCGCCTTTGAGCCGCACTTGGTTCGGTCGTCCCGGGATTCCTCTTCGCAATTGACTTCTTTTCCTTCGGTAGTTTGTGTATTCCAATTTGATTACAATTTTACAAGAATTAAAATACATCGAATTTACATCAAATTTGACAAGGAAAAATAAAGTCCTATTCTATCCATAGATTTTCTCACAGGAAAAACTTAATGCATGCCTCAAAACCGGGCCAAATTACCAAAATGCGTAAATAAATAAAAAAATCACATAGCCATGATAATTGGACTATATTCACCTGCAAGACAATATCTAGCAAAAAATATTACAAACATCATACTATATGAATATTTAAATTGCTAGCAAATTAATCACAAATTAATTAAATTGAACAGAACCTAAAGACCGTCTCTGATACCAATTGTTGGAATATAAAACATAGTGGAAGCGATATACTCGATTTGAATATATATGGTTTTATAAACTAACCAACATAAATAGCGGATCTATTTAAGCTTGTCAATTTATTAATTAAACAGATTAATTAACAATTTAAATATATGTATTTACACAGTATAAATTGGTAATTCATACCTTTGAAACGAAGTGGTGGAAAAATTCTTTATCGGTCGATTGAACTCCCCTTCGTACTCCTCCTTGATCTTCTTGTATTTCTACCTCAAGATCTTCTAGAGTATATCCCGCCTAAGATCCAGATATCGTGTGGGCAATAATCTACCGAACTATTCGGAGAGCAATATATGGGTCGGCCGAAAATAATATCTCCAAGAAATATCTTACAAATTTTTCCTCTCTATTTTTCTTGAATATTTGGTATTTGAAAAAATATTGTGTTAGCTAAATTGTGGAATCCAAGACACAAGTCAAGATCCACAATTAAACACAAAGAAAGAAAAAACGAATTTCTTGTTCCAAGAGTAAGTAAATCGGCCACCATGTATCCTCCTTTTATAGGTATTTTGGGCTATTCTAGGGACCTTAAGGAGGATAAGGTAAGGACTCCCAATAGAGATCATCTTTCCAATATTATGACTCTTCCTAATATAATGACTCTATTAATATCAACTTAGTCCACTAAAAGGTTGATATTGCACTTCCTATCAAAATTCCAAATTACGAAATAGGGCTCCCTTTTGAATTAATTATTTTCTGTATTTAAGATATTCCATGTCCATTAATTAATTTAAGCTACTGACAGCTTTTAATTAATTAATGTGTTATACATAGATATGCCACTCGACTTTTATTATTATATCGAAAAATTAATTCCACCTGTAGGGTTTAATATAATAATCCTTTCGAGTGCCTCAAGTGACATGATCAACCCGACTGGCCGGGACACGATTTCTAGCTATAATATTAATTATTATATAAATAATAATATTGCCCAAAATATCGAGCATATTGAGTCAATTATTGTGGCTCTCGCCCATGATAAATCAAAGCAATAAATATTAAATATATATAATTAAATATTAATCACTAGAATTAAGAAATAATAATTATCCGAGATGTACGTTCTTCTTATAGTCAGTACAGAAGAATCTATCTCACCTTGATCCTGTTCAATGTATACCGAATACGCTAATATACGCTAATGGTCAAGCCCAACCAATCTCAAGCATGTATTACAACATCTCACATAACGGTCTAATGTTATATAGGTTGTGAACTAATTATTATTATATAAGGAACCGATAATGTGATCGTCTGTGTGACACGACACACCACATTATCTACAATATAAAGTAATTTAGACAACATTTGCATAACCATAGCGTGAACAAATATGCAAAATATGTGACAAATGAATTAAATATTCTCTTAGATAAAGACCAGAAAATTAGATAATACAAGCATAAAGTATGCTTTGATGTATACAACCCTAACAGAAGGTGAGAAAGAAGAAGTAGAAAAAGAAGAAGTTGAAGAAAAAAAGAAGAAGGATAAGAGAGGAATGCAGGTGAGAGAAAGGATGATGATGTTGATGACCATGGAGCACCTGATCAAGCTTCCAGCTCTCATCACTCATCTGAAGATGACAAATCGGGCACCCCAGACAAAACCCCATCTGATCAGCAGCCAGCAAATAGGAGTCTCCCCTCAGACAAGTCAACTGTCAAGATACCAGCTGCTGTAAAGGACTCAGGTGAAAATTCACCATAGACAGTACCTGATGTCCCAATCTCACCTGCAGTCACTGAGTTGATCCGACGATTAGTGGAAGAGACAGTTTCAAGACTCCTCACAACTGAAGTCAAACCCGACCTGATACCCTTAATGCAAAAATGGACACGTTACTCAAGAAGAAGGACCCTTCCCCACCACCCACTAATTATAGAATGCCTTTTGGCATGTCTGATCTAATGGCCAAGGTTGAGCAGTAGCGAGCTACCCTTATTGATGCTGGCAAAAAGGGGGAAGAGAGAGGAAAGGAGGGAGAGAGAAACAGAAGGGATATCAGGCAGGGGGAAGACAGTGAATAAGATGAAGTGAGAGAGGAAGCAAGATCTAAGAGAAGACATGACCTCCCTCTACTACAGGCTGGAACTTCTCACCACAAGAGAAAAGAAGTAGCCGCATCATCAATTGACCAACCTGCAGCCAAAAGGAGAAGGACCAGACAGGAACCAGAGGTGAAATACCAATGTGAGAGAAAGGAGCTTTGGTTTGTTGAAGAATTCTTACCTGCTGAGGCAGCTCCAATGTGGGGAGGAGCATGAAAGCAATTTATAGAGAAATATTATCTCTGGGAGTTGCTCTAGGACAAAGAATGTTCCCCACAGCAAACGTTCATCAATTTCATGTCCTCAACTTGGCCAAAACTTTGGGCAGTTCTGCAAAAACATGCAAAGAAATTCGATGCCTATCCCATGATTCCTAGTTTCAGACCTAAAGAAGCCACCACTCTTATGAACAATGAACTGGATGAATTGGCTCTTCAGGAAGAACTCAAGGCACGGTGTGTTGAGAACAACTTCACATCTATTGAGGAGCAAGAATTTGCCTCTATGATAATCAAAAGGAAATATGGGTCAGCCTCAGTCTCCAAGAGGCCAATTGGAGCAAAACCCTTGAGGTCTCTCCCTCCATCCAAATTGAAGATCAAAAGAGGAAGAGGAAGAGGAAGATAGATTAACTTTCTGTAATTTTTACTTGTAATTTTGTAATACTTGTAATTTGCTTATCTATATTTTGTCCATTCAAATTGCACTGTATTGTAACTTCAAAAAAAAATTATAACAGTCACTTTAATGATAACCTCTAGTTGTCTCAAAAAGACTGAGTTTTACTTGTGTCTTCACTTTACTTTGTGCCGACCTGGTTCAATTTGAAATGCTTTAAGTTTTGCCATCATCAAAATAGTGGAATTTGTTAGGAATACTTGTTAGATTTTGATGATGTCATCCCTGTATTGATTGATTATTCAAATGTAAGTTTTAAGTTGCCAAAGTACTTGGCAACTTGTAAAGAATAACCAGATGAGTCTATATGTCTTAAAATTTGGGCTAAGTGATGCAGCGAAAATTACAAGAAAACAATTGTGTTCCAACGGATCAGCCGTCCTTGAAACGCAGCCTTCTAAAACCCTAGATTCAACCGATCTAAGAATTTCAAGAAAATTTAGAGAAAACTTTCATTCATTGAACATCTGAAATAAATGCCTTACACGCATATATATACCCTAAGGAATCTAGGGTTAAAATCAAACTTTTAGAAAATTATAATTAAGTCCCTAAAAACAGAAAAATGCAAAATTGAAGTACTAAAGTCGTTTTTGACCAAAAAACGACGGACCTCACTACATTGTGGTGACTCTTATTCAGTAGGTTGATTCCGATAAGAAAAGGCCGAGTTTATCCCAAAATTCACCAACAAACATTTTCCATATATTTCAAAAACTACCCTTTTCCAAATAACGAATTGCAATCTCCTCCACTACATCATTCTCCCAGGGTGAGACAGAATTCGCCCTCGAATTTTCCTCGTCTAATGAATCACTAGAATAAGGAATCAAGTGCTTCACGGTGAAAACATCTGTAGTCCGAATATGACTAGGAAGCTTCAAAGGGTAGGCCTTCGGATTGATTTTCGCAATAATCTCAACAGGACCAATCTTTTTTGCTGATAACTTGTTGTACTCGCCTACAGAAAATCTGTCCTTGGTAAGAACAGCCCATACATAATCTCCTACATCAAACTTCACATGTCGGCGCTTCTTGTCTGCATCTGCCTTGTATTTATCATTCGATCGCCTAAGATTTTCCCGAACAACTTCATGTACTTCTTTAAGACTGTCTACAAATGCTTCTGCCTTCCCCTGCACTCTGGACTTATCTGGTAATGGCATTAAGTTTAAAGGACCCTACGGGACAATAGTATAAACTACTTGGAAAGGGCTGAATCCCTCGCTCCGATTGACACCATGATTGTGAGCAAATTCAGCCTGGCTTAGCTTCAAATCCCACCTCTTCACGTGCTCTCCCACCAAACTCCGCAACATATCAAGTGCTTGGAGTGCTTTGGTTCATACAGATCAAGCGAAGCTTGGGGAATATCTGAAGAGAAGGATACCATTTAATCAACGGACTATGAGGGTATGTTTGTCGTATCTCTTGTGTTTCGTTTATATTATATGTAGCTCGATTGATCCTCGTAGGGATTCGGTCGAAGTAATTTTCGTTTTACTGCTTCCGCTGGGCCTTCGTGTTAGGCACCGAATCCCAATAGTGGTATCAGAGCGTAGGTCTTGCGATCGTATATATGATATTGGCATTTGGAATGCTCGATTAGATGGTGAATGATTTGGAATTATTTTAGCCATAATCATGGTATATGTTTTCCGGTTCGTTATAGTCGTATTTTTCGTAAGTTTATGTCTAAATATAAATCTTCCCTTTCTAGGAAATATGATTATATTGAAGATATGAATTTTGAAAAATATATATATTGGATATCCGGTTGAAAAACTAGCCTTGAAATGCCGTTGGACGGTCCGGAAGAAGGGGGCCGCGGCCCAGGGCTCGGGGGCCGTGGCCCAGGGCTGCTGGGCAGCCCACCTTATGTTTCTGTACTATGGGCCGCGGCCCAGGGCTCAGGGGGCCGCGGCCAAGGGCTATTGGGCAGCCCTACTGCTGCCCAATGTTGTGTTCGGGCGGTTAAGCCCATTTCGGACCCGTTTCGGGCTTGTTTTCTTCGTGTATTCCTAAAAATGATTTCCCACATTTTAAATTGGATTTAATATGATTAAAATGATTTATGGTATTTCATTTTATAAGAGAAAATTGATTTACTGGAATACTTGTGATCGACCGAATTATTTGAACGTTTTTCATATTACCGATTGTGTGAATCGATTGGATCGGTTCGTATTATTGATTGGATCAATGTATCTCTACGCTTTCCATTTATATAGTATTTATTGGATGAATGCTTTTGAATGGGGATGTGGTTCGTGGACTTAGTTTTGAATCGTTCGTTTTATTGGATTGGGTTGTAAATGCCGTTTTGAGCCTATTTATTTTACTAGAAATATTTGTATCTAGGATGCAATTTTCAATGTAAAATTTATATGTAATGACGAAGACCGGAGGAAGATTCATTTCGAGAAGACGAGGATTCAATACGAAGACTTGTAATTAGATTACGGAGTTTTTGTTTTCTAGGAACGGTCCATGAACCACATGTTGGTAGCAACTACGTTGTGAATGGTTGTTTCATATTGTATGAATGCCACAAACGCGCTTAATTGATTAATGTGCAAAGTGTAACGTTAATCGCGAAAATTCTCCCACGACAAATTATTAAGTTTATAAGGTTTCAAGGTTTTCCTTCCCTCCATCGAGCTTTCGGGAAATTGAAATCCAAACCGGATGTGTTATGCTTCTGAGTTATCGGGGTAGTCGTTCGGGGTGGACGGATAAATTACTGGGAGAACACTGGCTGCCTTCGGTTGGAGCAAATTTTATCCCTAGAAACCTGATAGGTTGCTGGATAAGATTCAATTGTGAAACTGATTTGCGTCGATGGTATAAACTTAACTTATTCACGAACTATATAAACCGTATAGGTTGAAGGGAGTGAACAAGGGGAAAAAGAAGATCGAATCATCCATTAGATGGGTTGGTGTTGGACACCACTTTATGAAAATTAATAGACTAGAAACCTGTTCGGTTGCCCTCTATTAAGATTTATAAATAACTCTATCACCACTATGAAGTAGAGCGACGATACTTCTGGATTTCACATGGGAGTGTGTTATTCCGATAAAAATAGTGGGAGCTGGGTAGCAAGAATAGAAAAGACCTTAATTCTATACTCAGAACATAATATAACAAGTCACTAATTAATATGTTATACTTAATGCAGACATAACTCTCAATATGACAATGAATCCACTCGCAATTCTACTCGAAAATAACACCCTGATTGGACGTAACTTTGTGGACTAGCTCAGCAATCTGATGATTATCCTCAGTATAGAGGCACTGGGATACGTCTTGGAGACGGACATTCCGGCGCCTCCTGTGTGGACCAGAGCCAAACAGGAAGAGATTGAAAACCACGAAAAGTGGGTTAAGGATGACGTAAAAGTCCGTGCTTACATGATGGCTTCTATGTCTAATGAGCTTCATTGAGCTCATGAGAAAATGACTTCTGCTAGGTAGATTCTATCTCACTTGACCGAACTTTATGGTGAGCACAGCAGAAATGCTAGATATGAGATATCCAAGAAACTGTTTAGTGCAAGGATGAAGAAAGGTGAGAAGGTTGGGGAACACGTCCTCAAAATGATATCCATGATCGAGAGATTGGAGGCTCTTGATTTTAAAATGGATACTTCTCTCTAAACCGACCTTATCCTGCAGTCTCTCCCTGACTCCTTCTCAAAGTTTGCTATGAACTTCAACTGCAATGAGATTGCATGTAACTTAGATGGGCTAATTAACAAACTGGTGACCGCTCAGTCCCAGATGAAGACTCCGTGGATGAAGGAATCTGCCCTTGTGATTTCTTCTGGACCTCGGAGGTCTAAGAATAAGAAGAAAATGACCAAGAAGCAAACTGGACCACAAGTTAAGGACCTTAAGAGTAAGGGCAAGGCCCCGACGGTTCCGAAGAACAAGAAGAAGAAGGATGCCTGTCTCAAGTGCGGTGAGATGGGCCACTGGGCTAGAGACTGTCCGATTCTTCATGGCACTTCATGTACAGAACTTTTAGTTTTGGAAATAAATTGTTCTGCTACTGTGTTTTCTACTTCCTGGATACTGGATTCTGGTGCTAGTTCTCATATTTGTACCGTGAATCAGGATCTGGAACAAAATAGAAAGCTTCGAGGCGACCGACATAGGATCACTTCTTTTGGGTTTAGAATCCGGCTTTATTTTGACTTTAGAAGATGTACTTGTTTTGCCCAAGGGGCACAAAAACATTGTATCCATTACGGTCATGGACCGAAAAGGCTTTTCATTTTTCATTGGTGATGGTTCCTGCAAAATATATTTCATAAATAAACTAGTGGGTACTGCTACATTGTTAAATGGATTGTATCATCTAAACCTCAGCAACAAAGTAGTTGTGAATATTATGACTAGAAAACGTGGTAGGGATGAAACCAATCAAGTTTTGAAATGGCATCTTAGACTTGGTCATGTTGGTCAGACCAAGGTTTACAAGATGGAAAAAGATGGACTTATGGGTCCATTGGGATCGGATCCCTTTCCTACTTGTGAATCTTGCCTTAAAGGCAAAATGACTAAGTCCCCCTTCACAGGGACTTTTGAAAGAGCCGCTGATAAATTGGGATTAATCCATACTGATGTATGTGGTGCTTTGGAAGCAGCACGTGACGGATATCAATATTTCATTACGTTTACAGATGATCATACTAGGTATGGTTATGTATACTTAATGAAACATAAATCCGTGGCCTTTGAGAAATTCCAGGAATTCAAAGCCCTAGTCGAGAAACAAACTGGTAGTCATATCAAAGCACTTCGGTCGGACCGAGGTAGCGAGTATATGAGTACGGAGTTTGACGAGTTCCTTAAGGAATATGGAATAGTTTCACAACTAACACCTCCAGGTACTCCTCAGTTAAATGGTGTGTCAAACGAAGGAACCGGACCTTGTTGAACATGGTCCGTTCTATGCTGGGCTATACTGACTTACTGATTTACCTGTAGGGGTATGCACTCCTGACTGCCACTTACATCTTGAACAGATGTCCATCCAAATCCATTCCTAAAACTCCACATGAGATATGGGTGGGCAGGAAACCAAGTCTTAATCACATTAGGATTTTGGGATGTCCCGCCTATGTCAAGAAGACTAAGGTGGAGAAGTTGGAAGCTAGGTCTACGAAGGGACGTTTCATTGGATTCCCATCTGGGACGATGAGATATCTATTCTACATGCCTGAAGATTGAAAGATCGTTGTTGCTTTACAAGCACACTTCCTGGAAGATGAGTTCATTCTGGAAGGTGGAGCAGGTAGAAGTATTTCTTTAGAAGAATACAATGAAACTCCTCGGGAGACACCTGTGCAAGAAACTGGAACCAAACCTTCTGAAACACAAGTACAACCACCTCGTAGGTCTAGTAGGGTGTCTCATTTACCTGAGAGGTATGGGCTTGTGCACTTGGAGGAGCTGGGTCCCCATGAGGTTCCAAGTGATATCCAAGAGACCAACCCAACGACCTATGACCAAGCGATGGTGGATGTAGACTCCGCGAAATTGCGTGAAGTAGGGGTGGACTCGGTTCCATTCGGTTCGGTTTTTGACCGAAACCAATAACCGAACCAAATATTCAATTTCGGTTTGGTTCGGTTCTTTTTGATGTTCGGTTCGGTTAAATTCGGTTTTATAAATATTCGGTTCGGTTTTGGTTTGGTTTGATATTTTTTCGGTTCTTCACAGTATAAATTGAAATATTATATTCAATAGAATAAGTTATATATAACAACAAGCCAACAAAAGTTATATATATATGCTCAAGATAAGAGGTAGACTTGCACAACAATTTACAAATATCTCAAAAGATATAACAATCATAATCACAATAGATCATTCTCTAAACCTAAATTAGTTGAATCACGAATTACACAAGCATATTATCGATCCTCCTTGGGTCCATGAGGTTCTTAAAAAAGAAAAACAAATTACATTAAAATCTCAAACACATAAAACTCACAAAAAGATGTCATTTTATTATGTGACTTTGACTTTGGTCCATTTCGGTTCGGTTCGGCTCTGTCCGACCCCGAACTGAGAACCGAACCAAACCAATTCGGTTCGGTTCTGTTTTTCTATTTTTCGGTTCGGTCTTCTTTGGTTTCGGTTCTTTGGTTCTTTTTTGGGATTTTTTCGGTTTGGTTTTGAATTTTCGGTTCCGAAATGCCACCCCTAGCGTGAAGCTATCACTACGCCATAGATGACCTACGGCAACGGATTTTGTTAGTATTGCGCTCAAAAATGTTGTAGTAGCTCTAAAAATTTTACCTGGTGCAACATTGCTTTTTTGATGTTGCTGTATATGTTTACAAAGTGTTGCCTTAGTAGCAAAGTGTTACATGCTATAACATTTTATGACACAGTGTTGCCGTAGATGTACTATTTAAAAAAAAACTTCATTTTTTATGTAAAATTAAAATTAAATAATCTTTTATATATTAATATTAAAAATTATATTACATTTTATATTAAAAATTATAATATATACATATTATTTTATGAATTATATTATATCAAATGTGGAATATATTAAATATTAATATAGTTTGTTATATATTAATATTAAAAATTATATTACATTATATATTAAAAATTATAATACATACATATTATTTTATGAATTATATTATATTAAATGTGCAATATATTTAATATTAATATATTTTGTTATATATTAATATTAAAAATTATATAACATTATATATTAAAAATTATAATACATACATATTATTTTATGAATTATACTATATCAAATGTGGAATATATTGAATATTAATATATTTTGTTATATATTAATATTAAAAATTATATTACATTAGATATTAAAAATTATAATACATACATATTATTTTATGAATTATATTATATTAAATGTGCAATATATTGAATATTAATATATTTTGTTATATATTAATATTAAAAGTTTTATTACATTATATATTAAAAATTATAATACATACATATTATTTTATGAATTATATTATATCAAATGTGGAATATATTGAATATTAATATATTTTGTTATATATTAATATTAAAAATTATATTACATTATATATTAAAAATTATAATACATACATATTATTTTATGAATTATATTATATTAAATTTGCAATATATTAAATATTAATATATTATATTATATATTAATATTAAAAATTATATTACATTATATATTAAAAATTATAATACATACATATTATTTTATGAATTATATTATATCAAATGTGGAATTATTGAATATTAATATATTTTGTTATATATTAATATTAAAAAATATATTACATTAGATATTAAAAATTATAATACATACATATTATTTTATGAATTATATTATATCAAATGTGGAATATATTGAATATTAATATATTTTTTTATATATTAATATTAAAAATTATATTACATTATATATTAAAAATTATAATACATACATATTATTTTATGAATTATATTATATTAAATGTGCAATATATTGAATATTAATATATTATGTTATATATTAATATTAAAAATTATATTAAATTATATATTAAAAATTATAATACATACATATTATTTTATGAATTATATTATATCAAATGTGGAATATATTGAATATTAATATATTTTGTTATATATTAATATTAAAAATTATATTACATTATATATTAAAAATTATAATACATACATATTATTTTATGAATTATATTATATCAAATGTGGAATATATTGAATATTAATATATTTTGTTATATATTAATATTAAAAATTATATTACATTTTATATTAAAAATTATAAAATATACATATTATTTTATGTATTATATTATATCAAATGTGGAATATATTGAATATTAATATATTTTGTTATATATTAATATTAAAAATTATATTACATTATATATTAAAAATTATAATAGATACATATTATTTTATGAATTATACTATATTAAATGTGCAATATATTGAATATTAATATATTATGTTATATATTAATATTAAAAATTATATTACATTTTTTATTAAAAATTATAATATATACATATTATTTTATGAATTATATTATATCAAATGTGGAATATATTGAATATTAATATATTTTGTTATATATTAATATTAAAAATTTTATTACATTATATATTAAAATATTTTGTTAAATATTAATATATTTTGAAAATAATTCTGAAAATATTAACAAACATATACATATAATATATATATTGTTTGAGGAGAAAGTAAAAGACAGCAAATCAATTCATTCATAACACTGATAGAGGGGCCTTTATATAGGCATTACAATGAGAGTCCTTCCATACATAGGATTCCTAGATAAGGTAAGACATCTAATAGGATCCTATCGCTCTAGAAGGATCTAGAACCTTCCATCTATGTATCTACAATCGGTATTAGGTAAGACACATCACGGGAATAATAATTCCTAACACTCCCGTGTCGAGCACTAATACAACAATGGTGCAGAAGATGTTGCCTTCGTAAAAACCTATTCCAAGCCAAAACAAAACCCCATGGGAAAAATAAAGGCTTGATGAGGAAAAGATTGCAACGCACCAACATAACATGTCATGTATACTTCCCTTGATGTATACATAACGACTCCCCCTGATGAGTACCTCAAATCATAGGAGTCGGATGCCAAGTTGCCCTCACAACTATACCAAGGAAAAACCCAGTGGGAAAAATACCTCTTGGTCTAAGTTGAACCGAAGTACAACGCATCATTGTCTGGATGTTCTCATAGGTCGCCTCGTTAAAAACCTTACCAAGTGAAAACCCAATGGGAAAAACAAACTTTGGTCTAAGGACAAAAAGAGCGCGACACATCCAAAGTGCAGAGTCACTAAAGACTTATCAAGTTTTCCAAAGTCTTGACCTCTATGCACCAAATCAGTCATAACTTCTTCGATTCAATAGGTATCAACGAGACTGTAAGAACTTATGAAAAATAGACACCCATAGATTTTCATTCACATACAGTACGTAACCTAGATCGACCTGAGCAGATCACAAAGCTCTATCGAAGTTGACTCAGCAAATTACCGGACACATCCTGTCCTACTTTGCAACAATAGTCATATGTCACTCAACATGATGGATGTGATCAAATGGTTGGTTTCCTTGGAAAGTAGACACAAACCTTTCCAATGGTACCAATTTCACCATTTTCCATCAAGTGAGCTGCCATGTAGGTCATATGGGAGATAGACCAACACATTCTGGGCAGATTCGGGTATCAATTTTCAAGTGTCCTTTTTATCGAGATAGAGCGAGCTTCAAGCTTCTTGTCAATCACAGACATTGCGTGAGCGCATCCTAGGCCATCATCACAGTGGCTTTACCGGATTATTACGAATGAGTACATCGAGTCAAACATGAGTACATAATACCGTACTTTTCTCTTAAGACTGCATCATCACTTAAGTGAGCCAAGTCTTATGATGACTTCGACTAATCATTGGGAATCATATAGGCATTACTTTATCGTCTCTTAGGGAAACCGTCCCTTAGATTGCCTTAAACCGATTGATGAATACGCATCATCAAGTGTCCCCAAAATTCTTTCATTCTTAACTTTGGATTTAGCGGAATCTCTTAGTCTCACAAGAGTACATCACTATAAACCCTTAGTTTTACACGCAAAAGCTTCATATCTCTTCCAAATCAAGTATATACTTAGTATGCGTTCCCGACATTCACTTGTCGACGCGCTCCGTGGTCGAGCCACTTGATTTGAGTCCGATCCACCACGAGATCATTTTTATCGCTAACTTAGTTCCCACTAAGATAAGATTTAACCACAAGCCGCACGTCGCTTTGGGAAACTATCTAATCAAAAGATAGTGGATGCTATAACATCCATTACGATAGCACAACTAAGTTTCGTGTCATCGTAGTCGATTCCAGTGCGTTCATGAGAAACCTCGCGCTATGAGGTGAGTTTAACTCCTTCTCTCACTCGCTTTAACAAAGTTTACGGATAGATCTTATCTTTGGAGTGTCGGCACCACTTCAACAAAGGGCTATCACTTTGTTTATACTGGAGTCGCATATATTTCCATTTTAGGCCAAGGCTACAACGTTGTATATTTTCAATGAAGTATGGTTCGATTAAACTCACATTCCACATCCTCATGAACCGGCTTTATTAATAGAGTACTCTTTATGGATTGGCATTCATTGAGGCGTCCCCCAATGATGACTATAATCCAGAATCACATGAGACGGATGAGTTCATTTGATCATATGATCAAGTTTTCATGTACCAAACTCGCATACATTCTTAGCGAGAGTATTTATCGAACCAAGTGGCATCCCAATTCTCTATGAGATCCACGGCCTAGTAACACCATCTACCACAATTTGTGGTGTTACCATATCACCATTTATAGGTGACGAACGTCCATGACCGGACACAATCCTTGCAGACATGTTTGCAGCATGTATTTAATCTCGTCACTTTAGGGAACTTGGTGAGACACAGTAGGGACAAACTACGACAATTCCAAGTCGTTCTACTCGAACATGATCGTCGCATCTCCCCTAACGACGGGAAGACTGGCTCATCAAAGTGACTTACGAGATCGTCTGCCAAGGTACATTTTAAGCGGACTATGAGTGAAAGCGCATGTCATATTCATCATTTATAACCCGTCATAATGCGTTGTGGTGACGCACTTTTGGCACATGAACATGTGGACGATAAAGGTTTTCAGTGTTAACACAATCCAGTTAACAAAATGCATACCGTTACACTCGTAACTAAGTATTTGAATGATGATAGGTATAGGTGAATATGACATGTTGACCTATGCTACATAGCCATAGCTACTGGTCTTGAGAATTCAACAAAACCGCCACCATGCACCACCGGGATCGAACATGAAGAAACGATTGAACCGATGATAGGCCGTTGGTTTTATCGAACCTCTAGTGCTTTCTTAAAGAGTTCACTCCCTTCACCAGCCCCAAACACCTCAAAATTTCATGAGCATGTATAAACGGGTGTTTAGGATTCCAAAACCATCAACCTTGTGGTAAAAAACCGATCGAAATGATATCGAACTGGTTGTTGGGACGGCTGGTGGTATGTGAAAACTTCATTTAAGTGGTTCACCTCCTTCCAAGTCTCCAAATGGCACCAAAATTTGTGAGAAGGTAGCCTTGGATGTTAGGAAGTATTTGTTAAAATTTCACTTTAAGACTTGGTCTAAAAAGTGGGTGAACCGACCTTTACAATGACTGGTCCGCAAGTTGGACAACCATAACTCAGGTTTCATCAACTTATCAATCATTGTCAAAGGAACAACATAACTTATAAATGTTATTACTTGAGTACGACCATTTGTGAACACCATCATAGCATCATAAGCCACCCAGGCTAATACTTATGATCATGTATGTATAAGGACTCGGTGAAAAGGGAGGACTCAGCACCATGCTTATGCGAGTCGCTACATTATTCTCTTTAGCATAGGAGGGTGTCGTCTCCTAATCATGCCAAAGAATAGGCTTTAATAAATGAACATGGATAAGAAGGATCATCGGGGGGGTCTTTGGCGTCACACATGCTTATGAAAGCAAGACGCGGATGACATAAATATCATCATCGGTCATGAGCCCTGCTCACGACTCCACCAATGTACTTTGGTGTCTTTGATCCAACTAGTTTCTTTGTTCAAAGAAAATGATGTCCATGACAATACCGTGGTATATGGATCATCAAACTATCCAAACTCCGGACTATTAAAGCCTAAATGTGTCAATGTCCCAATACATCTTCTGGTTACCAAAACCGATGCAAGCCGGACCATATTGACTCATGAATATTTTTCTTTTCACATATCCAATACAAGTGATGCATAAGATTTTATTCTCACAAATCACAATGAGATGCTATGAGTGATACACTTTGGCATATATATCATCGAGTCATAACATGGTTCAATTGTTACGGAACATATGTGACTAGAAAACGCCATTCGGCATTCAACAACTTGAGCATCATACCGCTCATTGATTGTGATGACCTACTCATCATAGTCACAATGGATTTATAAACCGAAATCCAAAAATATCGTGTTCCTTGAAAATAGCTTAATACGCACTCGCTTGCAAAATTTTACAAATATAAGCATAGCGAACACTCTAACAACATAGAGATTTTATACTTGATATGATCAAAATGATCTATCATATTGAGTGCATAACATGGCAAGGTTATATGCCTAAGGGGCAAAATTACGACACAAGCATGGTGTAACACTACCATGCACACGCTCGACCTTCTTATAAGGGTGCGTATTTTGGGCTTCCCCAAGGAAACTGTTTTTCAACATTTGAAAGATGATAGTTTAGCGTATAACGCATACCAAAAACTGCATCATCTATGGCAAATTCGGCCAAAAAGAGGTTGAAAAATATGTGTCATAAGACCACTTGCAAATTTAAGATGGGAACCAAGTTGGTTGGGACTGACAAAAGTTAGCACAATCGCTGAAAAAAAATTCCGCGCAGCTTGACCTTTGTTCACTAAAACAGCGATAACTCCCTTGTTGGGAAGGCTATGGACGAACGGTCAGATGTTCTGGAAACTAGACTTCCGTATCTTTCTATCCATATATTGTGCACCACACGGATCATTAAACTCAGATCACAGTGCATGTTTTAATTGGCTGTTTAGTTTTTCCCAAGTTTAGTGAGAAAACAAGGTTGAGACCATATCCAATGGCATAAGTGTTGATGCAAAAACATGGCAATGACAGCCATATGTGCGTTTAAACGCAGCAGGGTGTTCGATTTCTTATCTTCGACTAATGATCCTTTCGGTAACTCCAACTTGGTAGGCTTGCAGAGAAAGTAGGAATGTCGATGCAGTAAAGGCATCTAAAAACCACTGATTCCGTTTGAACTTTCAAAGCATAAACAAATACCAAGGAGGATGCGCCTAGTCATGATCAAAAGTGCAGAAAAAATCCACCAAAGTGCATCAATCAACCAAGTATTTTAATTCTCAATTTGCAAGTATACGTCATAATAGCCATGTTATATAGATACAACGCGGTGCATCATAATTAAGCATTTTGAACCATGAGACATAATGAATATACCATAACCAACTTGTCTTGACCATCCAATAAGATCAACTAAACATAGTCAAATGTATAAGGCACATGCCTTTACAAATACTCGGAGAAGTATTCGGACCTATAGTCATACGAACTATAATCGAGGTCAACGAATTCATGTATTTACCGCAATATGCCATTGCTTTACATGTTGAAACTCATGAGAAATACTCGTACATTCTTTCATATATCATATTGCAAGGAGACGATACATGTCTACACCCACATGCAATATTTTATTTTTAATAAGCTGGAAGATGAAGTTTTCCAAGTATGGGATTGGGTCAAGACCAACTTGGTGGTCGCTCAATTCAACGTGACAATTCCGTCACAAATCGATTTTAACCACGACATATCCGTCGCAATCGATGTTTGTCCCATTTGTATGTCACAAATCCGTGACTAATCATGAACGAGTCATAGCTTTACCGTTACCGACAATGTTCGTTTGATTTAATTATTGGTTTAAAATCGACAAAACGACGACATCAAATCGCACCCAAAACGTGGTGTATGCAACAACCACAACTATCGACTTTCAACAATTATCCGTGACTCCCCCAGGACCGTCATACAGTTTACTTCGAGATCCGAGAGTGATACCACCTCTCATTGTCTCATCCACTGCAAAGTAGCGTGGGGGATAAAGAACCCAAATACCCAATTCCCCCAAAAAAAAATTCCCAAAAGAGAGGAATTGAAAAACGAGAACTTTAATAAAGTCTTACGGGTACTTGGTTCCATATATGCTTTGATCCTTGAACGGGAGATTCTCTCCATATGAGCAACATATTTTCGTGGGTACTCCGTTCTATATTTACTTTGATCCTTGAACGGGATAAATATGGCTTTTTCTCCATAGCGTGCACATCATCATGAGCGACGTATTTTCCTATATACACGTAAAATATAAACATGTAAGATTCATAAGTGTACAAATTAATGAACAAATGAATCATTAATTAGGAAAAGATGGAGAGTTGAGAAACGCCCGGATAGGGCTACTGGGCTCGATAATTTGGCCGAAAAAGGACTCGGGCGCGGCGGTGCAGCAGCTCGGTATTGGATGAGGTCGGATCTCCAAATTTTCTCGTAAAAATCTGCTTCTGTTCGGCAGCAGATTCAGTAAACAATATTACTCAGAATCCGATCTCCACCGTTGAATATACAGATATTTGTGTTAGGAAGTTGCTGTCAAAATTTCACACCGATCCGACGGTTAACGAATTGGGAAACGTGATTTTAGTACGACTGCGCTGTGCAGAAAATTCACGCGCGGAAATTCTCGTCTCTCGTTTTTTTTCTTTCGCGTACAGTTTCATCGAGAAATACTGCTCCGATTCAGATCTTCACCGTTAAATTTGTACTTCTTGCTACACGGGTGAGAGGGTAAAAAAAAATCTGATTTGTTGGCTGTCGGGTCGGCAGGTTGCAACTGGGCCGGGACAGCACTAGAACCGGGCCAGACTGAGGTAGCAGCGGGTAAAAAAATCTGATTTTTTTTTCTTTCAGAAAATCGGAAAAAAAATTTGCTCAGCTGGGAACTACGTGCTGATAACGTGTTTGAGGAGAAAGTAAAAGACAGCAAATCAATTCATTCATAACACTGATAGAGGGGCCTTTATATAGGCATTACAATGAGAGTCCTTCCATACATAGGATTCCTAGATAAGGTAAGACATCTAATAGGATCCTACTACCTCTAGAAGGATCTAGAACCTTCCATCTATGTATCTACAATCAGTATTAGGTAAGACACATCACGGGAATAATAATTCCCGGAACATATATATATATATTATATATATATTTATATACATATATATATGGTTTATTGTACACTTATATAATATAAATCAATATTAGAACAACAAATGACTTTGACTCACTGGTTTGATACCCACCTCCATCTCATTGAGGTCACAGGTTCAAATCCCGTGAGTAGCGAAAATGCACATTTATACATATTATGTGCGGGTGGCGGGCGGGGCAGGTGCGGACTGGGCGGAAATTTTTTTTTAAAAAAATAATATATTAAAAAAATAATTTCAATTTATTAAAAAAAATTATTTAAAAAAATAAATAAATTTAGTAGTGCCCCCTACTTTTACAGAAAATTGGCCTCTGCTGCAACACTTGTTTAATGTTGCTGTAGACTATAGGTAACGATGCCTTGCAGTCTTATGGTAACAAAAGGAGTGGTGTTGCAGTAGGTGACATAAGTGTTGCTATAGGGACCTACGGCAGCGGTGAAAAGTGCAACACCAAAAAAGTGTTGCCGTTTTGATTTTCTTGTCTACAGCAACGATTTTTTTGGTTCTTGCAACATTTTGTAGGAGTTGCCGTAGGCCATCTATGGCGTAGTGTATGGAAGCTGAGATAGACTCGATGCATGTCAATCAAGTCTGGACTCTAGTAGACTGCCCAAAGGGCATAGTGCCTATTGGGAACAAGTGGATCTACAAGAGAAAGACTGATGGTGATGGCAAGGTTGACGCCTATAAGGCCAGGCTTGTGGCAAAGGGTTATACCCAGAAGGAAGGGATCGATTACCACTATACCTTCTCGCCCGTAGCCATGATCAAGTCTATTCGCATGATGCTTGCTATAGCTGCCTACCACGATTATGAGATATGGCAAATGGACGTAAAGACGGCTTTCCTTAATGGATTTCTCGAGGAGGAAATCTATATGGAGCAGCCTAAAGGCTTTGTATCCGAAGTCGATATTCAGAAAGTGTGCAAGCTTCAGCGTTCCATTTATGGACTGAAGCAAGCGTCGCGTAGTTAGAACCTTTGTTTTGATGAGGCGGTCAAAGAGTTTGATTTCGTGCAAAACAAGGAGGAACCTTGTGTATACAAGAGGGTTAGTGGGAGCAAGATCGTATTCTTAGTACTATATGTGGATGACATTCTACTAATAGGAAATGATGTGGGAATGCTTATGTGAAAGCTTGGCTTTCGAGTAATTTCTCCATGAAAGACTTGGGAAAAACAACCTATATTCTTAGAATTCGACTCTACCGGGATAGAGCGAAGAGAACAATAGGTCTTTCCCAAGCCCTCTATATAGACAAAATCTTAAAGCGATTTAAGATGGATGATTCTAAAAGAAGGTTCCTACAGATGCGACATGGAATAAAACTCTCCTTGAAGATGTGTCCTCAAAGTGAGGAATAACGAAAGGAAATGAGTAATATACCATATGCTTCGGCCATGGGTAGCCTTATGTATGATATGTTGTGTATGAGACCTGACATTGCGCATGCTGTAAGCGTGGTGAGTAAGTTTCAGGAAAACCCAGGCAGGGAACATTGGCCTGCCGTAAAGAACGTTCTCAAGTACTAAGAAGGACTAGAGATATGGTTCTGATGTATGGCGCTGTAGAACTGGATGTGGTGGGATTCACTGACTCGGACTTCCAAGGACTGAAGGACGACTCGATGTCTACTTCTGGCTACATATTTACTCTTAATGGAGGAGCAGTATCTTGGCGTAGCGCCAAGCAAAGCACGACTGCTGATTCCACCTATCAGGCTGAGTATCAAGCAGCCTCGGAGGCTTCCAAGGAAGGGTTCTAGATTAAGAAGTTTCTAGGAGAACCTCAAGTGATACCATGTGCTGAGCTGCCTGTTCCGCTGTACTGCGACAACAACGGAGCTGTTGCGTAGGCCTAGGAGCCGAGGTTTCACAACAGCACCAAACATATTGAGAGGAAGTATCATCTCGTAAGAGAATTTGTTCGCAAGGGATACATTATGCTGCACAGAGTAGACTCGACCGACAACGTCGCCGATCCACTGACCAAGCCACTTTATTAGACTAGCTTGGAGCGTCATCTTGAGAACATGAGTATTAGATACCATAGTGTGTGGCATTGAGTGTAAGTGGGAGATTGTTAGGAGTATGCCCTCGAATGCCACTCAGAGGATGTTGAGTGAGGGCATTGTACTTGTAATTATGTAAATCATTAATATAAGGCAATGGATGTTTCTTTATTTACTGGTAGTTACTGGCATTCCTAACTCGTAAATATACATATAGAAACTAGTCTGTGTATTTGAGAGCAAAACGTTCCACTCCTTATTGGATAAGGGGGTCGGCACTGGAAAGGTTTATAGCTCAAATACTTAATCGTTCGCAAGTCGATGAAACTTGACTGGGCTTTAAGTTTATGTTAAGACTTATATGACGTGTTCTTTCACATAGAGAGTGGCTATCGAACACAAATGGTTAGTGGGAAAACACGTTATAGGTATGCTAATTGGATTAGTATACTCGAACCGACTCACCCTTGATTCGTCACATGGATTTCACTCCAGGACAGTCAATGACGGAATCAAAAGGTTGTGATAGGTATTCGTGAACCTTCGACTTGAGGATTTAGTAGGGATGTGCTTGTGACGTTAAGATTTTCATTAGAGTAGTTTGACCGTATAAATCGGGAGGTGGGGGTTAACCTCGACGTGCATCTTAACGGGCAAGTAGCAGGTACTACTAAAATACCAAGATAGAATTCTTAATCCCATTAGTGAGCGGGTTATATGTCCTATGCGGTTATTGAAAGAAGGGTTTATACGTATACTGGTATTCACGACAGAATGGTTCTTGAATGATCCCAATCATTCATTCTCAGTTGGGGTACAGTGTAGGCCGCCAGGCAGGCTAGGCGGTGCTACTACTCTTTGGTTCCTCCCATTGCTGACTGAGACGGACCTACTGAGTCGCGCAATAGGATTGACGATGGAATGAATCGAACTTAATCTCTCATTATGAATATTAGATATTGGATATCTAATTTGGGACATTGGATATCTAAATTGACTTATTGGATAAATTAATTACGGCCTAATGAATTCAATAAATTACCGGGTGATTAATTTAATTGATGAATATAATTATTTCTTGGATAAATTAATTATGTTATTATGTATTTGATATGATTAATTAATTGGATTAATTAATCGATATAAATACATCGGAACGGAATCGGAGTTTATCTGTTTGGACTCACGGGAGTCCGAAATGGGCCGAACACACCCGGATCCTTCTAGATGGCCGCCCCCCCTCTCACCAACTCCCTCTTGGTCTTTGGTCATCATTTTAATAATGAAAATCAAGATATGAGGGGACAAGATATCAAAGTGATATCTCATGTTGGTGGTTGGTGTTTAATATAATGTGGAAGACTATCTCATTAGCCTCACTTCTTGAGACTTACGTGAGAAAACAAAAAAGAGATAGAGGAAAGATTTTCTTCAAGTCTTCATACTTATTCATTGTTCTTGAGATATATTCTTGGATAAAATATTAAGAGATAAAAATCGAGAGATATAGATTAAGAACTTATAGTGTTATAATCTTGAATATAAAGTCTCCATCACTTGATTCTAGCGGTAACCTTAGTGGTTAATTGGGTGATTGTCGTTCCATTCGTTTCTCCGGCGCGTGGCAAGTAGAGGCGTTGTAATTTCGACGTTGGATCATTCAAGTGCTTGGAGTGCTTTGGTTCGTAGAGATCAAGCAAAGCTTGGGGAATAGCTCAAGAGAAGGATACCATTTAATCAACAGACTGCGAGGGTATGTTTCTCGTATCTCTTGTATTTTGTTTATATATTCGTATATATGTAGCTCGATTAATCCTCGTAGGGATTCAGATCGAATTAATTTTCGTTTTACCGCTTCCGCTGGGCCTTCGTTTTAGGCACCGAATCCCAACAGGGACCTCCCAAGACTGCGACGTGAGGCACGTGTTGTCTTCTCATTGGTTCGCACATTTGACTGCCAGTAGCGGCTGCGGACTTTAAGGAAACCGACCCACGTGCTGAGACGATCGCCCGTTTAATTTAATGTAGGAAAGGCGATCACCCGTTCGGGATTAAGACATCCCAACTACCTCCTCTTCTATAAATAGGAGACTTCCAGCATTTGGAAAAAGACAGTTGAATCCTACACGGAATCCCACAGACAGTACTTCACCTTTGTAACAAGAACTCACAGAGCAATACCCCTGGTTCTTCCGGCAATCATCAGCACTCGAGAGATAGAAAACTAGGGTCCTTAAACTCATTGTAATCGTAACATTAATAGTTGTACTCCAAAGTATTATTATTATTAATAATATCTCGCGAGAGCATTCAAGCCCGGGATTAACAACCCTGGCAAATCTTGTGTTATTTTCATTTCACTGCTCGTGCTCTTGCATTTTGTTTGTTACTCACCAGTAGCCACATCCAGCAAATCATTCCGAATAATATTTTGGGTAACAACAATTGGCGCTAGAAGGAGGGCCCTTGAACCCTTATTTTCTCTCTGAACGTTTCGAAGAACACCCACTGTTCTCCGGAACATATACTTGAAGAAACACTCACGGTTCTTCAAAGAAAAACCCTCGAGATAATGACGTCTGCCACCACTTCAAAGAGAGCCACCTTACGATCCACTGGACGCCTTATTTCGGCCCAAACCGAGTCCCAACCTATGGCGGAAGGCATCCGTGGCGACGCCAAACTCTCACTCCCGCCCCCGAGGGATAGCCCTGGCCATGGCCATCCTAACTGCGGAACAGATCGAGAAGGCCATGGCCATCCTAAGGGAGCGACGTAGAGCATGCGACGCGCCCACTATTACCCCCTCAGCCATCCGCCGCGCGGGCAAACGAAAACTCAAGGGGTTATATGTCGAGCAATTGTCAGAAAGCCTCGAGTCGCAAGAAAAGGCACTCGCGAGGTGGCACAGTTCCATCTTCAGCCGACTATGGAGTGATCCTTCATGGCAACCTGGGCACTCTGGCCCCACCCATGAGACGTCGGAGTCCGAATCCGTCACCATGAGTTCGGCATACCCGACTCCCAAGAAACAAGTCGGCCATTTGGCTCACCCTCGCTAAAAAATCAAGCTCAGCGGCAAAGACCTCGTCGCCTACAACAGAGCCAGGAGATCAGTACATGATCGCCTCGGCTCCCGCTCCGAGAGCTAGACCACGAGCATCCAGGCTATGGCGATGGCTGCAATGCAGCGCCAGCTCGACGATATGAAAGCACTCATAGAAACTGGGGCAGGTGCCAAGAAAAAGGTCGACGGTCCAAGTGAGCCGCTCGCGGTCCAGATCGAGCTTGCCCCCATGCAACCAAAGATCGCTCCTCCTCAAACACCTATGTATGAGGGGAGATCGGACCCCGAGACTCACTTAAGCAAGTTTGGATATACATGACAAGATGCGGGGCATCAGACGTGACGAAATTCCGAATGTTCCCGTTAATATTGGGAAATCTTGCCCATCGGTGGTACATCTCATTGCCACTGTGCTCAATCAACTGTTTTGAAAAGCTGGCGAGCGACTTCACATCGTACTTCGCCGCTAAGGTCGCTTGGGCAGAAGGTCCCCACCGCATGATGAAGATCAGGCAGGGGAAAGACGAGTCCAATGAAGATTACATCGACCGGGTGGATGAAATAATCCTCACCGGCGAGCCCATAAGCGATGAGCTTGCCCTCTACTCAGTCCTAGGGGGATTTGATGGTCTTTTGCCTATGTTCAGGCACCTCACAAAGGACGTACCCCCGACCTACGCGATCTTCGCGCCAAGGCCGTCGACTTTATGGCGAGGCAGAGGTTGGTCACCCTTCGCCTAGGCGAGGGGGCAACGGGGGAGAGGAAGGCGCCATCTCCCATCCCAAAGAAGGCAATCGCCAAGCCCAAAAAGGCGGTCGTGAAGCCACCCGATGAGTTCAAGGCCTTCGAGGATGTGGAAGTCCATCTCCTTCGCAACCTCAATCTATGTTCGGCCCATATCTTCAACTCCATCAACGGGCACGAGTGGCTAAGCAAGCTAAAACCGATGAGGGACAACGATCATCTGGACCGCAATAAATTTTGTGCCTACCACAAAAGTCCCGGCCACAACACCAGCCAATGTCGCGACCTCCTCAGACAACTCTAGAGATTGGCAAGCTGGACAATTTAGTAACCAAGCCGGAGCCCCGGGAAGAAATGACCTGGTGCCGCGATTGTCGACAGAACGATGACCGTCAATTTCCTAATTCGGTCGCCAGAATCGAGCGAGATGAGCCAGAGTACTCAGATGAGTCGATCCCTCCGATCAACCCCGGCGGCCGGGTCAATATGCTTCAATTAGGAGGTGGAAATCTCAGAGGTCTTTTCCCGGTTTCCACCATGTCAAGCAAAAAATGCAAGGCCGAGCTGAGGGAGTTCGCCAGAGTCCATGTCCTGGTGCCCCCAGAGCCAACCATCTCCAAAGATGCGCTCATCTTCTTCTCTAAAAAGGATAGGGAGGGAGTGCAGTGCCCGAAGGAGGATGCCTTGGTGATCTCTGCATGTATCCTTGGGAAAATGGTCGACCGCGTGCTGGTTGACAACGGGAGCTTTTGCAACATCATATTCAAGTCTGCTCTGGACCAGCTCGGCAACCTGACCAAATTCATCAAGCCGTTCGAAACCGTGCTTCAAGGGTTTGGCGACAACACGGTCAAAGCCTATGGAAGGATCAAGCTCTCCGTCGAGCTAGTCTGATGTTACGATTCTAAGGTTAAGATCACTAGGAATCTGAACTTTGTAATCATAGACATGCCCGGATTCTATAAGGGGTTCCTAGGTCGTCCCTTTTTAGAAACCTTTGAGGCAGTCGCCTCCTCTTTCTTTTATTGTATCAAGTTCCCCACTACCGAAGAGATAGTCGGTACTGTAAAAGGATATGAGCTAATGGCGAAGAAGCGTTTGAACAACCCTTATGTTGTAGCTTTTCCCTTAAATGTTTCTTGCCCTGTTTGTAACACTGGGACGATCGACAACCAACCAATGGAGATCGATGAGCCAAGCACCTCATACCAGCCCAACTCAGAAGACGACATCTCACATCGATCGTTGGACGGCATCGAACCGAGGATCGGTTTCAAGCCAAGCCTCGATGTTGATCCAAGGATCGAGTCCGGCGATCGCTCCAAACGAGAAGCAGCCATCCCCACCAAAGAGTTGGAAAGTATTACAATCCATAAGGCTCGCCTGGAGTGGGATGTGCAGATCGGCTCGAGCGTCGATCCCGAGCTAAAAGACGATCTGATCAGTTTACTACAAAAGAACATTGGATTCTTTGCCTGGTCGCATCAAGATATGGTCGGCATCAGTCCTGAACATGCTTGCCACTATCTGAAGATCGACCCGGCAAGAAAGCATGTTCACCATAAATGTAGGAAATTCGGTCCAGAGAAATATGCTGCGCTAGATGCATAAGTCAAGAAGCTGCTCGACAATAAACTGATCGGGGTAGCTACTGATGAGCCACAGTGGGTGGCCAACGCGGTACTCATCAGAAAGGCGAGAGACTCCTGGAGGTTATGCATCGATTTCACTGACCTCAACGCGGCTTGTCCGAAAGACCACTTTCCAATGCCTCACATTGACCACTTGGTCGATAGCACGGCAGGTTGCGAAATGATGTCGTTTATGGGCCTTCTCCGGATACCATCATATCCCAATGGTGGAAAAAGACGTAAAAGATACATCATTCCACACGAAAAAAGACGTGTTCTTTTGGGTCCGAATGCCGTTCGGTCTGAAAAATGCGGGGGCGACCTACCAACACCTAGTCAACGGGATGTTTGCCGATCAATTTGGCAAAACCATGGAGGTATACATTGACGACATTGTAGTCGAAAGCCTAAAAAATGAAAATCACCTCAAAGACCTCGCCGAGACGTTCGCCATCCTCAAAAATTTCAACATGAAGCTAAACCCCAAGAAATGCAACTTCGGAGTAAGCTCTGGAAAATTCCTGGGGCACATCGTGAGCTAAAGGGGGATCGAAGCAAACCCAACCAAGATCAAGGCGATCCTCGACATGCAAGAACCACGGAATGTCAAGTAGGTGCAACGCCTCATGGGTTTTTGGAAGCCCTTAATCGTTTCATTTAGTGGATCGGAGACAAAAGAAAGCCTTTTTTCGCCACCATAAAGAATAAAAACTTTGCATGGACGAATGAAAGTCAAATGGTGTTCGCCAAAATCAAGGAGTATCTTTCCAATCCCCAAATTTTGGCAAAACCGATCCCTGGCGAGAAGTTGTTCCTTTACTTGGCAGCCTCGGAGGTCGCGCTGAGCGCAGTATTAGTGCGAGCAGTGGGACAAACCCACTTACCGATCTACTTCGTTAGTCAGGCGCTACATGACACCGAGACACATTACACGCCCCTGGAGAAGCTCGCCTACGCACTTGTCATGAGTGTTCGCAAGCTGAGAGCCTATTTCTTCGAACACCAAGTGGAGGTTCTGACGACTCTCCCTCTAAGTCAAGTTCTGCACTGGCCAGACACCAACGGGTGACTCCTCAAGTGGTCACCAGAGATCGCCCAATATGGTGTCATATATGATCCTCGCACGGCGATCAAAGGCCAAGTGCTGGCGGATTTTGTGGTGGAATTAACTTTTCCGCCTAGCCCGACCCAAGTCGGCCGTCCCGCCTGGAAACTGTTCGTAGATGGCTCATCGACCAGCTCACGAGCGGGGGCGGGGATTGTCCTCATCAGCCCCATTGGCCAGAGTTTTACAAATGATGTGCGTTTCGATTTCCGAGCGACCAACAATGAAGTCGAGTACGAAGCCTTAGTAGGCGGGCTCGATCTAGCGCTTGCCATGGGCGTTCGTCGCCTTCACATCTTCATGGACTCCCTCTTCGTCATGAACCAAGTCAAGGGAGAATATGAGGCATGCTGCAAACAGATGATCAAATATCAAGAGTTTGTCGCCGAAATGTGCACAAATTTTGAAGAAGTGCTGATCGAGCAGATCCCGAGAGAGCACAACTCCCAGGCCGATGCCCTATCCAAACTCGCATCGTCGGATGGGGCAGCGGATTTCTCTAACATCCAAATCACTAAGTTGGTGAGATCAGCAATCGACTAAAGCTTGGTCGCCACAGTTGCCATCGCCAAAGAGAACTGGATGACTCCATTCATTGAATACTTGAAGGACGGAACGGTCCCCACAGATCGGGTCAAGGCTCGCCAGCTTTAGCTCCGGGCGACCAGATACACCCTCTTGGATGACCGGCTTTACAAGCGAGCTTTCAGCCTTCCTCTCCTCAAGTGCATTACGCCGGAGGAAGGCCAACTTGTTTGAGCCAAAATACATTACGGGATCTGTGGAAATCACGCGGGAGGGAGAGCCATCATCCACAAGACGGCCAGGCAAGGCTTTTTCTGGCCTACCCTGCAAAAGGACGCGATCTCCTATGCCCGATCTTGTCACAGGTGTCAAATCATGGGCCCAACGGCCTTTCGTCCAATAGGGCATCGACCTCATCGGTCCTTTGCCGACGGCACCGAAGGGATGTAGATTCGCAATCGTGGGGGTCGATTATTTCACAAAATGGGCAGAGGCTGAACCACTCAACAAGATCGGCCAAGAGAAAGTAATCAAGTTCATTTGAAAAAACATCATATGCCGTTTCGGTCTACCTCAGGTTATCATCTCCGGCAACGAAAAACAGTTCGACGGTTTGGAAGTTATGCAATTCTGCGAAAAATGGGGAATAAAAAAGTTGTTCTCGGCCCCTTACCACCCTCAAACAAATGGGCAGGTGGAGGCTGTAAAAAAGATCCTCAAGCACACAATCAAAGATAGAATCGAATCCAAGCAAGGACGCTGGGCAATCGAGCTCCCGGATGTTTTATGGTCCTACCGAACGACGACAAGAAATTCAACTGGTGAAACCCCATTCGCCCTCGCTTTCGGAACTGAAGCAGTGATCCCATCAGAGATCGCCGTCCTCAGCCATCGGACTGCACAACCACTGACGATAGATAATGATGTAGCTCGGTGAATCAACTTGGATATGCTCGAAGAACGACGACTGACCTCGGAAATGAAGAACACGATCCACAAAAGGAATTCTGAAAAATTCTTTAATTCAAAGGTCAAGGAGAGACGGTTCCAAGTGGGCGACCTAGTCCTCAAGAAGATCCAGACCCACACGGGAGTATTTGGTCTGAACTGGGAGGGCCCGTTTAGGATGTCCAAGTAGCTAACCAAAGGAGCCTACGAGCTCCAACACCCAGACGGCACTCCAGACCAATATCCCTGGAATGCCGTTCATTTGAAGAAGTACTATCAATAAAAACACCACGTATTCATTTAATCAATGTACAAAGTGCTTAATGAGATTTTCCAGTTCTCCCCAAATGATTCGCTTCAGCAAAGCAAACCAAAGGCTACTGCCTGAGCAACGCCTCCAAAAAGAGGATGACTCGCTCGCCCTCTAAAGTTCGTCATCTAACATGATGGACCTAGGCAAGCGATCGCCTCCCCCAACACAACATATACCGTCGAGGATCGCCATCTAACATGACGATCCAAGGTAGAAAGTGCAGTCATGGTTCTGGAGGTCGATGGAACCGACAACCCATCCATGCAAGGTTACTTAAGGTGAAGATCGCTCGCCCTTTCATTTAAATACGAAGCGAGCAGAGCCGAAGGACCCTCCAAAAAGATCTGTGGACACGCTCGTCCGCCCTCAAAGGTCGAGGCAGAAAAGTGCTAACAAGCCACAGTCGCGAAGTCAATTAATCCGACGGCGCCCCGTGCAAGGACTCCTCTAGGCTTAGATCGTCCGCCACATCGCTACAGCGTGAGGCAAAATGTATCCTATGGAGGACTCTCACAATTAAGTGAGTCGCGAGACATAGACTATCAGACGGAATTTCGCTCGCGTACAAGACATGGTCGCAGAGGTCGGTTCCATCGAACTCCACGACCGTGCAAGGTTCCTCTTGGCCGAGATGGTCAGCCTTCCTCGAGGAATCTGCAAAATTGAAGATCGCAAGAAGTAAACCAAAGGTAGCTGAATAAACAATTTATTTTCGTTCCCTTACTTTCACTAAACAAGCAAAAACAAGGGGGAGAGTGGAGCTATACATACGACGATCGGCTTTGTTCAGCTATACATACGGTGATCGGCTTTGTTCAGATATACATACAACGATCGACTTTTTTGTGAAAGTTACCAGTATAAGTTTAAGTATATCAATTCATTTGGAGCTGCACGTACAACACCTTTGCATGAAGTCAAATGCAAAAGATTCGGAAAGACGAACATACAGACAAAAAATCAGATAAGGAAATACTCATTTCATTTCATTTGAAATACAAGCATGATCGCCCGAGGGAAAAAAACAAAAAAGGGAAGCCTAGAAAATTACAAGTCAAACAGAGCAAGCCAGCTCAGGGTGTCCCTGCCGAGCCATCGCCCCCGGCCGCAGGATCGGTGTTCGCTCCCTCGTCAGCATCAGGCACGACACCCCCGTCCTCCAAGGCATCTGGGTGAACAAGGTTGTCGGGCGACGGATACCAGCTCAAGTCGACCCCGTGATCCAAGGAGATGTCTAGGATCGGCACGAAGAAGGCGGGCTGCAAAGTGTGCTCAAGCGCGTAGGCTTTGAAATTATCAGCCAAAGGGCTGACCTCGAGCCCTCCCTTCTTAACGGCACGGATTGCATCAGCATAAGCCATATAATAGGCAAATTCGCTGACGTACTCCACGTTAAGGAAGGGATCGGCCTCAGTCGCCTCCAGCTTTCCCTTCAGCCCCGCAACCATTTGGTTCACGCCCTGGAGCTCAGCAACCTTGGCGGCCACCTCTTCCTTCGATGACGCTAGCTCTCCGGTCAGCCGGTCGACGATCACCTTCAGCTCGGTGGCCTCCTTCTTGTTGGAACATTTTGTTCCATACATAAATTAAAAGTGTTTTGATGATTAAAGTTGATAAGCAAAACAAAACAACGAAGAGGCAAAGCCAAGAATCGAAGAAAACGAAGACTCAAAATGGTGTTCTGTGCAAGCTTAACGTACGTAATGAAGCCTGCTTAGCGTACGTAACATTTCAAGGATAACGTACGTAAACCTAAGTGTATAACGTACGTAACACATTTTCAAACCAAGTGAATGTTGTAGGAGTCAAAGTCAGAAAAGCATGCAACAGACATATGACGCCCGCAATGGCATAAGCCTTAACGTACGTAATGGATGGTATGTTAACGTACGTAACCAAAATGATGAAACTCCCTGAACTGTTTTGTGAAAAGGCTTACGTATGTAACCAGTGGAGGTTAACGTACGTAATATTGCTAGCGTACGTAATATTATGGAGATAGCGTATGTATTCAATGCACATGAGGCTAACGGCTAGTTTGGGTGATGAAGGCTATAAATACCACATCTTTGGTATTACTCCACACAACAAATTCAAGCATACGAGATAATCATCTGATATTCATATTAATATTATTGTTGTTGTAATATTGAGCTTACATTGAGTGATTGAGTGTTATACACAAAATCATACACGAGTGGTAAAAGAAAAGATACGATTGGATTCGGTGTTATTAGGATCAAGGATCCGGCATTATTAGAATCGCAATCGATATCTTCGTGAGGTTTATCTAGTACCGATAGAAAGCTAGAGAGGTTGATTTCTTGTCCTACGAAAAGGAAAACGGTTTAACTTAGACCGACGCAAAGACAGGTACGAGTGGTTTATCACGGACCAATAGAAGACGTGATTGTAACGGTTATCCCTCGACCGATAGAAGAGAGGTGCAGAGGTTTCTCTTCAACCTATTGAAAAAGATACCGAGAGAGGACGTAGGCTCAATTATAGCCGAACCTCTATAAATCTCTGTGTGCTTTAATTTTTCGCACCTTTATTTTCGCTTCTGTAACACGGCGCAATATCCGATCTTGTACCCAACACTTCTGTGCAGCCGCGTGCAATCGGCGGGCATCCGCCATCCGATCCCGTTTCCGGTCATTCGCCGCCCGGGCCCGATCAAGGTCATGGCTCGCCTTGTTGGCCGCCTCCACATAGCTCTTCTTCATCACCGTGATCCTGTCAGAAAGCTCAGCATTTTGTTTTCTTGCAGCCTCGAGGTCCGCCTAAAGACGAGCGGTGGAGGTCCGACCCTCATAATCCTTCACGGCCAGCGCAACCATCGTCGCCATTTTAAGGGCTAGAGCGAAGGTCGCCTGCATCGCGTCAGTGGATCGCCGGTGCGTTATCGCATCCAGGTCGGTCGTCCAGGCCTTCGGTAGGGCGGCGACATCCCGAGCAACGTAGTGAGGGACGTCGCAAGCCTCACGAGGAGCATTGCTCGATAGGAAATCCAGCACCATCGGCGAGCAGTTCGGGTTGCTGCGACGGACCTTGTACCAAGAACAAAAGAGTTAGTATATTTCCAACAAGGAAATGTCATAACCTTAGGGCTCCTCCGCCCTCCACCTCTTGCGATTGAGCCGGAGTCCTCCCTCCTCCCGAGGCTCTTGTTCACCGGTGACCGGCTGCACGACAGGCCTTGCCTCCGGGATAGGTCGGATCGGCGCCGCAGGAACTTGGCTCGTTTTCTTCCCTTGGCGCAGGCGACTAATAATCCCGGGGTTCGACGTAGCGATCTCTGTCGGGGGCTCTGGGAAGCGAGGGAAGCGGATTTCTGCAAAGAACGCGATCGACAAAGATTAGTCACCTTCCTCAACCAAGACGATCGTCAAGCAAAGGAAGATTGTGAAAATTCGTACCTGGAACCCCTTAAGTGGCGGGGAAAACGAAACAGCCGAGCGGCCAACCAGCAGGTTTCATTGTTGATCTAGCGAGCATTGATATGAGTATCTGGAAGACTACATATCCGCTCCCAAACGATCGCAAAATCAAAGGCTATGTCATTTACCGCCGGAATAAGGACACCTACAAAAACAAAGCCAAATTAGATCAATTCAGAATATATCCGAACAAAGGGAGAGTCAAAACCTTTACTCGGACTCCTCTCCCGGAAGCCGGTGGGGATATCCAACTCGTCGGTGGGATTATCACTCGCGGCCGACTTCCACCCACCGCCGACCCAGAACCACTTCGTGAGATCACCCTAGACCTTGTTCGGAACCCCGAGAATCACCCGGCCTGAGAGACCTTGAATGTGGTCGCCGCCAACGGAACCCTTCTTAGCCGTCAGCTTGAAGAGATGGTTCATCTCCAGCGGCGAAGGAAGACAGTACAGCCGGTGACCGCCGAACAGAGTAAGGGTGCAGACGATTTGCAGCCAAGCATTCGGCGTCACTTGAAGTGGCGCCACATTTCAGGCGATCAGCAAGTATGACATGGCGAACAGCAGTGGGAACCGCGTCCGGCCTCCATGATCTCCTCATTATAACGGCGACCATGCCCTCAGGAGGTTGGTCGGCACGTTCATTCTCGGCGGGCATATAGAGGGAAACGTCAGAGGGGATATGGAAATTTGCCCTCCAACGAACCAAGTCTTTCCTGGTCACCGAGCTTTTAATCTGGCCAAGAACAGCGTCCGCCTTTCAGGTTGGAGCGGGACACGGCCCGGAACAGCGTCCGCCTTTCAGGTTCATGGGGATGGGCGACCGAGTACTCGCGGAAGTCATACTTGGGATTTGGGCCGGCCAGTTTCTCCATAAGTTCGGCAAAGTCTGAAAAGGCTTTGCCGAACGCACTGTTTCGCTCCCAGTACGCCTTCACTGCCATCTCTTCTTCATCCAGCAAACGCTTTCGCTCCGCCTCCACCACCCTGGCCACATCAGCTTCGTTAAAGAGTTCTTTAACCTCCGCGGGTTTAATCCCAGCACGAATAGCCTCGACGGCCATCTCCACATAGAACTCCGTGGAGATTTCATCCCGGGCGGTCGAAGTCCCGGGGGCGGAGGTGCTACCCACCTCATACACCATTGGTTTTCCTCCGGACATCTTCAGAAAGAGAAAGGAAAAAGAGAAAAAGTTTTTTTTCTTACCCAGAAAGTATAGTCGAACGACGCTCGGCAAAGCTCCAGAGGAATCCGGCAACCTTCTTTCTCAGACAAAATGCAGATAAGGTTGTGACCCAAAAACCCTAGTCCCTTTTATAGGCGAAAGCAGGGGCTTATGGGTAAATAAACACAGTTTCAGGGGCCGAAGCGCAAGGGTCAGAAAAGTACGCATTTAATGCCGCCCTCGAATCCCCCGTGCGCGTCGTTTTGAGGGCACGCCAGAGGATAAGTCTGACAAACCGTTGGACTCCCCCAACAGGAATGAGACACGTGCCCCAATGACATTTCAAGTCAGCTTTCACCTCCCGCTCTTTTCAGCGACCGAGTAGGTCGTCCAAATTCAAAATCAAAGTTCGCTCGAGTGACGATCGTTTGTTCCATAAAGTGATGAGTCGCTCGTCTAATTCAAGCGATCGCCAGTAGAACCACCTCACCCCACGTCTTTAACATCGGAGTAAGCTGGGGGGCAATTGTTGTGCGGCGATTAATACGCCTCAGCAGCGATCGGCACAAGGGCCGAGCAACCAAAGTCAGCGGCAAATGAACCAAGGCATACTTACCAAACGAAGATGCCAGATCAAGTTCAAGTGCCTAGCGATCGTCTTACAAGGCGATCGTCTCTAGTGCCGACCAAGGACGATCGTCTTATGCCATATGTAAATCCAACATCCATCAAGTCTACGAATACCGAATCTCAAGATGAAGGCCCACGTGCAGACCCGCAAACGGCGCCGCAGGAAAAGGCTTTTTGACTCCAGCCCATCACCAGCTGTAGGTGACAAGGACAACCTCTCACCTACCGACAGACCCGCAAAAGGGCCCTTGGTGTGACCTCCCAAGACTGCGATGTGAGGCACGTGTTGTCTTCTCATTGGTTCGCACATTTGGCTGCCAGTAATGGCTGTGGACTTTAAGGAAACCGACCCACGTGCTGAGACAACCACCCGTTTAATTTAATGCAGGAAAGGCGATTGCCCGTTCGGGATTAAGACACCCCAACTACCTCCTATTCTATAAATAGGAGACTTCCATCATTTGGAAAAACACAGTTGAATCCTACACGGAATTCCACAGACAGCACTTCACCTTTGTAACAAGAACTCACAGAGCACTATCTCTGGTTCTTCCGGCAATCATCAGCACTCAAGAGCTAGATAACTAGGGTCATTACACTCATTGTAATCGTACTCTAACATTAATAGTTGTACTCCAAAGAATTATTATTATTAATAATATCTCGCGAGAGCATTCAAGCCCGGGATTAACAACCCCGGCAAATCTTGTGTTATTTTCATTCCATCGCTCATGCTCTTGCATTTTGTTTTTTACTCACCAGTAGCCACATCCAGCAAATCATTCCGAATAATATTTTAGGTAACAACACACTCCAAACGGACTGACCAATCATGAACACCAAATCAACTCGGGACTAGTATCGCTCGAATGCCTCGTCGCCATCGCCATGCCCCTGTGTCTCAACTGTCTCCTCGCAAGCACCTAAAACATGAAAACATGTTCCGCCCCCACAGGGTCAGTCATCCAGATAATGAATATCAAATACATGTACAACATGATATGCATCCAAATGCAGAATAAACGGCACAACAATGGTAATACGAGATGCTCACAAACCAAGGTAGGAACCGAGCATTCGTGAAGCACTATGCCCACAGCATATGATTAATACCTGCTCAACAGGTTAGAACACAAGTGCCCAACGGCGAATCGTCAATATAGAACACAACAACGAATTACCTGAAGGTAAACCAAATCAAAGCTGAAATAGATACGAATCACAATGCCCGAAGGCTCCAATGAAAATACCAAAACATCACAATAGCCTGAAAGCCCTCAGCCGAAGCTGCCAAAATATCACGATGGCTTAAAAGCCACTTATCCGAAGCTGCCAAAATATCACGATGGCCTAAAAGCCACTCAGCTGAAGCTGACAATCATCACAATGGCCTGAAGCCAAACAGCCCGAAGTTGTATCACATGAGGGCCGAGGCCACAACATGAAGACGTATCACAAGGAGGGCCGAAGCCACGACACGAAGCCATATCACAATGAGGGCCAAAGCCACTGTACGAAGCCATATCACAATGAGGGCCGAAGCCACGACACGAAGCCGTATCACAATGAGGGCCGAAGCCACGGCACGAAGCCGTATCATGAGGGCCGAAGCCACGACACGAAGCCGTATCACAATGAGGGCCGAAGCCATGGCACGAATCCGTATCACAATGAGGGCCGAAGCCACGGCACGAAGCCGTATCACAATGAGGGCCGAAGCTACGGCACAAATCCGTATCACAATGAGGGCCGAAGACACGGCACGAAGCCGTATCACAATGAGGGCTGAGGCCACGGCACGAAGCCGTATCATAATGAGGGCCGAAACCACGGCACGAAGCCGTATCACAATGAGGGCCGAAACCACTGCACGAATCCGTATCGCAATGAGGCCATCCAATGACCGTGACTTACTGAACTGTAGGTGTTGGGAAACCAACTACGAAGGTTCAACCCCAAACTTACCCATAATGAGATCACCTAGTGACCGTGACCTACTGAATTGTAGGTGTTGGGAAGCCAACTACGAAGGTTCAAGCCCCAAACTTACCCATCGAGCACTAGCCGAGGCTAGCCTCCAAACACTATTAGTCACATACGGCAACGATCACAAAATTACCGAATTCACAAGAACGATATTGTGCTGCCTTGAATCGGCCAACACGACAAGAATAACTCACGGATGGACACCATCCTCGGCTGTCCCAATTCAATACATCGATTACATTAGAACGGTCAATCGATAACAACGAATCAATGGATGGGAGATGTTCTCGACATACCCAATTCAATACACCGATTACCTTAGAACGGCCAATCGATAATAACGACTCAACATATGGGAAATGCCCTCGACAGTCCCAATTCAATACACCGATTACCTTAGAACGGCCAATCGATAACAATGACTCAACAGATGGGAAATGTCCTCGACAGTCCGAATTAAATACATCGATTACCTTGGAACAATCAATCGATAAGAACGAAACAATTAGAACAGGTGTCCTGGTGCCTTTAATTGACCACCAGAAACAGAGATGATAATCGAATATGTCAACGCCTTAAATCGGCCAATATAACATCAACAGAAAAAGCACAGATATCAATAACAATGATCATAATGATATCTCAATGGAACATCAGTCAACAATAACCATCGATACCGCAAACCGGATATCGACAACAACATAATCCAACAAGTATCTAAATGCCTTGAACCGGCCATTAACGAACAATAATAACAACAAGATGATCAATCAACAACATTGGCATAACTACCTAAGGGTTTTGTATCAAACAATTCCTTGACATCAACAGATCATGAAGAGACTATGTCTCGAAATGATACAACACATTCATACATATATATGATAACATTTATCTCATTGACTAGTACAAGTATAAAACTTGCCTCAAACAGAAGACGATGAAATCCTCCCACGAATGACGAATGGCGTCCTCCAACAGTCACAAGCACTCGAACAACCTTGAATGAAATACAATTAATTCAATAACACAATATCGATGGAAAAAAACATAATAGACAACTCCGATTCAATCACAAATAGATCACACCACACAAACGAATATCATAGTCCTCAACTATGAATTCTAACATCCCCCAATCACCTCAATGATCAATTATCATGATCATTACATTCTTAACACTTGTGAAAAACAATTCAACAAGGATTATCAAGAACAACATCAAATTAATCATCCTATAATGATAATATTACCAATATCACCACTATCACCTCAAGATCATCATCAACTCTACTATCATGATGTCTGAAAAATAATCAACCACCAATTCATCATAATTCTATACTAAAATGGTTAGATATCTCTCAAGAACACAACCAACAACAATAATCATATCAAAACTATGTCAATCATACAACAATCTTAACATAATCCTTCCTAGACATGATTATGACCTTCAAATATTCTTAAAGATCAAGAATACAATCAAATTCAAGTCATCTACACCAAGTTCTTCATCATAAGTTCATAAAACCATGAAGCATCATACTCTCCTCTAACAATCACCAATGACACGAGGTAATTAGCAACAACATCGACATAATCTTGAGACTAAACACAAGATTAACCAACATATGTTGTGAGGAAATCCCTCCCACTATGCCGTGTCAACAAGTAATAAAGTGATAAGTAAGATATCGTTCCCTCGAGGACTGATTTCACTAAGTACCAAAATATAGTCAACTCGTAATTTTATTTGAAGAACAATTATATGGAATCTATATCTAAACTAATTGCAGAAAAATAAATAATAATAATAATAATAATAATAATAATAATAATAATAAGGGTGTAGGATTATGATTTTCACCTCAAACAATCAGGAATGATTTTTTTATTCAATTCAATTCACTTTTATTCAATTGATTGTAAGCCAGGAATTCCTAAATTATTCTAAAGCCTTTCCCAAGGTCGATAGAAAATACTACGAATTATTAACTCGATATATCCCTATTCGAATTAGATAATTAATAGCTAAAACAGTTCAAGAATTCCCACAATAAATAGGCTTCACAATTCCCATGAGTATATCCCTATCTCACGAAAATCATGATTATTCTCACAAGAACTATGCCTAAATTTCATCTCCCTAATCCATAAAGACATTCAAAACAATTCAACTGTTGGCCAGACAATTAAAAAGCATTAAGAACAATGAGAAAAATCCAACTCAATACGAATAACGAGTAAATTGAAATAAAAATAAATAAATCAACTCGTCATGTAATCGGCTACAATCACAATCCTGCTCAACAGATCTAGAAACCAAGATGCGGAAAAATTAAGAAAAATCGTAGGGATCCGTGGTCTTATCTTCGCCCACAAATCTCCTCCTTGTGTTCTTCGATCCCGCGATGTCTTCCTCCGATTTGATGATGATCCGGATCATCTCTTCCTCTTTTTCTGACCTTCAATGCTTATTTATAGCCGTCCTCAGCCTCCAAAACGTGTCCGGGAATTAGGTTTGGAATAGGCTCCAAAAACGGCCCAGGATCGCGGAATATTTAGCAAAACCGCCCGGTGGGCCGCGGCTCACTTAATCTATGCCGTGGCCCCTACTGCTCAGCGCCTCACACCTGGGCGTATTTTTCTTCATGGGTCGAGGCTCACTCTCCTTGTGCCGCGGCTCACAGTATAGTTCGCTCGTTTCCTTTTTGTGTCGTGCGTGTGCCGCGGCTCACTCTCCTTGTGCCGCCGCCCCTGGCCAGAAATTGCCGTTTTCGCCCATTTTTCGTCGTTTAGGCTTCTCGACTCCAATTTCCTGCAAAATATATAAAGATAGTGCATTAAAAGCTCATTTATGCATTTTTAGGCTCAAAATGGATACAAACTAATGATAAATAAGCGCATAAAAATACGCCAAACAAATACCCCCAAACTTGAGCCTTTGCTTGTCCTCAAGCAAAAAATTAATTTTAAACAAAATGTATCGTGAATAATCGTGCAAGTCCATAGTGCTCAACTTAATCAATACTACCCTGAAAATCTCAAAGAATAATACGAGTGTCGTAATAGTGAGTCACATCCACGGACACTGATTCCAAGAAGTAATCATTTTCAGTCCTAACCAATCGTTCATGAAGAAAATCAAGCTCAAAGATTAACAAGCGTGAATTTAACCGACTGTCAATATGAAGGGTTAGATTAAACAAGCCAATTCGCCCAGTCCCACAGTCTAGTGGCAAAAATTTAAGAGTTTCATCATCAAAATTAATTCTCAGATAGTAATCCCTTATGTATGATCAATAATATAGATTCAAGTTAACCACTCGGTTCGGATCTCAGGATGTTTCATCGGGATAATCCTAGGGTGGATTTCCATTCTCATATATTGGGGAACCGTTTGACGTAAAAGACACTCATGGGGCACATGGATGCTTCTAGTTACTAAGTCCCCCTCTACAGCGGAGAAAAAACTCGAATAGCTATTCCCGCATGTCCGATTCAAGGTCGTTGTTTTACGCGAGAGTAAACAACGGGTCACGCGAATACCCCCGGTTACTAGGCTCCCATCATCGGCACATGCGAAATCTCTAAACCACTAGTCTAATCAGGGTTGTCATTTTACGCGAGAGTAAACAACAGGTAACGTGAATACCCCCGGTTACTAGACTTCCCATCATAGAACATTTTCTCAACTTTTTCTTGGGAAAAAATGTCCGACTCTAAACTCAAATTAAGTGCCAACATGACTCATGTTACTGGACGACTAGCTACGCGAAAAGTATAACCAAACGTATAGACGGTGATTTGAAAACTTGTATGTCTCCTTTCTTATCTGCTAAGATTTCTACAAAAACGAAAAAAAATTCGGACCTAAATGAATACTCAACGGAAACAGATATCGCTGACTGCAACTCGACCAAAAGTCAACCGTTTCTTCAAAGAGAAATCAGTATCGTAACATTAGTTTTACACACCGAAGCACGAAAAAATTCACGTTTTTGGCAAAAACCAACAACAGCATGCAAGTAAAATAAAGCAAAGATGAACTCGCAATTTATAACCAAGAAAAATTAAGAAAATATCGCATGCTTCAATTTATTCCACTACACAAAATCATCAATAATAAAACTCATGTGAAAATAAAAGAGATAAGGAAAAGTGAATCTTATTCCAAATGTCTTCTTGAACGCCAGCACATGTCTGAGTGGAATCGTCTGTCAATCCATACTTCAAATAATGCTCAACATCACCAGGAACCCCCAAACTTAGTCTCTAGTCATGAAATAGCTGTAAACATTAAGCCAAGAAAGATTAGAATATGAAGGATAATAACTCCTTGGGGTTAAAAAAATATTAGAGAAATAAGGGCCACAAGAATACACGAATCCAAACGAAATAACAAAACAAGGAGAACAAATTAATAACGAAAAATCAAATAAAAACAACTAACTAGAAAGCAAGTAAAAATGATGGGTTGCCTCCTATCAAGTTCTCTATTTTACGTCTTGAGCACGACGTGGCAAAAAATTTAACGTGGCTTCTTTCTAGGAAGATTGCCAAATACCCCCTTCTTACAATCTATAAGCCTCTTATTCCACAAAGGAGGCTTTGGTTCATGCCCAGTTGCCAAAAATAATGAGTAAGAATAATTATGCGGACAACCAAAAAATAATGGAAGAATATAATAATTGTAAGGCATGAAAAAATAAGCAGAGGTCGAATGGGTAAATAATGAAGATTTATCATGAACAACCTCATTAGAACTCAAAGAATCAGCCTCAGCAAAATCAAGAGTAATGGAATCAATCTCTCCCATTATGGATTTAGGAAAAATTATGCGCGGCACCGTTAATGAAAATTTAGGCACAAAAGTGTTCACCATATTAGTCGAAGTTTGATGACAATTTAATGAAATTTCTTTGGAAACATCATCAATGGTAACTTCTTCTACAAGCTCATCACACTTTATGTAATTATCAGGTGCTGGAGAATCGACCCTAAAACTCAGCATGTCTTTCTTCTCAACCTCCCCCTCAACTTCACTACTAAATATATGAACTGGAAAATAACCATAGTGAATCTCAAGACCACGACTTGCACATTCTCGCTCAAGAGGGGTACTATCAGGATTTTTGAGAGCGTCTACACATTGTTCAAGCATGGTCTTTTGTTTCGGGGGAGGGGGCTGACTGGCCCTATTAGGCAAATTATTAAGATTATCGAAATTTATGAAATGCCAAGGGTCACGATAATCAAAGGAAACATAATGAAAAATAAAATATAGAGACTAAAGAAAAAAAAACTTCAAATTAAAATTAGAGTCGCTTGGTATTGATATTAGCGAAAATCGCCTTAAGAACGGCGCTAAAACTTGTTGTGAGGAAATCCCTCACACTATGCCGCAACTGCACGGTGTCAACAAGTAATAAAGTGATAAGTAAGATATCGTTCCCTCGAGGACTGATTTCACTAAGTACCAAAATATAGTCAACTCGTAATTTTATTTGAAGAACAATTATATGGAATCTATATCTAAACTAATTGCAGAAAAATAAATAATAATAGTAATAATAATAATAATAAGGGTGTAAGATTATGATTTTCACCTCAAACAATCAGGAATGATTTTTTTATGCAATTCAATTCACTTTTATTCAATTGATTGTAAGCCAGGAATTCCTAAATTATTCTAAAGCCTTTCCCAAGGTCGATAGAAAATACTACGAATTATTAACTCGATATATCCCTATTCGAATTAGATAATTAATAGCTAAAACAGTTCAAGAATTCCCACAATAAATCGGCTTCACAATTCCCATGAGTATATCCCTATCTCACGAAAATCATGATTATTCTCACAAGAACTATGCCTAAATTTCATCTCCCGAATCCGTAAAGACATTCAAATCAATTCAACTGTTGGCCAGACAATTAAAAAGCATTAAGAACAATGAGAAAAATCCAACTCAATACGAATAACGAGTAAATTGAAATAAATATAAATAAATCAAACCGTAATGTAATCGGCTACTATCACAATCCTACTCAAACAGATCTAGAAACTAAGATGCGGAAAAATTAAGAAAAACCGTAGGGATCCATGGTCTTGTCGTCGCCCACAAATCTCCTCCTTGTGTTCTTCGATCCCGCGATATCTTCCTCCGATTTGATTATGATCCGGATCATCTCTTCCTCTTTTTATGACCTTCAATGCTTATTAATAGCCGTCCTCAGCCTCCAAAATGCGTCCGGGAATTAGGTTGGGAATAGGCTCCAAAAACGGCCCAGGATCGCGGAATATTCAGCAAAACTGCCCGGTGGGCCGCGGCTCACTTAATCTGTGCCGCGGCCCCTATTGCTCAGCGCCTCACACCTGGGCGCATTTTTCTTCATGGGCCGCGGCTCACTCTCCTTGTGCTGCGGCTCACAGTACAGTTCGCTCGGTGCCTTTGTGTGCCGTGCGTGTGCCGCGGCTCACTCTCCTTGTGCCGCGGCCCCTGGCCAAAAATTGCCGTTTTCGCCCGTTTTTCGTCATTTAGGCTTCCGGACTCCAATTTCCTGCAAAACATATAAAGATAGTTCATTAAAAGCTCATTTATGCATTTTTAGGCTTAAAATGGATACAAACTAATGATAAATAAGCGCATAAAAATACGCCTAACAACATACCTCTAGAAGAAGGAAGAACAACCTCAAACCATCAAGAATCTACTCCAATCTTCAAGTTCCTAAGCTCCAATCCATGTTATGAAGCTCCAAATCAAGTTGGAAGAGTCTAAGTATCAAGAACAAGTCCAGAGGGACGGTTCTAGGTAGAGAAAAGCGATTTTGGTTCGTGAAGAAATAAAGTAAGAAACTAAAATATATAATCTGACAAGCTCATTACGGCCGCTATCCTCCAGCCTTAACGTACGTATACATATAACGCACGCTATCACCTCTACGTAGCGTATGCTACGCAGTCCAAAACTAACTGCCTCAAAATGGGGTATCCATTACGTACGTTAATCACCATACGTACGTAACCAAGCTCACCATTACGTACGTTAATCTCAAGGTATAGCGTACGTAATGTGCGTTGACCTGCCTGTCCCAATAGAATTCCGTGAATCCAGCCTGGCCCAGTCCCACACACCGAAATTCAGATGCAATCTAATACCTATTGTTACGTACGTAACCCTCGCGGTTTAATGTACGTAAGCTCAACTTAATAGCATATGAAATGCTACACATATAGCGTACGCTATGGCTAAAATACTTGGCCAAAAATCTAAACTCACCAATCAACAACCAAACGACGAATACAATACCGACGATACGTATAAATATTTCGATTCCGAAATATCCCAATATAACATACATTGTATCAGTCAAATACAACAATACTTGTAAAAATTCCAAATGAATACATACAACACAACGGCGAAACAAAAAAAAATAGCCCCGGATATTACATACTCCCCCCCTTACAAAGAGTTTCGTCCCCGAAACTACGGGTACACAACTTGGGATATGAACTATCTACCGGGATCTGAAAAAAACATCTCCAGGAATACTCCTCAACGCGAACCACTTCGCCTGAGCAACTGGGCCAACCCCACGGGTCCCTGTGTCTCCTCTGACTGAACACGGCAAAATTCAAGTGATAAAAACACTCAACCAAGTGCGAGATCAGTCGAATCATGACTCCTACGCTAGAGACCAGCCAGAAAGTCGTACCACCCGTATGACTCGTAACACCGGCGTACACACCCCGCGGGATCCGTCTATTGTACATGTTTACAATCATCAGTGTACACTTCCCCGTTCTCGTCGGCATCGGAAGCCCATGCAATCGCTGACTCACGCCATAAAATGAAAAATAACAACGCACATATAGTCCTCAGGACCATATCAATCGCACGCCCAAGTCCTCACAACTTGACGTCTCAGATCATAACAAGGTTTACCTATATTATCACGAAATCTCGGGTACAACACCAAAAGGAAAGAAAAACGCATCAAACGACCCCGGGTCTCAAGATTCTCAAATAGTATTGTTATAAGGTAGATCGACAACAAATGGTTCACAACCACAATATCACATTACAAATTAAGTTAAACATTAATCCGAAAATCAAAAAAAAGGAATACATAAATCAAGGCTACATCTCAAGTGTACCCAACATCGATATCCTCCAAATCATCTATCTCCTCGATCTCAACAACTCGAGGAAGACCCAAATATGAACTCGTTGCTCCTCCTCGGCTGTCCTTACCTATGGCTTCAGCAGCCTGATAGGACCCCTTGGATGAAGTACGGACTGGAGTAACAAAATCTCTCGAGGCTCATGAGCTCTCGCGAGACTTGCTGGCACCAGAACGCCATCAGTATTTTTGAAAGTGTCCATTCCTCGCACATGAACGACAAACAAAAGCCCGCACTGTACAATAAGTGCTAACGTTCCCCGCTGAAGCACATTTAAAGCAAACAGTCTAACTCGCCGTCAAAGATGCTTTCCCAACACGAAGGCGACTAGAAAACGACCTCCTGGATGTTGGAGCCCGAAGTTCCTCTAAACGAACTGGCATCCTAGTCCTCTCACCAGAAGAAACTGAAGGGTTCTTCCGAGAAAGCTCCTTGATCAAAAGCTCTGCTCCAAGAGCCTTCTCAATGAATTCACCAAGTGAGTTACAATTATGATTGAACAACTGCATTCTTAACTGCGGGTTTAGCCTCTTGCTAAAATACTTGATCTTATCCGTCTGCATGCATAATGATTTAAGAAAATCAAGAAGTCCATGAAACTTCTCAGCAATGACAACAACACCCTCGTCCTCTATGGATTCGAGGTTCAAAACCTCTGATAACTTGGCTTCACGAAGTGGAGCCGAATAATACCTCTCTAACATGAGAGTCTTGAACTCATCCCAAACACAATCACGATCGGTGGGCTTCTCAAAAAGCCACCAAGAATAAGCGCCCTTACTCAAATAGTAAGCCGATACTGCCATCTTACTCTCCTCCGGACACTAAACCATGTCGAAGAGTTTATCAAAATGTTCAAGCCAATTAACAATGTCAGCTGGTTCCGACGAACCCTTAAAAGTAGGCGGCCTCTGACGAGAGATATCACCAACAATCTGACTCACTCCCCCAGTCTGCCCATGAAACGACACATGGAGTCCCTGCTGCGGTGGACCACAAACTATTGAGGCCTGCATGGTCTCCACTATCTATGTCAACTGAGTCATCTGGGCCATCATTCCCCTCATAAACAAGAAAGGGTCGATGTGTCCACTCTCAGTCTGATCGACTCCTCGAGTGTGATGTCCCGAAGGAGAATCGCTCGCATAGGTAACACCACCGGACGAACTCTGATCCATCTCGGCATCCGCATACGCATAAACATGAGGTTTAGGGTTCTGGCTCGCTCTGCAGCCTTTACCCCATCTTTCACGTCCTCGGATTCCTCTTTCCACACTGAAAGAATAATATTCGATCGTGATCATAGCTCAAATACGCCTCAACGGCCAGTCCAGAATGCTAAGTCAATAGCCAAACACGAGCATATATACTCAACAGATAAACAATCACATCAATTATGCTAATCATAGCCAATACAGAGCCCACATGCTCCAAAACAACTAATCACGAATCAGTCGTACCACACATATCACATGCAGGTTTCAACAAAACATGTATAATCAATGACATAATGAATAATTGAACATAAAAGAGAATAGAGTCCTTACACAGGTCATACGAAGCTTTGAGGTCTTGTGATACTAGTCTTCACTGACGACGACTCGATGAAAGAATGACTCATACAATCGTCCAACTATCACGACTCACAAAACCTGACTGTCCAGATTGTCATAACCTGGCATCCCCACTACTACCGCGTCGGTAGAGCCACATAAATCACATATCAGGGTATCTCACAACCCATTCTCGGATACCATCTTCTGTAATGCCCCTAAAATCCCATTGAGTTATTAGAGTGCCGTGGACCCCACAACAAGAAATCCACCAGGTGAACACGACATAAATACATGAACTGACCAAAAGGTAAATCACAATCCCTACTATGATGTCCAACACAATATTCCGATGTGGAATTTCAACGACAATAATGGGCCTACATGGCCAAAATAAAAATACAATGACATATACGAGCCTTGCTCGGATAATACATAATGACAATGACTGACAAACCAGGGAACACTCCAAACGGACTGACCAATCATAAACACCAAAACAAATCGGGACTAGTATCACTCGAATGCCTCGTCGCCATTGTCAGGCCCCTGTGTCTCAACTCTATCCTCGCAAACATCTAAAACATGAAAACATGTTCCGCCCCCATGGGGTCAGTCATCCAGGTAATGAATATAAAATACATGTACAACATGATATGCATCCAAAGGCAGAATAATTGGCACAACAATGGTAATACGAGATGCTCACAAACTAATGTAAGAACCGAGCATTCGTGAAGCACTATGCCTATGGCATACGATCAATACCTGCTCAACAGGTTATAACACAAGTGCCCAACGACAAATCGTCAATATAGAACACAACAACGAATTACCCGAAGGTAAACCAAATCAAATCCGAAATAGATACGAATCACAATGCCCGAAGGTTCCAACGAAAATACTAAAACATCACAATGGCCTGAAAGCCCTCAACCGAAGCTTCCAAAATATCACGATGGCCTGAAAGCCACTCATTCGAAGCTGCCAAAATATCACGATGGTCTAAAAGCCACTCAGCTAAAGCTGACAATCATCACAATGGCCCGAAGCCAAACAGCCTGAAGTTGTATCACATGAGGGCCGAAGCCACGACACGAAGCTGTATCACAATGAGGGCTGAAGCCACGACACGAAGCCGTATCATAATGAGGGCCGAAGCCACGGCACGAAGCCGTATCACAATGAGGGCCGAAGTCACGACACAAATCCATATCACAATGAGGGCCGAAGACACGGCACGAAGCCATATCACAATGAGGGTCGAGGCCACGGCACGAAGACGTATCATAATGAGGGTCGAAGCCACGGCACGAAGCCGTATCACAATGAGGGCCGAAGCCACAGCACGAATCCGTATCACAATGAGGCCATCCAATGACCGTGACCTACTGAACTTGTAGGTGTTGGGAAACCAACTACGAAGGTTCAACCCCAAACTTACCCATAATGAGATCACCTTGTGACTGTGACCTACTGAATTGTAGGTGTTGGGAAACCAACCGCGAAGGTTCAAGCCCCAAACTTACCCATCGAGCACTAGCCGAGACTAGCCACCAAACACTATTAATCACATACAACAACGATTACAAAATTACCGAATTCACAAGAACGATATTGTGCTGCTTTGAATCGGCCAACACGACAAGTATAACTCACGGATGGACACCGTCCTCGGCTGTCCCAATTCAATACCTCGATTACTTTAGAACGCCTAATTGATAACAATGGTATCACGGATGGGAAATGTCCTGTTACGTATTTTAGTGAACGCAAGTGCATATTGTCGTAAGAAAGTAATAAAGTGATAAGTAAGATATCGTTCCCTCGAGGACTGACTTACTAATTACCAATTTATTTTTATTCTAATTTTATCTTAACGATAGAATTTGGTGGTGCAAGGAATATTAAAGAAAACTAATAAAGTGATATACTAAAATTAACTAATGAAATCGATAGTTCGAATAAAGAAGATCAAATAAGAGAAGAATCTAGGATTGAGAATCCGCCTCGATTTATATGAATTACTCTTTATTTATATGAATTAAGCAATTTCCCAATTTATTGAAGGCGAAGATTTCTAAGATACTCTAATGCCTCTCCCGAGGACAGTAGAATTTTCTAAGGTGAATAAATCACTCTATTCCTAGGTGAATTAATTCAACAATAGGCAAAAAGTATAAAATCTTCATACGGGCCACGTAATTCCTATGAGTATATTCCTATCTCACAAGATAAAACGTTTCTCACCAATTTTTCCTACTAACTATCCTCTCCCGATTCAAGTTGTGTAAACAAAACAATTCAATCATAGGCCACATAATTGAACGCATTAAGAATAATTGGGGAAAACTCAAGAGAAAAGGGGAATATATATTAATAATGCAAAATCAAAAGTCAATCCATCAAAATCTCGGTTTCATCACAATCCTAGAAAAGGGTTCTAGCCCCGACATGCTAGAAAATAATACACAAAGAATTAAAGAGAGCATAAGAAAAATCAAACGCAGTTTAGGAACTTGAATTGCGTCATTCTCTGGCTTCTGCTCTCTGCTCCTCGGTATTTTCTCCTTCCGTTTGATGATATTATCTGTAACACCCCCGATGTATTCAGGAATATTACAACGTCGTAAATACATTATATAGGAATTTACAAGGCTAAATAAATGAAAAGACAATGACAGATACCAAATTATGAAATCACTTAAATAAAATATGACATTTCTGGTTCAATACCGAAAATACAAATATCCAAATGAAGAATATTAATACATCACTGAAATCCAACCATCACAAATTACGACGTACTCGAGTACTTATTAAAATAACCAACAATAGATAATAAACCCGGCTGGAGCATCATTCTGCACCCTCGTCGTCATGCAGCTCCAGTGGTTGTTTCCCCACTATCCTGGATCCTAAACATAAACAAATGTTCACCCCCGAAGGGGTTAGCACAACGATGCTAGTACAAGTACCACAACATATTATTCAACATCTCATGAAGAATAATAATAACATAAATGACAAAATACCAACGAGTCTTCTCGTACGGGAAACTCATAACTAACATATACAAATGATAATCACAACATGATGTCACAACATACACATGGTAATTCCGACGATCCAGCGTTCACTGCCTAGAACCCACGATGATCCCGTCAAACCAACCCGTGGTGGAAAAACCCGTCCGATGATCCAGTGCACGCTAGCATAGATCCCCCGATGATCCCGTCTGACCAACATGAGGTGGACATACAACAACGACATATATGCACGACAACATGTATAACATCAATATGTAAAACAATTAAGGTACTTGCCTTGAGTCGAAGACAAGAATATTACTTCCACGAAAAATGAAACACTCGAAGGTCGCCCCTTCGATCAATCACGTAGCAAGCTCGAACCTTAAACAAAAGAAATAATATAGAGTTCATCTCACATCGTACGAACATCTAACAATCCAAATTATGGTCGAAAGTTCATAAAATGTAATCTGCCTGGCTTGCTTAACGCACGCTACGTATCCTATGTAGCGTACATTAAGGCTACTCGTTAGTGCACACAATTATACGAAGTCTAGCGTATGCTAACCATCCACTGTCAGAATCTCACTGTTCAGTCGATTGACTCATCTGATGATATAACGCACGTTACGTTCCAAACGTAGCGTACGTTAACTTATGCCCGATAGCGCACGCAAACTATAAAGCTTAGCGCACGCTAAACATGTATGACAGTTCTTCCCTGGGCAGTCGATTGTTCTAACGGTGATGAAACTTACGAAATCCTCAGTGTTTAATATACGTTATCTCCATGCATATCACGTTCATCTCATTACAAATGATCTCACGGATTCAAACATCTTCGAGATACAAGAATACGCATACTTATCATAACACCGTATTCCATCTTGATTACAATTCTTATGCGAAGTTCGGTGTTCTTAAGATCAATACACTAGATTCCGATATCATCATTACATCCCGATTAAACCATGAAGGTGAACTAACAATTCCAACTTATAAGAAAGGATGTAAAACTTCTACGATTCTTTCCTAAGTCCGTTTAACTAAAGTGAAAACTTTATGTCTACGAATTATGGAAACATTATTAATATGGATAATCAATCTCAGAATATTTCTCTCATCATTCGACGTGGTAAGATGCTAGTCATGGTGTTTCCAACGATGATATCTTAAGTATAAACATTCCAACTTACAAACATGATTTTGTTTGGATAATTCATCAATGGAACTCAATATCTTGATAGCATAATCCTCATATCCTTAATAACACGAATCCAAGGTAGGAGATAGTATTAACATACCTTATGATAAAAAAAAACACTGAAACAATAGGTAGACTTCAACCCCGGTTGCTTGTCTGTCACTTCAAAGTGAGTTTCTTCTTCAATGATCAAGTGTAAGTACTCTCCAATCTTCAATGATCATGTAAGGAGGGTTTAAATGTGTTTAGGAAGTATGGAAGGCTCTCTGGATTTCCAAGTAATGGAGAACAAGTGAAGGAAATGTAAACCAAATGAAATGAGGGTGCTGTTCCTTATATAATGTTTCTGCACGCTAGCTGGTTAGCGCACGCTATCATACTATCCTTAGCGCACGCTAATTAGCATTGACACCAAAACTGTCCACGTTCGCCCACGGGAATATTATCCGGACCCATGTCCGGCTGGCGCATGTGGTAGCGGCCTACCTCAATAATTGACTGCCTAACGCACGTAATTCTTCATTCGTAGCATGCGCTAGTTTTAGCCGATAACGCACGTTCAGCTACATTCTTAGCGTCACGAGTTTGCATGAGAAAATTTACATGTTGCTATACTCATGTACAAAGATACAAATATGAAAAATATCATACTCCAATTATCGAGATCACAATTCCGAATAATACAGGTTTCAACAACAGATGAAATACTCAATAATAAATCCGGATATTACATACTCTCCTAATAAAAAGGAGTTTCGTCCCGAAACTCAAAATGAAAATAACTCTGGATATCTGGACTTCATGCTATCTTCCATTTCCCGAGTGGCTTCTTCTACTCCGTGGCATGACCACTGAACTTTGACCAAAACGATTGGTTTGTTCCTCAACTGCATAACTCAACTCTCGAGTATCCTGACCGGTTTTTCTTCAAACGTTCCATCCTGAGCGACTTCGATCTCGCCGAAATCAATGACATGACTAGGATCCGGTATATATATCCGTAACTGGATATGTGGAACACGTTATAAACATGGCTCAATGACGGCGGTAATGCCAATCTGTATGCCAACTCTCCAACTCTTTCAAGGATCTCGACTGGTCCGATATATCTTGGACTCAGCTTTCCCTTCCTTCCAAAACGAAAGATTCCCCGAGTAGGAGAAACCTTTAAAAGTACGTGGTCTCCAGTATTGAACTCCAATGGGCGACGACGTACGTCCGCATAAGATTTCTGTCGACTCTGGGCGGTCAACATCCTTTCACGATTCAAGGCTATCTTCTCTCGTGTCTGTACGATCAACTTTGGTTCTGTCCCGATCAAGTCTGATGAATCGTCCCAACATAGGGGCGATCTGCATCTCCTCCCGTATAAAGCCTCAAACGGTGTCATCTTAATGGAAGCATGCCAACTATTGTTGTAAGTGAATTCAATCAACGGTAGATGAACTTCCCAATCAGTTGACCAATCTAAGGCACAAGCCCTCAACATATCTTCCATCGTTTGAATAGTCCTCTAGGATTGTCCATCTATTTGCAGATGATAAGTTGTGCTGAAGTTCAATTCGGTCCCTAAGGCTTTATGAACTGCTTTCCAAAAATGAGACACAAAACGACCGTCTCGGTCAGAAATAATGGTCTTCGGCATACCATGCAATCGGACTATCTCTGAAATAAATACTCGTGCCAACCTCTTTGGTCCCCACGTGTCCTTGATGCCTAGAAAATGAGCTGATTTGGTTAAACGATCAACTGTCACCCAAATCATGTTCATTCCTGACTTGGTTCTCGGCATACTAGTGATAAAGTCCATCGATATATCCTCCCACTTTCATTTAGGAATCGGGAGCGGCTTCAGCATTCCGGTAGGTCGTTGATGCTCGATCTTAACCTGCTGACAAGTCAAGCATTTCGAAACATAATCCGCTACATCTTTCTTCATGTTGCCCCACCAAAAGTTCTGCTTCAAGTCCTTATACATCTTACTGGTGCCCGGGTGGATAGAATAGGGCGAGTTGTGAGCTTCCTTCATAATCATCTATTTCAGAACATCGACATCGGGAACGCAAAGTCCGTTCTGAAATCTCAAAACTCCGTCATCATGAATTACAAATCCGGGGGCCTTTCCCTTGATCACTTCATTACGTAACCGAATCATCCGGGGATCATCGACTTGCTTAGATTTGATTTATTCGGTTAACGATGAAGTTATTTCCATCATGCACAGTTGTCATTGGACTCTTTGTAACCACACTTCAATTCCTTCACGAATCCTTTCTCGTTAAATGCTGAGCTGGGAGGTCAGAGTCTCCAGCATATGAATAGAAATAGGCTTGCGGCTAAGTGCATCGGCCACTACATTTTCTTTGCCTGGATGATAAAGAATCTCCAAGACATAGTCCTTAATAAGTTCCAGCCATCTCCTTTGCCGCATGTTCAACTCTTTCTGACTGAAAATGTATTTGAGACTCTTGTGATCCGTAAAGATCTGACAATGAGTTCCGTACAGGTAATGGCTCCAGATTTTCAAAGCAAAAACTACTGCTGCTAGCTCCAAATCATGCGTTGGGTAATTCACTTCATAAGCGATTACCTTATCATTTTGCATCAACACGCATCCGAGTCTTTGGTTCGAAGCATCACTATAAACTATAAATCCTCCAGTTCCCTGTGGGAGTGCTAAAATCGGTGCCGTCGTCAATCTCTTCTTCAATTCATCGAAGGTACTCTGGCACAACCTGTTCCACTCAAACTTCTGAGTTTTCTGTAGTAGTCGAGTAAGTGGGCTGGTAATTTTGGAAAACCCCTCCACGAACCGACGATAATACCCAGCAAGTCCTAAGAAACTCTGGATTTGTTTCACGTTCTTTGGAGGCTTCCAATCCATAACTGCTTCGATCTTTTGAGGATCTACTCGGACTCCTTCTGCTGATACCACATGGCCGAGGAACATTACCTCCTTTAGCCAGAATTCACACTTAGAAAGTTTCGCGTACAATTGTTCATTTCTCAACAGGTCTAGCACAATCCGTAAATGTTGTGCATGCTCTTCCGGGCTCTTAGAATACACCAAAATGTCATCAATGAACACAACCACAAATTTATCCAAATAGTCGATGAACACTCGGTTCATCAATTGCATGAATATAGCAGGTGCATTAGTGAGACCAAACGGCATCACTACAAACTCATAGTGTCCATAACGAGTTCTAAATGCTGATTTTGGAACATCAGATTCCTTAATCCTCAGCTGATGATATCCTGATCTTAGATAGATTTTTGAAAACACTTCTTCTTCTTGTAACTGGTCAAACAAATCATCAATCTGTGGCAATGGATACTTGTTCTTAATCGTCATCCTGTTCAGCTCTTGATAGTCAATACACAGTCGAAGCGATCCATCCTTCTTCCGGACAAAAAGAACTGGTGCTCCCCAGGGTGAAACGCTTGGATGAATATAGCCTTTGTCCAGTAACTCCTCCAGTTGCTTCTTCAGTTCGTACATCTCAGTAGGTGCCATACGATACGACGCCTTAGAAATTGGTGTAGCTCCGGGTTCCAGCTCAATGGTGAATTCTACATCCCATCATGGAGGTAGTCCAGGTAACTCGTCAGGGAATACATCCGGAAATTCGTTTACAACAGGAATGGATGAGAGTTCCACAATTCCGTATTTTTTCTTCATTGCATAGCACCAGTATCCGGTACAGCCCTGTTTTAACAATTTGACAGCTCTCATCGCCTTGATCAACTTTCCTGAGCTTCCTGGTTTCCATCCTTCAAATAGTATTTCGGAACCATCGTCAGCGATCAGCGAGATATTCCTCTTTCGGTAGTTTACAATAGCTCCATATCGATTAAGCCAATCGTCTCCGAGTATCAAGTCGTCTCCTTGCATTTCTATCACAATCAGATTTAAGAGCCACTCTCTGTCTCCAAATGATATAGGGAAATCTCTAGTTTCTAAGTTTCCAACAATCCTCTCTCCGCTCGGTAAACCCACAACATAAGGTTCACAATTATGAAAACCAGAAATATTCAAACGATTTACACAAGATAAGGATATAAATGAATGTGTCTCTCCTGTATCAAATAAAATGCTAATTGGCTGGGAAAGGATCTGAACAATACCTGATGCGACAGCAGCATCCTGATCGTCTGTTCTCCTCATTTCGTACAGACGTGGGGGAACAGTTCCGACACTCTATGTACTCTTTCGGTCCCACTGTCCTCTGCCTCGTCCGCGGCCAAAATTCTGAGGCATCTGAACACTTTGCTGCATCTGTTGGATACTGGCTTCCTTCTGAACTGGCTGTGGTGTACGGGCTCTAAAAGACTTTGCAGCCTCTTCACAGAACACTGCACGATGTCCCTCTCGACCATAATCAAAACAAGTCACAGCAGGTAGGGGGCAATTTCGTCGATAGTGCCCCGCCTAGACACAATTAAAGCATTTCCTGGTGACATCCATCGTGGTTGATGCTGCTCCGAAGTTCCTTCCGCTCTTAGATGGGTGCGGAGGTTTCTTGAAAGAATGAAAGGATGACTGGGCCCTGCGGGGCCTACTACTCTTGTGTTCCGTGAAACTACCGGAGACTTTCTGCTTATTGGATTCTGCAAGCTTCTCCATTGCTACTTTCTTGATTTCATACGCCAATGCTTTATCCTGGTATTGACGGAGAGTGGTACATTCAAAACCTGACATGTACCTCTGGAATTCTAGTTTCATTCTCATATCAAAATGGATCATCATTTCTGCATCTGTTCTGACCAGATGTCGAACAAATGCCAGCTGCTGGTTAAACGTCTTAATCGCCTGAGATACTGGTACATCTGAAGGCTGAGCGGAGAAAAACTCCCGCATTTTGGCTTCTCTCACAGGACGAGGGCAGTATTGAGCTTCCATCATCAATTTAAATTCTGTCCAGTCCGCATCATGATCTGCAGGTCGGATGGCTTCCCACCACTCGGATGCTTTCCCTATCAAAAAGTACTGAGCAATAGAGGCTCTCCGGTCGTCTCGACAATTAATCTCGGCAAAAATTTTCTCCAATTCCTTTAACCAATGATCCCAGGTGGGAGTCTCAGAAATACCGTCGAATTTAGGTGGTTGCATCTTCGCCACCTCTTGCAGCCATCGGTCGCCTCGATTTCCCATGTCTGGGATACCTTGTTGTTGATCTCCTTGTTGTAACCCTACTGCCACCTGCATTCGGTCCATGACCTGGGCGAACTGAGTCATCTGGTTCACCACCTGACGAAGGATTTCGGGCAAAGCAGGTTTCGGTTCATTATTAATAGATCTATGTGGCTCGCCTGAGCTGTGGTTGGCCTGATTAGAAGGCGAAGCTTCTCTTTCGGCATTTCTTCGTCCGCGTCGACGACCGCGATCACGTCCACGTCCACCTCTCAACATCCTGTAAGCATAAATACTCAATATACAGGAAACAATATCGTTCAATGTTCAAGTATAAAGAGATACAATATGAAAAGGACGAGATAGAGTTTAGGAACTTACAACCACCGTTCGCACGAAGACGTAGGCAGTACAGTAATGTTATTCACAACCGATTACCTCAAAAGACGTATACGACCCCTATTTTAACCCAATGGCCAAGATATCCATAATCTTAGCTCTGATATCATATTCTGTAACACCCCCGATGTATTCAGGAATATTACAGTGCCGTAAATCCTTTACATAAGAATTTACAAGGCTAAACAAATGAAAAGACAATGTCAGATACCAAATTATGAAATCACTAAAACAAAATGCGACAGTTCTGGTTCAATACCGAAAATACAAATATCCAAATGAAGAATATTAATACATCACTGAAATCCAAACATCACAAATTACGATGTACTCGAGTACTTATTAAAATAACAACAACAGATATTAAACCCAGCCGGAACATCACTCTGCACCCTCGTCGTCATGCAGCTCCAATGGTTGTTTCCCCGCTCTCCTGGATCCTGAACATAAACAAATGTTCACCCCCGAAGGGGTTAGCACAACGATGCTAGTACAAGTACCACAACATATTATTCAACATCTCACGAAGAATATAATAACATAATGAAAAAATACCAACGAGTTTTCTCCTACGAGAAACTCATAACTAACATACACAAATGATAATCACAACATGATATCACAACATACACATGATATCCAGCGTTCACTGCCTAGAACCCACGATGATCCCATCAGACCAACCCGTGGTGGAAAAACCCGTCCGATGATCTAGTGCACGCTAGCATAGATCCCCCAATGATCCCGTCGGATCAACACGAGGTGGACATACAACAATGACATATATGCACGACAACATGTATAACATCAATATGTAAAACAATTAAGGTACTTGCCTTGATTCGAAGACAAGAATATTACTTCCACGAAAAACAAAACACTCGAAGGTCGCCCCTTCGATCAATCACGTAGCAAGCTCGGACCTTAAACAAAAGAAATAGTATAGAGTTCATCTCACATCGTACGAACATCTAACAATCCAAATTATGGTCGAAAGTTCATAAAACGTAATCTGCCTGGCTTGCTTAACGCACGCTACGTATACTATGTAGCGTATGTTAAGGCTACTCGTTCGCGCACGAAATTATACGAAGTCTAGCGTACGCTAGTCATGCACTGTCAGTACCTCACTGATCAGTCGATTGACTCGTCTGATGATATAACACACGTTACATTCCAAGTGTACCGTACGTTAACTTATGCCTGATAGCACACGCTAACTATAAAGCTTAGCGCATGCTAAATATGTATGACAGTTCTTCCTTAGGCAGTCGACTGTTCTAACGGTGATGAAATTTATGAAATCCTCAGTATTTAATATACGTTATCTCCATGCATATCACGTTCATCTCATTACAAATGATCTCACAGATTCAAACATCTTCGAGATACAAGAATACGCATACTTATCACAACACCATATTCCATCTTGATTACAATTCTTATGTGAAGTTCGGTGTTCTTAAGATTGAAGCACTAGATTCCGATATCATCATTACATCCGGATTAAACCATGAAGATGAACTAACAATTCCAACTTATAAGAAAGGATGTAAAACTTCTACGATTCTTTCCTAAGTCCGTTTAACCAAAGTGATAACTTTACGTCTATGAATTATGGTAACGTCATTAATACGGATAATCAATCTCATAATATTTCTCTCATCATTCGACATGGTAAGATGCTAGTCATGGTATTTCCAACGATGATATCTTAAGTATAAACATTCCAACTTATAAACATGATGTTGTTTGGATAATTCATCAATGGAACTCAATATCTTGATAGCATAATCCTCATATCCTTAATAACACGAATCCAAGGTAGGAGATAGTATTAACATACCTTATGATGAAGAAAAACACTGAAACAATAGGTAGACTTCAACCCCGGTTGCTTGTGTGTCACTTCAAAGTGAGTTCCTTCTTCAATGATCAAGTGTAAGTACTCTCCAATCTTCAATGATCATGTAAGGATGGTTTATATGTGTTTAGGAAGTATGGAAGGCTCTCTCGATTTCCAAGGAATGGAGAACAAGTGAAGGAAACATAAACCAAATGAAATGAGGGTGCTGTTCCTTATATAATGTTTCTGCATGCTAGCTGATTAGCGCACACTATCATACTATCCTTAGCGCACGCTAATTAGCATTGACTCCAAAACTGTCCAGGTTCGCCCGTGGGAATCTTATCCGGACCCATGTCCGGCTGGCGCATGTGGTAGACGCCTACCTCAATAATTGACTGCCTAACGCACATAATTCTTCATTCGTAGCATGCGCTTTAGCCGATAACGCACGTTAAGCTACGTTCTTAGCATGCATTATCACGAGTTTGCATGAAAAAATTTACATGTTGCTATACTCATGTACAAAGATACAAATATGAGAAATATCATACTCCAATTATCGAGATCACAATTCCGAATAATACAGGTTTCAACAACAGATGAAATACTCAATCATAAATCCGGATATTTCATTATCTTCTGACCTTCAATGCCTATTTATAATCTTTCATCTACCTCAAAAACGCGTCCAGAAATTAGGTCAGAAACGGACTTCCAAACCGCCGAAATCGCGAGCTGCGAATATCAACCCTGTGCGGCGGCCCGCGGCCCGGCTTTAGTGTGCCACGGCCCCTGTCCTCACCCGCCAGGCCTGGGCGCTCGCCTTCCCTATGGGCCGCGGCTCAGAGCTTGCGTGCCGTAGCCCCCAGTACAGTTTGTACTGGGTCCTTCTGGGCACCTCCTGTGCCGCGGCCCAGCGTCTGCGTGCTGCGGTTACTGACCAAAAAATGTCGTTTTGGCCCGTTTTTCTTCGTTCAAGCTCCCAGACTCGAATTTCCTTCAGAACATATAAAGATAATGCACTAAAAGCTCATTTACGCAGATTTAAACTAAAAATGGGTATAAAATAATGATGATGAAGTACATAAAAATACATCTAACAAATACCCCCAAACTTAAGCCTTTGCTTGTCCTCAAGCAAAAACTAATTTCAAATGAGATGACAAGTATCGTGGGTAAACGTGCAAATCCATAGTGTTTACCTGATTAATACTACCCTGAAAATCTCAAAGAAAATTACAAGTATCGTATTAGTGGGTCACATCACGGACAATGATTCCACAAAGCAATCGTTTTTAGTGCTGATCCATCGATCATGAAGAAAATCAAGGCTCAAATATTAACAAGCGTGAATTGAGCCGACCGCCAATATGAATGGCTAGATTAAACAAGCCAACTCGCCCAGTCCCACAGTCTCGAGGCAAAAATGCAAGAGTTTCATCGTAAAAAAAATTCCTCGGACAGCATTCCCTTATATATAATCATTATAATGATTCGAGTTAACCACTAGGTTCCGACTCCCGATATGTTTCATGAAATGACCCTAGGGTGGAAATCCATTCTCATGTATTGGGGAACCGTTTGACGTAAAAGACACTCATGGGGCTCATGAATGCTTCTAGTTACTAAGTCTCCCTCTACAGCGGAGAGAAAAAACTCGAATAGCTATTCCCGCACGTCCGATTCAAAGTTGTTGTTTTACGCGAATGTAAACGACGGGTCACGTGAATACATCCGGTTACTTGGCTTACTTTCATCATCATGCAATTTTCCTGAACCATAAGTCTATTCAGGGTTGTCGTTTTATGCGAGAGTAAACAACGGGTCACGTGAATATCCCCGGTTACTAGACTTCCCATCATAAAATATGTATAATTTCTCAAATTTTTTTGGGAAAAGCTGTCCAACTCAGTGCCTAAACTCAAATTAAATGCCAAGAAGACTCATGTTACTGGACGAATAGCTATGTGAAAAGTGTAACCAAACGTATAGATGGCGGTTCGTAAACACGAATGTCTCATTTCTTATATGCTAGTATTTCTACAATGATGCAAAAAATCAGACCTAAATGAATGCTCAAGGGAAACAAATATCGCAGAATGCAGACTCGGCCAAAACTCAACCGTTTCTTCAAAAAGAAATTAGTATCATATCATCAGTCTTACACAAGGCTGCACGAAAAATTCACGAATGTAAATACAGTCCACAGTATTTTAGAAGACAAGCAAGGCTAGTAATAACGAAAAAATAGCAACGAAAAAGTAAATAACAACTAATAGTAACCCCCCCAAACTTAAGACGTACATTGACCTCAATGGATACAAATAATAATATGCAATGTGAGAAAGGTCAAGTACTCCCCTAATATCAACTCAGGAACTGGTGCTGGCCTCGTCCGGCGAGGAGGGTGGTGTAGATGGCTTGACTGGTGGAATGAAGGGTCCGTCCGGATGGAGTATATGGCTCGTCCACGCAGCTAAATAGTCCTGATGACAAGCATCCCTCGCCGCTAAGTGCCTCTCCGCATGCCGATTGGCCCGGCGGTCCTGCTCGCACCTCTCCTCTCGAACAACTGCGAGGAGGCTGTCTCTCTCTGCCCGCATCTCCACCCTCAGGCTGTCAAACATCGCCTGAAGGTGCTCTCTCGCTGGCGGTGGAGTGGACTCAGTCCGATCCTCAGCATCTGCCGCCGGCTCATGAGTCTGAAGTAGTGGCTCGGGAGAGTGCTCGTGTGGCTCATCGATAAGAAATCCTCGCCCCCGCTCGTGTGCCATCGCGCCACCCCACTGGTCAAAATGAGAGATAATACGGTGGTCGATCGGACCCTGGGGTGCTATAGAAGGCTCGTCGTCTGACCAAGTCACGCCCGACTGGCGGCATAGGGCACAAATCAGCAAGGGATGTTTTAATCCCGTCTTTGCCCCTCCATGGATGGACTGAACTATAGAACGGGACAGACGTGGGTCCACATAAAATTGGAGTCCCGTCGTGATAGCATACAATAATCGGGCACGAGGAAGCAAGACCGAGCGGATCTGTGATGTAGGGTCGACTCGTGCACAGAGGAAATAAAGCCAGGCTCGTCCGAGCCACCTGAGGCAAGAACTCTTAAAATAGAAAGCTGTGGAACCCGGGACACGCGTCTCCCAAACGGAACCCGGCTGAGCAAGTGCCTCCAATAGAGCCTCCCTCATGAGGCTACTCATAGTCTGTGTGTACGCCGATTCGTCTACCTCCAGTAGCTCGTATAGCCTCCGAATCGCGGCCAACGAGAAGTCCACTGTTTGGACTCGGATGGCGACCTCAGCCCGTGTATCCGGTCATCCCATCATATGCCCCGCCTGGATTTGTCGCAATAGAGCACTAGCGTAGAACTCTTGGACAATAGAAATCACCGCCGGCTCGGGTAGCGCAGTGAATCGAGTCCATCCCATTTCATTGATCATTGCCAATAGCTCACCATCTTGGTAGGTGGGAGTGAATCCCCGCTCCGGAATTATTGGACAAGGGCGGATTCTCTCGTTGAATATTCGATGGATGTCAGGGTCAGAGATGTAACACCCCCAATCCGCTCAGGGATATTACACGCTGTAGAACCTTTCCTCAAGGATCTACCAGGATAGCAACAACATGAAACAACTCGACAATGCCTTTAAGGCTAAAATGACTCAGTAGACCGATTTGGCCTTTCAATAAAAACATACAACTCGATTACAACTCATGCCCACGCAGGGGTCAAAACACAACCACACCCGTACAATGGGAAAAATATAGCAGCGGAAAATAAAGTACAACTGAACCAATACACGATGTACGGTTCCTCATGTGATTAGTATCGATCATCTTTCAGCATCCTTCGTGCCGACCCTGTGTTATGCTCCAAAACCTGAATGCAAAAATAGACATCCACCCCCCGAATACTCGGGGGTTAGCAAAACTCCACTGTTTTGCTAGTGCAAGAACAAAGTGCAAATACGAGCCATACAATTCACATTCCATGAATAACAATAACCAGGAATCCTCAAAGATCCAAACGAAACGAAAAGTACTTCCTGAGGCAAGAGTTTGAGAAAACATTTCAAAATCGAAAGATCACAAATCAATGGAAATAATTTGTAAAACGGTTTAGAATGCCATCGAGAGTTTTAATAGAAAACAATTTAGGGTTTATCAAATCCTACTTGTCAAAACCCAAAAGACGAAAGGGGTCACCGCCCCAAAGGTTTACTTTCCGAAAAATGACGTTTACCAAACTGTTGGGATTTTAGCCCCAATCCGTAAAATGACTTTTATAAAACCATTGGGATTTTAGCCCCAAATCTCATCAACTCACAGTACGCAAGAATGACCACAAGGTTCATCTTCCAACGTCAAAATCCACAATTAAAGGATTTAACACAAACAACAAAATACTCTAGAGCCATCCTAGCCAAGTAGGCCAAACGAACAACTTACCTCTTACACACTTAGTCAATGCATGCAATCATGAAAACCGTTCAAAAGCACTCATTTCCGGAAATGCCATAATCAAATCACATTTGAAATATCCACCACAATTAACCGTCGATCCACGTCTCTGTGGACCTCTACCGAGACCCCGTCGGATCTAACCCGTAGTGGTTAAAAGCAAGCTCGTCGATCCACGTCTCTATGGACCCCTACCGAGACCCCGTCGGATCTAACCCGTAGTGAGCATACACACACACACGTTACTCATGCAATACTAATATGCTAAGAATGTAAGTTCATCAAGAATACTTACTAGAGATGGCCACTAATCCGACACCATTATCAAACTCTTCAAAAACATAATAACAAGATTAAACACGGAATACACGATTCCACAACTTTAAACAACCGTGGGTATCATAAAAGCCCTCAACGTTCAAAATAATCAAACCATAATCAATTCCCAAAATACACCGTTCACAAAACACACACGCATTTTGAAAGAAAGCCTTTAACGAGGCCAACATAATCTTTTGAAAATTCATTTGCAAATAACCAAACAAACACACCAAGACGACCACCGATCATCATATTCACAAAACGAGAAGCGTATGAACAAGGTACTTGCCTCGAATAAGAATAACGCGGAGAATCGACCGAAGTAGGTTGACACGAACCGACTACGAACCCGCCGACTCCACCGAACGACAATCCGCAACAATGAACTACGAACGAAGACAATAACAATGAAAATGAATTCCAAAGTACGACCCAAAGCCGCTGAATTCAAAGAACAAATGACGAAAGTTCAAGGATTTCCCCCAAAACGGCCAAGAACACGATTCGTCCCGACAAAACACGAAAACGGAATTCCAAGTTGAAATATGGATATACAATCCATAGAATGTGTTTAACAACATCATTTAACCACAATCGATCCATCAAAAACGGATGAAAAATGAGATCGAGAACAAATCCCCCAAAAAGTCAATTTGAAGGAAATCAAGAAATATACTTCGATTCGACGAAGAACAATGGATTAAATGATGTTAAACACAAGAATACTACCAATATTAATCATACCCATCATGAATTAATCAATAATACGGAACGAATCGGACAAAAACGCAAAAACCCCAAAATTCAAGAAACTGGGGTTCTAAGAAAGATTACCTTGATTCGCTGGATCAAAGGACGATATAGGATAATTGATTGATGTTATGAACTCAAGAACTTCGTGGATTTGTTTTTAAACAACATGGCTCCATGATAAGCACACCCTCTGCCGCGGAAGAGAAGGAGAAGAAGGAGAAAAATGGCAAAAAACCCGTCTGCAGGGCCATAAATAGGCTGCACAGTGTGCCGCGGCCCAGCGGGAGTGTGCCGCGGCACAGGGCCAAATCTGCCGGCAGTGACTCGGCAGTGTTCCGCGGCCCTGCCGGCATTTGCCGCGGCACAAGGTACAGAGTGCTCGGCCAAAAACTGGGAATGAGAGTGACTTAGCTATTTCTACCATAACTCCCTCGTCCGGACTCCGATTGACTCACCGTTTGAACCATTGGAAAACTAACTCGATGATTTATAATATTGCAAAGATTCAGAATTTTTGGATTTTCCAAAAATTAATGGCGATCCAACAAAGTCGAACTCATACGTGGAAAAGTCGCTAAAGAATACGGAATTCAACAGAACGACACCGAAACGAACTCGGATGACAAAAAGTGTAGAATTAATCATTCTCAGAATGACGAAACGGTCATGAGCGAGTCGTCAAAATGGGCTTACTCCGAAAAAAAAAATTACCGGAAATCGAAATTACGGGTATTACATTCTACCCTCCTTAAAAGAAGTTTCGTCCCGAAACTTAAAATAAGTAGGGAGAAGCAATATCCCCTGCCAGGAAAACTCGACGAGATACGCAAAAACCGAAAACTCGCACCCGACGGCGAAGCGCTGCAAGGAACGCAAAGAGACATACGGCGTGAAAACACGCTCCACGACGACCAACACAACGTCGCCGTTAGGAATATAATAAAACCATCAAATGACAAGCGTCATCAAACGGATAATATAGTCAAGTCAATTATCCGAACAATCACAAAACACAACAAACGAAAATCAATATGATTGACCGACCCAACGGTACATCAATCAAAACGCGAGCCAAACGCTGAACAAATACGGAATTCCATTGCCCAAGGGTTGGAAGATCGAAAAAGAGACTAATTTCCCGAACTTAAGGGAATTAGGAAGGAGCCTGAACGCTCAACAATCACAAAACGAGAACAAAAACCAAACAAACAAACGACCGAGACAACAATAATCGAACAATCATGTCCGAAACACGAAGGATAATAAAACTCAAACAACAACTCCCAGGATGATCTGGTGAGAACTACAAGACATGCATTCCCATAAGATCCACAGGAAAGGGAATAGCGATTGAAAAGTCACAACGACAAACGAGTTATTCCAAAACAATACCACACTCGTTCGATCAACAAAAGCAAGGGGCAGGACAAGCTCAGAAATGTCAACGAACATAAATGAGTCGACGAAGTCGAAAACACAAGAGTTCCAAATCCGATCTACTTCGAATAAAAGAACTAATAGAACCAGATGATGTCACTCCTGAACAAGGTTCACAAGAATAGAACCGAACTCGAAAAAGTCATAGTGATAACCAGGTCGACCCACAACAAGATCACAGTTCGTTCGGACGATGAAACCGAAATACAGAACAAGTTCATAAAGTGTCAACGAGCATGAGTGAATCGATGGACTGGAGAAAGAGAAAATACAGAAGTCAAAATAGTACGGTATTACCTCCGATCTCGTCCACGAAATTCACAAAAACGGGAGCAAGGTAACAAGACATTAAACAACCGACACATAACGGAACGATCACAGATGCACACGGTCATACCAAACCAAGCTCTAACAGCTCGCACATGCGCGATAACGCAGAAATCACCACGAGGCGACAATATTCAATACCAACATCCCACCTCTCACGAAGGGCTAACACAACAATTGTGTGAAAAACGACTCAACGCTCACACCGCCAATTCGATCATACTCGGGAGCAAACATCAAAATGACAATGCGAACATCATACATACATACCCAGCCCTCAAATGGGAATGGATAGGTTTAAAAAAAACGAAAACCTCATTTTGAAAATAATTTAGAAGAACACCGGTTGATCTTGAGTATCACCTTTCAAAAAGTACAAACGTGAAACATCGTTATCGAGACTTTGGAGAACCATTTCGCATTTGATAAAAATGAGGACACTTTCTCTTAGTGAAATCTTTCAGAATATTCAACCCTCGGGTCTAAATAAAAGTGTTTCTAAAACATTGAAAATATCTCAAAGCATTTTGGTCCTCGAAGTAGAAAATTTTTTGAAATATATTGTGGCACCTTGGATGTACCACAAGAAAATAACTCATTTGAAACGTATCTCAAAATTTATTTTTCTAAGATACTCAAGGTTTTCAAAAATCCAATAGGCCAGAATGCCCAAAACTCACACATATCGACGTTCACTAAAACAACTCCTAGTACACGCATCAAAACGTTTAAAATCAAGACAATACATGTCTTTAAACGGAAATAAACGATAAAATACCACATTCAGAACAAAACCACTGACCCCATTCGAGGCCTCTAAGGACCCTCCCGCACTGGCTAGTGAACAAGTCGAACGCGTATAAGCATAAAGATTCTACAAGAGAACTTGTAAAACATGCAAATCGATTCGAAAATCATCAGCAACGGACAAAAACAACAATAAAAATACATCACAAGCGACGACACTCCTCATATAAATCAAATACGAGAGTCGACTAAATACATATCATGAAATCAAAATCCACATAAGGATTCCACCACTTAACAAATAATCATAAAAATAGCTCGTGTCACACAGGCACAACACAAAGAAGGGAGACTTACTTCCACAGGTCGCACGAAGATGATGATCGCCCCACGATACTAATCACTACCAACAAACTCAAACGACGCGTCGCGACACGACTCAGTCAGATAAAATCCGACGAAACAAGACTCAAACAACACGACTTGACCCGACAGCCTAGGTTTCCACAACCTAAGCTCTGATACCATTTATGTAACACCCCCAATCCGCTCAGGGATATTACACGCCGTAAAACCTTTCCTCAAGGATCTACCAGGCTAGTAACAACATGAAACAACTCGACAATGCCTTTAAGGTTAAAATGACTCAGTAGACCGATTTGGCCTTTCAGTAAAAATATACAACTCGATTACAACTCATGCCCACGCAGGGGTCAAAACACAACCACACACGTACAATGGGAAAAATATAGCAGCAGAAAATAAAGTACAACTGAACCAATAGACGATGTACGGTTCCTCATGTGATTAGTATCGATCATCTTTCATCATCCTTCGTGCCGACCCTGTGTTATGCTCCAAAACCTGAATGCAAAAATAGACATCCACCCCGCGAATACTCGGGGGTTAGCAAAACTCCATTGTTTTGCTTGTGCAAGAACAATGTGCAAATACGAGCCATACAATTCACATTCCACGAATAACAATAACTAGGAATCCTCAAAGATCCAAACGAAACGAAAAGTACTTCCCGAGACAAGAGTTTGAGAAAATATTTCAAAATTGAAAGATCACAAGTAAAAAGGTTTAGAATGCCATCGAGAGTTATAATAGAAAACAATTTAGGATTTATCAAATCCTACTTTTCAAAACCCAAAAGACGAAAGGGGTCACCGCCCCAAAGGTTTACTTTCCGAAAAATGACATTTACCAAACCGTTGGGATTTTAGTCCCAATCCGTAAAATGACTTTTACAAAACCATTGGGATTTTAGCCCCAAATCTCATCAACTCACAGTACGCAAGAACGACCACAAGGTTCATCTTCCAATGTCAAAATACACAATTAAAGGATTTAACACAAATAACAAAATACTCTAGAGCCATCCTAGCCAAGTAGGCCAAACGAACAACTTACCTCTTACACACTTAGTCAATGCATGCAATCATGAAAACCGTTCAAAATCACTCATTTCCGGAAATGCCATAATCAAATCACATTTGAAATATGCACCACAATTAACCGTCGATCCACGTCTCTGTGGACCCCTACCGAGACCCCGTCGGATCTAACCCGTAGTGGTTAAAAGCAAGCTTGTCGATCCACGTCTCTGTGGACCCCTACCGAGACCCCGTCGGATCTAACCCGTAGTGAGCATACACACACACACGTTACTCATGCAATACTAATATGCTAAGAATGTAAGTTCATCAAGAATACTTACTAGAGATGGCCACTAATCCGACACCATTATCAAACTCTTCAAAAATATAATAACAAGATTAAACACGGAATACACGATTCCACAACTTTAAACAACAGGGGGAATCATCAAAGCCCTCAACGTTCAAAATAATCAAACCATAATCAATTCCCAAAACACACCGTTCACAAAACACAAACGCATTTTGAAAGAGAGCCTTTAACGAGGCCAAAATAATCTTTTGAAAATTCATTTGCAAATAACCAAACAAACACACCAAGATGACCACCGATCATCATATTCACAAAACTAGAAGCGTATGAACAAGGTACTTGCCTCGAGTAAGAATAACGCGGAGAATCGATCGAAGTAGATTGACACGAACCGACTACGAACCCGCCGACTCCACCGAACGACAATCCGCAACAATGAACTATGAACGAATACAATAACAACGAAAATGAATTCCAAAGTACGACCCAAAGCCGCTGAATTCAAAGAACAAATGACAAAAGTTTAAGGATTTCCCCCAAAACGGCCAAGAACACGATTCGTCCCGACAAAACACGAAAACGGAGTCAATTTGAGAACAAATCCCCCAAAAAGTCAATTTGAAGAAAATCAAGAAATATACTTCGAATCGGACACAAGACTACTACCAAGATTAATCATACCCATCATGAATTAATCAATAATACAGAACGAATCGGACAAAAACGCAAAAACCCCAAAATTCAAGAAACTAGGGTACTAAGAAAGATTACCTTGATTCGCTGGATCAAAGGACGATATAGGATGATTGATTGATGTTATGAACTCAAGAACTTCGTGGATATGTTGTTAAACAACATGGCTCCATGATAAGCACACCTTGAGCCGCGGAAGAGAAGGATAAGAAGGAGAAAAATGGCCAAAAATCCGTCTGCATGGCCATAAATAGGCTGCACAGTGTGCCGCGGCCCAGCGGGAGTGTGCCGCGGCACAGGGCCAAATCTGCCGGCAGTGACTCGGCGGTGCCGCTGCCTCGCGGCATGTGCCACGGCACAAGGTATAGAGTGCTCGGCCAAAAACTGGGAATGAGAGTGACTTAGCTATTTCGACCATAACTCCCTCGTACGGACTCCGATTGACTCACCGTTTGAACCATTGGAAAGCTAACTCGATGATTTATAATATTGCAAAGATTCAGAATTTTTGGAGTTTCCAAAAATTAATGGCGATCCAACAAAGTCGAACTCATACGTGGAAAAGTCGCTAAAGAACACGGAATTCAACAGAACGACACCGAAACGAACTCGGATGACAAAAAGTGTAGAATTAATCATTCTCAGAATGACGAAACGGTCATGAGCGAGTTGTCGAAACGGACTTCCAATGAAAAAAAATTACCGAAAATCGAAATTACGGGTATTACAAGAGAATTGGTGGGATTCCATATATGTTTGGTTTTGTGATGTTTGTGGGGGATGATCGCGTCCTAGCCCTCGTGCTCAACTTCCTTTTTCGAGCCATGACGAAGTCCCTGAAAAATAAACGCCGGAAATTAGACGACTCCAATTAACAAGATACCAATCACCACTGTTAAATTGTGAGAATGAATATAACATTAAAACTCTCACTTTTATATGAAGGACATGATGCTACAATTAACTCAAAAGTACGCAAAAAGGCAAGGGGGGAATACACCATTTCAGAATTTAACAAAGGTTGATGATTTTTAGTTCAAGAATTTCTCTGGGCATTTCATCGAACACGTTGCGTGCATGTATTCAAATTAAGAACAAAAGTAATCATTTCTCAATTCGATTCCCAACAACAAACAAAATTGCAATAATTCATGACCAATCAAAACACAATCAACCATTAATCGACAATCACAACAAAATCCGATCAACTTCTTGATAAAACTTAGGGAAGAAAGATAAATTCAACAATAATTGAAATACACATTATCCCATTGTTCAATCTTTATTGTGAATCAAACTAAGGATTAAGGGTCACCTAGAGTTGGATTGAGGAAGATAAGAAGAAGTTGTTGGAAGATGAAATCCTTGCGCCGCGCGAAGAAGAAGAAATTTGAGAAATACCTAGTGTTTCGGCCGAATGGATTATGAATCGTGTGCAGGCTGTTTAAATTCTCGGCGAGGGCCGCGACATGTATCAAGTGAGTTGCAGCCCACAGTACAGTGTGTTTTGGGTGTTGGTGAGTTTCGCCGTGTGCCGCGGCTCATTGTACGGGTGCCGCGGCTTGTAGGGTTAGTGTTCCGCGGCTCAGCGCTTGCGCACCGCGGCACAAAGTACAGGCTCCTGGGCTGATTTCTGGGTCTTCGGCGTGTCGCGTCCTGGCTTCATCGTGCCGCGGCTCTTGGGGAAAGTGTGTTGCGGCTCACCATTCTCGTGCTGCGGCACAGAGTACAGAAAGTTTTCCAGGATTTTAGACTTTTGTGTGCCGCTTCCCCTGATGGATTTTTATCCGTGGGAAGTTCCTGCACAAAAAAATTTTGAAAGCGAAAACACATAGAACGTGAGAGAGAAGCATATCAAAGCAAAAATGAAGAAAAATTAGACTCTTAGAATGAATGAAATCAACGAAAAAATTACATCTACAACTAATACTCGGGTTGCCTCCCGAGAAGCGCTAAGTTTATAGTCTTCAGCCGGACCTTTCGAAAATCATTTTGCATTTCACAAAGACCATTTGGACTCCGCATAGTCAGTTGAACCGTTATTATGTATTTTAAATTTTTGACCATTAGTTTTTAACAGTTCGATTTTTGGTGTGGATTTCCAACGTTCTTCGCGAAAAGACTTGAATAATAATAACTTCCCGAAACACCCATGTTGCAGCTGATTTGGCACCCGTCTCACTTCCAGCTTAGTTTTCTTTTCCCCGAACGAACTTATGATGGTATGAGAATTTTTCAATGGTGGGTGAACGGATGATGAAGGCAACATGTCCAAATGCCTAAGGCATGCGACTCGTCCTACATTTTTCTCAGATGTCGGAGCAACTACAATAGATTCTAAACATTTCGACTGACGACCTTCCCGATATGTGTCTTTCACAAACATATCTATGCTTTCAATTTGAGAACCCTTCTCGACATTGCTTGGACACGGGAGAGATCGAAACACTTTGAATGTGACTTGCTCATCTTAAACCCGAAACGTCAATTTACCCTCCTGATCATCAATAAGGGTCCTGCCAGTGGCCAAAAATGGTCTACCTAGAATAATCGTAATATCATCATCTTCGTCCATATCAAGTACAATAAAATCAGCGGGGAATATGAATTTATCCACTTTGACTAGAACGTCTTCTATTACCCCTCTCGGATACTTGATTGATCTGTCAGCTAGTTGTAACGAGACCATAGTTGGCTTGGCCTCCCAATACCCAGCTTCTTAAAAATGGAAAGGGGCATAAGATTTATACTCGCGCCGAGATCACATAACGCTCTATGAAAAGACAGGTTTCCAATAGTCACAGTATAATGAAGCTTCCTGGATCCTTCAATTTAGGCGGGAGCTTTCTCTGCAAGATAGCGCTGCACTCTTCAGTTAGTGCCACCGTTTTCATATTCCTGGAGCTTCCTTTTATTAGATAAAATCTCCTTCATAAACTTTGTATAACTCGGCATTTGCTCCAAAGCGTCGGCAAATGGAAAATTAATGTGCAATTTCTTAAAGACATCAAGAAACTTCGAAAACTGCTTGTCTAACTTTTGCTTTTGCAGACGCTGTAGAAACGGGATGGGAGCCACATAGGCTGTCGGATTGTCTGGAAACAATTTGGAATTTTTAGGAATTTGTGATTCTCCTAATGCCGAATTTTTCTTCTCCTCATCTTCACCTCTCTTTTTGTTTCTCTCGTGATGCTCACACACTTCCCTCCTACTTCTCAAGCCAATAGCATTAATACACTCTCTGGATTCGTCTCAGTTGTACTTGGAAAAGTACCCTCAGGTCGGGCTGTTAACACATTTGCTATTTTACCCAATTGGACTTCCAAATTGCGAATAGATGCGGAATGGTTTTGCAAAGTTGTTTCCGTACGGGTCATGAACTGACTCGTATTTGCTTCTAATTTTGCCATTGCCTCCTCTAGAGAGATTTTTGGAGCGGGAGGAGGTTGCTATTGGTGTTGAGCAAACTGAGGTTGGTTTAAATTTTGTCCGTTTTTCCATAAAAAGTTAGGGTGATTTCGCCACCCCGGATTATATGTGTTGGAATAAGGATTGTTCTGCCGATTTCCGTTCCCCACAAACTGAGCTTGTTCCATCGGAGATTGCTCGAAAGGATTTCCAAATTGGCAATCCGCACTAGGGTGAGACCCGTTGCACCAATTACACGATTCTGTGGTAACAGTAGAAGGAGCACGTGATAAAACTTGAAGTTGTTGAGTCAAGGCAGCAGCTTGGGCCGATAGTGTAATATTGGATCATTATCGGAAATTTCCATAACTCGTTTCGTATTCAGACGCTCTGAATGCTACTGATACGCATTTGCCGCCACATCTTCCAATAGATAATGAGCTTCAGCCATTGTCTTGCCCATTAAAGCTCCTCCAGTGGCTGCATCAACAAGAGTGCGTGTAGAAGCACTTAGTCCGTTATAGAATGTCTGAATTTGTAGACAATCCGGTAGGCTATGGTGTGGGCATCTTCTTAGCAAATCCTTGTATCGCTCCCAAGCTTCATGAAGCGATTCCATCTCAAATTGCCCGAAGGTTGTTATTTCGTTCAGAAGTCTCGCTGTCTTTGCTGGCGGAAAGAACTTAGCCAAGAAGACTTGTTCTAACTCCGCCCAAGTCGTGATAGAGCCCGGCGGAAGTGAATTCAACAAAAACTTGGCTTTATCCCTCAAAGAAAATGGGAAAAGCCGTAGACGAATGGCGTCATCAGAAACTCCATTATTCTTGAACGTATCGCATATCTCGAGAAAGGATGCAATATGAGCATTAGGGTCGTCATTCGCTAGTCCGCGGAATTGACTTGCTTGTACCATCTGGATTATAGCTGGCTTAATCTCGAAATTGTTTGCTTGGATAGTTGGACGCCGAATCCCCGAAAAAATCGCATTGATTTGAGGCAATGCATAATCCCGGAGTGCCAATGCCGGTTGAGCTTGCTGAATAGGGTTGTCAACCCCGTGATTTCCTGTGTTGTCGGCCATGGTATCCTTTGTTGACAGCTCACGCCTTTCCTTCTTGTTTTTCCGCAAAGTGCGCTCGAGTTCAGTATCCAAAGGTAATAGACCTTCGTCACCGAATTTTCTCATGCATTAAACGAAACTCCTGAAAGGAAAACAAATAAAAAAAATTACTCAAATGTAAAATAATGTTCAAATTAAGATTAGAAATACTGAAATTGATATTAGTAAAACAATCAGTCCCCGGCAATGGCGCCAAAAACTTGTTACGTATTTTAGTGAACGCAAGTGCACGTTGTCGTAAGCAAGTAATAAAGTGATAAGTAAGATATCGTTCCCTCGAGGACTGACTTACTAATTACCAATTTATTTGTATTCTAATTTTATCTGAACGATCGAATTTGGTGGTGCAAGGAATATTAAAGAAAATTAATAAAGTGATAAACTAAAAGTAACTAATGAAATCGATAGTTCGAATAAAAAAGATCAAATAAGTGAAGAATCTAGGATTGAGAATCCGCCTCGATTTATATGAATTACTCTTGATTTATATGAATTAAGCAATTTCCTAATTATTGAAGGCGAAAATTTCTAAGATACTCAATGCCTCTCCCGAGGACAGTAGAATTTTCTAAGATGAATAAATCACTCTATTCCTAGGTGAATTAATTCAACAATAGGCAAAAAGTATAAAATCTTCAGACGGGCCACGTAATTCCTATGAGTTTATTCCTATCTCACAAGATAAAACATTTCTCACCAATTTTTCCTACTAACTCTCCTCTCCCGATTCGAGTTGCGTAAACAAAACAATTCAATCATATGCCACATAATTGAACGCATTAAGAACAATTGGGGAAAACTCAATAGAAAAGGGGAATATATATTAATAATGCAAAATCAAAAGTCAATCCGTCAAAATCTCGGTTTCATCACAATCCTAGAAAAGGGTTCTAGCCTGACAGGCTAGAAAATAATACATAAAGAATTAAAGAAAGCATAAGAAAAATCAAACGCAGTTTAGGAACTTGAATTGTGCCGTTCTCTGGCTTCTGCTCTCTGCTCCTCGGTATTTTCTCCTTCTGTTTGATGATATTATCTTCTGACCTTCAATGCCTATTTATAATCTTTCATCTGCCTCAAAAACGCATCCAGAATCAAGGTCAGAAACGGACTTCCAAGCCGCCGAAATTGCGAGCTGCGAATATGAACCCTGTGCGGCGGGCCGCAGACCGGCTTTAGTGTGCCGCGGCCCCTGTCTTCACCCGCCAGGCCTGGGCGCTCGCCTTCCTTATGGGCCACGGCTCAGAGCTTGTGTGTCGCGGCCCCTGGTACAGTTTGTACCTGGTCCTTCTGGGCGCCTCCTGTGCCGCGGCACAGCGTCTGTGTGCTGCGGTCATTGACCTAAAAATGTCGTTTTGGCCCGTTTTTCTTCGTTCAAGCTCCCGGACTCGAATTTCCTTCAGAACATATAAAGATAATGCATTAAAAGCTCATTTATGCATATTTAAACTAAAAATGGGTATAAAATAATGATGATTAAGCGTATAAAAATACATCTAACATGTCCTCGATAGTCATAATTCAATATATCGATTACCTTAGAACGGTCAATCGATAACAACGACTCAACGGATGGGAGATGTTATCGACAGTCCCAATTCAATACACCGATTACCTTAGAATGGCCAATCGATAACAACTACTCAACGGAAGGGGAAATGTCCTCGACAGTCCTAATTTAATACACTGATTACCTTAGAATGGCCAATCGATAACAACGACTCAATAGAAAGGAAATGTCCTCGACAGTCCCAATTCAATACATCGATTACCTTAGAACAATCAATCGATAACAACGAAACAATTAGAATAGATTTCCCGGTGCCTTTAATTGACCACTAGACACAGAGATGATAATCGAATACGTCAACGCCTTCAACCGGCCAATACAACATCAACAGAAAAACACTGATATTAATAACAACGATCATAATGATATCTCAATGGAACATCAGTCAACAATAACCATCGATACATCGATACCACAAACCAGCTATCGACAACAACATAATCCAACAAGTATCTCAATGCCTTGAACGGCCATTAACGAACAATAATAACAACAAAACGATCAATCGACAACATTGGAATAACTACCGAAGGGTTTTGTATCAAACAATTCCCTGACATCAACAGATCATGAAGAGACTACGTCTCAAAATGATACAACACATTCATACACATATATGATAACATTTATCTCATTGACTAGTACAAGTATAAAACTTGCGTCAAACTGAAGGCGATGAAATCATCCCACGAACGACGAACGGCGTCCTGCGACAATCAAAAGCACTCGAACAACCTTGAATGAAATACAATTCATTTAATAACACAATATCCATCGAAAACAACACAATAAACAACTTCGATTCAATCACGAATCGAACAAACCACACAAATGAATATCATAGTCCTCAACTATGAATTTTAACATCCCCCAATCACCTCAATGATCATTTAACATGATCATTATGTTCTTAACACTTGTGAAAAACAATTCAACAAGGATTATTAAGAACAACATCAAATTAATCATCCTATAATGATAATATTACCAATCTCACAACTATCACCTCAAGATCATCATCAGCTCTACTAACGTGATGTCTGAAAAATAATCAACCACCAATTCATCATAATTCTATACTAAAATGGTTAGAATCTCTCAAGAACACAACCAACAACAATAATCATATCAAAACTATGTTAATCATATAACAATCTTAACATAATTCTTCCTAGACATGAGTATGACCTCCAAGTATTCTTAAACATCAAGAATACAATCAAACTCAAGTCATATACACCAAGTTCTTCATCATAAGTTCATAAAACCATGAAGAATCATACTCTCCTCTAACAATCACCAACTACACGAGGTAATCAACAACAACATCGACATAATCTTGAGACTAAACTCAAAATTAACAAACATACCTCTAGAAGAAGGAAGAACAACCTCAAACCATCAAGAATCCACTCCAATCTTCAAGTTCCTAAGCTCCAATCCATGTTATGAAGCTCCAAATCAAGTTGAAAGAGTCTAAGTATCAAGAACAAGTCCAGAGGGACGGTTCTAGGGAGAGAAAAGAGGTTTTGGTTCGTGAAGAAATGAAGTACGAAACCAAAATATATAATCTGACAAGCTCATTACGGCCGCTATCCTCCAGCCTTAACGTACGTTATACATATAACGCACGCTATCACCACTACGTAGCGTACGCTACGCAGTCCAAAACTCACTGCCTCAAAATGGGGTATCTATAACGTATATTAATCACCATACGTACGTAACCAACTGACCATTACGTACGTTCATCTCAAGGTATAGCATACGTAATGTGCGTTGACCTGCCTGTCCCTATCGAACTCCTTGAATCCAGCCTGGCCCGGTCCCACATGCCGAAAGTCAGATGCGATCTGATACCCATCGTTATGTACGTAACCCTCGCGGTTCAACATATGTAAGCTCAACTCAATAGCATACGCAATGCTACACATATAGCGTACGCTATGGCTAAAATACTTAGCCAAAAATCCAAACTCACCAAGCAACAACCAAACGACGAATACAATACCGACGATAAGTATATATATATTTCGATTCCGAAACATCCCAATACAATATACATTGTATCAGTCAAATATAACAATACTTGTATAAATTCCAAATGAATACGTACAACACAACAGTGAAACGAGAAAAAATTACCCCCGGATATTACAAACTACTTGCAGTTTCAGTAGTTCTTTTGTTTGAGCTTGTCACAATCCTCTCTTTACAAGGATAAATATTTTCAAGGAAAATAGCATTTCTAGACTCAATGATAGTTCCTTCATGCATATCAGGAATTTCAGAATTATGAATTAGAAATCGATATGCACTTGTTGTATGCATAACCTATGAATATGCAATCAACTATTTTTGGACCAATTCTTGTTTTCGTTCAGGCACTTCAACATTTGCCAAACACCCCCACACTTTAAGATATTTGAAAGAAGACTTGCGCCCTTTTCATAACTTATACAGAGTTTTATCTTTTTCTTTGTGTGGCACTTTATTCAGAATGTGGTTAGCTATAAGAATAGCTTCCCCCCATATTTTCTGTGGCAACCCTGAACTTATTAATAATGCATTCAATATTTTTTTTCAGGATTCAATTTTTCCGTTCAGCAACTCAATTTGATTGAGGAGCGTAAGGAGTAGTCATTTGATGAATTATGCCCGAGTCAACGCATAATTGTTCAAACGGTGCTACATACTCACCGCCCCGGTCACTTCGGACTGGTTTTATTTTACAACTCAGTTGATTTTCATCCTCAATTTTATACATTTTAGAGGTCTCGGTTGCTTCATCTTTACTTCTCAACAGAAACACATAGCAATATCTTGTCCAATCATGTATAAAAGTGACGATTTTTTTACCTCCTCTAGTTTGCATAAATTTTAAGTCACACACATCAGTGTGAATTAATTTTAGAGGAGTAGTAGTCTTTTCCACTGAATGAAAGGTTGTTGGGATTTGGTAATTAAAATCGAATAACGCGGCGAAAAAATTAACGGATCAAACCGAATAAACCGAACCCCTAAGAAGATCTTTCATGCATCGTATATACGAATATAAATACAAAGTATGAATTTAGAAATTATACCCTTGAAGACCTTTGATTAAATGTTGATTATGAGCACGTTCCAAATTGTCCAAGCCTTTGGAATTTCCGAGCATCGAAATCATAGTGCCTTTATTTATCACGCGTCGGAAAGATGACCGGAATAATACAACCACCACTACCATACCTCTAAGGTCGACGGCTAAAATATGGTAGTGATAGGATAAATTTTTCTTACGATTTTAACTATCAAATAATTAAATTTGAAAATCAAATTATACTTTAAAATTGAAAAGGAGTAAGAAGTTTTCTTTATCTCTTTTTCTTTTCTCTTTTTTCTCTCTCTCTCTTTCTCTCTTTCTAGTTTTTTGTCGTGAGATAGAAACTCATCCACTTCACTAACTTGTGTTTATAAAACCCACACAACACCTATAATAATAAAACAAAGACTTTATTATTAAAATGATTCACATGAAAGGAATAATTTTGAGAATCAACTCACAAAGAGTTGACATCAAGATTATTCTTGTGAATAATAAAGAAGAGAAGGATAGCCGGAATTTAGTTCATTTCGGTCCGTGAAACAGAACCTCGTGTATCTAATTCGATAGATAAATATTGGTATGTTTCATTATTAATATAATTAATTAATCTAATTAATTAATATATTAAATATAAATTCTCTTAAAATTATTTAAAGTAAATTAACTACCTAGTAATTTATTTACTTTATTAGACCGATTTAATTTATTCAATAAATTAAAATAACCATTAACCAATAATTTAAATTAGACATCTAATGTCTAATATTTATTAAGAGAGAATATCGTTAATTATATTTCGTCATCTATCCTGTGCCGTGACTCCATAGGTTCATCTCAGTCGGCAATGAGAGGAACCAAAGAGTGTGAGTAACACTTAACCAGTCCCGTGGCTCACACTGTAACCCAACTAAGAACAAACGATGAGGATCATTCCAAAATATTTACGTTATGAATACTGTGTACGTATAAACCCTTCAATCATATGTCCTGACCAAGTATTAGGGTCACGGTAATGTCAAACCCTGTTATAACTTGACTCTATGCATTTGTTAATGTAAACCGAGATCACCGAGCTATCATGTATCAAATACAATTAGCTCTAAATATTTTGGCTAAAGACTTATGATCTCATTTGCCAGTAACCGCATATGATATTTACCTGCTCACTTACAGGAGAAAGAATCCTATCTTGGTATCTAGTAGAGACTGCTACTTCTCCACTAAGTTGCATTTCGAGGTTGATCCCACCAACCGGTGATTGGATCGAACTACTCTAATAACTAACTTAATGTCACAAGCACATCTCCTACTGAATCCTCAATTCAAAGGTTCACGTATACCTATCACAACCTTTCGAATTCAGTCATTGACTATCCTGGAGTGAACTCTAGGTGACGGAATCGAGGTGAGTCGTATTCGACTACACTAATCCCATTAGCATACCTATAATGTGTGCTCCCACTTACTCTTAGTGAAGACAGACACTCTACATGTCAAAGCACACGTTATATAAGTCTTGTCTAAACATATTGCCGAGTTAAGTTTTATCGACTTGCGAACCAGTTAAGCACTCGAGCCCTAAATACTTCCAGTGCCTATATTCTTATCTCCATACGGAGTGGAATATTTTCTCTCAAATGCAAGGGCTATCATTCTATATACCAAATCACAGTACAAGTTATATACAATAATATAGATATAATAAATGCCTTATTTAATTAAAAGTTCATAATTACAATATAATGCGCTCACTCTCTTATCCTCTGAGTGGCATTCGAAGGCATATTCCTAACCTTCTTTCACTTGTACTCAATGCCACAAACTACAGTATCTTATACCATACTCTCCAGATGTCGCTCTAAGACCATCTGAGATAGTGGCTTGGTCAGTGGATCAACAACGTTATCTGCTGTGTCTACTCTATGCAGTGTAACATTTCCATTCTGAACTATTTCTCTTATAAAATGATACTTTCTCTCAATATGTTTGGTGTTATGGTGAGCCCTAGGCTCTTTAGCCTATGCAACAACTCCATCGTTGTCGCAAAACAACGCCACGATCTTCTCAGTGAACTTCTTAATCTAAAAAGTTTCTTTAGCAACCCCCGTGGATGCCTGATATTCGGCTTGATGTATAAAGATTTTAGTCGCGCTTTGCTTGGCACTTCTCCAAGATACTGCTCCACCATTCAGAGTAAAGATATACCCTGAAGTGGACATATTCGCATCCATGTCTCCCGAAAAATAGGAATCCGTATAACCCATTACTTTGAGCTCTCCACTATCATATGTAAGAACCAAGTCTTTAGTCTTTTTCAGGTACTTAAGAATGTTTTTACATCATTCCAATATTTCTGCCCTTGATTTGGTTGAAACTGACTTACTAAACTCACAGCATAGGTAATGTTCGGTCTGGTGCAAATCATAGCATATATGAGGCTACCCATTGCCGAAGCATAGGGCACCTTGCTCATTTCCTTTATGTCTTCCTCACTTTGAGGACACATATCTAAGGAATGATTTATGCCATGTCGCATAAGTAGGTACCATCCCTTAGAATCTTCCATCCTAAATCACTTTAGGATCTTTTCTATATGGAGGTCTTGGGAAAGATCTATCATTCTCTTCGGTCTATCCCGGGCGAGACGAATACCCAGAATATAGGTAGATTCTCCCAAGTCTTTCACTGAGAACTCATTAGAAAGCCAAGCTTTCACAGAACTGAGCATTCCTACGTCGTTTTCTATAAGTAGAATGTCATCCACATAGAGTATTAAGAATGCAATTTTTCTCCCACAAAACTCCTTGTAAATATGTGGCTCTTCTTCGTTTTTGACAAAATTAAACTCTTTGACTGTCTCGTCAAAATAAAGATTCCAACTTCGCGAAGCTTGCTTCAGTCCATAAATGGCATGCTGAAGTTTGCATACTTTATGAATATCGGTATTTGATATGAATCCTTTAGGTTATTCCATATATATATCCTCCTCGAGAAAACTATATAGGAATGATGTTTTCACATCTATTTGCCACATTTCATAATCTAAGTGGGCTGCTATGGCAAAAATTATGCGAATAGACTTAATCATGGATACAATTGACAAGGTCTCGAAGTAATCGATTCCCTCACTTTGGGAATACCCCTTTACCACAAGCCTGGTATTATAGGTATCAACCTTGACATATCCATCAGTCTTTCATTTGTAGATCCATTTATTTCCAATAGGCACCATGTGTAATACCCGCGTATTTTCTGAGTGTTGTTTTAGATGCATTTTGTGGTATTGTGGCTATTTGGATCGTATGTATTGATGATTGCCCTTGGTATGTTCATGGTTGATAATTACTGAGTTTTATGATTTTTGGATTGTGCTCATTTTGGACGGAATGTCGAAGTGGTGACTCGAGAGTTATGGCCGTAAGATATGAATGTATTACCAAAAGGGGGTTAATAGAATAAGAGTAGATATTTCCGAATTGTGATTTGCACAAGGGCTGACTTCGATCGATCACCATAAGTTCCAAAAAAATCCAAAAATTCTAAAATTTTCCATAATTGTAGAGAATTGAGTTAGCTTTGTAATGGTTCAAATGGTGAGTCAATCGGAGTCCGAACGAAGGAATTATGGTCAAAATAGCGGACCTTGGTGCAGTGACAGGGCCGTGTCATTTGACGCGGGCGTGTCAAACTGTTACGGTTAAGCAAAAACGTTCTGGATTGTGACATGACCCCTGACTCGATTGTGTCATTTGACACGACCGGAAGTGCAGAAATGCTGAAAAACCCATTTCGGGAGCTATATATAGCCTTTGGTCGATTTTTTGGGCATTCTAGCACCTTTCCTTCATCTTCCACCTAGAATCCTTCATCTTAAACTCCAAAATCAAGCCATAAACATGTTCCAAACACTATAGAATCAAGATATCACGTTCATTATTGAAGAATTATCCATCTCTTGGTTGAATTAAGGTATGTGGTTGAAGTTCTTCAAGTTATTTCAAAGAATTTTGGGTTTTGTTGGGAATTCTTGATTCAAGTTCGCTTTGGCTTTGGATTATGTTAGATTATGATGTTGTAATCATGTTCCTTTGTTTTACCTCAAAGTTTATGGATTAAATTCCTAGTTTTTAGTCCGTTCTTGGGTTCGAACTTCGTCGCCTCCGTCGTGTTCGATTAAATGTCTCTAAGGGTAGAACTTAGGGTGAATTCTTCCATTTCCATGGTGTTGTGTTTTGATTTGGTATCTCGATGTGTTAGGGTTGAATTGTTGAAGGAAGTTCGAACCGTACGTCCATCCGTTCATTGTTTCCCGTGTCATTCGAATTGAGGCAAGTACTTGATTGTGTTTAATGTACTTCGTGTGAATATGTAAAAATATGATTTGTGCTAATTGTTGATCGAGTGTGTGTGAGCCGAGTAAAACCAGTGAGGGTCCCCTGGGGTTCGGTAGGCTTTGTTTCCCTACGGATCACTCGATTGGGCTATACAACCAGAGAGAACCTGACGAGGTCTATTGGGGTGCGTATCTTGCGAGATACGGGGCCAGTATAGCTCGGGAGGTTGTTTTGTGATGATGTTTGTGATGTGGTATTCCGGAATATCTGTGATGGCACTGTGATTTCTGTGGTTTTTTGTTTATTATTCACTTGTTGTACATATTCTAGAATCATTGTACTTGCACTGGCTTCTTGCTGACCCCTTCTGTGGTGGATATACTTTTGTGTATTCAGGTACAGGTCCAGTGGGAGGACTAGCACAGGGCGGACACGAGCTTGGTGGCCAGCAGTGATATCGTGTGCTAATTTGAGTTTGTGGTTGTTTGGTCATGGTCAAAGTCATGTTTTGGTTTTGTACTCGCGCGGGTACTGTCTGTGTTGTATGTCGTGTCAGATTTGATGGTTAATGATGTTGTTGTACTCCCATTGGGAATGGTTGTGTTTTATGATCCTACGGGATGATTTGTTATTTGGTATTGTGGTGTACAACTTATCGAGTTGAATTTGGTGTCTTTTAAAGGATGAATGTCCTAGTTTTGTTATCGCTTAGTGTATTTTGTGTTGGTCTTAGCCTGGTAGATTCTCTAAAAAGAATCTACGGTGTTGTAATATCCCTATAAATCACGGGGGTGTTATAGAATATGGTATTGGAGCCTAGGTTTATGGATACCTAGGCTATCGGTGTTTTGGGTCTGTTAAATTGAGTCAGTTGTTGTCTACGATATCATTGGCATGCTACCACCCCGTGTTGCCTGTGCTGGAAGACCCATCGGATGTTGGTTGTTTCTTTCCTTCGGAAATAATTACCTTAATATTGTGCAATTTATTATTGTAATCGTTTCCTTGTTGAACCATTCTTATTCTTCAATATGGCGAGAGGTAGAGCTATCCGTCAACGCGGTCATGGCCGAGGCCATGGCAGAGTAGTAGTGTTTGAGTCCGAGAGGTTCGTTTCAGAATCGGCATCTCGTTATGCGACTAGGTCATACCTGATCCCTTCGGGAGGTTCAGATGGAGGCTCGGAGGCCGAAGTGCCGAACGTTCTTCAACAAGTCGTAACGCAAGTGCACCAACTAGCACAAGTGGTGTAGAATATTAATACTGGCAGGACGGTTGAGGATCGATGGCTTCAAGAAGTTATGAAGATGAACCCTCCCAGATTCGATGGTTCCGGTGATGCGAACAACTGGGATCATTGGTTAGTTGAGCTGGAGAAGATCTTTGATGGTATTGGTTGTCCTGAAGCCAAGAGAGTCCCAATTGCTCAATATCTGACAGTTGATGATGCTTCGGACTGGTGGCGAGCTGTTAAGCCCAAGGATCGTGATGTCACTTGGGAAGAATTTAAAGAATTGATGGAAGCTCAGTATTGTCCAGTGCCGGTAAAGTTAGCAAGAGTTAGTGAGTTCTTCAGATCTCAACCCGAAGATGTTCCTATTTCTGAGGCAATCAAGACATACAACAAGCAGTTAGTGTATGTCCAAGATCGGGTTAAGGATGAGATAGACAAGATACTTCATTTCGACGCAAGGATGAAACCGTAGGTCCGAAAGTATATGGCGGGCCTTGGGTGTACTACTTTGAGAGAATATCAGGATAGAGCACTTACTTATGAGATGGTGTCAGTTCCGGTTCCTGCAGTTTCGAGCTCGAAGAAACCGAAATTTTCTGGTAGTTTCCGAGGCAGTGGATCGCGTAGGCCTCAACCTTCTGTGCAATATTCTGTTGGTTCCCCTCAGTCTAGTGAAGGAGTGCCGAAAGTTTGTTTTAATTGTGGAAATCTTGGACATATCAGTTCTCGTTGCACTTCTCGCCCCATTGATTGTTTTAAGTGTGGGAAGCAGGGCCATCGCGCATTATATTGTGAGTCAGTGGACAGGATCTTCTCTAAATAGTCTCCTACTCTGGCCAGCACAGTTACGGGTCAGCCAACTCCGAGTGTCGGACGCGGCAGTGACAGAGGTAAGACCGAGCGTAGGGATGCACCTAGTATTGGATCAGCTCCACCTCGATTGTACGAGATGAGGCGGACTGATGACGTAGGGACTGCAACTACGTCAGGTATTGTTTATATTTCGATGCACCCGGTAGATGTATTGTTTGATTCTGGAGCAACTCATTCTTTTATATCATTGTCTTGTGTGAATCGTTTGGGTTTAGACGGTCTCTCTGCATGCGAACCTTTTATTATTGGGCTGCCAAGTGGGGAAAGGATAATTGGGGATCGAGAGATTGCCAATTGTACTGTAACCATTGGTAGTAAAGATTGGTCATCCAACTTGATTGTGATCGATATGATGGGAGAGGATTTAATCCTCGGTGATGATTGGTTAAATCGGCATGGAGCGATAGTAGATTATCGTTGGAAAATAATTTCGATAGTCGCGCCGGATGGTACTGAGCACGTTTTTGAAGGGCAGAAACCTGGTACTCTGGGAAGATTATTCGAGCCATGAAGGCGACGAAATTATTGCGACAAGGTTGTACCAGTTATTGGTGTTACGCATTGAAGTCGGAAGTTGGCGAGGTACAATTGTCCTCTGTTCTAGTTGTGAATAAATTTCCAGACGTATTTCTGGATGATTTGCTGGGATTGCCACCACATCGTGAAGTGGATTTCGTCATTGAACTAGAGTCCAATGTGGTGCCAATATCCAAGGCACCATACAGAATGGCCCCATCAGAAATGTTAGAATTGAAGAAACAATTGGGTGAATTGTTGGACAAAGGTTATATTCGGCTTAGTGTGTCGCCATGGGGTGCACCGATATTTTTCGTACGAAAGAAAGATGGGTCCTTACGGCTATGTATTGACTATCGTGAGTTGAATAAACTCACTATCAAGAACAAGTATCCGTTGCCAAGAATCGATGATCTATTTGACCAATTACAAGGGGCTACGGTTTTCTCCAAGATTGATTTGAGGTCAAGATATTACCAACTGCGAATTCGAGATTCGGATATCCCCAGGTCAGCATTTCGAATGAGGTATGGGCATTATGAATTCGTAGTTACGCCATTCGGTTTAACAAATGCTCCGGCGGCATTTATGCAGCTTATGAACAACACCTTTATCGAATATCTCGATAAATTTGTGGTGGTGTTTATTGACGATATTTTAATCTATTCCAAAAGTGAGACGGAGCATGCCGAACACTTGAGGATCTCGTTGAGTATTTTGAGGGTTGATAAGCTTTATGCTAAATTTTCTAAGTGCGAGTTATGGCTTAGAGAAGTTTCTTTTCTGGGACACATCATATCAGCCGATGGTATTCGAGTAGACCCTCAAAAGGTTGAAGCAGTCTTAGCTTGGGAGCCTCCACAGAATGTTAAGGAAGTTCGGAGTTTTCTGGGATTAGTGGGCTATTATTGTCGATTTGTCGAAGGATTCTCAAAAATTGCTCGACCGCTCACCCTATTATTGCAGAAAACTTAGAAATTTGAATGGAGTGACGAGTGTCAGAGGAGTTTTTATGAATTAAAGAAGAGGCTGACTACGTCTCCGATCCTAGCCTTACCACAAGGAACAGAAGGTTTCGTTATTTATAGTGATGCTTCTAAACAAGGATTGGGATGTGTATTGATGAAAAATGAGAGAGTAGTGGTTTATGCATCTCGACAATTAAAGCCATACGAGATGAATTATCCTACTCATGATCATGAGTTAGCCGCTGTGGTGTTTGCGTTGAAAATTTGGAGGCATTACTTATATGGTTCTTCTTGTCGAGTGTATAAGGATCATAAGAGCTTGAAGTATATATTCACGCAGAAGGAGCTTAATATGCGTCAGCGGCGATGGTTGGAATTGCTTAAAGATTATGATCTTGACATTCTTTACCATCCAGGTAAAGCGAATGTCGTTGCCGATGCGTTAAGCCGCAAGTCAGTCGTGTTGCTGAAGTTGGAACTACTTACCATTCAACCGAAGCTCAGACGAGAGTTGATTGATTTGGAAATTTAAGTTTGGCCTCACAAAACTCAAGGACAGTTGCGTTTCCTTGAGATTACGTCCTCCGTGATGGAAGATATTAAGTCCAAAAAGTTAGATGATCTCTCAATTGTGCAGCTTCGGGAAGACAGTGTTAAAGGAAAAGCTCCTGGATTCTTAATCGATGAAGACGGAGTTCTTAGATTTGGAGGTAGAACTTGTGTACCTAATCGGGATGATCTCAAACAAGTGATTTTGAATGAAGCACATTCTACTTCGTACTCAATTTATCCGGGTATGAGTAAAATGTATAAGGACTTGAAGAAAAATTTTTGGTGGCCGAACATGAAGAAAGATGTAACGGAGTTCGTGTCGAAATGCTTGGCTTGTCAGCAGGTTAAAGCAGAGCATTAGAGACCTGCCGGTAAATTGCAACCGCTACCAATTCCGGAATGGAAGTGGGAAGATATAGCGATGTATTTTATTGTGGGAATGCCAAAGGCGCGAACTGGAGTGAATATGATTTGGGTAATCGTTGATCGGCTAACCAAATCTGCATACTTTCTGGGCATTAGAGATACTTGAGGACCGGAGAGGTTAGCTCGGTTATTTATTGCGAAGATTGTGATACTCCATGGTACCCCAAAAAGTATAGTGTCTGATCGTGATGGGCATTTTGTGTCGCATTTCTCGCAAGCAGTACATCGAGCACTCAGTACCAAACTAAATTTCAGCACCGCTTATCATCCCCAGATAGACGAACAGTCGGAGAGGACGATCCAAATGCTGGAAGACATGTTGAGGGCTTGTGAGTTGGATTGGAAAGAAGATTGGGAGACTCATTTACCATTGATTGAATTTGCGTACAATAACAGTTGGCATAGTTCGATTGGGATGGCTCCGTTTGAAGCATTATATGGAAGATGGTTTAGATCGCCAATCTGTTGGGACGAGCCGTACGAGTTACTTGAAGTAGAACCGGACTTGGTGGTTCAAACACGGAAAAAAGTCGCAATTATTCGGCAAAGGTTGTTGACCGCTCAGAGTCGACAAAAGTCATATGCTGACGTTCGTCGTCGACCGTTAGAGTTCCAGGCGGGAGACCATATGTTGTTGAATGTTTCGCCGACTCGTGGAGTTCTTTGGTTTGGCAATAAGGGGAAGCTTAGTCCTCGTTATATTGGCCCCTTCGAGATCCTGGACAAGGTAGGTGATGTAGATTATCGACTAGCGTTGCCTCTAACACTTAGTCATGTTCATAATGTGTTTCATGTTACACAACTGCGTAAATATGTTCCCGATCCAAGCCATGTTATTTATTATCAAGAGATTGAGGTTAATGACGATGTCACGTATGAAGAATAACCGGTAACCATACTAGAGCGACGAGTAAAACAATTGCGACGGAAAGTGATTCCGTTAGTAAAGGTCCAATGGTCTAAGCATGGAATTGAGGAGGCCACGTGGGAGACCGAGGATAGTATGCGTGCCCGATACCCCGAACTTTTTGTATCTTAAGTTTCGGGACGAAACTTCTTTTTAGGGGGCAAGGGTGTAATACCCGTGTATTTTATGTGTGTTGTTTTAGATGTATTTTGTGGTATTGTGTCTATTTGGATCGTATGTATTGATGATTGACCTTGGTATGTTCCTGGCTGATAATTATTGAGTTTTGTGATTTTCGGATTGTGCTCGTTTTGGCTGGAATGTCTAAGTGGTGACTCGAGAGTTATGGCCGTAAGATATGAATGTATTACCAAAAGGGGGTTAATAGAATAAGAGTAGATATTTCCGAATTGTGATTTGCATAAGGGCTGACTTCGATCGATCACCATAAATTTCAATAAAATCCAAAAATTCTAAATTTTTACAGAATTGTAGAGAATTGAGTTACCTTTCTAATGGTTTAAACGGTGAGTCAATCGGAGTCCGAACGAAGGAGATATGGTGGAAATAGCGGACCCTGGTGTAGTGACACGGCCGTGTCATTTGACGCGGGCGTGTCGAACTGTTACAGTTAAGCAAAAACGTTCTAGATTGTGACATGACCCCTGACTCGACCATGTCATTTGACACGACCGGAAGTGCAGAAATGCTGAAAAACCCATTTCGGGAGCTATATATAGCCTTTGGTCGATTTTTTGGGCATTCTAGCACCTTCCCTTCATCCTCCACCTAGAATCCTTCATCTTAAACTCCAAAAGCAAGCTATAAACATGTTCCAAACACTATAGAATCAAGATATCAAGTTCATTATTGAAGAATTATCCATTTCTTGGTTGAATTAAGGTATGTGGTTGAAGTTCTTCAAGTTATTTCAAAGAATTTTGGGTTTTGTTGGGAATTCTTGATTCAAGTTCATTTTGGCTTTGGATTAAGTTAGATTATGATGTTGTAATCATGTTCCTTTGTTTTCCCTCAAAGTTTATGTATTAAATTCCGACTTTTTAATCCATTCTTGGGTTCGACCTTTGTCGCCTCCGTAGTGTTCGATTAAATGTCTCTAAGGGTAGAACTTAGGGTGAATTCTTCCGTTTCCATGGTGTTGTGTTTTGATTCGGTATCTCGATGTGTTAGGGTTGAATTGTTGATGTTCGAACCGTACATCCATCCGTTCGTTGTTTCCCGTGTCGTTCGAATTGAGGCAAGTACTTTGATTGTGTTTAATGTACTTCGTGTGAATATGTAAAAATGTGATTTGTGCCAATTGTTGATCGAGTGTGTGTGAGCCAAGTAAAACCAGTGAGGGTCCCCTGGGGTCCGGTAGGCTGCGTTTCCCTACGGATCACTCGGTTGGGCTATACAACCAGAGAGAACCTGACGAGGTCTCTTGGGGTGCGTATCTTGCGAGATGCGGGGCCAGTATAGCTCGGGAGTTTGTTTTGTGATGATGATTGTGATGTGGTATTCCGGAATATCTGTGATGGCACTGTAATTTCTGTGGTTTTTGTTTATTATTCACTTGTTGTACATATTCTAGACTATTGTAATTGCACCGGCTTATTGCTGACCCCTTCTGGGGTGGATATACTTTTATGTATTCAGGTACAGGTCCAGTGGGAGGACTATCACAGGGCGGACACGAGCTTGGTGGGCAGCAGTGATATCGTGTGCTAATTTGAGTTGGTGGTTGTTTGGTCATGGTCAAAGTCATGTTTTGGTTTTGTACTCGCGCGGGTACTGTATGTGTTGTATGTCGTGTCAGATTTAATGGTTAATGATGTTGTTGTACTCCCGTTGGGAATGGTTGTGTTTTATGATCCTACGGGATGATTTGTTATTTGGTATTGTGGTGTACAACTTATCGAGTTGAATTTGGTGTCTTTTAATGGATGAATGTCCTAGTTTTGTTATCGTTTAATGTATTTTGTGTTGGTCTTAGCCTGGTAGATTCTCTAAAAAGAATCTACGGCGCTGTAATATTCCTGTAAATCACGGGGGTGTTACACCATGTCCTTAGGATGATCCACTAAAGTCCAGACCAGATTAGCATACATTGAGTCTATCTCAGCTTCCATAGCCTCTCGCCACTTCGCGGAGTCAACATCTACCATCGCTTTGTCATATATAGAGGGATCATTCTCTTGGCTACTTTCTATCATCTCATGAGGACCCAGTTCCTCTTAATGCAGATAGCTATACCTCTCAAGTAAATGAGAAACTCTACTAGACCTATGAGGTTATGTTTGTATTTCAGAAGGTTGTTTCAATATCTTGCATAGGTGTCTCATTTGGTGTTTTTGTATTTGTTCTAAAGAAATATTTCTACATGTGCCACCTTTCTGAATAAACTCATCTTCAAGGAAGTGTGCCTGTAAAACAACAATGATCTTATGATCTTCGTGTATGTAGAATAGATATCCCATAGAATCCCCTGGATATCCTATGAAACGAACTTTCACAGAACTAGCTTCCAATTTCTCTACTTTAGTCTTATTGACATAAGCAGGATATCCCCAAATCCTAATGTGATTAAGACTTGGTTTCCTATCTCTACACATATCATGTGGAGTCTTAGAAATGGATTTGTAAGGACATCTGTTCAAGATATTTGCAACAGTAAGGAGCACGTGACCCCACAGATAAATTGGTAGATCAATATTGTTAAGCATGGAGCAAACCATGTCCAATAAGGTTCGATTCCTTCTTTCTAATAAGGAGTAAACCGTGACACTATTCCTAGTTCTTTTAAGAACTCGTCAAACTCAGAACTCATGTACTCGCCACCTCGGTCCGACCGAAGAGTCTTAACGCGATTACCTATTTGGTTTTCAACTAGGGCTTTAAATTGCTTTAATTTATCAAAAGGTTCCGATTTGTGTTTCATTAAGTACATGAACCCATACCTAGTATGGTCATTAGTGAATGTAAAGAAATATTGAAAACCATCTCGTGTCACTTCAAAAGGGCAACAAACATTGGTATGAATCAATCCAAGTTTTTCAGGAGCTCTTTCAAAAGTCCTTGTGAAGGGTAACTTAGTCATTTTGCCTTGAAGGCAAGATTCACAAGTTGGATAGGGATCCTATCCCAATGGACCCGTAAGACCATCTTTCTCCATTTTAGGAATCTTGGTCTGACCAACATGACTAAGTCTAAAATGCCACTTAAGCGCTTGGTTTATTTCATTCCTACCACGAGTCCTAGTTATAGTGTTCACATTGGTTTTATTCTTTAGATTTAAATGGTATAAACAATTAATAATATAACAATACTAACTAATTTATTTCTAAAATAAATTTGAGAAGATACATCTCTATAAAGAAATGAAATCCTTTTCGGTCCATAACCAGGACTGATACAATATTTTTATGCCCTTTGGGGAAAATGAGTACATCATCAAAAGTTATTATAAAACTGGATTCTAAATCCAACAAAAGTGATCCGATGTCAGTAGCCTCGACACTAGCCCGCTGCCGACTGTCACCATCACTTCTCCAGCTCCAAGCTTTTTACTTCGTTTCAGATCCTGATTCATTATACACATGTGAGAACAATTCATTTCCAAAACTAGTAGTTGCGTAACTGAAGGCGCATTACGGTCAATTTTTGGACAATGCCTCCTCCAGTGGCCTAGCTCACCGCAATTTAGGCAAGCATCTGTCTTTTTGGCCACCTTACTCTTAGGAAATTTTGGGGCCTTGCCCTTGTCTTTCTGTACCCCGCCTTTCTTCTTATTGTTCTTGGACCTCCAAGGCTTAGAAGAAATAACAAGAGCAGACTCTTTCGGCCTAGTCTTCATCTAAGACTGTGTCATACTCAGTTTGGCCAGGCCATGTTGCATGCAATATCATTGAAATAAATTCATTACAAACTGAGAGAAGGAGTCGAAGTGACTGCAGGATAAGGTCCGTCTGAGGAGAAGCATGCGTACTGAAATCAAGAGCCTCCAATCTCTCGATCATAGATATCATTTTGAGGATGTGGTCCCCAACTTTCTCACCTTCTTTCATCCGAGCACCAAACAACTGCTTCGATATCTCATACCGAGCGATTGGTTTTAATTATTTGAAAGAAATGAGATCCTCCTAAAATTCATAATAACCATGAAATTTGAAAATAACACATTGTGAAAAATACTTAAAAATTGTGCATTGTATTTCAAATTGTAAAAAATCTCTATGATCAATTAAAATTAAGAAATTATAGATTCTGGAAGGACTCTACTTCATAATGTCAGTTATTTGCCTACGCGAAATAGATTCCAAACTTGCATGGGTACCAAAGAATCCTATTTGGATATTTTATATTAACACTTAATAACTTATTTTAAAAACCTTCTTGTATATAAAGATATATACAACCTCCGTTCTTTTATAACTGCAATATCTGGACTTTCACGCTTGTCAATGCACAATTTTGATTATTAATATCTTCAATTCTTTATTTTTAAAAATTATAAGACGTTGATATTTTGAAAGTATATTTCGAGATAAATATAACAAGATCTCACATGACTATATTTTTTTATATGTATAAATAACAAAAGATGGTCAAAAGAGAGTATGTGGACAGTGTAATAGTCAACACGTTGCAATAATAAAGTAATGAAAGAAGTAATTTTTAATTAATTGGCTTATCTTTACAAGATGTTTTGAAATTTTATGAGTTATTGATTCTCTAATTTGCTTAAATTTATTAAATCGTGACTTATGACTTATAGCTTAACTTTTAAGTCATAAATGGTTTTTAGAAAAATCAAGGGGTTAAAAATTGTGTCTAAATTGCATAATTCGGGGGAGTTGTTTCTAAAGAAATAAAATATATAGCAAACTAAGGGAAATTATACCCATTATTTTATTCTTGTACATACAAACGAAATGGGATTATGACTACTTAAATAATAAATATAAAATAATTACTAAATATATTCATATCCAAAACCGAAAAAGAAGACGATCTTTATGTAAGAGAATTACAACTAAATAATCTGCAAAAGCAAGGGTAAGAGTAAAATTAAAAAAATAAAACCAACTGTCTTGGCGCAGTTGGCCACCTGACCTTCAATTTAGTTGGAGGTCAGGGGTTCAATTCCTAGTGGCAACACTTTGGAATTGAATTTCTTAAGGCCCAATGATCACTTAGTCTTTGACTAAGGGTTAGGGCCTAGCCCTCCGGGGTACGCTGGTGGTACAATTAAATATTGAGGGCTTCAAGCGGCAGCGTGGGAGGCCAGATCTCGGTGGGAACCTACGGTTGGATTTGGGGGGTCCAGCATGGAGCAATCACCTGGGGGACGACTCCTTGTGCGTGGTAGTTGAGGATATTTAAGAACCTGGGAGCCAGATACACATCTCGCGATTTAACTGGTAGCAGTATTGTGGGGCCGGAGCTGTTATCCCAAGAACTAGTCAGGTATAAGCTGTAATATCCGCAATTTTCAATTTCCGGTAATTTCTTTTTTTTTTCAGTGGAAGTCCGTTTTGACGACTCGCTCATGACCGTTTCGTCATTCTGAGAATGATTAATTCTACACTTTTTGTCATCCGAGTTCGTTTCGGTGTCGTTTTGTTGAGTTCCGTGCTTTTTAGCGACTTTTTCCGCACTTGAGTTCGATTCTTGCGAATCTCGTCCGAAACTGCTGTTTCGAGTTCCCCGCAAGTCTGTTTAACTTTGTTAGACGTGTTGTGAACTTCGGTTTTGTTATTCGATCACATATCGTGATTTCCGGGCGTTTTGGGCCATTTTGTAATTTCTTGAAAGTTACGGGTATCCGTATCTGGAATTATTGTCTCGACCCGTTTCTTGGTCGCATATGATTAATTATGGTATTATGTTTCCATTTCGGGTCGTTGATGTCGTCCGAGAACTTTTCGTCGTGTTCGTTCCGTGCGTTTTCGGAAATCGGGTCGTCGAGCCACAGCGGTTGCGGGATCGCCGGACGGCTGCCGCGGATCTGCCGGACGATTGCGGGCACCGGCCGGACAGATGCGGCAGGAACCGGCGTAGCGCACGCTACTGCCGGAAGGCTGCGCGCGCTAACCGGCAGGTGTAGCGCACGCTAGCCTGTTCGACCAACGCACGCTATCGGGCCGGACAGTGGGGTTTCTGAGGTTCTGGACTCGGTCAGGATCGGCAGGTAGCGCACGCTACGCCGAGCGTAGCGCGCTCTAGTCGGCAGGCGTAGCGCACGCTGTCGGCCGGCTAGCGTACGTTACCTGGCCGGGCATTTCAGTCCAGTGGCTACTGGACAGGTCGGCTAGCGCGCGCAGGCTTCCGGCCGTAGCGCACGCTAGCGGGAGTCGGGCGGACGAGTAATTTTCGGCAGAATTGGTCGGTGGTGCCGGGTCATGCGGGCCATGGCCGAGAGTGCTCGGCCGATACTGGCCGATAGCGCACGCTAGTCCGGGAAGGCTAGCGCACGCTAGTTCCGGCCCAGTATATATATGATAGACCAGCCACTTTTACCTTCGTTTTTCATTTCCTTCCTTCTCCGTACGCGGCTGGCGATTCATGGGCGACGAAGCCATGTTGTTTAACAACAAATCCATGAAGTCCCTGAGTTCATAACATCAATCAATCATCCGTTATCATCCTTTGATCCAGCGAATCAAGGTAATCTTCCTTAGAACCCTAATTTCGTGAATTTGGGGGTTTTCGCATTTTTGTCCGATTCGTTCCGTGTTTTTGATTAATTCATGATGGGTATGATTAATCTTGGTAGTATTCTTGTGTTTAACATCATTTAATCCATTGTTCTTCGTCGAATCGAAGTATATTTCTTGTTTTCCTTCGAATTGACTTTTTGGGGGATTTGTCCTCGATCTCGCTTTTTCATCCGCTTTCGATGGATTGATTATGGTTAAATGATATTGTTAAACATATTCTATGGATTGTATATCCATATTTCAACTTGGAATTCCGTTTTCGGGTTTTGACGGACGAATCGTGTTCTTGACCGCTTGGGGAAATCCTTGAACCTTCGTCATTTGTTCTTTGAACTCAGCGGCTTTGGGTCGTACTTTGGAATTCATTTTCGTTGTTATTGTTTTCGTTCGTAGTTCATTGTTGTGGATTGTCGTTCGGTGGAGTCGGCGAGTTCGTAGTCGGTTCGTGCCAACCTACTTCGGCCGATTCTCCGCGTTGTGGTCATTCGAGGCAAGTACCTTGTCCATACTTTTCTTGTTTCGTGGATATGATAATTGGTGATCGTCTTGGTTTGTTTGTTTGTTTGAAATGAGTTTTCAAAAGATTTGGTTAGCCTCGTTAAAGGCCTCTTTCAAAACCGTGTGTGTTTTATGATTGGTGTGGTTCGTGAATAACTATGTGAATTCTATGTATATGCTTGGTGTTCATGTTGCACTTGGTATTGTATGTGGACGTATATTATTTCATTTCGGTGCGTTGTGGATTGACGTGGTGTTTTGCTAAGTGTTTGATGCCTCTGGGCGAATTGTTTGAATATCCTTGATGTGATATGTTATTTGTGTGAATGTGTGGATATGGTTGAAGGTCTACGGTGGCACATGGCATGTGATCATGTGGCCAGGATGCAACAAGTGATTGATCCAACCGTGAGAGCCCAAGATAATCTACGGTGGCACATGGCATGTGATCATGTGGCCAGGATGCAACAAGCGATTGATCCAACCGTGAGATTGTGTGATTTGTTTCGCTAGCCAGCTCGGGAGGGTCCTTCGAGGCCTCGGGTGGGATGTCGGTGGTAGCATCCCGGTCCTAGGCGATGCGCTTGTGTGATTATGTTTCGTTGATTTTACGTCCGTTGAGGACACGTGATGTTGGGCTTTGACCTTGTAAATTGTTGGTGGTTTCCTATTTGCGAAAACAAAACATTTGGGCTGTGACCCTATTGATTTTTGGAAAGAGAAGGATTTTATAATCCTAAATTGTTTTCTATTAAAACTCTCGATGGCATTTTAAACTGTTTTGTAAATTGTTTCCCTTATTTGCGATCTTTCGGTTTTGGAAATGTTTACCCAAACTCTTGCCTCGGGAAGTACTTTTCTTTACGTTTGGATCTTTAAGGATTCCTGATTATTATTGTTCTTGGAACTTGTATTGTATGGCTCGTATTTTTGCACTTGTACTTGCACTAGCAAAACAGTGGAGTTTTGCTAACCCCCGAGTATTCGGGGGGTGGATGTCTATTTTTGCATTCAGGTTTTGGAGCATAGCACAGGGTCGGCACGAAGGATGAGGAAAGATGAACGATAATAATCACACGAGGATATGTTCACGTCGTTTTGGTCTAGTTGTATTTTCTTTTCCGCTGCAGTATCTTTTCCCCATTGTACGGGAGTTTATTGTATTTTGACCCCTGCGTGGGTATGTGTTTGGAATTGAGTTGTATGTTATTATTGAAAGACCAAGTCGGTCTACTGAGTCATTTTAGCCTTAAAGGCGAGGTTTAGATGTTTGATTTAAGTTATCAGCCTGGTAGATCCTCGAGGAGAGGGTCTACGGCGTGTAATATCCCTGAGCGGATTGGGGGTGTTACAGAATGGTATCAGAGCTTAGGTTGTGGAAACCTAGGCTGTCGGGTCAGTGGTGTCTATTGAGTTTTGTCTCGTCGGATTTTGTCTGACTGAGTCGTGTCGCGACGCGTCGTCTGAGTTTGTTGGTGGTGATTAGTATCGAGGGGCGATCATCATCTTCGTGCGACCTGTGGAAGTAAGTCTCCCTTCTTTGTGTTGTGCCTCGTGTGACACGAGCTATTTGTTTGATTTTGTGTTAAGTGATGGAACCTTCATGTAGATTCTTGGTTTCGTGATGCGTTCGTGTGATTCTCTTGTTTCGTTTGTATGAGGAGTGTTGTCATTAATTATGTCTTTTTGACTGTGATAATTGACTGTTTGCCTTCCCGGTAAAAGACACGTATTGTCCTGACTTTGTGCGATTTGATGCATATATTATAATATGTTTAAACGAATATTGTTACATGAGTATTTTTGGGCATTCTAGCCCATTGAGTTATTTTTGAAAACCTTGAGTATCTTAGAAAATAAATTTCGAGACGTACTTTTAAAATGAATCGTTTTCTCGTGGTACTTCCAAGGTGCCACAATATGTTTCCAAATTCTTCTACCTCGAGGACCAAAATATTTTGAGATATTTTCAATGTTTTAGAAACACTTATACTTAGACCCTAGGGTCGAATATTCTGAAAGTTTTCACAAAAAGGAAAGTGTCCTCGTTTTATCAAACTTAAGATGGTTTTCAAAGTCTCGACAATGATTTTGTTCAAATTTTTGTAAAATGATACTCAAGATCAACTGGTGTTTCCAAACTGTTTTCATAAGGTGGTTTTCGTTTTTAAAACCCATCATTTCCTGCTTGTGGTCGGGGAAGGTGGGATGACGATCTTTAATGTTGTCATTTCGTGGGGGCTTGCGTGTTATCGCACCTGTGTGAGTTGTTAAATCTTGAGTTTGTACGTTTGCGTACATGTGTGATTGTTTCATGATGGTTGTAATTATGTGCTGGTTAACGTTCGGGTCGTTGAGGTCGTCGAACTATACCGTCGTTGTTGTAGTGTTTGTGTGTATTACTTTACGATGGTAATCGTTGTGTATGATATGTGTTATGATTCTTTGTTGCGCTGAGTTGGCATCTCCGGTTTGTTGTTTTGTGATGTTATGTTCCATTGTACCTAGCATTTGTATTTTCGGTATGCCGAGCCGAGGCATTTCAACCGTGATGTGTCGGGGAATGTACGTGCATTTTGTCCTTCTCGTCAGTAACACATTTCGAGTGTGGACTCGAGAGACACCGAATTCAGATTCGCGAATTGGCTACCGAGACTTTCGGAGTTCGCGCTTCAAAGACACCATCGGAATCGGCTTTGAGAGGCCTTTGAAGGATGTTTCTGTCAGTTGCTTGTTGTGTCGTCCCCTTGATTTCGCTGTTGTGAGTTGCGGGGGCGACCTTCTTTTATAAGAGGTCGAATGTAGTACCCGTGTTGTTTTTAGACTCCTGCATTTTCTCTTTCTCGAGTCTATCGACTCGCTCGTGTTCGTTGATACTTTCTGAACTTGTTCTGTATTTCGGTTTCGTCGTTCGAACGAGCTGTGATCTTGTTTTGGGTCAATCTGGTTATCGCTGTGACTTTTTCAAGTTCGGTTCGATTCTTGTGAACCTTGTTCGGAAGTGACATCATCTGGTTTTACTAGTTCTCTTATTCGAAGTGGATTAGATTTTGAACTTCTATATTTTCGACTCTGTCGACTCGTTTATGTTCGTTAACATTTTCTGAGCTTGCCCTACCCCTTGCTTTTATTGATCGAACGAGTGTGGTGTTTCAAAATTACTCGTTTGTCGTTGTGACTTTTCAATCGCTATTCCCTTTCCTGTGGATCTTATGGGAATGCATGTCTTGTAGTTCTCACCAGATCATCCTGGGAGTTGTTGTTTGAATTTTATTATCCTTCGTGTTTCGGACATGATTGTTCGATTTTTGTTGTCTCGATCGTTTGTTTGTTCGGTTTTTGTTCTCATTTCGTGATTGTTGAGCGTTCAGGCTCCTTCCTAATTCCCTCAAGTTCGGGAAATTAGTCTCGTTTTCGATCTTCCAACCCTTGGGCGGTGGAATTCCGTAGTTGTTCAGCGATTGACTCGCGTTTTGATTGATGTACCGTTGGGTCGGTCAATCTTATCGATTTTCGTTCGTTGTGTTTTGTGATTGTTCGAATAATTGACTTGACTATATTAACCGTTTGATGACGCTTGTCATTTGTTGGTTTTATTATATCCCTAACGGCGACGTTGTGTTGGTTGTCGTGGAGCGTGTTTTCACGCCGTATATCCCTTGCGTTGTTTGTAACATTTCGCCGTTGGGCGTTAGTTACGCATTCTTGTGTGTCTCGTTGAGTTTTTCCTGGCGGAATATTTCTCCCCCCTACTTGTTTTAAGTTTCGGGACGAAACTTCTTTTAAGGAGGGTAGAATGTAATATCCGCAATTTTCAATTTCCGGTAATTTCTTTTTTTTCAGTGGAAGTCCGTTTTGACGACTCACTCATGACCGTTTCGTCATTCTGAGAATGATTAATTCTACACTTTTTGTCATCCGAGTTCGTTTCGGTGTCGTTTTGTTGAGTTCCGTGCTTTTTAGCGACTTTTTCCGCACTTGAGTTCGATTCTTGCGAATCTCGTCCGAAACTGCTGTTTCGAGTTCCCCGCAAGTCCGTTTAACTTTGTTAGACGTGTTGTGAACTTCGGTTTTGTTATTCGATCACATATCGTGATTTCCGGGCGTTTTGGGCCATTTTGTAATTTCTTGAAAGTTACGGGTATCCGTATCTGGAATTATTGTCTCGACCCGTTTCTTGGTCGCATATGATTAATTATGGTATTATGTTTCCATTTCGGTCGTTGATGTCGTCCGAGAACTTTTCGCCGTGTTCGTTCCGTGCGTTTTAAATCGGGTCGCCGAGCCCGGGCGGTTGCGGGATCGCCGGACGGCTACGGGATGGCCGGACGATTGCAGGCACCGCCGGACAGATGCGGCAGGAACCGGCGTAGCGCACGCTATCGCCGGAAGGCTGGCGCGCTAACCGGCAGTGTAGACGCCTGCTTTGCTCGACCAACGACGCTATCGGGCCGAGCAGTGGGGTTTCGAGGTTGGACTCGGTCGGGATCGGCGAGTAGCGCACGCTACGCCGGCGTAGCGCGCGCTAGTCGGCAGCGTAGCGCCGCTGCCGGCCGGCTAGCGTCGTTACCTGCCGGGCATTTCGATCCGGTGGCTCTTTGGACAGTCGGCTGCGCGCGCGCAGGCTTCCGGCCGTAGCGCACGCTAGCGGGAGTCGGGCGGACGAGTCATGGTCGGCAGAATTGGTCGGTGGTGCTGGGTCATGCGGGCCATGGCCGAGAGTGCTCGGCCGATACTGGCCGATAGCGCACGCGAGTCCGGGAAGGCTAGCGCACGCTAGTTCCGGCCTAGTATATATATGACAGACCAGCCACTTTTACCTTCGTTTTTCATTTCCTTCCTTCTCCGTACGCGGCTGGCGATTTATGGGTGACGAAGCCATGTTGTTTAACAACAAATCCATGAAGCCCTTGAGTTCATAACATCAATCAATCATCCGTTATCATCCTTTGATCCAGCGAATCAAGGTAATCTTCCTTAGAACCCTAATTTCGTGAATTTGGGGGTTTTCGCATTTTTGTCCGATTCCTTCCGTGTTTTTGATTAATTCATGATGGGTATGATTAATCTTGGTAGTATTCTTGTGTTTAACATCATTTAATCCATTGTTCTTCGTCGAATCGAAGTATATTTCTTGTTTTCCTTCGAATTGACTTTTTGGGGGATTTGTCCTCGATCTCGTTTTTCATCCGTTTTCGATGGATTGATTATGGTTAAATGATATTGTTAAACATATTCTATGGATTGTATATCCATATTTCAACTTGGAATTCCGTTTTCGGGTTTTGACGGGACGAATCGTGTTCTTGACCGTTTTGGGGGAAATCCTTGAACCTTCGTCATTTGTTCTTTGAATTCAGCGGCTTTGGGTCGTACTTTGGAATTCATTTTCGTTGTTATTGTTTTCGTTCGTAGTTCATTGTTGTGGATTGTCATTCGGTGGAGTCGGCGAGTTCGTAGTCGGTTCGTGCCAACCTACTTCGGCCGATTCTCCGCGTTGTGGTCATTCGAGGCAAGTACCTTGTCCATACTTTTCTTGTTTCGTGGATATGATAATTGGTGATCGTCTTGGTTTGTTTGTTTGTTTGAAATGAGTTTTCAAAAGATTTGGTTAGCCTCGTTAAAGGCCTCTTTCAAAATCGTGTGTGTTTTATGATTGGTGTGGTTCGTGAATAACTATGTGAATTCTATGTATATGCTTGGTGTTCATGTTGCACTTGGTATTGTATGTAGACGTATATTAATTCATTTCGGTGCGTTGTGGATTGACGTGGTCTTTTGCTAAGTGTTTGATGCCTCTGGGCGAATTGTTTGAATATCCTTGATGTGATATGTTATTTGTGTGAATGTGTGGATATGGTTGAAGGTCTACGGTGGCACATGGCATGTGATCATGTGGCCAGGATGCAACAAGTGATTGATCCAACCGTGAGAGCCTGAGATAATCTACGGTGGCACATGGCATGTGATCATGTGGCCAGGATGCAACAAGCGATTGATCCAACCGTGAGATGTGTGTGATTTGTTTCGCTAGCCAGCTCGGGAGGGTCCTTCGAGGCCTCGGGTGGGATGTCGGTGGTAGCGTCCCGATCCTAGGCGATGCGCGTGTGTGATTATGTTTCGTTGATTTTACGTCCGTTGAGGACACGTGATGTTGGGCTTTGACCCTGTAAATTGTTGGTGGTTTCCTATTTGCGAAAACAAAACATTTGGGCTGTGACCCTATTGATTTTTGGAAAGAGAAGGATTTTATAATCCTAAATTGTTTTCTATTAAAACTCTCGATGGCATTTTAAACTGTTTTGTAAATTGTTTCCCTTATTTGCGATCTTTCGGTTTTGGAAATGTTTACCCAAACTCTTGCCTCGGGAAGTACTTTTCTTTACGTTTGGATCTTTGAGGATTCCTGATTATTATTGTTCTTGGAACTTGTATTGTATGGCTCGTATTTTTGCACTTGTACTTGCACTAGCAAAACAGTGGAGTTTTGCTAACCCCCGAGTATTCGGGGGGTGGATGTCTATTTTTGCATTCAGGTTTTGGAGCATAGCACAGGGTCGGCACGAAGGATGATGAAAGATGAACGATACTAATCACACGAGGATCTGTTCACGTCGTTTTGGTCTAGTTGTATTTTCTTTTCCGCTGCAGTATCTTTTCCCCGTTGTACGGGAGTTTATTGTATTTTGACCCCTGCGTGGGTATGTGTTTGGAATTGAGTTGTATGTTATTATTGAAAGACCAAGTCGGTCTAGTGAGTCATTTTAGCCTTAAAGGCGAGGTTTAGATGTTTGATTTTAGTTATCAGCCTGGTAGATCCTCGAGGAGAGGGTCTACGGCGTGTAATATCCCTGAGCGGATTGGGGGTGTTACATAAGCTTGGAACCTCGGTATCAAAAAAAAAAAATAAAAAAAAAGTGAAAGTGGTCAAACGGTGAGAAAAGAGAAACAAGGACAAAAAGTGAAAAGAAAAATAGAAAGAGAAAGAAGATAAGCAAAAGAAAAAAAAAAGCAAAAATTATAACAAAATTAAAAACAAAGACAGGAAAATGAAAAGGAGAAGAAAGAAAGAAATAAGGTGTTGGAGATAAAGAGAGAGAATAGCAAAAAAAAGTAGAGAGGAGTGGGAATGTAGTCATATAGACCTCTTACAATACAAATTATGTCATGCAACTTAATATTGTTAAATTCTAGCCAATTTCATGAATTGTAAACAATTTTGCCCTTACTAAAGGGTTAAATTTTTTTTTTTCAATTTTTTACCCCATCCAAACACCAAAGTAATTCATTTATCATCTCAATTATCAAAAGTAATTCATTAATATTGTAAAAAGTAACGGAGTGGGCACAACCGTTCACTTTCTCTCTCTCTAAAAATTCTCTCTGCTTCTCCTAAAAATTAATCTCCGCCGCGCCTCCTCCATCTACTCTGCCACATGGCTTCCGACAGCGACCATGAGGAGCAACCCCGCGGAGAAGACAAAACACGTCCCTCTGATTCCGGCGACCAACAACACGAAGCCGCCGCCTCTGAACTCGAAGCCTCTGACGCTGCCGAGTCGGATTCAAGCGATTATGCGGAAGACAACGAAGAATAGAACCTGAACCCTCAAAGAAGAAGAAAAGAGAAGAAAAGAAAAAAAGGGAAGAAAATAGTAGAGGAAGAAGACTATGAAGCGATAGAAGAAAGTGATGTGACCGACGACGGAGAAGACAACGAGAAAGAAGAATCTGCATCCCAACAACCTCGTTGACCCCTCCCGTACGAGAAACCCTTGGTAAAATTTTGAATTTTTCTCAGATCTGTTACCCATGTTATGAAATTAGAATTTCGTATTCAATATTCGGTTACGATTTTATATTTTTTAACACATATGTACCGATTTGAAATTTCGTATTGGAGATTTGGTATAGATGTTATAAATTTTCGTAATTCGTAACGTCATGTGATGCTTGTTTTGTTTCGTTGTGCGATTTAGTAACACTGTAAAATCTGTTGTTACGAATAGCTGGTGTTACGAATTTTGTAATACGTAAATAACTCTGCAATGTGAGAAGTTTATGTTAAATTACGAAGTTTGAATTTCGTAACACATTTGTGTCGATTTGATAATTTCGTATTGAATATTTGTTATACATGTTACAAAGTAACATGAACTTTGTATCGTCATGTGATGCTTGTTGTGTTTCTTTGTTAGACTGTAAATTCCGATGTTACGGTTTATAATTTCGTAACATTTATGAGTTGTATACCTTTTATATGTGTTATAAACCTGTTACGAAATTATCATTTCGTAATGTTGTTTACAATTTCGTAACATGGGTTACATGTTCTGAATTATTGATTTGGTTTTATTGTTTATTTATTGTAGAACAAATGAATATTTCAAAGAAAGAATTTGGCATACGAACACCACCATATCATGCTAATCGTGGTGAGAACACAGTGAAGGATATACGGTCTGTGCTCGAATCATTCACCAAAAAATCAATCAAGCAATTGGGCGATTCATGAAGCTCCCCGACATTGTCTCGAGATCCGGCAAAGCTCTACATTGCATGATATCTCGCTAAGTGATACCGCAACCGGAAGTTGATGAAACATCCATGTGGTTCCAGGTGAAAGGGATAGTTCTACGGTTCTCAAGGGTTGAGTTTGCATTGATTACCGGCCTCCGATTTGTACCTACACCTGCCAATTTCCAGCCCTATATGGCCCACCAAATACCTAGAAATTCAGTCTTCACAAAGCTGCTTAGAAACAAAGAACTGCTGATTGCCTATATCTGAACAAAGTTCATCAACAAGAAATTCGAATTGAAAAAGGTGTAAGTGAAGGGTACCGAAGCCGACTACCTGAAAATGGCGAAGGTTCTCTTGGCTTGTCTTTATGTGATTGGACTTGATCCAAACAAGAATAAAGTTCCGGAATGGATGTGGGCTTTGGTCGAAGATGATGAGGCCTGGGAGGAGTTCCCGTAGGGGAGTTATGCTTATCATATACTGATTCATCAAATTGACACTGTCAAAAAGGGCATTCCCGGCCCCTACCATCTCAAAGGGAACACCATCGCATTCTTGGTAGGTTTCTGTGCAATTCGTATCAGTTTATCTTGTATCCCTGTTACGAATTGACTAATTCAGTATATGTTGTTACCTCATTATGATTTAAGGATTTCCTAATAAATTGAGTTATTTTTTCCATTACGCAGTTAACAATTCGTATCAGTGACAAAATGCTACTAATATTAAATTTTATTTCAGGCTTGGATACATGAAGCAATACCGACTGTGGGGAGACTGATTGGAGGGCAGGACAACAAAGAATTTGTACCTCGTATGCTGAGGTATAAATATATGAGTTCAAATAGATTGCCAAGATTCAGCTCAAAGGTACAACTTCAATTATTGTTAACAAGCTGCTAATTTAGGTTTTATATCCATGTTACGAATTTCGTAGTTTGTATCGTTACTTGATGCATCTTGGGTTTTTTGGTGGATTGTAGTAACACTATTTATTCTGATGGTATGAATTTCCTTATTCGTAACATTTATTATGAATTTCGTAACAGGTGTTACGAATTAGGAAGTTCGTAACTAATTCTGCTGTTAGATCTGATTTTGAAGTTACAAAATTTAAATTTCGTAACACATGTTTTGGTTGCGATTTATTAACTTCATAACAATGTTAGTTGTTATGAATTTATTTTGATGTTGCGAATTTTCTAATTCGTAACAACTGTTACCAATTTTGTAACAGGTGTTACGAATTAGGCAATTCGTAACTACTTCTGCTGTTAGATGTGGTTTTAAAGTTACTAAATTAGAATTTCGTAGTTATGAATTTCCTAATTCCTAACACCCAACATATTTTTGCGTTACGATTTATTAATGTTGTAACAGTGTTACTTGTATTATGCATTACGAATTAATCAATTCGTAACAGTGCGTCAATTGTTTCAATCCATTATAATAGCATGATATGGTCTTTGTAGGAGCTGGTCGCCGAACTTAAGCCAACTGACAAGAAGAAGGAGACAAATTACTGGAAATATCTTGAGCAAGATCCTGAGAAGAAGCCATTTGCCTTTCAATATGATCCAAATGACAACATGAAGAAGAGGAAGCGGGGAATGGATGAAGACGAAGATGTTGCTGCTGACCCAATGCTGCTTCGGCTTCTACTGTTGCTCCTGTGAATCCTCCGCTACTCCCTTCCAACATACAATCTACTGAAGATCGGGACACTTTCCTGAAGGAGATAGGTGAATATGCTGGGAGTGTAGCAACAAAGAGAGCAAAAATAGAGGTTGAGGCTCTTCTCCGAACACAGCAAGAGCAAATGCTACAAGCCATTATCCAATGCCAAAAGGAGCAACATCAGCAACTTGTTGAAGTTGTGGGAGATTACATCTCAAAGAAGCTGCTGGAAGTCGAAGCACATAAAGGGGTCCAGTCAGACCGACTGCAAATGGCGACACCCGAAGCAGCAGTAGCGGCAGCCACTCTTCCACAAATGGCAGCAGCAGCCTCCCCCTCTCTTGCTCAAGAAATGCTACCCCCCAGTGGTGAAGGAACGATAGAAGGAGAATGCCAATAGAAGCAGCGGAGCCTACAACCCACCGAGCCGGAGTCCAAACAGGTATAAAAATGAAGATGAGTGTGGAATAAAAAACAATGATGTTTTATCTATTTTTTCTTAATTTATGGACAAATTGTGTTGGTGTATTTTCGGTTGAAACAATTTGTACGATTAATAATTCGTATCATGGTTATATTTTTTTCATGTATTCATATCATTTCATCATTTGGTGTCGATATGCGTTAGAATCTCATAATTCGTACGAATGGTACGATATTTATAGTTCGTACCATAGTTACTTTATTTTCATGATACGAATTATAGTAATGCGTACCATTCGTATATAAAATATTCACATTCGAGACAACGTACTGTTGACACGAATTAGATAAATTATAACAGCATAACTTCAAACTGACGATACGAATTTAATAAATCGTAACAGTTGTTGTTGCTACAATCTTATACAAGTACGAACGATGTGATATTTATAGTTTGTACCATAGTTACTTTATTTTCATGATACGAATTATAGTAACGCGTACCATTCGCACATAAAATCTTCACATTCGAGACAACGTACCGTTGATACTCATTAGATAAATTTTAATAGCATAACTTCAAACCGACATTACGAATTTGAAAAATAGTGGCAGCTTTTGTTGCTACAATCTTATACAAGTACGAATGGTACAATATTCATAGTTCGTACCGTAGTCACTTTATTTTCATGATATGAATTATAGTAATGCGTACCATTCATACATAAAATCTTCACATTTGCGACAATGCACCGTTGATATGAATTAGATAAATCGTAACAGCGTACCTTCAAACCGACGATACGAATTTGATAAATCGTAATAGCATTACATAGTTACAAATCTCCCAGGCCCATGCTGAAGAGAGTGAGCTTTTCGAACCGATGAACACGCAGATCAATGCCATATTCGACAACATGTGGGAACTAGGTAATCTAATACCACCGAAATTCGATATATTGTCCGCTCCAACAGACATCCATCCAGTAATATGCAAGGCCGAACCATTTCGTCAAGCTCCTCCAACATTGCCTGCTCCTACAGTGCACGCTCCATCAAGCACCACTACATCAAAGAATGTTGCAACTGAAAGTGGAATTCCCAAGGTGATCTTGAATGTGAGGCCCGTGAGAAGAAGATATTCAGCTGTCATACATAGGAGTCCATTCCTTCGCAACGACCATGGAGTGTACATTACTACAAAACATAAATTTAACATCGGGTTTTTTGGACATTTAACATCAGTTTTGAAACCGATGTTAAATGTCGTGATGTTAAAATTAACATCAGTTTCTAACAACCGATGTTAAACTTCAATTTTAACATCGATTGTTATAACAACCGATGTTGATTTTAACGTCGCGACATTTAACATCGGTTCAGGGACAATCGATGTTAAATTTCGCAATTTTAAAATTTTATCGGACCGAGGCAACCCAACTAGCCAACCCATACCCACCCAGACACTTCCCCAACCACCCGCACCAGCCTCCTGCACCAACCCCCACCAACCTACAACAAATACCATTAAATTTCATTGTTGGTGGGTTTCAAACTCACCACCTCTTGCTTGTGGAAGTGTGATATTACCACTCCGCTAGATGAACTTCTTGTATATTTTTTGTTATGTGTTATATTTATATACTATATCCATTTATAAATTTATATAAATATAAGATAATTATATATATATATTAAAAAATCGAAACTTTATTTTTTAAAAAAAATCGAGAATAGTAGTATTAAAAATCGGATGTTTTTATTTAAAGTTCGAAAATAAAAAATAAAAAAATTAAATAATTTGACATGATTTATAATTAATATTTAATCTGTTTTTTTATTTTTAGATTTTTTTTTAAAAAAATAAAATATTTTTTTTATGAAAAGTAAAAAAATTACAAAAACAAAAACTAGTAGGTTTTTAAAAATATATATAATAATTCGGTTTTTATTTATTTATGAAAAATAATATTGCACTTTTTTTCAAAAACTTTAAATAAAAACTTTCAAATTTTATTTTCTATTTTCGAACTTTAAATAAAAACATCCGATTTTTAATTTTTATTTTCGAACTAATGTTTATTTTTTATTTTTGAACTTTAAATAAAAACTTCCAATTTTTACTTTTTATTTTTGAACAATAAATATACAAATCCAATTTTTCATATTAATATTCCATATTTTTTAAAAAAATAAAGTTTCTATTTTTTAAAAAAAATCAATTTTTTTTAAAAAAAATTAACATCGGTGATAGAAAAACCCGATGTTAAATTAAAAATTAACATTGTTTAACATCGGTTTTTATTATAACCGATGTTAAATTTTAAAAAAAATCTGGATTTTTTTAAAAAAATCAAAGCTTTATTTAAAAATTAACATCGATTTTTCTAAACCGATGTGGAATGGATTAACTTAACATCAATTTTCTTAAAAAATGATGTTAATTGTTAATTTAACATCGGTTTTTAGCACAACCGATGTTAATTTATTTTAAAATTTTCAATTATGCCACCACGTCTTTTTTAAAATCGATTTTCACAAAAACGATGTTAAACGTGCAAGGTTGAATGTCTTTTTTATAGTAATGGTAAGTTTGCTTATTAAATCTTTAATCTATTAATGAGAATAATGCAAATTGTTTCCTGAATATGTTAAAAATAACAGGAGGAATGTTGGAGTGCTTTATGGTATGGAGAAAGATTTCTTCCAACATATCTTGCATGCAAATAAACAGCTCGACGCGGATCACATTGAAACTTACCTCGATATACTCACTTCGGATCCAACCCTTGCAGGAATCAAACATATTCACTCCAATATTGCGATCACATCATGTTACTTCATGGTAACTGCCTTGTTGTCTGTGTTAACCTTGATACGAAATTATCAATTCGCAACATGTGTTTCTGATTTATTAGTAGGAATTCGTATCATGATTTTGTTAACTAATTTTCTGATTTGTTACTAGGAAACTGTTGATGATGTGTTCGAAGAAATGCATACGGATAGGAAACAATTCGATGAGCCGTTTAATCACAAATTGTTTGACAATAAAATTGAAGAGGTTGTTCCAGTAGAGATGATGGAAAGGTTGTGTTTATTTGCTGAGGGTACATTGCCTAATTGGGGCCCGAACATGAAGCAATGGATCAATTGCGAAAAGGTAAAACTAAAACTATTACAATTTTTTTTCGTATCAACATGACTGTTTCCCTATTACGATTATATGAATTCGTATCACTTTGTCATGATTCTATGTTACGAATTTATGATTTCGTATCACTTTGTCATGATTTCATGTTACGATTTTATGAATTCAGATCAGTTTATCATGATTCGATGTTACGAATTCAACATTTCGTATCAAACGTGTCATGATTACATGTTACGAATTTATGATTTCGTCTCACTATGGCTTGTAGGTCGTAGCCATTTGCAACTACAAAGAACACTGGGCACGCTCCTAATGGATCTCAAATAGCAAAAATTGGTGCTATATGATTCATTTCAGTGGATATTCGAGGATCACCACATCACAAATAGGAAGGGCATCTTCCTACCCATTGCAAGGCTACTCCCTCAGATATTGAAGGAAATCGGATACTTCCAGCATCATCGCATCATGAAACCGATTCTAACACAGTGGGAGTTGACTTTACCACCTAAGACAAAGAATCATTTCAAACAACAAGGTGATGTGAAATGGTGGCTCTATGCATTGAAGTACGTGGAGCAGATCCTGTCGAGTACCCCACGCCCAAAACTTGAAAAAACAGCAGGACACCCATAATTATCGTGACCACGTTGCGAGAACTATATATGCTCACAACACCGATGAACACATTCCCATGGTGTTGGAATGTAATCCTTGAAACAATATTTCTATGGCCTGTTTTGTAAGAGTTACACATTATTAGATGTTACTCTCTTACGAAATTCATATTTCGTATCTTTTTTTATAAGAGTTATAATTTCGTAATAAATAATTCATAACCAGCCAGTTATAAATCACAAATTATTAGATGTTACTCTGTTACCATATTGTAATTTCGTAACATAGCCAAATATGTTGTGAATGTTACGAAAATGTCATTCCATAATATGTATATAACTTTCGAAATCTATTACTCCATTACAAAATTAATTTTTCGTAAGAGACCACAACGAAAACCCAAAAAAATACAATAAAAAATACAATTTCTTCAAAAATACCAACAGTCAACATACATAAACCATAAAAACGATCAACCAAATCTATTCGGGTCTTCACACGTTAAACGAGTATGCCCCTCTACGCTGCAGATCCCGCATTTATTCCTTTTCCGAATCTTTGGTTGATTGCTACTCACTTCCTCTTCCCTAGTAATCACCTCTAAACCGAAGTACATGTGTTTTGGTAATGACCTTTTTGATGACATCACGAGCCCACACGATTTCCAAACTGAATCCACTTCCCATGTGGTCGACCAGCTTGCCTAGGGTTAGGAGGGGTACCAACAACCCTTGAGGCAACGTAATCAGGTGCAAGCCATTCATCTTGATCCGGTATCGGCATCACTTCACCAGCATAATTTTCAAGCCACATCTGAGTCGAGTAATAATGATGCACATATGACACTGGAGATTGTCTGGCGAAACTGCAAAAACAACAAACATACAAGAAAATAATAAGATAACCACAAACACAATATATTGTAGTTACGAAATGTTAAATTCATAAATAGTAACACCAGTCAATATGGTAACACAGATATATGATGTAATGTCATAGATTTTCATTCCGACCATTTTGGAATTGTCCGGATATTTCTCGGTTGCCGAGTGTCAGTATTATTTTTCCCTATCATTGATTTTGTGTTTATATTGTAATATCCGCAATTTCGAATTTCGGTAATTTTCTTTTTCGGCGGAAGTCCGTTTTGACGACTCTCTCATGACCGTTTCGTCATTTCGAGAATGATTAATTCTGCACTTTTTGTCATCCGAGTTCGTTTCGGTGTCGTTTTGTTGAGTTCCGTGTCCTTAATCGACTTTTTCACGTGGGAGTTCGACTTTGTAAAGTCACCATTAATTCTTGGAAACTCCGAAAATTCTGAATCTTTGCAACATTATAGAGCATCAAGTTAGATTTCCAGTGGTTCAAACGGTGAGTCAATCGGAGTCCAGACAAAGGAGTTATGGTCGAAATAGCCAAGACTACACGATGTGCCTTTTTCGTATTGGAGTGGACTGTACCGTGTGCCGCGGCACACTTCAGCTGAGCCGCGGCACTAAGCTGATTCCTGGGCGTTTTTTGTGGCCCTGGGCCGCGGCACACTTGTCCTGTGCCGCGGCACACGGGCTTTTTCTGCGTTTTTGAGCAGATTTTCGAGGAGAAACATTCATTTTCTCCTCTCCTCTTCCTCCTACCCTTCTGGGCGATTTTGGGCGATTTGAGTGCTCCCAAACTTGTAGAGATCATCCACCTCAAGTCTTGTTGTAGATTTTCGACCTCTACTTGAATCATTCATCCAAATCAAGGTATTTTGGCTTGAACCCTTGTTTTTGTAGATTTGGGGATTTTGCTTTTTGATTTCGATTCCAATCCGTTTTTAATCAATTAATTGTTGTATAAACGTTGTTTTGAACTTGTTCTACGGATTGGATACTCGTATCTTTGGTTCGTTCTACCCGAGGGGTGATTTCGTTGTTCTTGAAGGGTCTTGAACATTTAATGTTCGATTAAATGTTCGAATGAGTTCCCTTTGATAGTTTGTTGGGATTTCCGTTGTTTTCGGCCTTGATTCTCGTCGTAATCATGTTTTATTATTCCTTACGGAGGATTATAGGTGCTCGATGATTCCGATGTTGAATCCCGTTGGTGATTGATGATTCATGTGGTGTTTTCCCGTAGTAATTTGGTCTTTATCGCGTTAGATAGTGTTCGGGAATTTGAGGGCTACCCGGCCGTATCCGTTCACTTTTCCATTGCTCGTGATATCGAGGCAAGTACCTTGCCCATACTTTTCTTATTTTGTGGATATGATGATCAGTGATCGTATTAGTGTGTTTGTTTGGTTGTTTGAAACGAAGTTTCAAAAGATTTCGGTTTGGCCTCGTTAAAGGCTTTCTTTCAAATGCGTGTGCGTATTGTGAACGGCGTGTTTTGGGAATTGATTATGATTTGATTATTTTGAACGTTGAAGGAATTGATGATGATACTCCTATTGTTTAAAGTTATGGAATCGTGTATTCCGTATTTAATCTTGTTATTGTGTTTTGAAGAGTTTGATAATGGTGTCGAGTTAATGGCCATCTCTAGTGAGTATTCTTAATGAACTTACATTCTTAGCATATTAGTATTGCATGAGTAATGTGTGTGTGTGTGTATGCTCACTATGGGTTAGATCCGACGGGGTCTCGGTAGGGGTCCACGGAGGGGTGGATCCGCGAGCTTGCTTTTAACCACTACGGGTTAGATCCGACGGGGTCTCGGTAGGGATCCACGGAGGGGTGGGTCCGCGGTTAATTGTGGTGTATTTTGCAAATGTGATTTGATAATGGCATTTCCGGAAATGAGTGCTTTTGAACGGTTTTCATGATTGCATGCATCGACTAAGTGTGTAAGAGGTAAGTTGTTCGTTTGGCTTACTTGGCTAGGATGGCACTAGAGTATTTTGTTGTTTGTGTTAAATCCTTTATTTGTGGATTTTAATGTTGGGAGACGAACCTTGTGGTCGTTCTTGTCTACTGTGAGTTGATGAGATTTGGGGCTTAAATCCCAATGGTCTTGTAAAAGTCATTTTACAGATTTGGGGCTAAAATCCCAACGGTTTGGTAAAGGTCGTTTTTCGGAAAGTAAACCTTTGGGGCGGTGACCCCTTTCGTATTTTGGGTTTTTGAAAAGTAGGATTTGATAATTCTAAATCATTTTCTATTAAAACTCGCGATGGTATTTCAAATCATTTTATAGATTGTTTCCCTTGATATTTTGATCTTGAAATTTTGGGAAGTCTTTACTCAAACTCTCGCCTCGGGAAGTGTTCATCTTGTTGTATTTGAACCTTTGAGGATTCTGAATTATTATCGTTCGTGGAATGTGAATTGTATGGCTCGTATTTGCACTTTGTTCTTGCACTAGCAAAACAGTGGAGTTTTGCTAACCCCCGAGTATTCGGGGGGTGGATGTCTATTTTTGCATTCACGTTTTGGAGCATAACACAGGGACGGCACGAAGGATGATGAAAGATGATCGATACTAATCACATGAGGAACCGTATATTGTTTATTGGTTCAGTTGTACTTTATTTTCCGCTGCTATACTTTTCCCATTGTACGGGTGTGGTTGTATTTTGACCCCTGCATGGGCATGATTTGTATTTGAGTTGTATGTATTTATTGAAAGACCAAATCGGTCTACTGAGTCATTTTAGCCTTAAGGGCATGGTTGAGTTGTTATATGTTGTTACCAGCCTGGTAGATCCTTGAGGAAGGGTTCTACGGCGTGTAATATCCCTGAGCGGATTGGGGGTGTTACATATATGGTCTCGTATAATTATTTATTGCATGATGTTTTCATGTCGGATCGTTGGTGTTGTCCGTGAGCATTTTGTTGAGTTCATTTCGTGTGTTTGCGGAAATCAAGTTGCCGGGTCATAGCGGTTGGACACCGGCCGGACAGTTGCGGCAGGAACCAACAGGGCGGCTGGGCACTGGCCGGACAGTTGCGGCAGGGACCGGCATAGCACATGCTACTGTTGTAAGGGAACGCGCGTTAATCAGCAGGCATAGCGCATGCTATCGGCCGACCAGCATACGTTACCTGGCCGAGCAGTGTAGTCCAAAGAGTTCTGGATAGGTCGGCTAGTGCACGCAAGTGTCCGCGCAGCGCGTGCTATCGCGGTTGGACAGGAAGGTTCTGGACGGCAGGACACGTCGACTGGTTAAGTCAATACGGGCCCCGACTGAAGGTTCTCGGCCGAGACTACCCGTTAGCGCACGCTACTCGTGTAACACCCCCAAGTTATTCAGGGTATATTACAGCGCCGTGAGCCCCACCGTGGAACCCACAAGGCTAAACATACGCGGAACTATAGATTTTTGACCGAGAAGGTCTACATACAATGGAATGAAGAATAATACAAAGGGTATTCAAAACATAACCAATCTATCCAAAGACATCACAACACAAATCAATACCTCGGAAAACACACGCCGGAACATCAATGAAAATGGAAAACAATACTCGAGTATTCAATAACCATTCCAGTACAACAACACTGAATGGAGAACTCAAAACATAACCGGAGGAAAGACACAGTATCACACTTGCCCAACATCTTCATGCCGACCCGATACCTACCTGTCCGCTCTCCTGGAACCTGAAATACATAAAAAGTATTTCCCCCATAAAGGGGTTAGTCGTCGAATAGCTAGTGCAAGTATATCAAGTATGAAACACAATACTCCTCGCAATAAAGTAAATGTAACCGTCAATTCATCAATCCAAGATTAGTATTCCAGAATAACTAAATCTCATGGCATCGCATCAATACATATATGAATACCGTGGAACCGCACCAGAGGCTACGGAACCCTCAGGGGACCCGTCGTCCCGCCCCAGAGTGGATAGAAATAATCATGCCATTAATATTTCATACTTTCAAAGTCGAGAACACACATTCATCAATATATACTTGCCTTGAATAGTTGACGACGCAACGAACGGAAAGGAAAGTCACCGACGAATGCTAGGAACTCACGAAAAAGAACCTAACGATTCGAAGAATACAATCACAACCAATTCTAAACGAATATGGAATTGGAATACACCCGGAAACCCGCCTACGATTCATGTATATTCGTATAAAAACGACAACGAGGGCGGACCACAACCAAACCCTCTCGAATCCGAAAAAACTACGAAATATACCATGAATCCGTAGGGAAACTAAGAATACCAACAAGATTAATCATATTCATCATGAATTAATCAACAAAACGGAATGAATCGGACAAAAATGTGAAAACCCCCAAATCTCCCCAAAAGTAGGGTTCTAAAGATCTAACCTTGATTCACTGGATCGAAGGATGTTATAGGATGATTGATCAGTGATAGAAACTCATAAACCTCATAGATTTGTTGTTTAACAATATGGCTTCACCTCCTCCGAAGCTCCAGCCGCGGACCGAAGAGAAAGGAAATGAAAAATGAGTGAAAAAGTGGCTGCTCTGTCATTTATATACTGCGCCGGAACTAGCGTGCGCTAGCCTTCCCGGACTAGCGTGCGCTATCGGCCAGTATCGGCCCAGCACCCTCAGCCAGGGCCCGCACGACCCGGAACCACCGACCAATTCTGCCGACCATGACCTGTCCGCCCGAGCCCCGCTAGCGTGCGCTACGGCCGGAAGCCTGCGCGCGCTAGCCGACCTGTCCAGTAATCTCTGGACTAAAAAGCTCGCCCAGGTAACGTACGCTAGTCGGCCGACAGCATGCGCTACCCCTGCCGGTTAGCGTGCGCCACGGCAAGATGGCGTGCGCTACTGCCGATCCTATCCGAGTCGTAACCTCGTAACCCCTGCGGCGAGACCCGATAGCGTCTGGCCGGCTGAATTGGCGGTCGCGCTACACTGCCGAGCTAGCGCGCGCAGCCTCCCGGCCGTAGCGCGTGCTACGCCGGTTCTGCCGTGCTGCTCGGCGGTGCCCAAGACTTCCCGATTGCCGCACCGGTCCGGCCAGCTGCTCGGCCGCCATGACCCAACGACTCGATTTTCCGAAAACGTACGGAACGAACACGACGAAAAGCTCGTGGACAACATCAACGACCCGAAATGAAAACATAATACGATAATTAATCATACGCGACCAAGAAAAGAGTCGAGACAGCAAGTACAGATATGGATACCCATAACTTTGGATAAATTACAAAATGGCCCAAAACGCCCGAGAATCACGATACATGATCGAATAACCAAACCGAAGTTCACAACACGTATAACAAAGTTAAACGGACTTACAGCAAACTCGAAACAGCAGTTTTGAACGAGATTCGCAAGAATCGAACTCAAGTGCGGAAAAGTCGCTAAAAAGTACGGAACTCAACAAAACGACACCGAAACGAACTCGGATGTCAAAAAGTGTAGAATTAATCATTCTCAGGATGACGAAACGGTCCCAAGCGAGTCGTCAAAACAGACTTTTGCCGAAAAGAAAATTACCGGAAATCGAATTTGGGGATATTACAACTCGGAACCCGTAGCGCATGCTATTGCGCATATCTATAAACATGATTGAGCAGTCATATTTTCACTCGTTTTTCATTTCCTTTCTTTTTTTTATGCGGCTGGAGTTTTGGAGGAGTCGAATGGATGTTGTTAAATAATGAATCCACGAAGTTCTAGATTTCATATCATCGATTAATCATTCTAAAACATCCTTTGATCAAGCGAATTTAGGGTATGTTTTCCTAAAACCTTAAGTTTGTGAAAATTGGGGATTTTACTTGATCTTCTCCGATTAGCCTGTAATAACTTAGATTTGTGGCGGATCGATGATTATTAAGATGCATTCTATCATTTCCCTTGTTGTTCCATGATTGGATTGTCTAGGATTCGTCGATTTGTTGAATTCCTAGTCGTCACCTTGAACGTGTCCGATAAAAGGTCTTAGAGGGGGGATTCGGGTGTTATGCGACGATTATTCCTCGTACGATCGTTGATTTATTGATGATATGTCTTAGGAATGAAATCCTTGTGAAGAACTCGAGTCAGAACCCTTCCGTTCGTTGTCTTCTTTAGGGTCCGAGGCTTCCCAGTTGAACCGTGTTCTTCGGAGTGTTCGGTATCGGTTATTGAGGCAAGTATTCTATTTATACGAATTATGTCTTGTGAATGAGTTTATATATTGTATTTCCGATGATTTGGTTTATCTTCGTGGATATGATTCGTTTGACTTGATTATTCGAATGTTTGTTGGTATTAATGATATTCTTGCTTGTTTAACCTTGTGAAGTTGTGTTGGTCATGTTTGTTGCGTGATTTGTGTTGGGCTTGATTGCTTGGGTTTGTGGTATGGTGATGATTATAATTATAGTGTTGGATTCACTACACATTTGGTCATGTAAATTTGGTGTATGATTGGATATTCGAATATGTTTGTTTTAAGGTGTGTTGTTCGTGGTGATGTGTTGCGTTGTTTGGTATGTGTTCGGAAATGCAAGTGTGTATGGTCCAAGTGTTAAGAGTATGCCCTCGAATGCCACTCAGAGGTTGTTGAGTGAGGGCATTGTACTTGTAATTATGTAAATTATTAATATAAGGCAATGGATGTTTCTTTATTTACTGGTAGTTACTAGCATTCCTAACTCATAAATATACATATAGAAACTAGTCTGTGTATTTGAGAGCAAAACGTTTCATTCCTTATTGGATAAGGGTCGACCTTTGGAAAGGTTTATAGCTCGAATACTTAATCGTTCGCAAGTCGATGAAACTTGATAGGCGTTAAGTTTATGTGAAGACTTGTATGACGTGTTCTTTGACATGGAGAGTGCCTCGAACACTAATGGTTAGTGGGACCACACGTTATAGGTATGCTAATTGGATTAGTATACTCGAACCAACTCACCCTCGATTCGTCACACGGATTTCACTCCGGCATAGTCAATGACGGAATCGAAAGGTTGTGATAGGTATTCGTGAACCTTCTACTTGAGGATTTAGTAGGGATGTGCTTGTGACGTCAAGATTTTCATTAGAGTGGTTCGACCCTATACACCGGGAGGTGGGGGTCAACCTCGACGTACATCTTGACGGGCAAGTAGCAGGTCCTACTAAATACCAAGATAGAATTCTTTCCCCCGTTAGTGAGCGGGTTATATGTCCTATGCGGTTATTGGTAGATGAGATCAAAAGTCTTTGGCCAAAGCATTGGAGCTAGTTGTATTGAATACACGAGAGCTCAATGATCTCAATTTGCATTAACGAATGCATAGTGTCAAGTACAGATAGGGTTTGACTGACCGTGACCCTATAACTTGATCGGGACATGTGAAAGAAGGGTTTATACGTATACTGGTATTTACGACAGAATGGTTCTTGAATGATCCCAATCATTCGTTCTCAGTTGGGGTACAATGTAGGCCGCCAGGCTGGCTAGGTGGTGCTACTACTCTTTGGTTCCTCCCATTGCTGATTGAGACGTACCTACCGAGTCGTGCAATAGGATTGACGACGAAATGAATCGGGCTAATTCTATTAATATTAGATATTGGATATCTAATTTATTGGACATTTGATGTCTAATTAATTTTGGGACATTGGATGTCTAAATTAATTTATTGGATAAATTAATTTACGGCCTAATGAATTAAATATAATATTGGGTGATTAATTTAATTCATGAACATAATTATTTCTTGGAGAAATTAATTATATTATTTTGCATTTGATATGATTAATTAATTGATATAAATAAATCGGAACGGAATGGAGTTTTATCTGTTTGGACTCACGGGAGTCCGAAACGAACTAAACTCGTTCCGGTTCTTCTAGAGGCCGCCCCCCCTTCACGAACTTTCTTCTTTGGTCTTTGTCTCCATTTCTATAAATGGAAGACCAAAGAAAATAAGAGATTTGATATCTTTTTAAATAATAGTAAGATGACTTTGTGAGATATATGAAGAATATTAAGTGAAGTGACAAACTAATTTTTTTCCTCCTACTACTGGACGACAGAGAACAAAAGGAAAAGGGAGAGAGAAAAGTTTTTTTTTCATCTACTTGATACTTCTTCTTATTCACATTTTTTTTAGAGAAAAATTAAAAGTAAATTAAGAGATAATATATCTATACACTTTGAGTGATATAGATTATATTCGAAAGCTCCTACCACTTTGTTCTATCCGTGTCCTTAGAGGACAACGAAGTGGAAGCCGTTCCGATCGTTTTTCCGGCAGGTGGCAAGTAGAGGCACGGTGCTTTCGGTGCTCGGAATTTCAAGAGCTTGGGGAATGGCTCAAGAGAAGGAATCCATTTAATCAACGGACTACAAGGGTGAGCTTCCAATATCTCTTGTGATTTCGTTTATATATTCCTATATACTAGCTTGATCGATCCTCGAAGGGATTCGAATCGAATTAATTTTCGTTTTAGGCAACGAATCCCAACAGTGGTATCGGAGCGTAGGTCTTGCCATCGTCTATACGATATATAGCATTTGGAATGCTTGATTAAATGATTAGTGATTTGGAATCACGATCGTTTAATTCGTCGTTTTAATTGTTCGTCGAAAATTTAATTTTTCCATGTTTTTATGTTACTATATAAATTGGTTTTATTTATTAAAACTGAATTATATGGGTTATATTAAAATTAGAAAAATATAATTTTTGAAATCGGGACGAAAAAGAGTCGGAAAATCGCTTGCCCGAGGGCTGCCAGTGCCGCCTGGCCGCCAGGTCGGGACTGCCGGCGCCTTGCTTCCCGTGACCGCGATCAGCCTCGACAAAGGACCTACTGTGATGCTGCACCACGGGCTAGGCCCTAAGCGATTTTATTTCGACTGCTTTGTGTTTATGTTTCGTTATAATAATTTCCGGCAATTAAATTGGATTTAATTTGACTAAATAAAATATTTGGTGTTTTATTTTGAAGAAATTTATTATTGTGAAACATTTATCGTCCGATTTATATGAACGAATTAAAACTACCCTGCTTGTGAATTAATTGGATTAATTCTAATAGATGGTTATTTATTTATATTGGTTGGATCAATATATTTAATGTGTAATCTATTTATTTAGTATTTATTGGATGAATGCTTTTGAATGGGGATGTGGTTCATGGACTTAGTTTTGAATTGTTCGGTTTTATTCGATTGGGTTGTAAAGACCGTTTTGAGCCTATTTATTTTACTAGAATTATTTGTATCTAGGATGCAATTTTTCAATGTAAAATTTATATGTAATGACGAAGACTGGAGGAAGATCCATTCGAGAAGACGAAGATTCAAGACGAAAACTTGTAATTAAATTACTAAGTTTTTGATTCTAGGAACGGTCCATGAACCACATGTTGGTAGCAACTAGGTTGTGAATGGTTGTTCATATGTATTAATGCAACAAACGCGCTTAAATGAATTAATGTGCAAAGTGTAACATTAATCGCGAAAATTCTCCCACGACAAATTATTAAGTTTATAAAGTTTCAAGGTTTTCCTTCCCTCCATCGAGCTTTCGAAATTGAAATCCAAACCGGATGTGCTATGCTTCTGAGTTATCGGGGTAGTCGTTCGGGGAGGACAAATAAATTACCGGGAGCGCATTGGATGCCTTCGGTTGGAGCAAATTTTATCCCTACAAACCTGATAGGTTGCCGGATAAGATTCAATTGTGAAACTGATTTGGGTCGATGGTATAAACTTAACTTGTACACGAACTATAGAAACCGTATAGGTTGAGGTGAGTGAACAAGGGGAAAAAGAAGATCGAATCATCCATTAGATGGGTTGGTGTTGGACACCACTTTATGAAAATTAATAGACTAGAAACCTATTCGGTTGCCCTCTATTAAGATTTATAAAGAACTCGATCACCACTATGAAGTAGAGCGACGATACTTCCGGATTTCACATGGGAGTGTGTTATTCCGATAAAAATAGTGGGAGCTGGGTAACAAGAATAGAATGGACCTTAATTCTATACTCAGAACATAATATAACAAGTCACTAATTAATCTGTTATACTTAATGCAGACATAACTCTCAATATGAAAATGAATCCACTTGTAATTCTACTCGAAAAGAATACCCTGATTGGACCTAACTTTGTGGACTGGCTCCACAATCTGATGATTGTCCTCAGTATAGAGGCACTGGGATACATCTTGGAGATAGACATTCCGGTGGATCCTGTGCGGACCAGAGCCAATCAGGAAGAGATTCAAAACCACGAAAAGTGGGTTAAGAATGACATAAAAGTCCGTGCATACATGATGGCTTCTATGTCTAATGAGCTTCAGAGAGTTCATGAGAAAATGACTTCTGCTAGGCAGATTCTATCTCAGTTAACTGAACTTTATGGTGAGCACAGCAGAACTGCTAGATATGATATATCCAAGCAACTGTTCGGTGCAAGGATAAAAGAAGGTGAGAAGGTTGGGGAACACGTCCTCAAAATGATATCCATGATCGAGAGATTAGAGGCTCTTGATTTTAAAATGGATACTTCTCTTCAAACCGACCTTATCCTACAGTCTCTCCCTGATTCCTTCTCACAGTTTGTTATGTACTTCAACTGCAATGAGATTGCATGTAATTTCACTGGGCTAATGAACAAACTTGTGATCGCTCAGTCTCAGATGAAGACTCCGCGGATGAAGGAGTCTGCTCTTGTGATTTCTTCTTGACCTCAGAGGTCTAGGAACAAAAAGAAAAGGACCAAGAAGCAGACTGGACCACATGTCAAGGATTTCAAGGGCAAGGGCAAGTCCCCAACGGTTCCGAAGAACAAGAAGAATAAGGATGCTTGTCTCAAGTGCGGTGAGCTGGGCCACTGGGCTAGAGACTGTCCGATTCTTCATGGCACTTCAGGTACATAACTTTTAGTTTTGGAAACAAATTATTCTGCTACTGTATTTTCTACTTCCTAGATACTGGATTCTGGTGCTAGTTCTTATATTTGTACCGTGAATCAGGATCTGGAACAAAATAGGAAGCTTGGAGCTGGAGAAGTTATAATCACAGTCGGAAGCGGGCATAGTGTCGAGGCGACCGACATAGGATCACTTCTTTTGGGTTTAGAATCCGGCTTTGTTTTGACTTTAAAAGATGTACTTGTTTTGCCCAAGGGGCACAAAAACATTGTATCCATTCCGGTCATGGACCGAAAAGGTTTTTCATTTTTCATTGGTGATGGTTCCTGCAAAATTTATTTCAGAAATAAACTAGTGGGTACTGCTACATTTTTAAATGGATTGTATCATCTAAATCTCAGCAACAAAGTAGTTGTGAATACTATGACTAGAAAACGTGGTAGGGATGAAACCAATCAAGTTTTGAAATGGCATCTTAGACTTGGTCATGTTGGTCAGACCAAGGTTTACAAGATGGAAAAAGATGGACTTATGGGTCCATTGGGATCGGATCCCTTTCCTACTTGTGAATCTTGCCTTGAAGGCAAAATGACCAAGTCCCCCTTCACAGGGACTTTTGAAAGACCTGCTGATAAAATGAGATTAATCCATACCGACGTATGTGGTGCTTTGGAAGCAGCACGTGATGGATATCAATATTTCATTACGTTTATAGATGATCATACTAGGTATGGTTATGTATACTTAATGAAACATAAATCCGAGGCCTTTGAGAAATTCCAGGAATTCAAGGCCCTAGTCGAGAAACAAACTGGTAATCATATCAAAGCACTTCGGTCGGACCGAGGTGGAGAGTATATGAGTACGGAGTTTGACGAGTTCCTTAAGGAACATGTAATAGTTTCACAACTAACACCTCCAGGTACTCCTCAGTTAAATGGTGTGTCAGAAAGAAGGAACCGGACCTTGTTGAACATGGTCCGTTCCATGCTGGGCTATACTGACCTACCGATTTACCTGTGGGGGTATGCACTCCTGACTGCCGTTTACATCTTGAACAGATGTCCTTCTAAATCCGTTCCTAAAACTCCACATGAGATGTGGGAGGGCAAGAAACCAAGTCTTAATCATATTAGGATTTGGGGATGTCCCTCCTATGTGAAGAAGACTAAGGTGGAGAAGTTGGAAGCTAGGTCCGCGAAGGGATGTTTCATTGGATTCCCGTCTCGAAAGATGGGATATCTATTCTACATGCCTGAAGATCGAAAGATCGTTGTTGCTTTACAAGCACACTTCCTGGAACATGAGTTCATTCAGGAAGGCGGGGCAGGTAGAAGTATTTCTTTAGAAGAATACAAAAAAACTCCTCGGGAGACATCTGTGCAAGAAACTGGAACCGAACCTTCTGAAACACACGTATAACTACCTCGTAGGTCTAGTAGGGTGTCTCATTTATCTGAGAGGTATGGGCTCGTGCACTTGGAGGAGCTGGGTCTCCATGAGGTTCCAAGTGATAGCCAAGAGACCGACCCAACGAGCTATGACAAAGTGATGGTGGATGTAGACTCCGCGAAATGGCGTGAGGCTATGGAAGCTGAGATAGACTCGATGCATGTCAATCAGGTCTGGACTCTAGTAGACCGCCCCAAGGGCATAGTGCCTATTGGGAACAAGTGGATCTACAAGAGAAAGACTGATGGTGATGGCAAGGTTGGCGCCTATAAGGCCATGCTTGTGGCAAAGGGTTATACCCAGAAAGAAGCGATCGACTACCACGATACCTTCTCGCCCGTAGCTATGATCAAGTCTATTCGCATGATGCTTGCTATAGCTGCCTACCACGATTATGAGATATGGCAAATGGACATAAAGACGGCTTTCCTTAATGGATTCCTAGAAGAGGAAATCTATATGGAGCATCCTAAAGGCTTTGTGTCCGAAGTCGATATTCATAAAGTGTGCAAGCTTCAGCATTCCATTTATGGACTGAAGCAAGCGTCGCTTAGTCGGAACCTTCGTTTTGACGAGGCGGTCAAAGAGTTTGACTTCGTGCAAAAAGAAGAGGAACCTTGTGTATACAAGATGGTTAGTGGGAGCAAGATCGCATTCTTAGTACTATATGTGGATGACATTCTACTAATAGGAAATGATGTAGGAATACTCAGTTCTGTGAAAACTTGGCTTTCGAGTAATTTCTCTATGAAAGATTTGGGAGAAGCAACCTATATTCTTGGAATTCGGCTCTACGGGGATAGAGCAAAGAGAACAATAGGTCTTTCCCAAGCCCTCTATATAGATAAAATCTTAAAGCGATTTAAGATGGATGATTCTAAAAGAGGGTTCCTACCGATGCAACATGGAATAAAACTCTTCTTGAAGAATCCTCAAAGTGAGGAACAATGAAAGGAAATGAGTAATATACCATGTACTTCGGTCGTGGGTAGCCTTATGTATGCTATGTTGTGTACAAGATTTGAAATTGCGCATGCTGTAAGCGTGGTGAGTAGGTTTCAGGTAAACCCAGGTAGGGAACATTGGAATGCCGTAAAGAGCGTTCTCAAGTACTTAAGAAGGACTAGAGATATGGTGTCTTTTAATGGATGAATGTCCTAGTTTTGTTATCGTTTAATGTATTTTGTGTTGGTCTTAGCCTGGTAGATTCTCTAAAAAGAATCTACGGCGCTGTAATATTCCTGTAAATCACGGGGGTGTTACACCATGTCCTTAGGATGATCCACTAAAGTCCAGACCAGATTAGCATACATTGAGTCTATCTCAGCTTCCATAGCCTCTCGCCACTTCGCGGAGTCAACATCTACGATCGCTTTGTCATATATAGAGGGATCATTCTCTTGGCTACTTTCTATCATCTCATGAGGACCCAGTTCCTCTTAGTGCAGATAGCTATACCTCTCAAGTAAATGAGAAACTCTACTAGACCTATGAGGTTATGTTTGTATTTCAGAAGGTTGTTTCAATATCTTGCATAGGTGTCTCATTTGGTGTTTTTGTATTTGTTCTAAAGAAATATTTCTACATGTGCCACCTTTCTGAATAAACTCATCTTCAAGGAAGTGTGCTTGTAAAACAACAATGATCTTATGATCTTCGTGTATGTAGAATAGATATCCCATAGAATCCCCTGCATATCCTATGAAACGAACTTTCACAGACCTAGCTTCCAATTTCTCTACTTTAGTCTTATTGACATAAGCAGGATATCCCCAAATCCTAATGTGATTAAGACTTGGTTTCCTATCTCTACACATATCATGTGGAGTCTTAGAAATGGATTTGTAAGGACATCTGTTCAAGATATTTGCAACAGTAAGGAGCACGTGACCCCACAGATAAATTGGTAGATCAATATTGTTAAGCATGGAGCAAACCATGTCCAATAAGGTTCGATTCCTTCTTTCTAATACACCAGTAGCTGGAGGAGTAAACCGTGACACTATTCCTAGTTCTTTTAAGAACTCGTCAAACTCAGAACTCATGTACTCGCCACCTCGGTCCGACCGAAGAGTCTTAACGCGATTACCTATTTGGTTTTCAACTAGGGCTTTAAATTGCTTTAATTTATCAAAAGGTTCCGATTTGTGTTTCATTAAGTACATGAACCCATACCTAGTATGGTCATTAGTGAATGTACAGAAATAGTGAAAACCATCTCGTGTCACTTCAAAAGGGCAACAAACATTGGTATGAATCAATCCAAGTTTTTCAGGAGCTCTTTCAAAGTCCTTGTGAAGGGTAACTTAGTCATTTTGCCTTGAAGGCAAGATTCACAAGTTGGATAGGGATCCTATCCCAATGGACCCGTAAGACCATCTTTCTCCATTTTAGGAATCTTGGTCTGACCAACATGACTAAGTCTAAAATGCCACTTAAGTGCTTGGTTTATTTCATTCCTACCACGAGTCCTAGTTATAGTGTTCACATTGGTTTTATTCTTTAGATTTAAATGGTATAAACAATTAATAATATAGCAATACTAACTAATTTATTTCTAAAATAAATTTGAGAAGATACATCTCTATAAAGAAATGAAATCCTTTTCGGTCCATAACCAGGACTGATACAATATTTTTATGCCCTTTGGGGAGAATGAATACATCATCAAAAGTTATTATAAAACTGGATTCTAAATCCAACAAAAGTGATCCGATGTCAGTAGCCTCGACACTAGACCGCTGCCGACTGTCACCATCACTTCTCCAGCTCCAAGCTTTTTACTTCGTTTCAGATCCTGATTCATTATACACATGTGAGAACAATTCATTTCCAAAACTAGTAGTTGCGTAACTGAAGGCGCATTACGGTCAATTTTTGGACAATGCCTCCTCCAGTGGCCTAGCTCACCGCAATTTAGGCAAGCATCTGTCTTTTTGGCCACCTTACTCTTAGGAAATTTTGGGGCCTTGCCCTTGTCTTTCTGTACCCCGCCTTTCTTCTTATTGTTCTTGGACCTCCAAGGCTTAGAAGAAATAACAAGAGCAGCCTCTTTCGGCCTAGTCTTCATCTAAGACTGTGTCATACTCAGTTTGGCCAGGCCATGTTGCATGCAATATCATTGAAATAAATTCATTACAAACTGAGAGAAGGAGTCAGGAAGTGACTGCAGGATAAGGTCCGTCTGAGGAGAAGCATGCGTACTGAAATCAAGAGCCTCCAATCTCTCGATCATAGATATCATTTTGAGGATGTGGTCCCCAACTTTCTCACCTTCTTTCATCCGAGCACCAAACAACTGCTTCGATATCTCATACCGAGCGATTGGTTTTAATTATTTGAAAGAAATGAGATCCTCCTAAAATTCATAATAACCATGAAATTTGAAAATAACACATTGTGAAAAATACTTAAAAATTGTGCATTGTATTTCAAATTGTAAAAAATCTCTATGATCAATTAAAATTAAGAAATTATAGATTCTGGAAGGACTCTACTTCATAATGTCAGTTATTTGCCTACGCGAAATAGATTCCAAACTTGCATGGGTACCAAAGAATCCTATTTGGATATTTTATATTAACACTTAATAACTTATTTTAAAAACCTTCTTGTATATAAAGATATATACAACCTCCGTTCTTTTATAACTGCAATATCTGGACTTTCACGCTTGTCAATGCACAATTTTGATTATTAATATCTTCAATTCTTTATTTTTAAAAATTATAAGACGTTGATATTTTGAAAGTATATTTCGAGATAAATATAACAAGATCTCACATGACTATATTTTTTTATATGTATAAATAACAAAAGATGGTCAAAAGAGAGTATGTGGACAGTGTAATAGTCAACACGTTGCAATAATAAAGTAACGAAAGAAGTAATTTTTAATTAATTGGCTTATCTTTACAAGATGTTTTGAAATTTTATGAGTTATTGATTCTCTAATTTGCTTAAATTTATTAAATCGTGACTTATGACTTATAGCTTAACTTTTAAGTCATAAATGGTTTTTAGAAAAATCAAGGGGTTAAAAATTGTGTCTAAATTGCATAATTCGGGGGAGTTGTTTCTAAAGAAATAAAATATATAGCAAACTAAGGGAAATTATACCCATTATTTTATTCTTGTACATACAAACGGGGCTGGGATTATGACTACTTAAATAATAAATATAAAATAATTACTAAATATATTCATATCCAAAACCGAAAAAGAAGACGATCTTTATGTAAGAGAATTACAACTAAATAATCTGCAAAAGCAAGGGTAAGAGTAAAATTAAAAAAATAAAACCAACTGTCTTGGCGCAGTTGGCCACCTGACCTTCAATTTAGTTGGAGGTCAGGGGTTCAATTCCTAGTGGCAACACTTTGGAATTGAATTTCTTAAGGCCCAATGATCACTTAGTCTTTGACTAAGGGTTAGGGCCTAGCCCTCCGGGGTACGCTGGTGGAACAATTAAATATTGAGGGCTTCAAGCGGCAGTGTGGGAGGCCAGATCTCGGTGGGAACCTGCGGTTGGATTTGGGGGGTCCAGCATGGAGCAATCACCTGGGGGACGACTCCTTGTGCGCGGTAGTTGAGGATATTTAAGAACCTGGGAGCCAGATACACATCTCGCGATTTAACTGGTAGCAGTATTGTGGGGCCGGGGCTGTTATCCCGAGGACTAGTCAGGTATAAGCTGTAATATCCGCAATTTTCAATTTCCGGTAATTTCTTTTTTTTTCAGTGGAAGTCCGTTTTGACGACTCGCTCATGACCGTTTCGTCATTCTGAGAATGATTAATTCTACACTTTTTGTCATCCGAGTTCGTTTCGGTGTCGTTTTGTTGAGTTCCGTGCTTTTTAGCGACTTTTTCCGCACTTGAGTTCGATTCTTGCGAATCTCGTCAGCTATTTGTTTGAGTTCCCGCAAGTCCGTTTAACTTTGTTAGACGTGTTGTGAACTTCGGTTTTGTTATTCGATCACATATCGTGATTTCCGCGTTTTGGGCCATTTTGTAATTTCTTGAAAGTTACGTATCCGTATCCTGAATTATTGTCTCGACCCGCTTCTTGGTCGCATATGATTAATTATGGTATTATGTTTCCATTTCGGTCGTTGATGTCGTCGAGAACTTTTCGCCGTGTTCGTTCCGTGCGTTTTGAAATCGGGTCGCCGAGCCTTGGCGGTTGCGGATCGCCGGACGGCCAGGCTGGATCGCCGGACGATTGCGGGCAACGGCCGGCAGTCTGGCGAGAACCGGTATAGCGCACGCTCTGCCGGAAAAGGCGCGCTAACCGGCAGTGTAGCGCCTAGCATGTTCGACCAACGCACGCCATCGGGCCGAGACGGTGGGGTTTCGAGGTTACGACTCGGTCATGATCGGTAGGTAGCGCCACGCCGAGCGTAGCGCTCTAGTCGGCAGCGTAGCGCACGCCGCCGGCCGGCTAGCGTCGTTACTGGCCGGGCATTTCGATCCGATGGCTCTTTGGGCCAGTCGGCTAGCGCGCAAGCTTCCGGCCGTAGCGCACGCTAGCGGAGTCGGGCGGACGAGTAATTTTCGGCGAACTGGTCGGTGGTGCCGGGTCATGCGGGCCATGGCCGAGAGTGCTCGGCCGACATCGGCCGATAGCGCACGCTAGTCCGGGAAGGCTAGCGCACGCTAGTTCCGGCCCAGATATATATGACAGACTGACCACTTTTACCTTCGTTTTCATTTCCTTCCTTCTCCGTCTGCATTTGGCGATTCATGGGCGACGAATCCATGTTGTTTAACAACAAATCCATGAAGTCCTTGAGTTCATAACATCAATCAATCATCCGTGATCATCCTTTGATCCAGATAATCAAGGTAATCGTCCATAGAACCCTAATTTAGTGAATTTTGGGGTTTTAGCATTTTTGTCCGTTTCTTTCCGTGTTTTTGATTAATTCATGATGGGTATGATTAATCTTGGTAGTATTCTTGTGTTTAACATCATTTAATCCATTGTTCTTCGTCGAATCGAAGTATATTTCTTGTTTTCCTTCGAATTGACTTTTTGGGGGATTTGTCCTCGATCTCGTTTTTCATCCGTTTTCGATGGATTGATTATGGTTAAATGATATTGTTAAACATATTCTATGGATTGTATATCCATATTTCAACTTGGAATTCCGTTTTCGGGTTTTGACGGGACGAATCGTGTTCTTGACCGTTTTGGGGGAAATCCTTGAACCTTCGTCATTTGTTCTTTGAACTCAGCGGCTTTGGGTCGTACTTTGGAATTATTTTCGTTGTTATTGTTTTCGTTCGTAGTTCATTGTTGTGGATTGTCGTTCGGTGGATTCGGCGAGTTCGTAGTCGGTTCGTGCCAACCTACTTCGGCCGATTCTCCGCGTTGTGGTCATTCGAGGCAAGTACCTTGTCCATACTTTTCTTGTTTCGTGGATATGATAATTGGTGATCGTCTTGGTTTGTTTGTTTGTTTGAAATGAGTTTTCAAAAGATTTGGTTAGCCTCGTTAAAGGCCTCTTTCAAAACCGTGTGTGTTTTATGATTGGTGTGGTTCGTGAATAACTATGTGAATTCTATGTATATGCTTGGTGTTCATGTTGCACTTGGTATTGTATGTGGACGTATATTATTTCATTTCGGTGCGTTGTGGATTGACGTGGTGTTTTGCTAAGTGTTTGATGCCTCTGGGCGAATTGTTTGAATATCCTTGATGTGATATGTTATTTGTGTGAATGTGTGGATATGGTTTAAGGTCTACGGTGGCACATGGCATGTGATCATGTGGCCAGGATGCAACAAGTGATTGATCCAACCGTGAGAGCCTGAGATAATCTACGGTGGCACATGGCATGTGATCATGTGGCCAGGATGCAACAAGCGATTGATCCAACCGTGAGATGTGTGTGATTTGTTTCGCTAGCCAGCTCGGGAGGGTCCTTCGAGGCCTCGGGTGGGATGTCGGTGGTAGCGTCCCGGTCCTAGGCGATGCGCGTGTGTGATTATGTTTCGTTGATTTTACGTCCGTTGAGGACACGTGATGTTGGGCTCTGACCCTGTAAATTGTTGGTGGTTTCCTATTTGCGAAAACAAAACATTTGGGCTGTGACCCTATTGATTTTTGGAAAGAGAAGGATTTTATAATCCTAAATTGTTTTCTATTAAAACTCTCGATGGCATTTTAAACTGTTTTGTAAATTGTTTCCCTTATTTGCGATCTTTCGGTTTTGGAAATGTTTACCCAAACTCTTGCCTCGGGAAGTACTTTTCCTTACGTTTGGATCTTTGAGGATTCCTGATTATTATTGTTCTTGGAACTTGTATTGTATGGCTCGTATTTTTGCACTTGTACTTGCACTAGCAAAACAGTGGAGTTTTGCTAACCCCCGAGTATTCGGGGGGTGGATGTCTATTTTTGCATTCAGGTTTTGGAGCATAGCACAGGGTCGGCACGAAGGATGATGAAAGATGAACGATACTAATCACACGAGGATCTGTTCACGTCGTTTTGGTCTAGTTGTATTTTCTTTTCCGCTGCAGTATCTTTTCCCCGTTGTACGGGAGTTTATTGTATTTTGACCCCTGCGTGGGTATGTGTTTGGAATTGAGTTGTATGTTATTATTGAAAGACCAAGTCGGTCTACTGAGTCATTTTAGCCTTAAAGGCGAGGTTTAGATGTTTGATTTTAGTTATCAGCCTGGTAGATCCTCGAGGAGAGGGTCTACGGCGTGTAATTGTAATACCCGTAATTTTTATCCCCGGAAATTTTCTATTTTTGGCGGAAGTCTATTTTGACGACTTGCTTGGGACCGTTTCGTCATCCTGAGAATGATTAATTCTACACTTTTTGTCATCCGAGTTCGTTTCGGTATCGTTCTGTTGAATTCCGTGTTCTTTAACGACTTTTCCACGTGGGAGTTCGACTTTGTTAAATCACCATAAATTTTTGGTAACTCCAAAAAATTCTGAATCTTTGCAATATTATAGAGCATCGAGTTAGCTTTCCAATGGTTCAAACGGTGAGTCAATCGAGTCCTGGACGAGAGTTATGGTCGCTTTAACTCACCCGCCGTTATTGGCCGATCATCGCCGGCCGAACCCGGCCGTGTCGTCCGACACGGCCCGTGCACTCGTCCGGAAGTGCCGAAGTTTCGCCGACCAGACTCGGCCGTGTCGTCCGACACGGCCCGTGCTGCATTTCTTAGGATAGGCTCGAACGATCGCTGACACGCCCGACCGTGTCCTGTGACACGGCCGAGTCATGCCCGGCCGTCGGGCGGGTCCTCGCCGCCAATCAGGTAACACGACCGTGCCGACCGCACGGGCCGTGTCCGGCAGCCAACCCCTATAAAAGGCCCCGCAGACGCTTTTCTTGCCATTTTTCACCTTCTTCTTCTCCTCTTCCGCACCGGGCGTGTTCTAAACTTGAAGCCATGTTGTTTATGAACATATCCATGGAGTTCCTTGGGTTATATCATCAATCATTCGTCCGATAACATCCTTTGATCGAGCGAATCGTAAGATTTTCCGTAAATCTAATTTTGGGGATTTTGGGTATTTTGTTCGATTTCGTCCGTTTAATCCGATTTAACTTAGGATTGTGGTGGATTGATGATTATTTAGATGTATTGTATCATTTCCCTTGTTATCCCATGTTTGGATCGTATCGATTCGTTGTTTTGGTCGAGTTCTTGACCGACGCCTTGAAGGTGTCCTAGAAATGTCATAGAGGGGTTTTCGGGCGTTCTACGATTATTCTTCCCGTATGATCGATGATTTATTGAATTTATGTTGTTAGGGTCGAATTCTTGTGAAGAACTCGAGTCGAAACCCTTCCGCTCGTTGTCTTCTTCGTGGTTCAAGCTTCCGGTCGAACCGTGTTCTTCGATCTTCTAACGCTTATTAAGGCAAGTATACATTTATGATTGTACGTTCTCGACTTTGAAAGTAAGAGGAATTGATGGTATGATATGAACGAACCGTTTTTACGGCATTCATAGAAATATTGATGGCATATCATGAACGAACCGTTTTTACGGCATTCATAGATATATTGATTGGCATGTAATGAACGAACCGTTTTGACGGCATTCCTACATGTATCGGCGTATGAGGTGAACGAACCGTTTTGACGGCATTCACATACGTAACGGCGTATGAGGTGAACGAACCGTTTCTACGGCATTCACATACGTCTTATGAGATTTTAGTTATTCCGGAATACTAGTCTTGAATTGATGAATTGACGGATATTGATGAATTGACGGATATTGATGAATTGACGGATTACATTTACTTTATTGTCGAGAAGTATTATGTTTCATATTGTTATACTTGCACTAGCTATTCGACGGCTAACCCCTTTATGGGGGAAATACGTTTCATGTATTTCGGAGTTCCGGAGAGCGGACAGCGGGTACAGTCGGCATGAAGATGATGGGCAAGTGTGATACCGTGTCTTGTCTCGGTTATCTCTTTTGGTTTCCTCCATTCGGTGTTGTTGTACTGGAATGGATTTTTAAATACTCGAGTATTGTATTTCGCTTCTTGATGTTCCTACTGTGTTGCCGAGGTATTGATTTGTGCAGTGATGTATATGGTTTCATTGTTTATGGTTTCAATACCATTTGTATCGTCTTTCTTTCTATTGTATGTAGACCTTATCGGTCAAGTTTATAGTTCCGCGTATGTTTAGCCTTGTGGGTCCCACGGCGGGGCTCACGGCGCCGTAATATACCCCGAATAACTTGGGGTGTTACGAATATGGTATCGGAGCTTAGGTTTATGGATACCTAGGTCAGCCGGTCTTTTGGGTCGATTGAGTCGGCATTTGCCCACGATATCACTACTCTGCCATCATCACAAAGGCGACCGGTACTTGTAAGTCCTCTCACTCTTCTTGTATTTTTCTTAATCGTTTCGTTTATAGCTTGGTATTCTTGGGAATTGGTCACTTCGAGAATGTGCGATTTGGATTATACTTACGCACGTATGTGCCCTTCAGAATGTTGGCTGAAAGTAGGAAGAATCGTGGCCGTGGTCACGGACGTGAACTCTTCCTTGAGATTTTGTTAAATTGCTAATTGCGATATTGGAGTGTAACGGTATTATGTTGAGACTTTGTTTAGGAGTCGCATGCTAGTATCACGGGAGATCTTCGACTTCCCTGACCTGTAAGTATGTTGTTCGGATTATTCGATAATTCTGGGTTATCTTGGTGATTTTGGATTTTCCGTTGAAATGTTTGTGCGAGTGATTGCAAGTTTCGAGGACGAAACTTATTTTTAAGGGGGGTAGAGTGTAATACCCCGATTTTTCGGATATTTTTTTTTTTCGTTTATATATTGGATATCGTGGATGGTTAATTATGCTCGAGGACGTTGTGAACGTTTGAAAATGTTATTGAATTGAGTATATGTATTGATTTTGCCGTATGCTCGTATTTGGTATGTCATGACTTTGGACAGGAATTGTTGAAATTGGCTAAGTATGGAATTATTACGTACGTTAATAAGGTGAGATTACGTACGTAAGATTGGCATGGTTACGTACGTCAAGGCTAAGGTATTACGACGTAACGAAGGCATCGGGCGTAACCGAGTCCCGTGGAGGCGTGGGACCGCTTTCGCAACTTTCGGCAGAGGATGTTGACAGATGAGTCAACGTCGTGTTACGACGTTATACAGACGTGTTACGACGTAACACAACCATTGCATCGTAGCAAGTCAATCGGTATATTACGACGTTATATGGTATGGGTTACGACGTAATAGACCGCACGGAATGAGACAAAGTGAGATGGTTACGTAAGTTATTGATTTTTGATTACGACGTTAAAGTTGTTACGACGTTAAGAAAGGACATCTACGTACGTAATGAGAGTGCAATTTATATATTGAAGTGTTGCCTTTCATTTCTCTCACGATCCTTTGAGATATTTCTCTCCAAAACTCGTCCCTCTTCACTTTTAAGAGTGTTCTAAACACTTTTAACATGATTGTGAGCTTGGAATCATGGAATTAGAGCTTGGTTATGGAACTATTGTTGATTCTTGAAGTGATTTCTTGTGTTATCCATATTCTATGAGGTTTATGCCGAAGGAAGATAATGATATGCTTTGAACATGTTGATTATGATTATAGAATCATAGAGATCTTGATGTTCTTGAGGCCATATGATGACTATGATGATTTAATGATTCTTGGAATGGAGTTCAAATTATTCTTTCTTCGTGGTTCGTCCATGCAAGGTAATCCTCGTATCCCTTTGATAGTGGCTCATTTTTTTTTTTTGGGCTACTACTTGGGAGGGAGTACATTGGGAATCGTGTATTTTGATGTTCGTCTTATTTCAATGAAAATGCATAAATTGGACTGTACTTTTATCCGCTGCGTGAGTATTTTTGAAATGGATTTTTGGTATTTTGCCAACTGAAATTTTATTTTGTAAAACCGATTCCCTAAATCGAGTTTTTGGCATTTTAACCTTGATCGCTTTTGACGGTATTTGGAAAATGATTTTTTTAGTATTTGAAAAATATTACCGTCATCGGTCCTTTTAGCATTTTTGGAATGACGTGGAAATTGTGCTTAGCACAGTAAATCCTTGTGAGAAGGGTTTACGGCGTGTAATATTCCTGGAGGATCTAGGGTGTTACAATTATGGAATCATGTGATAATGTTATACGAGATTTGTTGGAATAAGAGATTTCGGATGTTGATATGATCATTGAGATCTTCTTCATATGGTGATAAGGGTTTTGTTGCGATTCTTGAGATTGTATGAATGACATGATGAAGAAAATGGTAACATGGAGATATATACCTCGGAGATGTTGTTACAACGTGATTTCGGATATTTCATGTTCTTGAAGAACTCTTGAATTATACGAGGTGATGAAAATTTTTTTTTAGAAGTGTTGATGTTTTGAAAATGAATATGGAATATTCATATCTAGAGCTAAATTATGTGTTGGAAATAATATTCGTATAGGAATACGAATGTGATTATGAGTTTGATGAGACTATTATTCATCTCTGAATTTGGAAGCCCATACGTATGGAGTAAATATTCAAATCGAATGAATGGATTGTTTGATAACCTTTTAATATGATTATCTATTGTTTTGAACCAGTCGGATGGTTCGAATTGATGACGGTCATAAGTAAATTTTAACGATGGATTTTCGAGAAGGGAACCTTGTCAATTCATATTTAAGAATTGAGTTTGGAAAATTTAGACCCTTATTATTGGTCCGAATTGGTTGCTGATATGATCATCATATTTCTACACGTATTGTTGACAGGATTTGTAAGTGTCTGAGTTGGATTGTTCGCATCGTGATTAGTCCAGATATGGTAAAACGATTGAGTTCGAGGTTTGGTGGTATTGATATTGGTCGTCATCGAACCGGTTGATTATCAATCCTTCGTTTTACAATAAGGTATGATGTTTGATCGTGAATTATGACTGTTGTGTTGCGGTTAAGGTTGAAGAGTTCGTAGATTAACTTGGTCGAGACTGAGGGAATTCGTAAGACGAAATCAACTGAATTGGTAACAGTACGTTGTATTGATATCGAGGCAAGTTTTATACTCGTACTAATCATGAGACTAATGTTATCGTGTATGTGTACGAATGTGTGTATCATTTCAAGACTTGGCCTCCTTATGATTTTATTGATATCAGGGGATTGTTTGATACGACACCCGTCGACAAATTATGCCAAATGTTACTGTTGTTTGTAAATGGCCGGTTCAAGGCATTACGATACTTGTTGGTAAAGTTGCTATCGATAGCCGGTTCGCGGTATCGATGTATCGATTATTATTATTCGCGATTAATGTCGTTATGAGACATCGTTGAATCTTTGTCATCGAATTGGATCTGTTGCTATGATGATTTCGTTAACCGATTGGGGACGTTTGATATATCCTTTTGTCATCTCCGTTTCGGTGGTCGTTTTAAGACACCTGTACATCCATTCTATCGTATCATTGTTTATAAATTTACCTTTCTAATTTAATCGAGGTATTGAATTGGGATTATCGAATATAATTCCCATCCGTTGTCAAAAATATTCTCATCCGTTGTATAGTTGTTATCGATTGGACATTCTAATGTAATAGAATTATTTAATTGGGACGGTCGAGGATAGTTGCCATCCCGTGAATTGTTATTGTCGTGTTGGCCGATTCAAGGCGACACTATTTTCTTGTGAACTCGGTAATTTTGTGATCTTTGAAGGTTGAGGATTTTCCGAACTTGTGTTGTGATCGTTGCTCGTGTTAATCGGTCCTTAGGTAAATTCTGATCCCAGGATGGTTGTTTTGAATATCGTTGGTCGTGTCGATCTTTCATTATTCGTGTGTCATCGTTCACTTGGTGAGTCGTATGATCCGTATTGTATGTTTTATCCCTTGAGTTTCGTTGTCATTTTGTATCGTGGCATATCGGAATCATGTCTGCGTCTTTGATTGGTTATGTGTAAGATTTTTAGCCGGGCACCCGATGGTCATGCGTGGATATTTCCGCATCGACCGTGCACACGAGACGTAGATCTTGAGGCTAATTAGGTACATTGTCACACGTATATTCTCGATTCCGTATACGGGTGGACATGTGCACGGACACATTTCCGGATCGGGCGTCTTGTGATATCCCTCTTGAGCTTTATTGATTGATCGTTCGTAGTCCATGTTGTATTGGATATGTCCGACGATTTGCATCGTTGTTCATACGCCGAGGGGTATGTCCGATCGAGTTTGCTCCTTTGAGATCTCAGATTATGATGATTTACTGACTTTGGTACATTCGGCTTTCAGCCATTGTGATGTATCGGTATTCCCGTTGGAGCCTTCGGGCATTGTGAATTCGTATCTTTTCGGCATTGGTTTGGTCTACCTTCGGGTAATGTATTGTTGTGTTCTATATTGATGATTCGCCGTTTGGGCATATGTTTGATTCTTGTGCATCTCGTTGAGTTTTCTGGCGAAATATTTCTTCTCCTACTGCTTTAAGTTTCGGACGAAACTTCTTTTAAGGAGGGTAGAATGTAATACCCGTAATTTTTATCCCCTGAAATTTTCTATTTTTTGCTTAAGTCTATTTTGACGACTTGCTTGGGACCGCTTTCGTCATCCCGAGAATGATTAATTCTACACTTTTTGTCATCCGAGTTCGTTTCGTATCGCTCGTTGAATTCCGTGTTCTTTAACGACTTTTCCACGTGGGAGTTCGACTTTGTTAAATCACCATAAATTTTTGGTAACTCCAAAAATTCTGAATCTTTGCAATATTATAGAGCATCGAGTTAGCTTTCCAATGGTTCAAACGGTGAGTCAATCGAGTCCGGACGAGAGAGTTATGGTCGCTTTAACTCACCCGCCGTTATTGGCCGATCACCGCCGGCCAGGGCGGCCGTGTCGTCCGACAGTGCCGGGTTTCGTCCGAAGTGCCGGCCCGACACGCCTGCGGCTGCATTCTTCCGGATAGCTCGAACGATCGCTGACACGCCCGACCGTGTCCCAGACACGGCCGAGTCATGCCTGGGCCGCCGGGCGGGTCCTCGTCGGCCAATCAGGTAACACGACCGTGCCGACCGGGCACGGCCGTGTCCGGCAGCGCCAACCCCTATAAAAGGCCCCGCAGACGCTTTTTCTTGCCATTTTTCACCTTCTTCTTCTCCTCTTCCGCACTGGCGTGTTCTAAACTTGAAGCCATGTTGTTTATGAACATATCCATGGAGTTCCTTGGGTTATATCATCAATCATTCGTCCGATAACATCCTTTGATCGAGCGAATCGTAAGATTTTCCGTAAATCTAATTTTGGGGATTTTGGGTATTTTGTTCGATTTCGTCCGTTTAATCCGATTTAACTTAGGATTGTGATGGATTGATGATTATTTAGATGTATTGTATCATTTCCTTGTTATCCCATGTTTGGATCGTATCGATTCGTTGTTTTGGTCGAGTTCTTGACCGACGCCTTGAAGGTGTCCAGAAATGTCATAGAGGGGTTTTCGGGCGTTCTACGATTATTCTTCCCGTATGATCGATGATTTATTGAATTTATGTTGTTAGGGTCGAATTCTTGTGAAGAACTCGAGTCGAAACCCTTCCGCTCGTTGTCTTCTTCGTGGTTCAAGCTTCCCGGTCGAACCGTGTTCTTCGGATCTTGTAACGCTTATTAAGGCAAGTATACATTTATGATTACGTTCGACTTTGAAAGTAAGAGGAATTGATGGTATGATATGAACGAACCGCTTTTACGGCATTCATAGAAATATTGATGGCATATCATGAACGAACCGCTTTTACGGCATTCATAGATATATTGATTGGCATGTAATGAACGAACCGCTTTGACGGCATTCCTACATGTATCGGCGTATGAGGTGAACGAACCGCTTTGACGGCATTCACATACGTAACGGCGTATGAGGTGAACGAACCGTTTCTACGGCATTCACATACGTCTTATGAGATTTTAGTTATTAGGAATACTAGTCTTGAATTGATGAATTGACGGATATTGATGAATTGACGGATATTGATGAATTGACGGATTACATTTACTTTATTGTCGAGAAGTATTATGTTTCATATTGTTATACTTGCACTAGCTATTCGACGGCTAACCCTTTATGGGGAAATACGTTTCATGTATTTCGTGTTCCAGGAGAGCGGACGGTAGTGCAGTCGGCATGAAGATGATGGGCAAGTGTGATACGTGTCTTGTCTCCGGTTATCTCTTTTGGTTTCCTCCATTCGGTGTTGTTGTAATCGAATGGATTTTTAAATACTCGAGTATTGTATTTGATTTCCTTGATGTTCCTACTGTGTTGCCGAGGTATTGATTTGTGCAGTGATGTATATGGTTTCATTGTTTATGGTTTCGAATACCATTTGTATCGTCTTTCTTTCTATTGTATGTAGACCTTATCGGTCAAGTTTATAGTTCCGCGTATGTTTAGCCTTGTGGGTCCCACGGCGGGGCTCACGGCGCTGTAATATACCCTGAATAACTTGGGGGTGTTACAGTAATATCCCTGAGCGGATTGGGGGTGTTACAGAATGGTATCAGAGCTTAGGTTGTGGAAACCTACGCTGTCGGGTCAGTGGTGTCTATTGAGTTTTGTCTCGTCGGATTTTGTCTGACTGAGTCGTGTCGCGACGCGTCGTCTGAGTTTGTTGGTCGTGATTAGTATCGAGGGGCGATCATCATCTTCGTGCGACCTGTGGAAGTAAGTCTCCCTTCTTTGTGTTGTGCCTCGTGTGACACGAGCTATTTGTTTGATTTTGTGTTAAGTGATGGAACCTTCATGTAGATTCTTGGTTTCGTGATGTGTTCGTGTGATTCTCTTGTTTCGTTTGTATGAGGAGTGTTGTCATTAATTATTTCTTTTTGACTGTGATAATTGACTGTTTGCCTTCCCGGTAAAAGACACGTATTGTCCTGACTTTGTGCGATTTGATGCATATATTATAAAATGTTTAAACGAATATTGTTACATGAGTATTTTTGGGCATTCTAGCCCATTGAGTTATTTTTGAAAACCTTGAGTATCTTAGAAAATAAATTTCGAGACGTACTTTTAAAATGAATCGTTTTCTCGTGGTACTTCCAAGGTGCCACAATATGTTTCCAAATTCTTCTACCTCGAGGACCAAAATATTTTGAGATATTTTCAATGTTTTAGAAACACTTATACTTAGACCCGAGGGTCGAATATTCTGAAAGTTTTCACAAAAAGGAAAGTGTCCTCGTTTTATCAAACGCAAGATGGTTTTCAAAGTCTCGACAATGATTTTGTTCAACTTTTTGTAAAATGATACTCAAGATCAACTGGTGTTTCCAAACTGTTTTCATAAGGTGGTTTTCGTTTTTAAAACCCATCATTTCCTGCTTGTGGTCGGGGAAGGTGGGATGACGATCTTTAATGTTGTCATTTCGTGGGGGCTTGCGTGTTATCGCACCTGTGTGAGTTGTTAAAGCTTGAGTTTGTACGTTTGCGTACATGTGTGATTGTTTCATGATGGTTGTAATTATGTGCTGGTTAACGTTCGGGTCGTTGAGGTCGCCGAACTATACCGTCGTTGTTGTAGTGTTTTTGTGTATTACTTTACGATGGTAATCGTTGTGTATGATATGTGTTATGATTCTTTGTTGCGCTGAGTTGGCATCTCCGGTTTGTTGTTTTGTGATGTTATGTTCCATTGTACCTAGCATTTGTATTTTCGGTATGCCGAGCCGAGGCATTTCAACCGTGATGTGTCGGGGAATGTACGTGCATTTTGTCCTTCTCGTCAGTAACACATTTCGAGTGTGGACTCGAGAGACACCGAATTCAGATTCGCGAATTGGCTACCGAGACTTTCGGAGTTCGCGCTTCAGCACAGTCATCGGAATCGGCTTTGAGAGGCCTTTGAAGGATGTTTCTGTCAGTTGCTTGTTGTGTCGTCACCTTGATTTCGCTGTTGTGAGTTGCTAGGGCGACCTTCTTTTATAAGAGGTCGAATGTAGTACCTGTGTTGTTTTTAGACTCCTGCATTTTCTCTTTCTCGAGTCTATCGACTCGCTCGTGTTCGTTGATACTTTCTGAACTTGTTCTGTATTTCGGTTTCGTCGTTCGAACGAGCTGTGATCTTGTTTTGGGTCAATCTGGTTATCGCTGTGACTTTTTCAAGTTCGGTTCGATTCTTGTGAACCTTGTTCGGAAGTGACATCATCTGGTTTTACTAGTTCTCTTATTCGAAGTGGATTAGATTTTGAACTTCTATATTTTCGACTCTGTCGACTCGTTTATGTTCGTTAACATTTTCTGAGCTTGCCCTACCCCTTGCTTTTATTGATCGAACGAGTGTGGTGTTTCAAAATTACTCGTTTGTCGTTGTGACTTTTCAATCGCTATTCCCTTTCCTGTGGATCTTATGGGAATGCATGTCTTGTAGTTCTCACCAGATCATCCTGGGAGTTGTTGTTTGAATTTTATTATCCTTCGTGTTTCGGACATGATTGTTCGATTTTTGTTGTCTCGATCGTTTGTTTGTTCGGTTTTTGTTCTCATTTCGTGATTGTTGAGCGTTCAGGCTCCTTCCTAATTCCCTCAAGTTCGGGAAATTAGTCTCGTTTTCGATCTTCCAACCCTTGGGCGGTTGAATTCCGTAGTTGTTCAGCGATTGACTCGCGTTTTGATTGATGTACCGTTGGGTCGGTCAATCTTATCGATTTTCGTTCGTTGTGTTTTGTGATTGTTCGAATAATTGACTTGACTATATTAACCGTTTGATGACGCTTGTCATCTGTTGGGTTTATTATATCCCTAACGGCGACGTTGTGTTGGTCGTCGTGGAGCGTGTTTTCACGCCGTATATCCCTTGCGTTGTTTGTAACATTTCGCCGTTGGGCGTTAGTTACGCATTCTTGTGTGTCTCGTTGAGTTTTTCCTGGCGGAATATTTCTCCCCCCTACTTGTTTTAAGTTTCGGGACGAAACTTCTTTTAAGGAGGGTAGAATGTAATATCCGCAATTTTCAATTTCTGGTAATTTCTTTTTTTTTCAGTGGAAGTCCGTTTTGACGACTCGCTCATGACCGTTTCGTCATTCTGAGAATGATTAATTCTACACTTTTTGTCATCCGAGTTCGTTTCGGTGTCGTTTTGTTGAGTTCCGTGCTTTTTAGCGACTTTTTCCGCACTTGAGTTCGATTCTTGCGAATCTCGTCCAAATCGCTGCTTTGAGTTCCCGCGAGTCCGTTTAACTTTGTTAGACGTGTTGTGAACTTCGGTTTTGTTATTCGATCACATATCGTGATTTAGGCGTTTTGGGCCATTTTGTAATTTCTTGAAAGTTACGTATCCGTATCTGAATTATTGTCTCGACCGCTTTCTTGGTCGCATATGATTAATTATGGTATTATGTTTCCATTTTGGGTCGTTGATGTCGCCCGAGAACTTTTCGCCGTGTTCGCCTGCGCGCTTCGGAAATCGGTCGCCGAGCCTCAGCGGTTGGGATCGCCGGACGGCTACGGATCGCCGGACGATTGCAGGCACCGCCGGACAGATGCGGCAGAACCGGGCGAGCGCACGCCATCGCCGGAAGGCTGCGCGCCAGCCGGGCAGGTGTAGCGCACGCTAGCCTGTTCGACCAACGCACGCTATCGGGCCGGACAGTGGGGTTTCTGAGGTTCTGGACTCGGTCAGGATCGGCAGGTAGCGCACGCTACGCCGAGCGTAGCGCGCGCTAGTCGGCAGGCGTAGCGCACGCTGTCGGCCGGCTAGCGTACGTTACCTAGCCAGGCATTTCAGTCCAGTGGCTACTGGACAGGTCGGCTAGCGCGCAGGCTTCCGGCCGTAGCGCACGCTAGCGGGAGTCGGGCGGACGAGTCATGGTCGGCAGAATTGGTCGGTGGTGTAACACCCCCAATCCACTCAGGGATATTACACGCCGTAGACCCTCTCCTCGAGGATCTACCAGGCTGGTAATCAACATTTAACATCTCGACAATGCCTTCAAGGCTACACTGACTCAGTAGACCGATTTGGTCTTTCCACAAATACATACAACTCAAATACAACTCATGCCCACGCAGGGGACCAAAACACAACTACACCCGTGCATAACGGAACAATACAAAGAATGGAGAATAAAGTACAATCGAACCAACACACGATATACGATTCCTCATGTGATTAGTATCGATCATCTTTCATCATCCTTCGTGCCGACCCCGTGTTATGCTCCAAAACCTGAATGCAAAAACAGACATCCACCCCCCGAATACTCGGGGGTTAGCAAAACTCCACTGTTTTGCTAGTGCAAATACAAAGTGCAAATACGAGCCATACAACTCACATTCCACGAATAACAATAACCGAGAATCCTCAAAGATCCAAACGAAACGAAAAGTACTTCCCGAGGCAAGGGTTTGAGGAAACATTACAAAAACGAAATATCATAAATCAATGGAAATAATTTATAAAACGGTTTAGAATGCCATCGAGAGTTTTAATAGAAAACAATTTAGGATTATCAAATCCTACTTTTCAAAAATCCAAAAGACAAAGGGGTCGCCACCCCAAAAGTTTACTTTCTGGAAATGACATTAACCAAAACGTTGGGATTTTAGCCCCAAATCCGTAAAACGACTTTTACAAAACCCTTGGGATTTTAGCCCCAAATCTCATCAACTCACAGTACACAAGAACGACCACGAGGTTCGTATCCCAACATCAAAATCCACAAATAAAGGATTTAAAACATAAACCACAAAATACTCTAGAGCCATCCTAGCCAAGTAGGCCAAACGAACAACTTACCTCTTACACACTTAGTCAATGCATGCAATCATGAAAACCGTTCAAAAGCACTCATTTCCGGAAATGCCAATATCGAATCACATTGTAAAAATGCACCACAATTAACCGCGGACCCACAGCTTCGTGGATCCCTGCCGAGACCCCGTCGGATCTAACCCACAGTGGTTAAAAGCAAGCTCGCGGTCCACAGCTTCGTGGAGCCCTACCGAGACCCCGTCGGATCTAACCCGTAGTGAGCATACACACACACACGTTACTCATGCAATACTAACATGCTAAGAATGTAAGTTCATTAAGAATACTCACTAGAGATGGCCATTAACTCGACACCATTACCAAACTCTTCAAAAATACAATAACAAGGTTAAATACGGAATACACGATTCCATAACTTTAAACAAGAGAGTATCCTCATAAAATCCTTCAACGTTCAAAATAATCAAATCATAATCAATTCTCAAAACACCGTTCACAAAACACACGCGTTTTGAAAGAAAGCCTTTAACGAGGCCAAACCAAAATCCTTTTGAAACTTCATTTCAAATAACCAAACAAACACATCAAGACGACCACCGATCATCATATACATAAAACGAGAAAAGTATGGGCAAGGTACTTGCCTCAAAATCGGTACGCAAGTATTCCGACGAACACGGCTCAACCGGAAAGCTTCGAAACGCCCAATGCTATCGAAACGGAAGACGACGACGAACGAAAGGGTTCAACACGGTTTCTTCGCAAGAAACACGACCCTAATATCATACAATCAATAAATCATCGACCATACGAGGAAGAATAATCGTAGAACGCCCGAAAACCCCTCTAAGACATTTTACCGGACACCTTCAAGGCGTCGGTCAAGAACTCGACTCAAACAACGAATCGATACGATCCAACCATGGAATAACAAGGGAAATGATATAATACATCTAAATAATCATCAATCCATCAAAATCCTAAGTTAAATCGGATTAATCGGACGAAAACAACAAAAACCCCCAAATTCCCCAAAACTAGATTTCTAGGAAATCTGACCTGATTCGCTCGATCAAAGGATGTTATAGGACGGATGATTGATGATATGAACCTCCAAACTTCATGTATATGTTGTTAAACAACATGGCTACAATCTTGGAACACGCCCAGCTGCGGAAGAGGAGAAGAAGAAGGTGAAAAATGGCAAGAAAAACGTCTGCAGGACCTTTTATAGGCTGACAGACTCGACCGTGCCCGACATGACACGGTCGTGGCGCGCAGTTGGCCGGCAGGGACTCGACCGTGTCCTGCATGACACGGTCGCGGCGCGAAGGGGACCTACCGATAGTGACCCGTCCGGCGCTCGGCAATGACTCGACCGTGTCCTGGAACACGGTCGGGCCTTCAAGCGCCGCCTCGCTTATCCGGAAGAGTTCGCTCGGCCGTGCAGCGACACGGTCGAGTCTGAGGCGATCGCCGGCTTATCCGGACGAAATGCACGCACGGGCCGTGTCGGACGACACGGCCGAGTTCGGCCGGCTGTGATCGGCCAATAACGAGCGGGTGAGCTAAAACGACCATAACTCTCTCGTCCGGACTCCGATTGACTCACCGTTTGAACCATTGGAAAGCTAACTCGATGCTCTATAATATTGCAAAGATTTAGAATTTTTGGAGTTACCAAAAATTAATGGTGACTTTACAAAGTCGAACTCCCACGTGAAAAAGTCGATTAAGGACACGGAACTCAATAAAACGACACCGAAACGAACTCGGATGACAAAAAGTGCAGAATTACTCATTCTCGAAATGACGAAAGGTCATGAGCGAGTCGTCAAAACGAACTTCCTCCGAAAAAAGAAAATTACCGAAATTCGAAATTGCGGATATTACATTCTACCCTCCTTAAAAGAAGTTTCGTCCCGAAACTTAAAACAAGTAGGGAGAAGCAATATTCCGCCAGGAAAACTCAATGAGATACGCAAGAAACGCGTAATTAATGCCAAACGGCGAAACGTTACATACAACGCAACGGAACATACGGCGTGAAAACACGCTCCACGGCGACCAACACAACGTCGCTGTTAGGGATATAATAAAACCAACAAATGACAAGCGTCATCAAACGGATAATATAGCCAAGTCAATTATCCGACAATCACAAAACACAATGAACGAAAACCAATATGATTGACCAACCCAACGGTACATCAATCAAAACGCGAGTCAACCGCTGAACAAACACGGAATCCCATCGCCTAAGGGCTGGAAGATCGAAAACGAGACAAATTTCCTGAATATAAGGAAATTAGGAAGGAGTCTGAACACTCAGCAATCACGAAACGAGATCAACAAAAACCGAACAATCAAACGATCGAACCACAACGGTCGAGACAACAAAAATCGAACAATCATGTTCGAATCACGAAGGATAATAAAATTCAAACAACAACCCCAAGGTTCACATCTCGACTCGAGACAATATATGATCCGTGAAAACAACAACGTATGCATCCACATAAGATCCACATGAAAGGGAATAGAAATTGAAAAGTCACAATGACAAACGAGTTATTCCGAAATGATGCCACACTTGTTCGATAAACCAAAAACAAGCGGCAGGACAAGCTCAGAAATGTCAACGAACATAAATGAGTCGACAAAGTAGAATATACAGAAGTTCCAAATCTGATCCACTTCGGATAAAAGAACTAGTAGAACCAAAAGATGTTACATCCGAACAAGGTTCACAAGTATCGAACCGAACTCGAAAAAGTCACAGCGATAACCAGATCGACACACAACAAGGTCGTAGTTCGCCCGGACGATGAAACCGAATACAGAACAAGTTCATAAAGTACCAACGAACATGAGCGAATCGATAGACTGGGGAAAGAGAAAACACAGAAGTCAAAATAGTACGGGCATTACCTCCGACCTCGTCCACGAAATTCACAAAGACGGGAGCAAGGTAACGAGACATTAAACAATCGACACATAACGGAACGATCACCGATGCACACGGTCATACCATACCAAGCTCTAACAGCTCGCACATACGCGACAACGCAGAAATCACCACGAAGCGACAACATCCAATACCAACATTCCGCCTCTCACAGGGGGCTAGCACAACCAATGTGTGGAAAGCGTCTCAACGCTCACACCGCCAATTTGATCATACTCGGGAGAAAGTATCAAAATGACAACGCGAACATCATACATTCATACTCAGCCCTCAAACGGGAATGGATAGGTTTTAAAAACGAAAACCTCGTTTTGAAAATAATTTAGAAGAATACCGGTTGGTCTTGAGTATCACCTTTTAAAAAGTACAAACTTGAAACATCGTTATCGAGACATTGGAGAACCATTTCGCATTTGATAAAAACGAGGACACTTTCTATTAGTGAAAACTTTCAAAATATTCGACCCTCGGGTCTAAATAAAAATGTTTCTAAAACATTGAAAATATCTCAAAACATTTTGGTCCTCGAGGCAGAAAAATTTTGAAATATATTGTGGCACCTGGATGTACCACAAGAAAATAACTCATTTGAAAAAAAATATGTCTCGAAATTTATTTCTAAGATACTCAAGTTTTCAAAATAATTCAATGTCAAAAGGACGATGCCAAAAAGGTGATGACGGTAATATTTCAAAACTCACGTAAGCCATTTACAAAATGCTAAATACCGTCATAAGAATTTCGCCAAAATGATCAAGGCCATACCGCCAAAACTCGGTTAAGGGAATCGGTTTTGAAATAAAACTCTCGGTAAAATACCGAAAGTCATTACAAAAGAACTCACGCAATGGATAAAAGAAATACGATTCAACATGCACAATCCAAAGAACACTACTCCTCATAAGAACAAAATATTAGAGTCAAATAACCACATTCAGAACAAATCCACTGGCCCCATTCGAGGCCTCTAAGGACCCTCACGCACTGGCTGGTGAACAAGTCGAACGCGTATAAGCACAAAGCTTCCACAAGAGAACTTGTAAAACGTGCAAATCGATTCGAAAATCATCAGCAACGGAGAAAAACAACAATAAAAAGACATCACAAGCGACACTCCTCGTATAAATCAAATACGAAAGTCGACTAAATACATATCGTGAAATCAAAATTCACATAAGGATTCCACCACTTAACAAATAATCATAAAAATAGCTCGTGTCACACGAGGCACAACACAAAGAAGGGAGACTTACTTCCACGGGTCGCACGAAGATGATGATCGCCCCACGATACTAATCACGACCAACAAACTCAAACGACGCGTCGCGACACGACTTAGTCAGACAAAATCCGACGAGACAAAAACTCAATAGACACCACTAACCCGACAGCCGAGGTTTCCTCAACCTAAAGCTCCGATACCATTTATGTAACACCCCCAATCCACTCAGGGATATTACACGCCGTAGACCCTCTCCTCGAGGATCTACCAGGCTGGTAATCAACATTTAACATCTCGACAATGCCTTCAAGGCTACACTCGACTCGAGAGACCGATTTGGTCTTTCCACAAATACATACAACTCAAATACAACTCATGCCCACGCAGGGACCAAAACACAACTACACCCGCATAACGGAACAATACAAAGAAATGAGAATAAAGTACAACTGAACCAACACACGATATACGATTCCTCATGTGATTAGTATCGATCATCTTTCATCATCCTTCGTGCCGACCCTGTGTTATGCTCCAAAACCTGAATGCAAAAACAGACATCCACCCCCCGAATACTCGGGGGTTAGCAAAACTCCACTGTTTTGCTAGTGCAAATACAAAGTGCAAATACGAGCCATACAACTCACATTCCACGAATAACAATAACCGAGAATCCTCAAAGATCCAAACGAAACGAAAAGTACTTCCCGAGGCAAGGGTTTGAGGAAACATTACAAAAACGAAATATCATAAATCAATGGAAATAATTTATAAAACGGTTTAGAATGCCATCGAGAGTTTTAATAGAAAACAATTTAGGATTATCAAATCCTACTTTTCAAAAATCCAAAAGACAAAGGGGTCGCCACCCCAAAAGTTTACTTTCTGGAAAATGACATTAACCAAAACGTTGGGATTTTAGCCCCAAATCCGTAAAACGACTTTTACAAAACCCTTGGGATTTTAACCCCAAATCTCATCAACTCACAGTACACAAGAACGACCACGAGGTTCGTATCCCAACATCAAAATCCACAAATAAAGGATTTAAAACATAAACCACAAAATACTCTAGAGCCATCCTAGCCAAGTAGGCCAAACGAACAACTTACCTCTTACACACTTAGTCAATGCATGCAATCATGAAAACCGTTCAAAAGCACTCATTTCCGTAAATGCCAATATCGAATCACATTAGCAAAAATGCACCACAATTAACGCGGACCACAGCTTCGTGGATCCCTGCCGAGACCCCGTCGGATCTAACCCACAGTGGTTAAAAGCAAGCTCGCGGTCTACAGCTTCGTGGAGCCCTACCGAGACCCCGTCGGATCTAACCCGTAGTGAGCATACACACACACACGTTACTCATGCAATACTAACATGCTAAGAATGTAAGTTCATTAAGAATACTCACTAGAGATGGCCATTAACTCGACACCATTACCAAACTCTTCAAAAATACAATAACAAGCTTAAATACGGAATACACGATTCCATAACTTTAAACAAGAGAGTATCCTCATAAAATCCTTCAACGTTCAAAATAATCAAATCATAATCAATTCTCAAAACACCGTTCACAAAACACACGCGTTTTGAAAGAAAGCCTTTAACGAGGCCAAACCAAAATCCTTTTGAAACTTCATTTCAAATAACCAAACAAACACATCAAGACGACCACCGATCATCATATACATAAAACGAGAAAAGTATGGGCAAGGTACTTGCCTCAAAATCGGTACGCAAGTATTCCGACGAACACGGCTCAACCGGAAAGCTTCGAAACGCCCAATGCTATCGAAACGGAAGACGACGACGAACGAAAGGGTTCAACACGGTTTCTTCGCAAGAAACACGACCCTAATATCATACAATCAATAAATCATCGACCATACGAGGAAGAATAATCGTAGAACGCCCGAAAACCCCTCTAAGACATTTTACCGGACACCTTCAAGGCGTCGGTCAAGAACTCGACTCAAACAACGAATCGATACGATCCAACCATGGAATAACAAGGGAAATGATATAATACATCTAAATAATCATCAATCCATCAAAATCCTAAGTTAAATCGGATTAATCGGACGAAACACAAAAACCCCCAAATTCCCCAAAACTAGATTTCTAGGAAATCGATTCGATTCCCTCGATCAAAGGATGTTATAGGACGGATGATTGATGATATGAACCTCCAAACTTCATGTATATGTTGTTAAACAACATGGCTACAATCTTGGAACACGCCCAGCTGCGGAAGAGGAGAAGAAGAAGGTGCAAAATGGCAAGAAAAACGTCTGCGGGGACCTTTTATAGCCGACAGACTGACCGTGCCCGACATGACACGGTCGTGGCGCGCAGCTGGTCGGCGAGGACTCGACCGTGTCCCGCATGACACGGTCGCGGCGCCGAAGGGGACCTACCGATAGTGACCCGTCCGCGCCGGCAATGACTCGACCGTGTCCTGGAACACGGCCGGCTCTGGCGATCGCTTCGCTTATCCGAAGAGTTCGCTCGGCCGTGCGCACGACACGGTCGAGTCCTGAGGCGCCGCTTCCGCTTATCCGGACGAGTACGGCACGGCCGTGTCGGACGACACGGCCGAAGTTCGGCCGGCAGTGATCGCCAATAACGAGCGGGTGAGCTAAAACGACCATAACTCTCTCGTCCGACTCGATTGACTCACCGTTTGAACCATTGGAAAGCTAACTCGATGCTCTATAATATTGCAAAGATTTAGAATTTTTGGAGTTACCAAAAATTAATGGTGACTTTACAAAGTCGAACTCCCACGTGAAAAAGTCGATTAAGGACACGGAACTCAATAAAACGACACCGAAACGAACTCGGATGACAAAAAGTGCAGAATTAATCATTCTCGAAATGACGAAAGGTCATGAGCGAGTCGTCAAAACGAACTTCCTCCGAAAAAAGAAAATTACCGAAATTCAAAATTGCGGATATTACAGGTGGTGCCGGGTCATGCGGGCCATGGCCGAGAGTGCTCGGCCGATACTGGCCGATAGCGCACGCGAGTCCGGGAAGGCTAGCGCACGCTAGTTCCGGCCCAGTATATATATGACAGACCAGCCACTTTTACCTTCGTTTTTCATTTCCTTCCTTCTCCGTACGCGGCTGGCGATTCATGGGCGACGAAGCCATGTTGTTTAACAACAAATCCATGAAGTCCTTGAGTTCATAACATCAATCAATCATCCGTTATCATCCTTTGATCCAGCGAATCAAGGTAATCTTCCTTAGAACCCTAATTTCGTGAATTTGGGGGTTTTCGCATTTTTGTCCGATTCGTTCCATGTTTTTGATTAATTCATGATGGGTATGATTAATCTTGGTAGTATTCTTGTGTTTAACATCATTTAATCCATTGTTCTTCGTCGCATCGAAGTATATTTCTTGTTTTCCTTCGAATTGACTTTTTGGGGGATTTGTCCTCGATCTCGTTTTTCATCCGTTTTCGATGGATTGATTATGGTTAAATGATATTGTTAAACATATTCTATGGATTGTATATCCATATTTCAACTTGAAATTCCGTTTTCGGGTTTTGACGGGACGAATCGTGTTCTTGACCGTTTTGGGGGAAATCCTTGAACCTTCGTCATTTGTTCTTTGAATTCAGCGGCTTTGGGTCGTACTTTGGAATTCATTTTCGTTGTTATTGTTTTCGTTCGTAGTTCATTGTTGTGGATTGTCGTTCGGTGGAGTCGGCGAGTTCGTAGTCGGTTCGTGCCAACCTACTTCGGCCGATTCTCCGCGTTGTGGTCATTCGAGGCAAGTACCTTGTCCATACTTTTCTTGTTTCGTGGATATGATAATTGGTGATCGTCTTGGTTTGTTTGTTTGTTTGAAATGAGTTTTCAAAACATTTGGTTAGCCTCGTTAAAGGCCTCTTTCAAAACCGTGTGTGTTTTATGATTGGTGTGGTTCGTGAATAACTATGTGAATTCTATGTATATGCTTGGTGTTCATGTTGCACTTGGTATTGTATGTAGACGTATATTATTTCATTTCGGTGCGTTGTGGATTGACGTGGTGTTTTGCTAAGTGTTTGATGCCTCTGGGCGAATTGTTTGAATATCCTTGATGTGATATGTTATTTGTGTGAATGTGTGGATATGGTTGAAGGTCTACGGTGGCACATGGCATGTGATCATGTGGCCAGGATGCAACAAGTGATTGATCCAACCGTGAGAGCCTGAGATAATCTACGGTGGCACATGGCATGTGATCATGTGGCCAGGATGCAACAAGTGATTGATCCAACCGTGAGATGTGTGTGATTTGTTTCGCTAGCCAGCTCGGGAGGGTCCTTCGAGGCCTCAGGTGGGATGTCGGTGGTAGCGTCCCGATCCTAGGCGATGCGCGTGTGTGATTATGTTTCGTTGATTTTACGTCCGTTGAGGACACGTGATGTTGGGCTTTGACCCTGTAAATTGTTGGTGGTTTCCTATTTGCGAAAACAAAACATTTGGGCTGTGACCCTATTGATTTTTGGAAAGAGAAGGATTTTATAATCCTAAATTGTTTTCTATTAAAACTCTCGATGGCATTTTAAATTGTTTTGTAAATTGTTTCCCTTATTTGCGATCTTTCGGTTTTGGAAATGTTTACCCAAACTCTTGCCTCGGGAAGTACTTTTCTTTACGTTTGGATCTTTGAGGATTCCTGATTATTATTGTTCTTGGAACTTGTATTGTATGGCTCGTATTTTTGAACTTGTACTTGCACTAGCAAAACAGTGGAGTTTTGCTAACCCCCGAGTATTCGGGGGGTGGATGTCTATTTTTGCATTCAGGTTTTGGAGCATAGCACAGGGTCGGCACGAAGGATGATGAAAGATGAACGATACTAATCACACGAGGATCTGTTCACGCTGCTTTTGGTCTAGTTGTATTTTCTTTTCCACTGCAAGATCTTTCCCCAGTTACGGAGTTTATCAGATTTTGACCCCTGCGTGGGTATGTGTTTGGAATTGAGTTTTATGTTATTATTGAAAGACCAAGTCGGTCTACTGAGTCATTTTAGCCTTAAAGGCGAGGTTTAGATGTTTGATTTTAGTTATCAGCCTGGTAGATCCTCGAGGAGAGGGTCTACGGCGTGTAATATCCCTGAGCGGATTGGGGGTGTTACATAAGCTTGGAACCTCGGTATCAAAAAAAAAAATAAAAAAAAAGTGAAAGTGGTCAAACGGTGAGAAAAGAGAAACAAGGACAAAAAGTGAAAAGAAAAATAGAAAGAGAAAAAAGATAACCAAAAGAAAAAAAAAGCAAAAATTATAACAAAATTAAAAACAAAGACAGGAAAATGAAAAGGAGAAGAAAGAAAGAAATAAGGTGTTGGAGATAAAGAGAGAGAATAGCAAAAAAAAGTAGAGAGGAGTGGGAATGTAGTCATATAGACCTCTTACAATACAAATTATGTCATGCAACTTAATATTGTTAAATTCTAGCCAATTTCATGAATTGTAAACAATTTTGCCCTTACTAAAGGGTTAAATTTTTTTTTTTTCAATTTTTTACCCCATCCAAACACCAAAGTAATTCATTTATCATCTCAATTATCAAAAGTAATTCATTAATATTGTAAAAAGTAACGGAGTGGGAACAACCGTTCACTTTCTCTCTCTCTAAAAATTCTCTCTGCTTCTCCTAAAAATTAATCTCCGCCGCGCCTCCTCCATCTACTCTGCCACATGGCTTCCGACAGCGACCATGAGGAGCAACCCCGCGGAGAAGACAAAACACGTCCCTCTGATTCCGGCGACCAACAACACGAAGCCGCCGCCTCTGAACTCGAAGCCTCTGACGCTGCCGAGTCGGATTCAAGCAGTTATGCAGTAAGACAACGAAGAATAGAACCTGAACCCTCAAAGAAGAAGAAAAGAGAAGAAAAGAAAAAAAGGGAAGAAAATAGTAGAGGAAGAAGACTATGAAGCGATAGAAGAAAGTGATGTGACCGACGACGGAGAAGACAACGAGAAAGAAGAATCTGCATCCCAACAACCTCGTTGACCCCTCCCGTACGAGAAACCCTTGGTAAAATTTTGAATTTTTCTCAGATCTGTTACCCATGTTATGAAATTAGAATTTCGTATTGAATATTCGGTTACGATTTTATATTTTTTAACACATATGTACCGATTTGAAATTTCATATTGGAGATTTGGTATAGATGTTATAAATTTTCGTAATTCGTAACGTCATGTGATGCTTGTTTTGTTTCGTTGTGCGATTTAGTAACACTGTAAAATCTGTTGTTACGAATAGCTAGTGTTACGAATTTTGTAATACGTAAATAACTCTGCAATGTGAGAAGTTTATGTTAAATTACGAAGTTTGAATTTCGTAACACATTTGTGTCGATTTGATAATTTCGTATTGAATATTTGTTATACATGTTACAAAGTAACATGAACTTTGTATCGTCATGTGATGCTTGTTGTGTTTCTTTGTTAGACTGTAAATTCCGATGTTACGGTTTATAATTTCGTAACATTTATGAGTTGTATACCTTTTATATGTGTTATAAACCTGTTACGAAATTATCATTTCGTAATGTTGTTTACAATTTCGTAACATGGGTTACATGTTCTGAATTATTGATTTGGTTTTATTGTTTATTTATTGTAGAACAAATGAATATTTCAAAGAAAGAATTTGGCATACGAACACCACCATATCATGCTAACTGGTGGTGAGAACACAGTGAAGGATATACGGTCTGTGCTCGAATCATTCACCAAAAAATCAATCAAGCAATTGGGCGATTCATGAAGCTCCCCGACATTGTCTCGAGATCCGGCAAAGCTCTACATTGCATGATATCTCGCTAAGTGATACCGCAACCGGAAGTTGATGAAACATCCATGTGGTTCCAGGGGAAAGGGATAGTTCTACGGTTCTCAAGGGTTGAGTTTGCATTGATTACCGGCCTCCGATTTGGACCTACACCTGCCAATTTCCAGCCCTATATGGCCCACCAAATACCTAGAAATTCAGTCTTCACAAAGCTGCTTAGAAACAAAGAACTGCTGATTGCCTATATCTGAACAAAGTTCATCAACAAGAAATTCGAATTGAAAAAGGTGTAAGTGAAGGGTACCGAAGCCGACTACCTGAAAATGGCGAAGGTTCTCTTGGCTTGTCTTTATGTGATTGGACTTGATCCAAACAAGAATAAAGTTCCGGAATGGATGTGGGCTTTGGTCGAAGATGATGAGGCCTGGGAGGAGTTCCCGTAGGGGAGTTATGCTTATCATATACTGATTCAGCAAATTGACGCTGTCAAAAAGGGCATTCCCGGCCCCTACCATCTCAAAGGGAACACCATCGCATTCTTGGTAGGTTTCTGTGCAATTCGTATCAGTTTATCTTGTATCCCTGTTGCGAATTGACTAATTCAGTATATGTTGTTACCTCATTATGATTTAAGGATTTCCTAATAAATTGAGTTATTTTTTCCATTACGCAGTTAACAATTCGTATCAGTGACAAACTGCTACTAATATTAAATTTTATTTCAGGCTTGGATACATGAAGCAATACCGACTGTGGGGAGACTGATTGGAGGGCAGGACAACAAAGAATTTGTACCTCGTATGCTGAGGTATAAATATATGAGTTCAAATAGATTGCCGAGATTCAGCTCAAAGGTACAACTTCAATTATTGTTAACAAGCTGCTAATTTAGGTTTTATATCCATGTTACGAATTTCGTAGTTTGTATCGTTACTTGATGCATCTTGGGTTTTTTGGTGGATTGTAGTAACACTATTTATTCTGATGGTATGAATTTCCTTATTCGTAACATTTATTATGAATTTCGTAACAGGTGTTACGAATTAGGAAGTTCGTAACTAATTCTGCTGTTAGATCTGATTTTGAAGTTACAAAATTTAAATTTCGTAACACATGTTTTGGTTGCGATTTATTAACTTCATACCAATGTTAGTTGTTATGAATTTATTTTGATGTTGCGAATTTTCTAATTCGTAACAACTGTTACCAATTTTGTAACAGGTGTTACGAATTAGGCAATTCGTAACTACTTCTGCTGTTAGATGTGGTTTTAAAGTTACTAAATTAGAATTTCGTAGTTATGAATTTCCTAATTCCTAACACCCAACATATTTTTGCGTTACGATTTATTAATGTCGTAACAGTGTTACTTGTATTATGCATTACGAATTAATCAATTCGTAACAGTGCGTCAATTGTTTCAATCCATTATAATAGCATGATATGGTCTTTGTAGGAGCTGGTCGCCGAACTTAAGCCAACTGACAAGAAGAAGGAGACAAATTACTGGAAATATCTTGAGCAAGATCCTGAGAAGAAGCCATTTGCCTTTCAATATGATCCAAATGACAACATGAAGAAGAGGAAGCGGGGAATGGATGAAGACGAAGATGTTGCTGCTGACCCATTGCTGCTTCGGCTTCTACTGTTGCTGCTGTGAATCCTCCGCTACTCCCTTCCAACATACAATCTACTGAAGATCGGGACACTTTCCTGAAGGAGATAGGTGAATATGCTGGGAGTGTAGCAACAAAGAGAGCAAAAATAGAGGTTGAGGCTCTTCTCCGAACACAGCAAGAGCAAATGCTACAAGCCATTATCCAATGCCAAAAGGAGCAACATCAGCAACTTGTTGAAGTTGTGGGAGATTACATCTCAAAGAAGCTGCTGGAAGTCGAAGCACATAAAGGGGTCCAATGCACCGATCGCAAATGGCGACACCCGGCAAAGAGAGCGGCGACCACTCTTCCACAAATGGCGCAGCAGCCTCCCTCTCTTGCTCAAGAAATGCTACCCCCCAGTGGTGAAGGAACGATAGAAGGAGAATGCCAATAGAAGCAGCGGAGCCTACAACCCACCGAGCCGGAGTCCAAACAGGTATAAAAATGAAGATGAGTGTGGAATAAAAAACAATGATGTTTTATCTATTTTTTCTTAATTTATGGACAAATTGTGTTGGTTTATTTTCGGTTGAAACAATTTGTACGATTAATAATTCGTATCATGGTTATATTTTTTTCATGTATTCATGTCATTTCATCATTTGGTGTCGATATGCGTTAGAATCTCATAATTAAATGCGAATGGTACGATATTTATAGTTCGTACCATAGTTACTTTATTTTCATGATACGAATTATAGTAATGCGTACCATTCGTATATAAAATATTCACATTCGAGACAACGTACTGTTGACACGAATTAGATAAATTATAACAGCATAACTTCAAACTGACGATACGAATTTAATAAATCGTAACAGTTGTTGTTGCTACAATCTTATACAAGTACGAACGATGTGATATTTATAGTTTGTACCATAGTTACTTTATTTTCATGATACGAATTATAGTAACGCGTACCATTCGCACATAAAATCTTCACATTCGAGACAACGTACCGTTGATACTCATTAGATAAATTTTAATAGCATAACTTCAAACCGACATTACGAATTTGAAAAATAGTGGCAGCTTTTGTTGCTACAATCTTATACAAGTACGAATGGTACAATATTCATAGTTCGTACCGTAGTCACTTTATTTTCATGATACGAATTATAGTAATGCGTACCATTCATACATAAAATCTTCACATTTGCGACAATGCACCGTTGATATGAATTAGATAAATCGTAACAGCGTACCTTTAAACCGACGATACGAATTTGATAAATCGTAATAGCATTACATAGTTACAAATCTCCCAGGCCCATGCTGAAGAGAGTGAGCTTTTCGAACCGATGAACACGCAGATCAATGCCATATTCGACAACATGTGGGAACTAGGTAATCTAATACCACCGAAATTCGATATATTGTCCGCTCCAACAGACATCCATCCAGTAATATGCAAGGCCGAACCATTTCGTCAAGCTCCTCCAACATTGCCTGCTCCTACAGTGCACGCTCCATCAAGCACCACTACATCAAAGAATGTTGCAACTGAAAGTGGAATTCCCAAGGTGATCTTGAATGTGAGGCCCGTGACAAGAAGATATTCAGCTGTCATACATAGGAGTCCATTCCTTCGCAACGACCATGGAGTGTACATTACTACAAAACATAAATTTAACATCGGGTTTTTTGGACATTTAACATCAGTTTTGAAACCGATGTTAAATGTCGTGATGTTAAAATTAACATCAGTTTCTAACAACCGATGTTAAACTTCAATTTTAACATCGATTGTTATAACAACCGATGTTGATTTTAACGTCGCGACATTTAACATCGGTTCAGGGACAATCGATGTTAAATTTCGCGATTTTAAAATTTTATCGGACCGAGGCAACCCAACTAGCCAACCCATCCCCACCCAGACACTTCCCCAACCACCCGCACCAGCCTCCTGCACTAACCCCCACCAACCTATAACAAATACCATTAAATTTCATTGTTGGTGGGTTTCAAACTCACCACCTCTTGCTTGTGGAAGTGTGATATTACCACTCCGCTAGATGAACTTCTTGTATATTTTTTGTTATGTGTTATATTTATATACTATATCCATTTATAAATTTATATAAATATAAGATAATTATATATATATATATATTAAAAAATCGAAACTTTATTTTTTAAAAAAAATCGAGAATAGTAGTATTAAAAATCGGATGTTTTTATTTAAAGTTCGAAAATAAAAAATAAAAAAATTAAATAATTTGACCTGATTTATAATTAATATTTAATCTGTTTTTTTATTTTTACATTTTTTTTTAAAAAAATAAAATATTTTTTTTATGAAAAGTAAAAAAATTACAAAAACAAAAACTAGTAGGTTTTTAAAAATATATATAATAATTCGGTTTTTATTTATTTATGAAAAATAATATTGCACTTTTTTTCAAAAACTTTAAATAAAAACTTTCAATTTTTATTTTCTATTTTCGAACTTTAAATAAAAACATCCGATTTTTAATTTTTATTTTCGAACTAATGTTTATTTTTTATTTTTGAACTTTAAATAAAAACTTCCAATTTTTACTTTTTATTTTTGAACAATAAATATACAAATCCAATTTTTCATATTAATATTCCATATTTTTTAAAAAAATAAAGTTTCTATTTTTTAAAAAAAATCAATTTTTTTTTTAAAAAAAATTAACATCGGTGATAGAAAAACCCGATGTTAAATTAAAAATTAACATTGTTTAACATCGGTTTTTATTATAACCGATGTTAAATTTTAAAAAAAATCTGGATTTTTTTAAAAAAATCAAAGCTTTATTTAAAAATTAACATCGATTTTTCTAAACCGATGTGGAATGGATTAACTTAACATCAATTTTCTTAAAAAATGATGTTAATTGTTAATTTAACATCGATTTTTAGCAGAACCGATGTTAATTTATTTTAAAATTTTCAATTATGCCACCGCGTCTTTTTTAAAATCGATTTTCACAAAAACGATGTTAAACGTGCAAGGTTGAATGTCTTTTTTATAGTAATGGTAAGTTGGCTTATTAAATCTTTAATCTATTAACGAGAATAATGCAAATTGTTTCCTGAATATGTTAAAAATAACAGGAGGAATGTTGGAGTTCTTTATGGTATGGAGAAAGATTTCTTCCAACATATCTTGCATGCAAATAAACAGCTCGACGCGGATCACATTGAAACTTACCTAGATATACTCACTTCGGATCCAACCCTTGCAGGAATCAAACATATTCACTCCAATATTGCGATCACATCATGTTACTTCATGGTAACTGCCTTGTTGTCTGTGTTAACCTTGATACGAAATTATCAATTCGCAACATGTGTTTCTGATTTATTAGTAGGAATTCGTAACATGATTTTGTTAACTAATTTTCTGATTTGTTACTAGGAAACTGTTGATGATGTGTTCGAAGAAATGCATACGGATAGGAAACAATTCGATGAGCCGTTTAATCACAAATTGTTTGACAATAAAATTGAAGAGGTTGTTCCAGTAGAGATGATGGAAAGGTTGTGTTTATTTGCTGAGGGTACATTGCCTAATTGGGGCCCGAACATGAAGCAATGGATCAATTGCGAAAAGGTAAAACTAAAACTATTACAATTTTTTTTCGTATCAACATGACTGTTTCCCTATTACGATTATATGAATTCGTATCACTTTGTCATGATTCTATGTTACGAATTTATGATTTCGTATCACTTTGTCATGATTTCATGTTACGATTTTATGAATTCAGATCAGTTTATCATGATTCGATGTTACGAATTCAACATTTCGTATCAAACGTGTCATGATTACATGTTACGAATTTATGATTTCGTCTCACTATGGCTTGTAGGTCGTAGCCATTTGCAACTACAAAGAACACTGGGGCACGCTCCTAATGGATCTCAAATAGCAAAAATTGGTGCTATATGATTCATTTCAGTGGATATTCGAGGATCACCACATCACAAATAGGAAGGGCATCTTCCTACCCATTGCAAGGCTACTCCCTCAGATATTGAAGGAAATCGGATACTTCCAGCATCATCGCATCATGAAACCGATTCTAACACAGTGGGAGTTGACTTTACCACCTAAGACAAAGAATCATTTCAAACAACAAGGTGATGTGCAATGGTGGCTCTATGCATTGAAGTACGTGGAGCAGATCCTGTCGAGTACCCCGCTGCCCAAAAACTTGAAAAAACAGCAGGACACCCATAATTATCGTGACCACGTTGCGAGAACTATATATGCTCACAACACCGATGAACACATTCCCATGGTGTTGGAATGTAATCCTTGAAACAATATTTCTATGGCCTGTTTTGTAAGAGTTACACATTATTAGATGTTACTCTCTTACGAAATTCATATTTCGTATCTTTTTTTATAAGAGTTATAATTTCGTAATAAATAATTCATAACCAGCCAGTTATAAATCACAAATTATTAGATGTTACTCTGTTACCATATTGTAATTTCGTAACATAGCCAAATATGTTGTGAATGTTACGAAAATGTCATTCCATAATATGTATATAACTTTCGAAATATATTACTCCATTACAAAATTAATTTTTCGTAAGAGACCACAACGAAAACCCAAAAAAATACAATAAAAAATACAATTTCTTCAAAAATACCAACAGTCAACATACATAAACCATAAAAACGATCAACCAAATCTATTCGGGTCTTCACACGTTAAACGAGTATGCCCCTCTACGCTGCAGATCCCGCATTTACTCCTTTTCCGAATCTTTGGTTGATTGCTACTCACTTCCTCTTCCCTAGTAATCACCTCTAAACCGAAGTACATGTGTTTTGGTAATGACCTTTTTGATGACATCACGAGCCCACACGATTTCCAAACTGAATCCACTTCCCATGTGGTCGACCAGCTTGCCTAGGGTTAGGAGGGGTACCAACAACCCTTGAGGCAACGTAATCAGGTGCAAGCCATTCATCTTGATCCGGTATCGGCATCACTTCACCAGCATAATTTTCAAGCCACATCTGAGTCGAGTAATAATGATGCACATATGACACTGGAGATTGTCTGGCGAAACTGCAAAAACAACAAACATACAAGAAAATAATAAGATAACAACAAACACAATATATTGTAGTTACGAAATGTTAAATTCATAAATAGTAACACCAGTCAATATGGTAACACAGATATATGATGTAATGTCATAGATTTTCATTCCGACCATTTTGGAATTGTCCGGATATTTCTCGGTTGCCGAGTGTCAGTATTATTTTTCCCTATCATTGATTTTGTGTTTATATTGTAATATCCGCAATTTCGAATTTCGGTAATTTTCTTTTTCGGCGGAAGTCCGTTTTGACGACTCTTTCATGACCGTTTCGTCATTTTGAGAATGATTAATTCTGCACTTTTTGTCATCCGAGTTCGTTTCGGTGTCGTTTTGTTGAGTTCCGTGTCCTTAATCGACTTTTTCACGTGGGAGTTCGACTTTGTAAAGTCACCATTAATTCTTGGAAACTCCAAAAATTCTGAATCTTTGCAAGATTATAGAGCATCAAGTTAGATTTCCAGTGGTTCAAACGGTGAGTCAATCGGAGTCCAGACAAAGGAGTTATGGTCGAAATAGCCAAGACTACACGATGTGCCTTTTTCGTGTTGGAGTGGACTGTACCGTGTGCCGCGGCACACTTCAGCTGTGCCGCGGCACTAAGCTGATTCCTGGGCGTTTTTTGTGACCCTGGGCCGCGGCACACTTGTCCTGTGCCGCGGCACACGGGCTTTTTCTGCGTTTTTGAGCAGATTTTCGAGGAGAAACATTCATTTTCTCCTCTCCTCTTCCTCCTACCCTTCTAGGCGATTTCAAGGGCGATTTTGGGCGATTTGAGTGCTCCCAAACTTGTAGAGATCATCCACCTCAAGTCTTGTTGTAGATTTTCGACCTCTACTTGAATCATTCATCCAAATCAAGGTATTTTGGCTTGAACCCTTGTTTTTGTAGATTTGGGGATTTTGCTTTTTGATTTCGATTCCAATCCGTTTTTAATCAATTAATTGTTGTATAAACGTTGTTTTGAACTTGTTATACGGATTGGATACTCGTATCTTTGGTTCGTTCAACCCGAGGGGTGATTTCTTTGTTCTTGAAGGGTCTTGAACATTTAATGTTCGATTAAATGTTCGAATGAGTTCCCTTTGATAGTTTGTTGGGATTTCCGTTGTTTTCGGCCTTGATTCTCGTCGTAATCATGTTTTATTATTCCTTACGGAGGATTATAGGTGCTCGATGATTCCGATGTTGAATCCCGTTGGTGATTGATGATTCATGTGGTGTTTTCCCGTAGTAATTTCGGTGTTATCGCGTTCTAGATAGTGTTCGGGAATTTGAGGGCTACCCGGCCGTATCCGTTCACTTTTCCATTGCTCGTGATATCGAGGCAAGTACCTTGCCCATACTTTTCTTATTTTGTGGATATGATGATCGGTGATCGTATTAGTGTGTTTGTTTGGTTGTTTGAAACGAAATTTCAAAAGATTTCGGTTTGGCCTCGTTAAAGGCTTTCTTTCAAATGCGTGTGCGTATTGTGAACGGCGTGTTTTGGGAATTGATTATGATTTGATTATTTTGAACGTTGAAGGAATTGATGATGATACTCCTATTGTTTAAAGTTATGGAATCGTGTATTCCGTATTTAATCTTGTTATTGTGTTTTGAAGAGTTTGATAATGGTGTCGAGTTAATGGCCATCTCTAGTGAGTATTCTTAATGAACTTACATTCTTAGCATATTAGTATTGCATGAGTAACATGTGTGTGTGTATGCTCACTATGGGTTAGATCCGACGGGGTCTCGGTAGGGGTCCACGGAGGGGTGGATCCGCGAGCTTGCTTTTAACCACTACGGGTTAGATCCGACGGGGTCTCGGTAGGGATCCACGGAGGGGTGGGTCCGCGGTTAATTGTGGTGTATTTTGCAAATGTGATTTGATAATGGCATTTCCGGAAATGAGTGCTTTTGAACGGTTTTCATGATTGCATGCATCGACTAAGTGTGTAAGAGGTAAGTTGTTCGTTTGGCTTACTTGGCTAGGATGGCACTAGAGTATTTTGTTGTTTGTGTTAAATCCTTTATTTGTGGATTTTGATGTTGGGAGACGAACCTTGTGGTCGTTCTTGTCTACTGTGAGTTGATGAGATTTGGGGCTTAAATCCCAATGGTCTTGTAAAAGTCATTTTACAGATTTGGGGCTAAAATCCCAACGGTTTGGGAAAGGTCGTTTTTCGGAAAGTAAACCTTTGGGGCGGTGACCCCTTTCGTATTTTGGGTTTTTGAAAAGTAGGATTTGATAATCCTAAATCATTTTCTATTAAAACTCCCGATGGTATTTCAAATCATTTTATAGATTGTTTCCCTTGATATTTTGATCTTGAAATTTTGGGAAGTCTTTACTCAAACTCTCGCCTCGGGAAGTGTTCATCTTGTTGTATTTGAACCTTTGAGGATTCCGAATTATTATCGTTCGTGGAATGTGAATTGTATGGCTCGTATTTGCACTTTGTTCTTGCACTAGCAAAACAATGGAGTTTTGCTAACCCCCGAGTATTCGGGGGGTGGATGTCTATTTTTGCATTCAGGTTTTGGAGCATAACACAGGGACGGCACGAAGGATGATGAAAGATGATCGATACTAATCACATGAGGAACCGTATATTGTTTATTGGTTCAGTTGTACTTTATTTTCCGCTGCTATACTTTTCCCATTGTACGGGTGTGGTTGTATTTTGACCCCTGCGTGGGCATGATTTGTATTTGAGTTGTATGTATTTATTTAAAGACCAAATCGGTCTACTGAGTCATTTTAGCCTTAAGGGCATGTTTGAGTTGTTATATGTTGTTACCAGCCTGGTAGATCCTTGAGGAAGGGTTCTACGGCATGTAATATCCGTGAGCGGATTGGGGGTGTTACATAAATATTATCAGAGCTTAGGTTGAGGAAACCTAGGCTGTCGGGTGAAGTCGTGTTGTTTGAGTCTTGTTTCGTCGGATTTTATCTGATTGAGTCGTGTCGCGACGCGTCGTTTGAGTTTGTTGGTCGTGATTAGTATCGTGGGGCGATCATCATCTTCGTGCGACCTGTGGAAGTAAGTCTCCCTTCTTGGTGTTGTGCCTCGTGTGACACGAGCTATTTTATGATTATTTGTTAAGTGATGGAATCCTTATGTGGATTTTGATTTCACGATATGTATTTAATCGACTCTCGTATTTGATTTATACGAGGAGTGTCGTCGCTTGTGATGTCTTTTCATTGTTGTTTTTGTCCGTTGCTGATGATTTTCGAATCGATTTGCACGTTTTACAAGTTCTCTTGTGGAAGCTTTGTGCTTATACACGTTCGACTTGTTCACTAGCCAGTGCGGTAGGGTCTTTAGAGGCCTCGAATGGGGCCAGTGTTTTGTTCTGAATGTGGTTATTTGACTCTAATATTTTGTTCTTATGAGGAGTAGTGTTGCTGGATTGTGCATGTTGAACTGTATTTCTTTTATCCGCTGCATGAGTTCTTTTGTAATGACTTTCGGTATTTTACCGACCGAGTTTTATTTCGATAACCGATTCCCTTAACCGAGTTTTTGGCATTATGGCCTTGATCGCTTTGGCGAAATTCTTATGACGGTATTTAGTATTTTGTAAATGGCTTTCGTGATTTTTTGAAATATTACCGTCATCGGCCTTTTTGGCGTTTTTGTAAATGGTTTTTAGCCTGGTGAGTTCCGGCGCGGGACCCACGGTGCTATAATATTTTGTGTAATTACCTGAAATTTTTGGGCATTCTAGCCCATTGAATTATCTTTGAAAACTTGAGTATCTTAGAAAATAAATTTCGAGACGTACTTTTAAAATGAATTATTTTCTCGCAGTACTTTCAAGGTGCCTTCTAGTGCCGCAATATGTTTCAAAATTACTCCAATTGAGGACCAAAATGTTTTGAGATATTTTCAATGTTTTAGAAACACTTTTATTTAGACCCGAAGGTCGAATATTCTGAAAGCTTTTCACTAAAAGAAAGTGTCCTCATTTTTACCAAATGTGAAATGGTTCTCCAAAGTCTCGATAACAATGTTTCACGTTTGTACTTTTTGAAGGGTGATACTCAAGATCAACCGGTGTTCTTCTAAATTATTTTCAAAATGAGGTTTTCGTTTTTTTTAAAAACCTATCCATTCCCGTTTGAGGGCTGGGTATGTATGTATGATGTTCGCGTTGTCATTATGATGTTTACTCCCGAGTATGATCGAATTGGCGGTGTGAGCGTTGAGTTGCTTTCCACACATTTGTTGTGCTAGCCCCCTGTGAGAGGTGGGATGTTGGTGTTGAATGTTGTCGTCTCGTGGTGATTTCTGCGTTGTCGCGCATGTGCGAGCTGTTAGAGCTTAGGTTGGTATGACCGTGTGCATCGGTGATGGTTCCGTTATGTGTCGGTTGTTTAATGTCTTGTTACCTTGCTCCCGTTTTTGTGAATTTCGTGGACGAGGTCGGAGGTAATGCCCGTACTATTTTGACTTCTATATTTTCTCTTTCTCCATTCTTTCGACTCGCTCGTATTCGTTGATACTTTCTGAACTTGTTCTGTATTTCGGTTTCATCGTCCGAACGAACTGTGATCTTGTTGTGGGTTGATCTGGTTATCACTGTGATTTTTTTCGAGTTCGGTTCGATTCTTGTGAACCTTGTTCGGAAGTGACATCATCTAGTTCTATTAGTTCTTTTATTCGAAGTGGATCGGATTTGGGACTCTTGTGTTTTCGAATTTGTCGACTCATCATGTTCGTTGACATTTTTGAGCTTGTCCTGCCCCTTGCTTTTGTTGATCGAACGAGTGTGGTATTGTTTCGGAATAGCTCGTTTGTCGTTGTGACTTTTCAATTTCTATTCCCTGTCATGTGGATCTTATGTGAATGCATATGTTGTTGTTTTCACCGGATCATATATTGTCTCGAGTCGAGATGTGAACCTTGGAGTTGTTGTTTGAATTTTATTGTTCTTCGTGATTCGAACATGATTGTTCGCTTTTTGTTGTCTCGACCGTTGTGGTTCGGTCGTTTGTTTGTTCAGTTTTTGTCCTCGTTTCGTGATCGTTGAGCATTCAGGCTCCTTCCTAATTCCCTTAAGTTTGGGAAATTAGTCTCGTTTTCGATCTTCCAACCCTTGGGCGGTGGAATTCCATATTTGTTCAGCGATTGGCTCGCGTTTTGATTGATGTACCGTTGGGTTGGTCAATCGTATTGATTTTCGTTCGTTGTGTTTTGTGATTGTTCGGATAATTGACTTGATTGTATTATCCATTTGATGACGCTTGTCACTTGTTGGTTCTATTATATCCTTAACGGCGACGTTGTGTTGATCGTCGTGGAGCGTGTTTTCACGCCGTATATTCCTTGCGTTGCTTGTAACGTTTCGCCGATGGGCATAAGTTACGAGTTTCCTTGCATATCTCGTTGAGTTTTCCTGGCGGGATATTGCTTCTCCCTACTTGTTTTAAGTTTCGGGACGAAACTTCTTTTAAGGAGGGTAGAATGTAATATCCGCAATTTCGAATTTCGGTAATTTTCTTTTTTGGCGGAAGTCCATTTTGACGACTCGCTCATGACCGTTTCGTCATTTCGAGAATGATTAATTCTGCACTTTTTGTCATCCGAGTTCGTTTCGGTGTCGTTTTGTTGAGTTCTGTGTCCTTAATCGACTTTTTCACGTGGGAGTTCGACTTTGTAAAGTCACCATTAATTCTTGGAAACTCCAAAAATTCTGAATATATGCAACATTATAGAGCATCAAGTTATCTTTCCAATGGTTCAAACGGTGAGTCAATCGGAGTCCAGACGAAGGAGTTATGGTCGAAATAGCCAAGACTACACGATGTGCCTTTTTCGTGTTGGAGTGGTCTGTACCGTGTGCCGCGGCACACTTCAGCTGTGCCGCGGCACTAAGCTGATTCCTGGGCGTTTTTTGTGGCCCTGGGCCGCGGCACACTTGTCCTGTGCCGCGGCACACGGGCTTTTTCTTAGTTTTTGAGCAGATTTTCGAGGAGAAACATTCATTTTCTCCTCTCCTCTTCCTCCTACCCTTCTAGGCGATTTCAAGGGCGATTTTTGGTGATTTGAGTGCTCCCAAACTTGTAGAGATCATCCACCTCAAGTCTTGTTGTAGATTTTCGACCTCTACTTGAATCATTCATCCAAATCAAGGTATTTTGGCTTGAACCCTTGTTTTTGTAGATTTGGGGATTTTGCTTTTTGATTTCGATTCCAATCCGTTTTTAATCAATTAATTGTTGTATAAACGTTGTTTTGAACTTGTTCTACGGATTGGATACTCGTATCTTTGGTTCGTTCAACCCGAAGGGTGATTTCTTTGTTCTTGAAGGGTCTTGAACATTTAATGTTCGATTAAATGTTCGAATGAGTTCCCTTTGATAGTTTGTTGGGATTTCCGTTGTTTTCGGCCTTGATTCTCGTCGTAATCATGTTTTATTATTTCATACAGAGGATTATAGGTGCTCGATGATTCCGATGTTGAATCCCGTTGGTGATTGATGATTCATGTGGTGTTTTCCCGTAGTAATTTCGGTGCTATCGCGTTCTAGATAGTGTTCGGGAATTTGAGGGCTACCCGGCCGTATCCGTTCACTTTTCCATTGCTCGTGATATCGAGGCAAGTACCTTGCCCATACTTTTCTTATTTTGTGGATATGATGATCGGTGATCGTATTAGTGTGTTTGTTTGGTTGTTTGAAACGAAGTTTCAAAAGATTTCGGTTTGGCCTCGTTAAAGGCTTTCTTTCAAATGCGTGTGCGTTTTGTGAACGGCGTGTTTTGGGAATTGATTATGATTTGATTATTTTGAACGTTGAAGGATTTTATGATGATACTCCTATTGTTTAAAGTTATGGAATCGTGTATTCCGTATTTAATCTTGTTATTGTGTTTTGAAGAGTTTGATAATGGTGTCGAGTTAATGGCCATCTCTAGTGAGTATTCTTAATGAACTTACATTCTTAGCATATTAGTATTGCATGAGTAATGTGTGTGTGTGTGTATGCTCACTATGGGTTAGATCCGACGGGGTCTCGGTAGGGGTCCACGGAGGGGTGGATCCGCGAGCTTGCTTTTAACCACTACGGGTTAGATCCGACGGGGTCTCGGTAGGGATCCACGGAGGGGTGGGTCCGCGGTTAATTGTGGTGCATTTTGCAAATGTGATTTGATAATGGCATTTCCGGAAATGAGTGCTTTTGAACGGTTTTCATGATTGCATGCATCGACTAAGTGTGTAAGAGGTAAGTTGTTCGTTTGGTTTACTTGGCTAGGATGGCACTAGAGTATTTTGTTGTTTGTGTTAAATCCTTTATTTGTGGATTTTGATGTTGGGAGACGAACCTTGTGGTCGTTCTTGTGTACTGTGAGTTTATGAGATTTGGGGCTAAAATCCCAATGGTCTTGTAACAGTCATTTTACAGATTTGGGGCTAAAATCCCAATGGTTTGGTAAAGGTCGTTTTTCGGAAAGTAAACCTTTGGGGCGGTGACCCCTTTCGTATTTTGGGTTTTTGAAAAGTAGGATTTGATAATCCTAAATCATTTTCTATTAAAACTCCCGATGGTATTTCAAATCATTTTATAGATTGTTTCCCTTGATATTTTGATCTTGAAATTTTGGGAAGTCTTTACTCAAACTCTCGCCTCGGGAAGTGTTCATCTTGTTGTATTTGAACCTTTGAGGATTCCGAATTATTATCGTTCGTGGAATGTGAATTGTATGGCTCGTATTTGCACTTTGTTCTTGCACTAGCAAAACAGTGGAGTTTTGCTAACCCCCGAGTATTCGGGGGGTGGATGTCTATTTTTGCATTCAGGTTTTGGAGCATAACACAGGGACGGCACGAAGGATGATGAAAGATGATCGATACTAATCACATGAGGAACCGTATATTGTTTATTGGTTCAGTTGTACTTTATTTTCCGCTGCTATACTTTTCCCATTGTACGGGTATGGTTGTATTTTGACCCCTGCATGGGCATGATTTGTATTTGAGTTGTATGTATTTATTGAAAGACCAAATCGGTCTACTGAGTCATTTTAGCCTTAAGGGCATGGTTGAGTTGTTATATGTTGTTACCAGCCTGGTAGATCCTTGAGGAAGGGTTCTACGGCGTGTAATATCCCTGAGCGGATTGGGGGTGTTACATATATGGTCTCGTATAATTATTTATTGCATGATGTTTTCATGTCGGATCGTTGGTGTTGTCCGTGAGCATTTTGTTGAGTTCATTTCGTGTGTTTGCGGAAATCAAGTTGCCGGGTCATAGCGGTTGGACACCGGCCGGACAGTTGCGGCAGGAACCAACAGGGCGGCTGGGCACTGGCCGGACAGTTGCGGCAGGGACCGGCATAGCACATGCTACTGTTGTAAGGGAACGCGCGTTAATCAGCAGGCATAGCGCATGCTATCGGCCGACCAGCATACGTTACCTGGCCGAGCAGTGTAGTCCAAAGAGTTCTGGATAGGTCGGCTAGTGCACGCAAGTGTCCGCGCAGCGCGTGCTATCGCGGTCGGACAGGAAGGTTCTGGACGGCAGGACACGTCGACTGGTTAAGTCAATACGGGCCCCGACTGAAGGTTCTCGGCCGAGACTACCCGTTAGCGCACGCTACTCGTGTAACACCCCCAAGTTATTCAGGGTATATTACAGCGCCGTGAGCCCCACCGTGGAACCCACAAGGCTAAACATACGCGGAACTATAGATTTTTGACCGAGAAGGTCTACATACAATGGAATGAAGAATAATACAAAGGGTATTCAAAACATAACCAATCTATCCAAAGACATCACAACACAAATCAATACCTCGGAAAACACACGCCGGAACATCAATGAAAATGGAAAACAATACTCGAGTATTCAATAACCATTCCAGTACAACAACACTGAATGGAGAACTCAAAACATAACCGGAGGAAAGACACAGTATCACACTTGCCCAACATCTTCATGCCGACCCGATACCTACCTGTCCGCTCTCCTGGAACCTGAAATACATAAAAAGTATTTCCCCCATAAAGGGGTTAGTCGTCGAATAGCTAGTGCAAGTATATCAAGTATGAAACACAATACTCCTCACAATAAAGTAAATGTAACCGTCAATTCATCTATCCAAGATTAGTATTCCAGAATAACTAAATCTCATGGCATCACATCAATACATATATGAATACCGTGGAACCGCACCAGAGGCTACGGAACCCTCAGGGGACCCGTCGCCCCGCCCCAGAGTGGATAGAAATAATCATGCCATTAATATTTCATACTTTCAAAGTCGAGAACGCACATTCATCAATATATACTTGCCTTGAATAGTTGACGACGCAACGAACGGAAAGGAAAGTCACCGACGAATGCTACGAACTCACGAAAAAGAACCTAACGATTCGAAGAGTACAATCACAACCAATTCTAAACGAATATGGAATTGGAATACACCCGGAAACCCGCCTACGATTCATGTATATTCGTATAAAAACGACAACGAGGGCGGACCACAACCAAACCCTCTAGAATCCGAAAAAACTACGAAATATACCATGAATCCGTAGGGAAACTAAGAATACCAACAAGATTAATCATATTCATCATGAATTAATCAACAAAACGGAATGAATCGGACAAAAATGTGAAAACCCCCAAATCTCCCCAAAAGTAGGGTTCTAAAGATCTAACCTTGATTCACTGGATCGAAGGATGTTATAGGATGATTGATCAGTGATAGAAACTCATAAACCTCATGGATTTGTTGTTTAACAATATGGCTTCACCTCCTCCGAAGCTCCAGCCGCGGACCGAAGAGAAAGGAAATGAAAAATGAGTGAAAAAGTGGCTGCTCTGTCATTTATATACTGGGCCGGAACTAGCGTGCGCTAGCCTTCCCGGACTAGCGTGCGCTATCGGCCAAGATCGCCCAAAGACTCAGCCAGTCCCGCACGACCCGGAACCACCGACCACCCCGCGACCATGACTGTCCGCTCGAGCCTCGCTAGCGTGCGCGCTACGGAAGCTCACGCGCTAGCCGACCTGTCCAGTAATCTCTGGACTAAAAAGCTCGCCCAGGTAACGTACGCTAGTCGGCCGACAGCATGCGCTACCCCTGCCGGTTAGCGTGCGCCACGACCGACAGTAGCGTGCGCTACCTGCCGATCCTATCCGAGTCCAGAACCTCAGAACCCCTCTGGCCAGACCCGATAGCATACGCTGGGCTGAATTGACAGTGCGCGCTACACTGCCGAGCTAGCGCGCGCAGCCTCCCGGCCGTAGCGCGTGCTACGCCGGTTCCTGTCGTGCCTGCTCGGCCAGTGCCCAGCACTTCCGACAGTGCCGCACCGGTCCGGCCAGCTGCTCGGCCGCCATGACCCGACGACTCGATTTTCCGAAAACGTACGGAACGAACACGACGAAAAGCTCGTGGACAACATCAACGACCCGAAATGAAAACATAATACGATAATTAATCATACGCGACCAAGAAAAGAGTCGAGACAGCAAGTACAGATACGGATACCCATAACTTTGGATAAATTACAAAATGGCCCAAAACGCCCGAGAATCACGATACATGATCGAATAACCAAACCGAAGTTCACAACACGTATAACAAAGTTAAACGGACTTACGGCAAACTCGAAACAGCAGTTTTGAACGAGATTCGCAAGAATCGAACTCAAGTGCGGAAAAGTCGCTAAAAAGTACGGAACTCAACAAAACGACACCGAAACGAACTCGGATGTCAAAAAGTGTAGAATTAATCATTCTCAGGATGACGAAACGGTCCCAAGCGAGTCGTCAAAACAGACTTTTTCCGAAAAGAAAATTACCGGAAATCGAATTTGGGGATATTACAACTCGGAACCCGTAGCGCATGCTATTGCGCATATCTATAAACATGATTGAGCAGTCATATTTTCACTCGTTTTTCATTTCCTTTCTTTTTTTTACGCGGCTGGAGTTTTGGAGGAGTCGAATGGATGTTGTTAAATAATGAATCCACGAAGTTCTAGATTTCATATCATCGATTAATCATTCTAAAACATCCTTTGATCAAGCGAATTTAGGGTATGTTTTCCTAAAACCTTAAGTTTGTGAAAATTGGGGATTTTACTTGATCTTCTCCGATTAGCCTGTAATAACTTAGATTTGTGGCGGATCGATGATTATTAAGATGCATTCTATCATTTCCCTTGTTGTTCCATGATTGGATTGTCTAGGATTCGTCGATTTGTTGAATTTCTAGTCGACACCTTGAACGTGTCCGATAAAAGGTCTTAGAGGGGGGATTCGGGTGTTATGCGACGATTATTCCTCGTACGATCGTTGATTTATTGATGATATGTCTTAGGAATGAAATCCTTGTGAAGAACTCGAGTCAGAACCCTTCCGTTCGTTGTCTTCTTTAGGGTCTGAGGCTTCCCAGTTGAACCGTGTTCTTCGGAGTGTTCGGTATCGGTTATTGAGGCAAGTATTCTATTTATACGAATTGTGTCTTGTGAATGAGTTTATATATTGTATTTCCGATGATTTGGTTTATCTTCGTGGATATGATTCGTTTGACTTGATTATTCGAATGTTTGTTGGTATTAATGATATTCTTGCTTGTTTAACCTTGTGAAGTTGTGTTGGTCATGTTTGTTGCGTGATTTGTGTTGGGCTTGATTGCTTGGGTTTGTGGTATGGTGATGATTATAATTATAGTGTTGGATTCACTACACATTTGGTCATGTAAATTTGGTGTATGATCGATATTCGAATATGTTTGTTTTAAGGTGTGTTGTTCGTGGTGATGTGTTGCGTTGTTTGGTATGTGTTCGGAAATGCAAGTGTGTATGGTCCAAGTGTTAAGAGTATGCCCTCGAATGCCACTCAGAGGTTGTTGAGTGAGGGCATTGTACTTGTAATTATGTAAATTATTAATATAAGGCAATGGATGTTTCTTTATTTACTGGTAGTTACTAGCATTCCTAACTCATAAATATACATATAGAAACTAGTCTGTGTATTTGAGAGCAAAACGTTTCATTCCTTATTGGATAAGGGGGTCGGCACTGGAAAGGTTTATAGCTCGAATACTTAATCGTTCGCAAGTCGATGAAACTTGACTGGGCGTTAAGTTTATGTGAAGACTTGTATGACGTGTTCTTTGACATGGAGAGTGCCTGTCGAACACTAATGGTTAGTGGGACCACACGTTATAGGTATGCTAATTGGATTAGTATACTCGAACCAACTCACCCTCGATTCGTCACACGGATTTCACTCCGGCATAGTCAATGACGGAATCGAAAGGTTGTGATAGGTATTCGTGAACCTTCTACTTGAGGATTTAGTAGGGATGTGCTTGTGACGTCAAGATTTTCATTAGAGTGGTTCGACCCTATACACCGGGAGGTGGGGGTCAACCTCGACGTACATCTTGACGGGCAAGTAGCAGGTCCTACTAAATACCAAGATAGAATTCTTTCCCCCGTTAGTGAGCGGGTTATATGTCCTATGCGGTTATTGGTAGATGAGATCAAAAGTCTTTGGCCAAAGCATTGGAGCTAGTTGTATTGAATACACGAGAGCTCAATGATCTCAATTTGCATTAACGAATGCATAGTGTCAAGTACAGATAGGGTTTGACTGACCGTGACCCTATAACTTGATCGGGACATGTGAAAGAAGGGTTTATACGTATACTGGTATTTACGACAGAATGGTTCTTGAATGATCCCAATCATTCGTTCTCAGTTGGGGTACAATGTAGGCCGCCAGGCTGGCTAGGTGGTGCTACTACTCTTTGGTTCCTCCCATTGCTGATTGAGACGTACCTACCGAGTCGTGCAATAGGATTGACGACGAAATGAATCGGGCTAATTCTATTAATATTAGATATTGGATATCTAATTTATTGGACATTTGATGTCTAATTAATTTTGGGACATTGGATGTCTAAATTAATTTATTGGATAAATTAATTTACGGCCTAATGAATTAACTATAATATTGGGTGATTAATTTAATTCATGAACATAATTATTTCTTGGAGAAATTAATTATATTATTTTGCATTTGATATGATTAATTAATTGATATAAATAAATCGGAACGGAATGGAGTTTTATCTGTTTGGACTCACGGGAGTCCGAAACGAACCAAACTCGTTCCGGTTCTTCTAGAGGCCGCCCCCCCTTCACGAACTTTCTTCTTTGGTCTTTGTCTCCATTTCTATAAATGGAAGACCAAAGAAAATAAGAGATTTGATATCTTTTTAAATAATAGTAAGATGACTTTGTGAGATATATGAAGAGTATTAAGTGAAGTGACAAACTAATTTTTTTCCTCCTACTACTGGACTCACGACAGAGAACAAAAGGAAAAGGGAGAGAGAAAAGTTTTTTTTTCATCTACTTGATACTTCTTCATATTCACATTTTTTTAGAGAAAAATTAAAAGTAAATTAAGAGATAATATATCTATACACTTTGAGTGATATAGATTATATTCAAAGCTCCTACCACTTTGTTCTATCCGTGTCCTTAGAGGACAACGAAGTGGAAGCCGTTCGATCGTTTTTCCGGCAGGTGGCAAGTAGAGGCACGGTGCTTTCGGTGCTCGGAATTTCAAGAGCTTGGGGAATGGCTCAAGAGAAGGAATCCATTTAATCAACGGACTACAAGGGTGAGCTTCCAATATCTCTTGTGATTTCGTTTATATATTCCTATATACTAGCTTGATCGATCCTCGAAGGATTCGAATCGAATTAATTTTCGTTTTAGGCAACGAATCCCAACGGTGGTATCGGAGCGTAGGTCTTGCCATCGTCTATACGATATATAGCATTTGGAATGCTTGATTAAATGATTAGTGATTTGGAATCACGATCGTTTAATTAAATCGTTTAATTGTTCGTGAAAATTTAATTTTTCCATGTTTTTATGTTACTATATAAATTGGTTTTATTTATTAAAATCGAATTATATGGTTATATTAAAATTAGAAAAATATAATTTTTGAAATCGGACGAAAAGAGTCGGAAAATCGCTTGCCGAGGTCGCCTGGCCATTTGCCGCCAGAGGCCGGGATCACGCCGGCACTTGCTTCCCAGACCGCGATCAGCCTCGACAAAGGACCGGCTGTGATGCCAGACCACGGGCTAGGCCCGGGCGATTTTATTTCGACTCCGTTTTGTGTTTATGTTTCGTTATAATAATTTCCGGCAATTAAATTGGATTTAATTTGACTAAATAAAATATTTGGTGTTTTATTTTGAAGAAATTTATTATTGTGAAACATTTATCGTCCGATTTATATGAACGAATTAAAACTACCCTGCTTGTGAATTAATTGGATTAATTCTAATAGATGGTTATTTATTTATATTGGTTGGATCAATATATTTAATGTGTAATCCATTTATTTAGTATTTATTGGATGAATGCTTTTGAATGGGGATGTGGTTCATGGACTTAGTTTTGAATTGTTCGGTTTTATTCGATTGGGTTGTAAAGACCGTTTTGAGCCTATTTATTTTACTAGAATTATTTTTATCTAGGATGCAATTTTTCAATGTAAAATTTATATGTAATGACGAAGACTGGAGGAAGATCCATTCGAGAAGACGAAGATTCAAGACGAAAACTTGTAATTAAATTACTAAGTTTTTGATTCTAGGAACGGTCCATGAACCACATGTTGGTAGAAACTAGGTTGTGAATGGTTGTTCATATGTATTAATGCAACAAACGCGCTTAAATGAATTAATGTGCAAAGTGTAACATTAATCGCGAAAATTCTCCCACGACAAATTATTAAGTTTATAAGGTTTCAAGGTTTTCCTTCCCTCCATCGAGCTTTCGGGAAATTGAAATCCAAACCGGATGTGCTATGCTTCTGAGTTATCGGGGTAGTCGTTCGGGGAGGACAAATAAATTACCGGGAGCGCATTGGATGCCTTCGGTTGGAGCAAATTTTATCCCTACAAACCTGATAGGTTGCCGGATAAGATTCAATTGTGAAACTGATTTGGGTCGATGGTATAAACTTAACTTGTACACGAACTATAGAAACTGTATAGGTTGAGGTGAGTGAACAAGGGGAAAAAGAAGATCGAATCATCCATTAGATGGGTTGGTGTTGGACACCACTTTATGAAAATTAATAGACTAGAAACCTATTCGGTTGCCCTCTATTAAGATTTATAAAGAACTCGATCACCACTATGAAGTAGAGCGACGATACTTCCGGATTTCACATGGGAGTGTGTTATTCCGATAAAAATAGTGGGAGCTGGGTAACAAGAATAGAAAGGACCTTAATTCTATACTCAGAACATAATATAACAAGTCACTAATTAATCTGTTATACTTAATGCAGACATAACTCTCAATATGAAAATGAATCCACTTGTAATTCTACTCGAAAAGAATACCCTGATTGGACCTAACTTTGTGGACTGGCTCCACAATCTGATGATTGTCCTCAGTATAGAGGCACTGGGATACGTCTTGGAGATAGACATTCCGGTGGATCCTGTGCGGACCAGAGCCAATCAGGAAGAGATTCAAAACCACGAAAAGTGGGTTAAGAATGACATAAAAGTCCGTGCATACATGATGGCTTCTATGTCTAATGAGCTTCAGAGAGCTCATGAGAAAATGACTTCTGCTAGGCAGATTCTATCTCAGTTAACTGAACTTTATGGTGAGCACAGCAGAACTGCTAGATATGATATATCCAAGCAACTGTTCGGTGCAAGGATAAAAGAAGGTGAGAAGGTTGGGGAACACGTCCTCAAAATGATATCAATGATCGAGAGATTAGAGGCTCTTGATTTTAAAATGGATACTTCTCTTCAAACCGACCTTATCCTACAGTCTCTCCCTGATTCCTTCTCACAGTTTGTTATGTACTTCAACTGCAATGAGATTGCATGTAATTTCACTGGGCTAATGAACAAACTTGTGATCGCTCAGTCTCAGATGAAGACTCCGCGGATGAAGGAGTCTGCTCTTGTGATTTCTTCTTGACCTCAGAGGTCTAGGAACAAAAAGAAAAGGACCAAGAAGCAGACTGGACCACATGTCAAGGATTTCAAGGGCAAGGGCAAGTCCCCAACGGTTCCGAAGAACAAGAAGAATAAGGATGCTTGTCTCAAGTGCGGTGAGCTGGGCCACTGGGCTAGAGACTGTCCGATTCTTCATGGCACTTCAGGTACATAACTTTTAGTTTTGGAAACAAATTATTCTGCTACTGTATTTTCTACTTCCTAGATACTGGATTCTGGTGCTAGTTCTTATATTTGTACCGTGAATCAGGATCTGGAACAAAATAGGAAGCTTGGAGCTGGAGAAGTTATAATCACAGTCGGAAGCGGGCATAGTGTCGAGGCGACCGACATAGGATCACTTCTTTTGGGTTTAGAATCCGGCTTTGTTTTGACTTTAAAAGATGTACTTGTTTTGCCCAAGGGGCACAAAAACATTGTATCCATTCCGGTCATGGACCGAAAAGGTTATTCATTTTTCATTGGTGATGGTTCCTGCAAAATTTATTTCAGAAATAAACTAGTGGGTACTGCTACATTTTTAAATGGATTCTATCATCTAAATCTCAGCAACAAAGTAGTTGTGAATACTATGACTAGAAAACGTGGTAGGGATGAAACCAATCAAGTTTTGAAATGGCATCTTAGACTTGGTCATGTTGGTCAGACCAAGGTTTACAAGATGGAAAAAGATGGACTTATGGGTCCATTGGGATCGGATCCCTTTCCTACTTGTGAATCTTGCCTTGAAGGCAAAATGACCAAGTCCCCCTTCACAGGGACTTTTGAAAGACCTGCTGATAAAATGAGATTAATCCATACCGACGTATGTGGTGCTTTGGAAGCAGCACGTGATGGATATCAATATTTCATTACGTTTATAGATGATCATACTAGGTATGGTTATGTATACTTAATGAAACATAAATCCGAGGCCTTTGAGAAATTCCAGGAATTCAAGGCCCTAGTCGAGAAACAAACTGGTAATCATATCAAAGCTCTTCGGTCGGACCGAGGTGGAGAGTATATGAGTACGGAGTTTGACGAGTTCCTTAAGGAACATGTAATAGTTTCACAACTAACACCTCCAGGTACTCCTCAGTTAAATGGTGTGTCAGAAAGAAGGAACCGGACCTTGTTGAACATGGTCCGTTCCATGCTGCGCTATACTGACCTACCGATTTACCTGTGGGGGTATGCACTCCTGACTGCCGTTTACATCTTGAACAGATGTCCTTCTAAATCCGTTCCTAAAACTCCACATGAGATGTGGGAGGGCAAGAAACCAAGTCTTAATCATATTAGGATTTGGGGATGTCCCTCCTATGTGAAGAAGACTAAGGTGGAGAAGTTGGAAGCTAGGTCCGCGAAGGGATGTTTCATTGGATTCCCGTCTCGAAAGATGGGATATCTATTCTACATGCCTGAAGATTGAAAGATCGTTGTTGCTTTACAAGCACACTTCCTGGAACATGAGTTCATTCAGGAAGGCGGGGCAGGTAGAAGTATTTCTTTAGAAGAATACAAAAAAACTCCTCGGGAGACATCTGTGCAAGAAACTGGAACCGAACCTTCTGAAACACACGTATAACTACCTCGTAGGTCTAGTAGGGTGTCTCATTTATCTGAGAGGTATGGGCTCGTGCACTTGGAGGAGCTGGGTCTCCATGAGGTTCCAAGTGATAGCCAAGAGACCGACCCAACGAGCTATGACAAAGTGATGGTGGATGTAGACTCCGCGAAATGGCGTGAGGCTATGGAAGCTGAGATAACTTAGATTTGTGGCGGATCGATGATTATTAAGATGCATTCTATCATTTCCCTTGTTGTTCCATGATTGGATTGTCTAGGATTCGTCGATTTGTTGAATTTCTAGTCGACACCTTGAACGTGTCCGATAAAAGGTCTTAGAGGGGGGATTCGGGTGTTATGCGACGATTATTCCTCGTACGATCGTTGATTTATTGATGATATGTCTTAGGAATGAAATCCTTGTGAAGAACTCGAGTCAGAACCCTTCCGTTCGTTGTCTTCTTTAGGGTCTGAGGCTTCCCAGTTGAACCGTGTTCTTCGGAGTGTTCGGTATCGGTTATTGAGGCAAGTATTCTATTTATACGAATTGTGTCTTGTGAATGAGTTTATATATTGTATTTCCGATGATTTGGTTTATCTTCGTGGATATGATTCGTTTGACTTGATTATTCGAATGTTTGTTGGTATTAATGATATTCTTGCTTGTTTAACCTTGTGAAGTTGTGTTGGTCATGTTTGTTGCGTGATTTGTGTTGGGCTTGATTGCTTGGGTTTGTGGTATGGTGATGATTATAATTATAGTGTTGGATTCACTACACATTTGGTCATGTAAATTTGGTGTATGATTGGATATTCGAATATGTTTGTTTTAAGGTGTGTTGTTCGTGGTGATGTGTTGCGTTGTTTGGTATGTGTTCGGAAATGCAAGTGTGTATGGTCCAAGTGTTAAGAGTATGCCCTCGAATGCCACTCAGAGGTTGTTGAGTGAGGGCATTGTACTTGTAATTATGTAAATTATTAATATAAGGCAATGGATGTTTCTTTATTTACTGGTAGTTACTAGCATTCCTAACTCATAAATATACATATAGAAACTAGTCTGTGTATTTGAGAGCAAAACGTTTCATTCCTTATTGGATAAGGGGGTCGGCACTGGAAAGGTTTATAGCTCGAATACTTAATCGTTCGCAAGTCGATGAAACTTGACTGGGCGTTAAGTTTATGTGAAGACTTGTATGACGTGTTCTTTGACCTGGAGAGTGCCTGTCGAACACTAATGGTTAGTGGGACCACACGTTATAGGTATGCTAATTGGATTAGTATACTCGAACCAACTCACCCTCGATTCGTCACACGGATTTCACTCCGGCATAGTCAATGACGGAATCGAAAGGTTGTGATAGGTATTCGTGAACCTTCTACTTGAGGATTTAGTAGGGATGTGCTTGTGACGTCAAGATTTTCATTAGAGTGGTTCGACCCTATACACCGGAGGTGGGGGTCAACCTCGGCGTACATCTTGACGGGCAAGTAGCAGTCCTACTAAATACCAAGATAAATTCTTTCCCCCGTTAGTGAGCGGGTTATATGTCCTATGCGGTTATTGGTAGATGAGATCAAAAGTCTTTGGCCAAAGCATTGGAGCTAGTTGTATTGAATACACGAGAGCTCAATGATCTCAATTTGCATTAACGAATGCATAGTGTCAAGTACAGATAGGGTTTGACTGACCGTGACCCTATAACTTGATCGGGACATGTGAAAGAAGGGTTTATACGTATACTGGTATTTACGACAGAATGGTTCTTGAATGATCCCAATCATTCGTTCTCAGTTGGGGTACAATGTAGGCCGCCAGTGGCTAGGTGGTGCTACTAATATTTGGTTCCTCCCATTTCTTATTGAGAAGAACATACCTATTCGTGCAATAGGATTGACGACGAAATGAATCGGGCTAATTCTATTAATATTAGATATTGGATATCTAATTTATTGGACATTTGATGTCTAATTAATTTTGGGACATTGGATGTCTAAATTAATTTATTGGATAAATTAATTTACGGCCTAATGAATTAACTATAATATTGGGTGATTAATTTAATTCATGAACATAATTATTTCTTGGAGAAATTAATTATATTATTTTGCATTTGATATGATTAATTAATTGATATAAATAAATCGGAACGGAATGGAGTTTTATCTGTTTGGACTCACGGGAGTCCGAAACGAACCAAACTCGTTCCGGTTCTTCTAGAGGCCGCCCCCCCTTCACGAACTTTCTTCTTTGGTCTTTGTCTCCATTTCTATAAATGGAAGACCAAAGAAAATAAGAGATTTGATATCTTTTTAAATAATAGTAAGATGACTTTGTGAGATATATGAAGAGTATTAAGTGAAGTGACAAACTAATTTTTTTCCTCCTACTACTGGACTCACGACAGAGAACAAAAGGAAAAGGGAGAGAGAAAAGTTTTTTTTTCATCTACTTGATACTTCTTCATATTCACATTTTTTTAGAGAAAAATTAAAAGTAAATTAAGAGATAATATATCTATACACTTTGAGTGATATAGATTATATTCGAAAGCTCCTACCACTTTGTTCTATCCGTGTCCTTAGAGGACAACGAAGTGGAAGCCGTTCCGATCGTTTTTCCGGCAGGTGGCAAGTAGAGGCACGGTGCTTTCGGTGCTCGGAATTTCAAGAGCTTGGGGAATGGCTCAAGAGAAGGAATCCATTTAATCAACGGACTACAAGGGTGAGCTTCCAATATCTCTTGTGATTTCGTTTATATATTCCTATATACTAGCTTGATCGATCCTCGAAGGGATTCGAATCGAATTAATTTTCGTTTTAGGCAACGAATCCCAACAGTGGTATCGGAGCGTAGGTCTTGCCATCGTCTATACGATATATAGCATTTGGAATGCTTGATTAAATGATTAGTGATTTGGAATCACGATCGTTTAATTAAATCGTTTTAATTGTTCGTCGAAAATTTAATTTTTCCATGTTTTTATGTTACTATATAAATTGGTTTTATTTATTAAAACTGAATTATATGGGTTATATTAAAATTAGAAAAATATAATTTTTGAAATCGGGACGAAAAAGAGTCGGAAAATCGCTTGCCCAGGGTCTGCCAGGCCGCCTTGGACATTCAGGACTGCTTCTAGGCGGCCTTTGCTTCCCGCAGATCAGCCCCTCGACAAAGGACCGGCTGTGATGCCAGACCACGGGCTAGGCCCGGGCGATTTTATTTCGACTCCGTTTTGTGTTTATGTTTCGTTATAATAATTTCCGGCAATTAAATTGGATTTAATTTGACTAAATAAAATATTTGGTGTTTTATTTTGAAGAAATTTATTATTGTGAAACATTTATCGTCCGATTTATATGAACGAATTAAAACTACCCTGCTTGTGAATTAATTGGATTAATTCTAATAGATGGTTATTTATTTATATTGGTTGGATCAATATATTTAATGTGTAATCCATTTATTTAGTATTTATTGGATGAATGCTTTTGAATGGGGATGTGGTTCATGGACTTAGTTTTGAATTGTTCGGTTTTATTCGATTGGGTTGTAAAGACCGTTTTGAGCCTATTTATTTTACTAGAATTATTTTTATCTAGGATGCAATTTTTCAATGTAAAATTTATATGTAATGACGAAGACTGGAGGAAGATCCATTCGAGAAGACGAAGATTCAAGACGAAAACTTGTAATTAAATTACTAAGTTTTTGATTCTAGGAACGGTCCATGAACCACATGTTGGTAGAAACTAGGTTGTGAATGGTTGTTCATATGTATTAATGCAACAAACGCGCTTAAATGAATTAATGTGCAAAGTGTAACATTAATCGCGAAAATTCTCCCACGACAAATTATTAAGTTTATAAAGTTTCAAGGTTTTCCTTCCCTCCATCGAGCTTTCGGGAAATTGAAATCCAAACCGGATGTGCTATGCTTCTGAGTTATCGGGGTAGTCGTTCGGGGAGGACAAATAAATTACCGGGAGCGCATTGGATGCCTTCGGTTGGAGCAAATTTTATCCCTACAAACCTGATAGGTTGCCGGATAAGATTCAATTGTGAAACTGATTTGGGTCGATGGTATAAACTTAACTTGTACACGAACTATAGAAACTGTATAGGTTGAGGTGAGTGAACAAGGGGAAAAAGAAGATCGAATCATCCATTAGATGGGTTGGTGTTGGACACCACTTTATGAAAATTAATAGACTAGAAACCTATTCGGTTGCCCTCTATTAAGATTTATAAAGAACTCGATCACCACTATGAAGTAGAGCGACGATACTTCCGGATTTCACATGGGAGTGTGTTATTCCGATAAAAATAGTGGGAGCTGGGTAACAAGAATAGAAAGGACCTTAATTCTATACTCAGAACATAATATAACAAGTCACTAATTAATCTGTTATACTTAATGCAGACATAACTCTCAATATGAAAATGAATCCACTTGTAATTCTACTCGAAAAGAATACCCTGATTGGACCTAACTTTGTGGACTGGCTCCACAATCTGATGATTGTCCTCAGTATAGAGGCCTTTGGGATCCGTCTTGGAGATAGACAGTCCGGTGGATCCTGTGCGGACCAGAGCCAATCAGGACGAGATTCAAAACCACGAAAAGTGGGTTAAGAAGGACATAAAAGTCCGTGCAGACATGATGGCTTCTATGTCTAATGAGCTTGAGAGCTCATGAGAAAATGACTTCGCTAGGCGATTCTATCTCGATTAATCGAACTTTATGGTGAGCACAGAATCGCTAGATATGATATATCCAAGCAAATCGCTCGGTGCAAGGATAAAAGAAGGTGAGAAGGTTGGGAACACGTCCTCAAAATGATATCAATGATCGAGAGATTAGAGGCTCTTGATTTTAAAATGGATACTTCTCTTCAAACCGACCTTATCCTACGGTCTCTCCCGATTCCTTCTCACGCTTGTTATGTACTTCAACCGCAATGAGATTGCATGTAATTTCACCGGGCTAATGAACAAACTTGTGATCGCTCGATCTCGATGAAGACTCGCGGATGAAGGAGTCTGCTCTTGTGATTTCTTCTTGACCTCGAGGTCTAGGAACAAAAGAAAAGGACCAAGAAGCGGTGGACCACATGTCAAGGATTTCAAGGGCAAGGGCAAGTCCCCAACGGTTCCGAAGAACAAGAAGAATAAGGATGCTTGTCTCAAGTGCGGTGAGCTGGGCCACTGGGCTAGAGACTGTCCGATTCTTCATGGCACTTCAGGTACATAACTTTTAGTTTTGGAAACAAATTATTCTGCTACTGTATTTTCTACTTCCTAGATACTGGATTCTGGTGCTAGTTCTTATATTTGTACCGTGAATCAGGATCTGGAACAAAATAGGAAGCTTGGAGTGGAGAAGTTATAATCACGGTCGGAAGCGGGCATAGTGTCGAGGCGACCGACATAGGATCACTTCTTTTGGGTTTAGAATCCGGCTTTGTTTTGACTTTAAAAGATGTACTTGTTTTGCCCAAGGGGCACAAAAACATTGTATCCATTCCGGTCATGGACCGAAAAGGTTATTCATTTTTCATTGGTGATGGTTCCTGCAAAATTTATTTCAGAAATAAACTAGTGGGTACTGCTACATTTTTAAATGGATTCTATCATCTAAATCTCAGCAACAAAGTAGTTGTGAATACTATGACTAGAAAACGTGGTAGGGATGAAACCAATCAAGTTTTGAAATGGCATCTTAGACTTGGTCATGTTGGTCAGACCAAGGTTTACAAGATGGAAAAAGATGGACTTATGGGTCCATTGGGATCGGATCCCTTTCCTACTTGTGAATCTTGCCTTGAAGGCAAAATGACCAAGTCACCCTTCACAGGGACTTTTGAAAGACCTGCTGATAAAATGAGATTAATCCATACCGACGTATGTGGTGCTTTGGAAGCAGCACGTGATGGATATCAATATTTCATTACGTTTATAGATGATCATACTAGGTATGGTTATGTATACTTAATGAAACATAAATCCGAGGCCTTTGAGAAATTCCAGGAATTCAAGGCCCTAGTCGAGAAACAAACTGGTAATCATATCAAAGCTCTTCGGTCGGACCGAGGTGGAGAGTATATGAGTACGGAGTTTGACGAGTTCCTTAAGGAACATGTAATAGTTTCACAACTAACACCTCCAGTACTCCTCGGTTAAATGGTGTGTCGAAAGAAGGAACCGGACCTTGTTGAACATGGTCCGTTCCATCTTGAGCTATCTTGACCTACCGATTTACCCGTGGGGTATGCACTGATCGCCGTTTACATCTTGAACAGATGTCCTTCTAAATCCGTTTCCTAAAACTCCACATGAGATGTGGGAGGGCAAGAAACCAAGTCTTAATCATATTAGGATTTGGGGATGTCCCTCCTATGTGAAGAAGACTAAGGTGGAGAAGTTGGAAGCTAGGTCCGCGAAGGGATGTTTCATTGGATTCCGTCTCGAAAGATGGGATATCTATTCTACATGCTGAAGATTGAAAGATCGTTGTTGCTTTACAAGCACACTTCTGGAACATGAGTTCATTCAGAAGGCGGGTAGAAGTATTTCTTTAGAAGAATACAAAAACTCCTCGGGAGACATCTGCAAGAAACTGGAACCGAACCTTCTGAAACACACGTATAACTACCTCGTAGGTCTAGTAGGGTGTCTCATTTATCTGAGAGGTATGGGCTCGTGCACTTGGAGGAGCTGGGTCTCCATGAGGTTCCAAGTGATAGCCAAGAGACCGACCCAACGAGCTATGACAAAGTGATGGTGGATGTAGACTCCGCGAAATGGCGTGAGGCTATGGAAGCTGAGATAGACTCGATGCATGTCAATCAGGTCTGGACTCTAGTAGACCGCCCCAAGGGCATAGTGCCTATTGGGAACAAGTGGATCTACAAGAGAAAGACTGATGGTGATGGCAAGGTTGGCGCCTATAAGGCCATGCTTGTGGCAAAGGGTTATACCCAGAAAGAAGCGATCGACTACCACGATACCTTCTCGCCCGTAGCTATGATCAAGTCTATTCGCATGATGCTTGCTATAGCTGCCTACCACGATTATGAGATATGGCAAATGGACATAAAGACGGCTTTCCTTAATGGATTCCTAGAAGAGGAAATCTATATGGAGCATCCTAAAGGCTTTGTGTCCGAAGTCGATATTCATAAAGTGTGCAAGCTTCAGCATTCCATTTATGGACTGAAGCAAGCGTCGCTTAGTCGGAACCTTCGTTTTGATGAGGCGGTCAAAGAGTTTGACTTCGTGCAAAACAAAGAGGAACCTTGTGTATACAAGATGGTTAGTGGGAGCAAGATCGCATTCTTAGTACTATATGTGGATGAAATTCTACTAATAGGAAATGATGTAGGAATACTCAGTTCTGTGAAAACTTGGCTTTCGAGTAATTTCTCTATGAAAGATTTGGGAGAAGCAACCTATATTCTTGGAATTCGGCTCTACGGGGATAGAGCAAAGAGAACAATAGGTCTTTCCCAAGCCCTCTATATAGATAAAATCTTAAAGCGATTTAAGATGGATGATTCTAAAAGAGGGTTCCTACCGATGCAACATGGAATAAAACTCTTCTTGAAGATGTATCCTCAAAGTGAGGAACAATGAAAGGAAATGAGTAATATACCATGTACTTCGGTCGTGGGTAGCCTTATGTATGCTATGTTGTGTACAAGACTTGACATTGCGCATGCTGTAAGCGTGGTGAGTAGGTTTCAGGTAAACCCAGGTAGGGAACATTGGAATGCCGTAAAGAGCGTTCTCAAGTACTTAAGAAGGACTAGAGATATGGTTCTGATGTATGGCGGTGGAGAATTAGATGTGGTGGGATTCACTGATTCGGACTTCCAAGGATTCACTGATTCGGACTTCCAAGGACTGAAGGACGATTCGATGTCTGCTTCTGGCTAGATATTTACTCTTAATAGAGGAGCAGTATCTTGGCGTAGTGCCAAGCAAAGCACGACAGCTGATTCCACCTGTCAGGCTGAGTATCAAGCAGCCTCGGAGGCTTCCAAGTAAAGGTTCTGGATCAAGAAGTTTCTGGGAGAACTTCAAGTGATACCATGTATTGAGCTTCCTGTTCCGTGGTACTGCGACAACGACGGAGCTGTAGCATAGGCCAAGGAGCTGAGGTTTCACAACAGCACAAAACATATTGAGAGCAAGTGTCATCTCATAAGAGAATTTATTCACAAGGGATATATTGTGCTGCACAGAGTAGACTCGGCCGACAACGTCGCTGATCCACTGACCAAGCCACTTTCTCAGACTAGCTTGGAGCGTCATCTAGAGAACATGGGTATTAGATACCATAGAGTGTGGCATTGAGTGCAAGTGGGAGATTGTTAGGAGTATGCCCTCGAATTCCACTCAGAGGATGTTGAGTGAGGGCATTGTACTTGTAATTATGTAAAACATTAATATAAGGCAATGGATGTTTCTTTATTTACTGGTAGTTACTGGCATTCCTAACTCGTAAATATACATATAGAAACTAGTCCGTGTATTTGAGAGCAAAACTTCCACTCCTTATTGGATAAGGGGGTCGGCACTGCAAAGGTTTATAGCTCAAATACTTAATCGTTCGCAAGTCGATGAAACTTAATTAGGCGTTAAGTTTATGTAAAGACTTGTATGACGTGTTCTTTGACATGGAGAGTGCCTGTCGAACACTAAAGGTTAGTGGGAGCACACGTTATAGGTATGCTAATTGGATTAGTATACTCGAACTGACTCACCCTCGATTCGTCACATGGATTTCACTCCGGGACAGTCAATGACAGAATCGAAAGGTTGTGATAGGTATTCATGAACTTTCGACTTGAGGATTTAGTAGGGATCTGCTTGTGATGTCAAGATTTTCATTAGAGTACTTCGACCCTATAAACCGGGATGTGGGGATCAACCTCGACGTGAATCATGACGGGCAAGTAGTAGGTCCTACTAAATACCAAGATAGAATTCTTTCTCGGGTAGTGAGCGGGTTATATGTCCTATGCGGTTATTGGCAGATGAGATCAATAGTCTTTGGCCAACTCATTGGAGCTAGTTGTATTGGATACACGAGAGCTCAATGATCTCGATTTGCATTAACGAATGCATAACGTCAAGTACAGATAGGGTTTGACTGACCGTGACCAGATAACTTGATCGGGACATGTGAAAGAAGGGTTTATACATATACTGGTATTCACGATAGAATGGTTCTTGAATGATCCCAATCATTCGTTCTCAGTTGGGGTACAGTGTAGGCCGCCAGGCTGGCTAGGTGGTGCTACTACTCTTTGGTTCCTCCCATTGTTGATTGAGACGGACATACCGAGTCGCGCAATAGGAATGACGATGGAATGAATCGAGCTTATTCTCTCATTATTAATATTAGATATTGGATATCTAATTTATTAGACATTGGCTGTCTAATTAATTTTGGGACATTGGATGTCTAAATTAATTTATTGAATAAATTAATTTACGGCCTAATGAATTAAATATAACACTGGGTGATTAATTTACGGCCCAATCAATTTATTGGATTAATTTAATTCATGAACATAGTTATTTCTTGGAGAAATTAATTATATTACTTTGTATTTGATATGATTAATTAATTGGATTAATTAAATAATATAAATACATCGGAACGGAATGGAGTTTTATCTGTTTGGACTCACGGGAGTCCGAGACGAACCAAACTCGTTCCGGTTCTTCTAGAGGCCGCCCCCCTTCACCAACTTTCTTCTTTGGTCTTTGTCTCCATTTTTATAAATGAAAGACCAAAGAAAATATGAGATTTGATATCTCTTTAAATAATAGTAAGGTGACTTTGTGAGATATATGAAGAATATTAAGTGAAGTGACAAACTAATTTTTTCCTCCTATTACTGGACTCACGGCAGAGAACAAAAGGAAAAGGGAGAGAGAAAAGTTTTTTCATCTACTTTATACTTCTTCTTATTCACATTTTTTTAGAGAAAAATTAAAAGTAAATTGTGAGATAATATATCTATACACTTGGAGTGATATAGATTATATTCGAAAGCTCCTACCACTTTGTTCTAGCCGTGTCCTTAGAGGACAACAAAGTGGAAGCCGTTCCGATCGTTTTCCCGGTGCTTGGCAAGTAGAAGCATGGTGCTTTAGGTGCTCGGGATTACAAGAGCTTGGGGAATAGCTCAAGAGAAGAAATCCATTTAATCAACGGACTACAAGGGTGAGCTTCTAATATCTCTTGTGATTTCATTTATATATTCGTATATACTAGCTTGATCGATCCTCGTAGGGATTCGGATCGAATTAATTTTCGTTTTACCGCTTCCGTTGGGCCTTCGTTTTAGGCACCGAATCCCAACAGTGGTATCAGAGCGTAGGTCTTGTGATCGTACATACGATATATAGCATTTGGAATGCTTGATTAAATGATTAGTGATTTGGAATCACGACCGTTTAATTCGTTGTTTTAATTGTTCGTCGAAAATTTATTTTTCCATGTTTTTATGTTACTATATAAATCGGTTTTATTTATTAAAACTGAATTATATGGGTAATATTAAAATTATAAAAATATAATTTTTGAAATCAGGATGAAAAAGAGTTGGAAATCGCCCAGAAGTGCCGCCTGGGCCGCCAGTCTTTGGACAGCCGGACGGCTTGCTTCTTACCTTTGGGCGAATCAGCCCCTCGGCAAAGGACCGCCTGTGATGCCGGACCATGGGCTAGGCCCGGGCGATTTTGTTTCGACTCCGTTTTGTGTTTATGTTTCGTTATAATAATTTTCGACAATTAAATTGGATCTAATTTGACTAAATAAAATACTTGGTGTTTTATTTTGAGGAAATTTATTATTGTGAAACATTTATCGTCCGGTTTATACGAACGAATTAAAACTACCATGCTTGTGAATTAATTGGATTAATTCTAATAGATGGTTATTACTAAAAGTGGAATTCCCAAGGTGATCTTGAATATGAGGCCCGTGAGAAGAAGATATTCGGCTGTCATACATAGGAGTCCATTCCTTTGCAACGACCATGGAGTGTATATTACTACAAAACATAAATTTAACATCGGGTTTTTTGGACATTTAACATCAGTCTTGGAACCGGTGTTAAATGTCGCGATGTTAAAATCAACATAGGTTTCTAATAACCGATATTAAACTTCGATTTTAACATCGGTTGTTATAACAACCGATGTTGATTTTAACGTCGCGACATTTAACATCGGTTCTGGGACAACTGATGTTAAATTTCGCAATTTTAAAATTTTATCGGACCGCGGCTAACCCAGCTAGCCCAAACCATCCCCACCCAGACACTTCCCCAACCACCCGCACCAGCCCCCTGCACCAACCCCCACCAACCTACAACAAATACCATTAAATTTCATTGTTGGTGGGCTTCGAACTCACCACTTCTTGCTTGTGGAAATGTGATATTACCACTCCGCCAGATGAACTTCTTGTATATTTTTTGTTATGTGTATATACGATATACATTTATAAATTTATATAAATATAAGATAATTATATATATATTAAAAAATCGAAACTTTCTTTTTTTTAAAAAAAATCTAGAATACTAATATTAAAAATCGGATATTTTTATTTAAAGTTCGAAATAAAAAATAAAAAAATTAAATAATTTGGACCTGATTTATAATTAATATTTAATCTATTTTTTTTTATTTTTAAATTTTTTTTGTAAAAAATAAAATAGTTTTTTTATGAAAAGTAAAAAATTACAAAAACAAAAATTTTAAAAATATATATAATAATTCTGTTTTGATTTATTTATGGAAAATAATATTGCAATTTTTTTCAAAAAGTTTAAATAAAAACTTTCGATTTTTATTTTCCATTGTCGAACTTTAAATAAAAACATCCGATTTTTATTTTTTATTTTCGAACTAATGTTTATTTTTTATTTTTGAACTTTAAATAAAAACTTCCGATTTTTACTTTTTATTTTTGAACAATAAATATACAAATCCAATTTTTAATATTAATATTCCATTTTTATTTTATAAAAAAAATAAAGTTTCTATTTTTTAAAAAAAAATCAGATTTTTTTAAAAAAATTTAACATTGGTTATACAAAAACCCGATGTTAAATTAAAAATTAATATTGTTTAACATCGGTTTTTTTAAAAACAGATTTAATTTTTAATTTAACATCTGTTTTTATTATAACCGATGTTAAATTTTTAAAAAATCTGGATTTTTTTAAAAAAATTGAAGCTTTATTTAAAAATTAACATCGATTTTTCTAAACCGATGTGGAGTGGATTAACTTAACATCGTTTTTTTTAAAAACTGATGTTAATTGTTAATTTAACATTGGTTTTTAGCAGAACCGATGTTAATTTATTTTAAAATTTTCAATTATGCCACCGCGTCTTTTTTAACATCGGTTTTCACAAAAAAGATGTTAAACGTGCGATGTTGAATGTCTTTTTTATAGTAATGGTAAGTTTGCTTATTAAATCTTTAATCTATTAATGAGAATAATGCAAATTGTTTACTGAATATGCTAAAACTAACAGGAGGAATGTTGGATTGCTTTATGGTATGGAGAAAGATTTCTCAGTTAAAAATCTTTAATCTACTGAATAGCGTGCGCAAATCGGAAAGTGTAGCGCACGCTATCGGCCGACCAGCATACGTTACCTGCCCGAGCAGTGTAGTCCAAAGAGTTCTGGACAGGTCGGGTAGCGCACGCAAGTGTCCACGCAGCGCGCGCTATCGCGATCGGACAGGAAGGTTCTGGACGGCAGGACATGTCGACTGGTTAAGTCAATGCGGGCCCCAGCTGAAGGTTCTCGGCCGAGACTTTCCGTTAGCGCACGCTACTCGGAACCCGTAGCGCACGCTAATGCGCATATCTATAAACATGATTGAGCAGTCATATTTTCACTCGTTTTTCATTTCCTTTCTTTTCTATCCGCGGCTGGAGTTTTGGAGGAGTCGAAGGCATGTTGTTAAACAATGAATCCACAAAGTTCTAGAGTTCATACCATCGATTATTCATTCCAAAACATCCTTTGATCAAGCGAATCAGGGTACGTTTTCCTAAAACCTTAAGTTTGGGGAAATTGGGGATTTTACTTGATCTTGTCCGATTAGCCTATAATAACTTAGATTTGTGACAGATCGATGATTATTAAGATTCATTCTATCATTTCCCTTATTGTTCCATGGTTGGATTGTCTAGGATTCGTCGATTTGTTGAATTCCTAGTCGACGCCTCGAAGGTGTCCGATAAAAGGTCTTAGAGGGGGGATTCGGGCGTTATGCGACTATTATTCCTCATACGATCGTTGATTTATTGATGATATGTCTTAGGAATGAAATCCTTGTGAAGAACTCGAGTCAGAACCCTTCCGTTCGTCGTCTTCTTCGGGGTCCGAGGCTTCCCGGTTGAACCGTGTTCTTCGGAGTGTTCGGTATCGGTTATTGAGGCAAGTATTCTATTTATACGAATTATGTCTTGTGAATGAGTTTATATATTGTATTTATGATGATTTGGTTTATCTTCGTGGATATGATTCGTGTGACTTGATTATTCGAATGTTTGTTGGTATTAATGATATTCTTGCTTGTTTAACCTTGTGAAGTTGTGTTGGTCATGTTAGTTGCGTGATTCGTGTTAGGCTTGATTGCTTGGGTTTGAGGTATGGTGATGATTATAATTATTGTGTTGGATTGACTACACATTTGGACATGTAATTTTGGTGTATGATTGGATATTCGAACATGTTTGTTTTAAGGTGTGTTATTCGTGGTGATGTGTTGCATTGTTTGGTATGTGTTCGGAAATGTGAGTGTGTATGGTCCAGGTGTTAGGAGTATGCCCTAGAATGCCACTCAGAGAATGTTGAGTGAGTGCATTGTACTTGTAAATATGTAAATCATTAATATAAGGCAATGGATGTTTATTTATTTACTGGTAGTTACTAGCATTCCTAACTCGTAAATATACATATAGAAACTAGTCCGTGTATTTGAGAGCAAAACGTTCCACTCCTTATTGGATAAGGGGGTCAGCACTGGAAAGGTTTATAGCTCAAATACTTAATCGTTCGCAAGTCGACGAAACTTGACTGGGCATTAAGTTTATGTGAAGACTTGTATGACATGTTCTTTGACATGGAGAGTGCCTGTCGAACACTAATGGTTAGTGGGACCACACGTTATAGGTATGCTAATTGGATTAGTATACTCGAACCGACTCACCCTCGATTCGTCACTCGGATTTCACTCCAGGATAGTCAATGACGGAATCGAAAGGTTGTGATAGATATTCGTGAACCTTCGACTTGAGGATTTAGTAGATATGTGCTTGTGACGTCAAGATTTTCATTATAGTAGTTTGACCGTATAAACCGGGAGGTGGGGGTCAACCTCGATGTGCATCTTGACGGGCAAGTAGCAGGTCCTACTATATACCAAGATAGAATTCTTTCTCCCGTTAGTGAGCGGGTTATATGTCCTATGCGGTTATTGGCAGATGCGATCAATAGTCTTTGGCTAAAGCATTGTAGCTAGTTGTATTGGATACACGAGAGCTCAATGATCTCGATCTGCATTAACGCATGCATAGCGTCAAGTACAAATAGGGTTTGACTGACCGTGACCTTATAACTTGATAGGGACATGTGAAAGAAGGGCTTATACGTATATTGGTATTCACGATAGAATGGTTCTTGAATGATCCCAATCATTCGTTCTCAGTTGGGGTACAGTGTAGGCCGCCAGGCTGGCTAGGTGGTGCTACTACTCTTTGGTTCCTCCCATTGCTGATTGAGACGGACCTACCGAGTCGCGCAATAGGATTGACGACGGAATGAATCGAGCTTATTCTCTCTTTATTAATATTTGATATTGGATATCTAATTTATTGGACATTTGATGTCTAATTAATTTTGGGACATTGGATGTCTAAATTAATTTATTGGATAAATTAATTTACGGCCTAATGAATTAAATATAATACTGGGTGATTAATTTAATTCATGAACATAATTATTTCTTGGAGAAATTAATTATATTATTTTGTATTTGATATGATTAATTAATTAGATTACTTAATTGATATAAATACATCAGAATGAAATGGAGTTTTATATGTTTGGACTCACGGGAGTCCGAAACGAACCAAACTCGTTCCGGTTCTTCTAGAGGCCGCCCCCCTTCACCAACTTTGTTCTTTGGTCTTTGTCTCTATTTTTATAAATGGAAGACCAAAGAAAATAAGAAATTTGATATCTCTTTAAATAATAGTAAGATGACTTTGTTAGATATATGATGAATATTAAGTGAAGTGACAAACTAATTTTTTTCCTCCTACTACTGGACTCACGACAGAGAACAAAAGGAAAAGGGAGAGAGAAAAGTTTTTTTCATCTACTTGATACTTCTTCTTATTCACATTTTTTTTAGAGAAAAATAAAAAGTAAATTGAGAGATAATATATCTATACACTTTGAGTGATATAGATTATATTCGAAAGCTCCTACCACTTTGTTCTAGCCGTGTCCTTAGAGGACAACGAAGTGGAAGCCGTTCCGATCATTTTTCCGGCGCGTGGCAAGTAGAGGCACGGTGCTTTCGGTGTTCGGAAATTTAAGATCTTGGGGAATAGCTCAAGAAAAGGAATCCATTTAATCAACGGACTACAAGGGTGAGCTTCAAATATCTCATGTGATTTCGTTTATATATTCGTATATACTAGCTTGATCGATCCTCGTAGGGATTCGGATCGAATTAATTTTCATTTTACCGCTTCCGCTGGGCCTTCGTTTTAGACACCGAATCCAAACAGTGGTATCAGAGCGTAGGTCTTGCGATCGTATATACAATATATAGCATTTGGAATGCTTGATTAAATGATTAGTGATTTGGAATCACGACCGTATAATTCGTTGTTTTAATTGTTCGTCGAAAATTTAATTTTTCCATGTTTTTATGTTACTATATAAATTGGTTTTATTTATTAAAACTGAATTATATGGGTAATATTAAAATTAAAAAAATATAATTTTTGAAATCGGGACGAAGAAGAGTCGGAAAATCGCTTTGTCAGGAGAAGCTGCCCATTGCCCAGAGTGCCCATGGGTCTTTGGACATTGCCGAGCAACTTGCTTCTGCCTTTAGGCAGATCAGCCCCTCGGCAAAGGACCAGCTGTGATGCCGGACCACGGGCTAGGCCCGGGTGATTTTATTTCGACTCCATTTTGTGTTTATGTTTCGTTATAATAATTTCCGACAATTAAATTGGATTTAATTTGACTAAATAAATTACTTGGTGTTTTATTTTGAGGAAATTTATTATTGTGAAATATTTATCGTCCGGTTTATACGAACGAATTAAAACTACCATGCTTGTGAATTAATTGGATTAATTCTAATAGATGGTTATTAGTGAAAGTGGAATTCCCAAGGTGATCTTGAATGTGAGGCCCGTGAGAAGAAGATATTCGGCTGTCATACATAGGAGTCCATTCCTTTGCAACAACCATGGAGTGTACATTACTACAAAATATAAATTTAACATCCGGTTTTTTAGACATTTAACATCAGTTTTGGAACCGATGTTAAATGGATTTCTTCAGGACCTCAGAGGTTTAAGAACAAAAAGAAAAGGACCAGGAAGCAAACTGGACCACATGTCAAGGACTTCAAGGGCAAGGGCAAGGCCCCAACGGTTCCGAAGAACAAGAAGAAGAAGGATGCTTGTCCCAAGTGCGATTCGTCGATTTGTTGAATTCCTAGTCGATGCCTTGAAGGTGTCTGATAAAAGGTCTTAGAGGGAGGATTCGGGCGTTATGCGATGATTATTCCTCGTACGATCGTTTATTTATTGATGATATATCGTAGGAATGAAATCATTGTGAAGAACTCGAGTCAGAACCCTTCCGTTCGTTGTCTTCTTTGGGGTCCGAGGCTTCCCAGTTGAACCGTTGTCTATTTATACGAATTGTGTCTTGTGAATGAGTTTATAAATTGTATTTACGATGATTTGGTTTATCTTCGTGGATATGATGCGTGTGACTTGATTATTCGAATGTTTGTTGGTATTAATGATATTCTTGCTTGTTTAACCTTGTGAAGTTGTGTTGGTCATGTTAGTTGCGTGATTCGTGTTGGGCTTGATAGCTTGGGTTTGAGGTATGGTGATGATTATAATTATTGTGTTGGATTGACTACACATTTGGACATGTAATTTTGGTGTATGATTGGATATTCGAACATATTTGTTTTAAGGTGTGTTTTTCGTGGTGATGTGTTGCGTTGTTTGGTATGTGTTCGGAAATGTGAGTGTGTATGGTCCAGGTATGGTTCGTGAGACCTATGGATTTTGGTACATGAGGTGTACGAACAGTGTGTGTGGTCGAGGTACAGTCCGTGGGACCTCTGGAGTTCGGTACATGATGTGTACGAACAGTGTATGTGGTCCAGGTACGGTCCGTGGGACCTCTGGAGTTCGGTACATCAGGTGTACGAACAGTGTGTGTGGTCCAGGTATGATCCGTGGGACCTCTGGGGTTCAGTACATGAGGTGTACGAACAGTGTGTGTGTGTGTTCCATGTACGGTCAGTGGGACCTATGGAGTTCGGTACATGATGTGTATGAATAGTGAAGGTGTGGAACTGGGTACGGTCCGTCGTGACTCTGGAGTTCGTTACTTGACGAGTATGAATAGTGATTGTGTGGATAATATTTTGATGTTGAAATACCGGACACGTGATGATATTTCATTATTTTGAAATAAGAACCGGGGCTGAGGACTTGATGATTTTCGAAAAAGGTTTTGTAAATTAGGACTCAAGTTCCAAAAGTATGCTCTAAAAACTCCCGAGATGCCGAGTTTTAATTCTAAAAACTCCATCACTTGTTTTCTGATTAATAAAACCTCTCGGGAATATTTTGACAACTGATTGTGTTATCTGATTCGTGATTGCCTTCTAATTGATACATTTCGTATGCTATTATACTTGCACTAGTGAAACAATGGAGTTTTACTAACCCCCGAGTAATCGTGGGGTGGATGTATGTTTTGCGTCCATGTATTTGCTGGTTCGAGGGAGCAGTCACAGGATTGGCGTAGGAAGTAACGAGCAACGATACTAATCAAGAGTTGAGAGTTTGGTCGGGTTATGTTGTTTCGACCAAGTTATAGTCAGACTTCCGCTGTTGTGTATCTTTACCCATGCGTGGGTATTTATTGTAAAGGGTTGTATTTTGTCTCGCTTGCACTGGTCGTATGACCTCATTGGTCTGTGTGTTTGTATTGTAATTGACTTTAATGGTCTGTATTATTGTAGTAATTGTCTTTAGTCGGTCAAGTTTTGGTGTTTCTGTGTTGTTTAGCCTGGTAGGTCCTCGCGGAGGGGGTCTACGGCATGTAATATTCCCATATGGTCTGAGGGTGTTGCAGTTATGGTATTGGAGCTTGGGTTGCGGAAACCGAGGCTATCGGGTCAAGTTGAGTCGTGGTTTGTCGAGTAATATGATGTCATGTCATTCGAGTTGTCGGGTGATAAGTTGAGTTGTTCGTGGTCAAAACGTGTCATATGTATTGTTGGGCAAAATTAGTATCGTGGGCGACCGTCATCTCTGTGCGGCCTGTGGACGTAAGTCTCCTTTTTTATGCGAGGTATCGATGTTTCATGATTTCATTTATGTGCGATAATTGTGGTGCATAATTTCGTTTGCATGGTGTTGTGAAATGGAATCCATGTTTGATATTCGTGGTACGCCATTTGTGTATTGAGTTGAACGTATTGATGGTTGTACACCGAGTGGTGTAATGCGGCGTGAAAAAAAAACTGTGAACTTTAGTGTGATCCCGAGGTTGTATCGACGGCAGAGTTCGTGAGGAACTCATATGGATGGTTTTGACGTATGTTTGAACTTGGTGTTCACGAATCGTATTTGATTAAAATTGTAATCTCGTTTGTTGATTTGGCACGTGGTTTCAAGTTTGATTATTATAATTACGACCGCTGCGTGAGGGTTTAAAACGACTTTCTAAAGGATTTTATGAGCTTGAGTATGTTCGTAAAAGGATCGATTTTTCTTGAAAATATTTCTATGGCGCGGATAAACAATGATTTTATATGAATTTTGAAATCGGTTGAACTTTGACGAATAAGTCATGTATTTTCAAATGACTCCTTCGGACGGTATCAAAAAAGTGTGTTTTAAAATACTTCGGACATTGCAAACTGTTACCGTCATTTTGGATATGATCGAAAGGATTTTGGCAAAATTTTACTTTGCAAAACGACCTTGATTTTCGGAATTTAAAACGTTATGTGTTCGTGTTCGGGCTGAGTCGTTGCGACAAGTTTGTTATGTTGGTATGCTCGTCGGGGAACATTGTAGTGTCTCTAAATGCCGGGATAGGAGTCGAACCTTCACCTTCAGAGTCGTTTCGGGGCTGCTGCGACAATTTTGTTGTCCCGCAACTGGTGATTTTGGCCGTAAGATGTTTACCATTACAGCTGTAAACTCTTAGGAGTTACGACCATAAGCTCCTAGTTGTTACAACCATAAACTGCATGTTATTACGGCTATAAGCTTGTGACGGTCACGACAGTAATTTGGTTATTACAGTGATATCTGTGCTCTTTGTCGATCGTTTGATTCTATGGATATTATTGACGTGTTATTAATTCCTACCTTTCTTGGTAGTAAATTTTGGGTGTACACTTAGGTGTTGTGAATGCAAGGTCTGTTTTAATTGTATTATTCTGTGACGTTATCCTGAAGGGATAGTTGATATGTGGTAATGATTAGTGCTGGTACAAGTGGTTTTCCACCCGGGGACGGTTTGGGGAAACCTCTGGGGGTCGATGCTAAGGGGCATGGCCACGGATTGTCCTGTGTGTGTTATTCGTGACGTTGTGGTATGGTAACAGGTGGTTACCCTGTAGGTCATTTTGATGATATCGGTTATCGAATAAATATGATATTTCGAAATGTTGTTTTGCGAGTGACTTCAAAACGAAATAATTATGATAATGGAATCATGGTTTTGATTAAACGACCAAGGTATTAAAAGTATTTTTTTTAAAAAATATTTCATTTTAGCAAAACCTTTCAAACTCAAGAGTCTTAAAATATTATCATTCGAACGAATGTCTTGGAAAATTTTATTTTAAAAAAAAAAATGCTACGAATGTTTAGCCCCAATGATATATATATGGTTTTGGCAGTGCTTGTTTTGATAAAGGTCATGCATTTTTGTTTATGTGGCCACGTGGATTATTTATGGAAGTAAGTTCTATTGTTGTAGTTTTAGTTTGTATATTCATGTAATGACTCGGAGTGAATATTTTATTTGGTTGTTGTTCATTGTCCTATGTTGATTCTGTGATGTTTGTTTTGTTGTGTTATTCTGAATGGTTGTCGTAAGATTATGTCTAAATATAAATCTTCATTTCCTAGGAAATGTGATTTATATTGAAGATATGAATGTTGGAAAATACAGATATTGGATATCCGATCGAAAAACTAACCCCGAATTGTCGTTGGATGGTTCGGGAGTAGTCCGAAAGCAGGGGGCCGTGGCCCAGGGCTCGGGGGCCGCGGCCCAAGGCTGTTGCAGCCCGGTTTTTAACTTTCTGGACTAGGGGCCGCGGCCCAGGGCTGCTGGGCAGCCTTACTTGCTGCCAGGTGACGTTTCGGGCGCGGTCCAGCCCCTTTCGGACCCATTTCGGGCTTGTTTTCTTCGTGTATTCCTAAAAATTAATTTCCCACATTTTAAATTGGATTTAATATGATTAAAATAATATATGGTATTTCATTTTATAAGGGAAAATTTATTTATTGGAATACTTGTGATCGACCGAATTATTTTGAACGTCTTCATATTACCGATTATTTGAACCGATTGGATCGGTTCGTATTGTTGATTGGATCAATGTATCTCTACGCTTTCCATTTATATAGTTTTTATTGTATGAATGTTTTGAATGGGGATGTGGTTCATGGACTTAGTTTTGAATCATTCATTTTATTCGATTGGGTTGTAAAGACCGTTTTGAGCCTATTTATTTTACTAGAAATATTTGTATCTAGGATGCAATTTTCAATGTAAATTTTATATGTAATGATGAAGCCCGTAGGAAGATCCGTTTTGAGAGGAGGAAGATTCAAGACGAAGACTTGTAATTAGATTACGGAGTTTTTGCTTTCTATGAACGGTCCATGAACCACATGTTGGTAGCAACTAGGTTGTGAATGGTTGTTTCATATTGTATGAATGCCACAACTCGCTTAAATGATTAATGTGCAAAGTGTAACATTAATCGCTAAAATTCTCCCACAACAAATTATTAAGTTTATAAGGTTTCAAAGTTTTTCTTCCCTCCATCGAGCTTTTGGGAAATTAAAATCCAAACAGGATGTGCTATGCTTCCGAGTTATCGGGGTAGTCATTCGGGGAGGACGAATAAATTACCAGGAGCGCATTGGATGCCTTCGGTTGGAGTAAATTTTATCCCTAGAAACCTGATAGGTTGCCAGATAAGTTTCAATTGTGAAACTGATTTGCATCGATGGTATAAACTTAACTTGTTCACGAACCATAGAAACCGTATAGGTTGAGGGGAGTGAACAAGGGGAAAAAGAAGATCGAATCATCCATTAGATGGGTTGGTGTTGGACACCACTTTATGAAAATTAATAGACTAGAAACCTGTTCGGTTGCCCTCTATTAAGATTTATAAAGAACTCGATCACCACTATGAAGTAGAGCGACGATACTTCCGTATTTCACATGGGAGTGTGTTATTCCGATAAAAAATAGTGGTAGTTGGGTAACAAGAATAGAAAAGACCTTAATTCTATACTCAGATCATAATTGAACGAGTCACTAAATAATTTGTCGTACTTAATGCAGACATAACTCTCAATATGAAAATGAATCCACTCGCAATTCTACTCGAAAAGAACACCTTGATGGGACCTAACTTTGTGGACTGGCTCCGCAATATGATGATTGTCCTTAGTATAGAGGCACTGGGATACGTCTTAGAGACGGACATTCCGGCGCCTCATGTGCGGACCAGAGCCAATCAGGAAGATATTGAAAACCACGAAAAGTGGGTTAAGGATGACGTAAAGGTCCGTACTTACATGATGGCTTGTATGTCTAATGAACTTCAGAGAGCACATGAGAAAATGACTTCTGCTAGGCAGATTCTATCTCACTTAACCGAGCGTCATGGTGAGCACAGCAGAACTGCTAGATATGAGATATCCAAGCAACTGTTCAGTGCCAGGATGAAGAAAGGTGAGAAGGTTGGGGAACACATCCTCAAAATGATATCCATGATCGAGAGATTGGAGGCTTTTGATTTTAAAATGGATACTTCTCTCCAAACCGACCTTATCCTTCAGTCTCTCCCTGATTCCTTCTCACAGTTTGTTATGAACTTCAACTGCAATGAGATTGCATGTAATTTAGTTGGGCTAATGAACAAACTTGTGACCTAGGATGAAGGAATCTGCTCTTGTGATTTCTTCTAGACCTCGGACGTCTAAAAACAAGAAGAAAAAACCAAGAAGCAGACAGGACCACAAGTCAAGGACTTCAAGGGTAAGGGTAAGGCCCCGATGGTTCCGAAGAACAAGAAGAAGAAGGATGCCTGTCTCAAGTGCGGTGAGCTGGGCCACTGGGCTAGAGACTGTCCGATTCTTCATGGCACTTCAGGTACAGAACTTTTAGTTTTGGAAACAAATTCTGCTACTGTATTTTCTACTTCCTGGATACTGGATTCTGGTGCTAGTTCTCATATTTGTACTGTGAATCAGGATCTGGAACAAAGTAGGAAGCTTGGAGCTGGAGAAGTCATGATCACTGTCGGAAACGGGCATAGTGTCGAGGCAACCGACATAGGATCACTTCTTTTGGGTTTAGAATTCGGCTTTGTTTTGACTTTAGAAGATGTACTTGTTTTGCCTAAGGGGCACAAAAACATTGTATCCATTCCAGTCATGGACCGAAAAGGCTTTTCATTTTTCATTGGTGATGGTTCCTGCAAAATTTATTTCAAAAATAAACTAGTGAGCACAACTACATTGTTAAATGGATTGTATCATCTAAATCTCAGCAACAAAGTAGTTGTGAATACTATGACTAGAAAACGTGGTAGGGATGAAACCAATCAAGTTTTGAAATGGCATCTTAGACTTGGTCATGTTGGTCAGACCAAGGTTTACAAAATGGAAAAAGATAGACTTATGGGTCTATTGGGATTGGATCCCTTTCCTACTTGTGAATCTTGCCTTAAAGGCAAAATGACTAAGTCTCCCTTCACAGGGACATTTGAAAGAGCCGCTGACAAACTGGGACTAGTGCTTTGATATGGTTACATGTGGTGCTTTGGAAGCAGCACATGACGGATATCAATATTTCATTACGTTTACAGATGATCATACTAGGTATGGTTATGTGTACTTAATGAAACATAAATCCGAGGCCTTTTAAAATTCCATGAATTCAAGGCCCTAGTCGATAAACAAACTGGTAATCATATCAAAGCACTTCGGTCGGACCGAGGTGGCAAGTATATGAGTACGGAGTTTGACGAGATCCTTAAGGAACATGGAATAGTTTCACAACTAACACCTCCAGGTACTCCTCAGTTAAATGGTGTGTCAGAAATAAGGAACCGAACCCTATTGAACATGGTCCGTTCCATGCTGGGATATACTGACTTACTGATTTACCTGTGCGGGTATGCACTCCTAACTGCCGCTTATATCTTGAACATATGTCCTTCAAAATCTGTTCATAAAACTCCACATGAGATGTGGGAGGGCAGGAAACCAAGTCTTAATCACATTAGGATTTGGGGATGTCCCGCCTATGTCAAGAAGACTAAGGTGGAAAAGTTGGAAGCTAGGTCTGTGAAAGGACGTTTCATTGGATTCCGGTCTGGGATGATGGGTTATCTATTCTACATGCCCGAAGATCGAAAGATCGTTGTTGCTTTACAAGCACACTTCCTGAAAGATGAGTTCATCCAGGAAGGCGGAGCAGGTAGAAGTATTTCTTTGGAAGAATACAATGAAACTCCTAAGGAGACACCTGTGCAAGAAATTGGAACCGAACCTTCTGAAACACAAGTACAACCACCTCATAGGTCTAGTAGGGTGTCTCATTTACCTAAGAGGTATGTGCGTGTACACTTGGAGGAGATGGGTCTCCATGAGGTTCCAAGTGATAGCCAAGAGACCGATCCAACGACCTATGACCAAGTAATGGTGGATGTAGACTCCGCAAAATGGTGTGAAGCTATGGAAGCTGAGATAGACTCGATACATGTCAATCAGGTATGGACTCTAGTAGACCGCCCTAAGGGCATAGTGCCTATTGGGAACAAGTGGATCTACAAGAGAAAGACTGATGGGGATGGCAAGGTTGACGCCTATAAGGCCAGGCTTGTGGCAAAGGGTTATACCCAAAATGAAGGGATCAATTATCACGATACCTTCTCGTCTGTAGCTATGATCATGTATATTTGCATGATGCTTGAAATAGCTGCCTACCACGATTATGAGATATGGCAAATGGACGTAAAGATGGCTTTCCTTAATAGATTCCTCGAAGAGGAAATCTATATGGAGCAGCCTAAAGGTTTTGTGTCCGAAGTCGATATTTAGAAAGTGTGCAAGCTTCAACATTCCATTTATGGACTGAAGCAAGCGTCACGTAGTTGGAACCTTCATTTTGACGAGGAGGTCAAAGAGTTTGGCTTCGTGCAAAATGAAGAGAAACCTTATGTATACAAGAGGGTTAGTGGGAGCAAGATCACATTCTTAGTACTATATGTAGATGACATTCTACTAATAGGAAATGATGTGGGAATGCTCAGTTCTGTGAAAGCTTGGCTTTCGAGTAATTTCTCCATGAAAGACTTGGGAGAAGCAACCTATATTCTTGGAATTCAACTCTATCGAGATAGAGAGAAGAGAACGATAGGTCTTTCCCAAGCCCTCTATATAGATAAAATTTTAAAGCGATTTAAGATGGATGATTCTAAACGAGGATTCCTACCGATGCGACATGGAATAAAACTCTCCTTGAAGATGTGTCCTCAAAGTGAGGAACAACGAAAGGAAATGAGTAATATAGCATATGCTTCGGCCGTGGGTAGCCTTATGTATGCTATGTTGTGTACGAGACCTGACATTGCGCATGCTGTAAGCGTGGTAAGTAGGTTTCAGGCAAACCCAGGTAGGGAACATTGGACTGCCGTAAAGAACATTCTCAAGTACTTAAGAAGGACTAGAGATATGGTTCTGATGTATGGCGGTGGAGAATTGAATGTGGTGGGATTCACTGATTCGGACTTCCAAGGACTGAAGGACAATTCGATGTCTACTTCTGGATACATATTTACTCTTAATGGAGGAGCAGTATCTTGGTGTAGCGGCAAGCAAAGCACGACTGCTGATTCCACCTATCAGGCTGAGTATCAAGTAGCCTCGGAGGCTTCCAAGGAAGGGTTCTGGGTTAAGAAGTTTCTGGGAGAACTTCAAGTGATACCATGCGTTGAGCTTCCCGTTCCGCTGTACTGCAAAAATGTCAGAGTTGTAGCACAGGCCAAGGAGCCAAGGTTTCACAACAGTACCAAGCATGTTGAGAGGAAGTATCATCTCGTAAGGGAATTTGTTCGCAAGAGATACATCGTGCTGCATAGAGTAGACTCATCCGACAATGTTGCTGATCTACTGACCAAGCCACTTTCTCATACTAGCTTGGAGCATCATATAGAGAACATAGGTATTAGATACCATAGTGCGTGGCATTGAGTGCAAGTGGGAGATTGTTAGGAGTACGCCCTCGAATGCCACTCAGAGGATGTTGAGTGAGGGCATTGTACTTGTAATTATGTAAATTATTGATATAAAGCAATAGATGTTTCTTTATTTACTGGTAGTTATTGGCATTCCTAACTCGTAAATATACATATAGAAACTAGTCCGTGTATTTGAGAGCAAAACGTTCCACTCCTTATTGGATAAGGGGGTTAGAACTGGAAAAGGTTTATAGCTCAAATACTTAATCGTTCGCAAGTCGATAAAACTTGACTGGCGTTAAGTTTATGTGAAGACTTGTATGACATGTTCTTTGATATGGAAAGTTCCTGTCGAACACTAATGGTTAGTGGGAGCACACATTATAGGTATACTAAATGGATTAGTATACTCGAACCGACTCACCATCGATTCGTCACACGGATTTCACTTCGGGACAGTCAATGACGGAATCGAAAGGTTGTGATAGGTATTCGTGAACCTTTAACTTGAGGATTTAGTAGGGATGTGCTTGTGACGTAAAGATTTTCATTAGAGTAGTTCGACCCTATAAACCGGGAGGGGGTTCAACCTCGACGTGCATCTTGACGGGCAAGTAGCAGGTCCTACTGAATACCAAGATAGAATTCTTTCTCCCGTTAGTGAGCGGGTTATATGTCCTATGCGGTTATTGGCAGATGAGATCATACGTCTTTGTCCAAAGCATTGAAGCTAGTTGTATTGGATACACGAGAGCTCAATGATCTCGATTTGCATTAACGCATGCATAGCATCAAGTACAGATAGGGTTTGACTGACCGTGACCCTATAACTTGATCGGGACATTTGAAAGAAGGGTTTATACGTATACTAGTATTCACGACATAATGGTTCTTGAATGATCCCAATCATTCGTTCTTAGTTGGGGTACAGTGTAGGCCGCTAGGCTAGCTAGGTGATGCTAGTACTCTCTGGTTCCTCCCATTGCTGACTGAGACAGACCTACCAAGTTGCGCAATAGGATTGACGACGGAATGAATCAAGCTTGTTCTCTCATTATGAATATTAGATATTGGATATCTAATTTGGGACATTATATGTCTCATTGATTTATTGGATAAATTGATTTACGGCCTAATGAGTTAAATAAATTACTGGGTGATTAATTTAATTCATAAATATAATTATTTCTTGGAGAAATTAATTATGTTATTATGTATTTAATGTGATTAATTGATTGGATTAATTAATCGACACAAATACATCGGAACGGAATATGAGTTTATCTGTTTGGACTCACGAGAGTCCAAAATGGACTTAACTCATCCCGGCTCCTTCTAGATGGCCGCCCCTTTTCCTTCCCCTTTCCCTTGGTTATTGTCTCCACATTAATTGGTGGATGACTTGAAGTGTCAAGGGGACAAGATCCTTTAGTTAATTAATATTGATGATTTGGTCTTGATTATGAAGAATAAAATGATGACTAATCTCACTCCTTGCCAACCCATTCCATACGTGAGATTGATAGAGAGAGAAAAAGGAAGAGTTTTCTTTATCTTCAAAGTGTTCTTCATCTTCATCATATTTTCTTTGAGAAATATTGTGAGGATTAATTGAGAGATAAAGATTATACACTTAGAGTGTTATAATCAAAGGCTTCATCATCCTAGCTCTATCCGTATCCTTGGAAGATAGCAAGGTGATCATCATCCCGTTTGTTTCTCCGGTGCGTGGCAAGTAGAGGCATTGTTTTTCGAAGTTGGATCATTCAAGTGCTTGGAGTGCTTTGGATCGTAGGGATATACAACTAAAGCTTGGGGAATAGCTCAAGAGAAGGAATCCATTTAATCAACGGACTACAAGGGTGAGTTTCTATATCTCTTGTGTTTTTGTTTGTATATTCATATATATATAGCTCCATCGATCCTCGTAGGGATTCAGATAGAATTAATTTTCGTTTTACTGCTTCTGCTGGGCCTTCATTTTAGGCACCAAATCTCAACAAGAGGTTGGTTCAATTTATCAGAACTAGATCGATATATTAGAGCATATATATTTTTAATCTCTCAGTGTAATGGAATACATGCAACACATGACCTCTAAATTACCTGTATTATTCGTTGATGAATATGACCTATGGAAGATAAGAATGCAGGCACACTTATCATCCATCCATGACGACATGTGGTGCATCATTGAAGATGGACCTTTCATCTTTGAGAAGGACAACTCACCTGAGGAGATTGCAGCTACGAAGCCTGAGAAGATTTCAAAGAAGAGAATTGAGATGACTTTTGAAGAAAGAAAACTGGCCAATCTAGACAATCGGGCCAGAGATGTTCTATATCAGACCTTTGATCAAGCTACCATGTTCAAGATTAAACAATGCAAAAATGGCAAAGAGACATGGGACACATTAGCAGCAATGTGTGAAGAAACAAAGCTGATCAAAGAAAACATGGAATAAACAAGTGGATTCCTATCATATGATGATGACGTAATCAACTGTCTTATGGCGAATCTAGCTGATGAAGAGGTAACTTCCAAACCTAAAACTACAGATGGTTTTTGCTCTGACATGTCTGAAGATATGAATTTTCATGAATCTGAAAATCAGTTACTAAAAGATTTTGAAACCCTTAAATCAGCTCACCAGACTGTGACAGCCGAGAATGCACATCCAAAAAATGAGAAAGTCCAGCTGAAAAATGATTTTGACAAGCTCAGCTAAGAGTCAGCAAAATTTCAAAATATTATAGTTGAGCTTGAAAAACAATCTGAAAACAATTTGAAAAACTCAGCTGAAATTACTGCAGCTGGGATCCATAAGCTGGCTGTTTTAAATAGTGAAAAATCAGCTGCACTCGCTCATGTCAAATCTGAGCTATCCAAGTTGAAACAGTTAAATAGTACACAAGCTAAAGAGATAACATCTCTAAAAGCATCTATAACCTTGGATGAATTGTGTATGAACAAGAGGCCACTTTATTCCAGATCAGGCCTTAGATATGACCCCAACACTCCCTCTAGTTCAAAAACCACTTTAATCAAAGGAGAAACAATTCTCCAGACTGCTGAGCCTATATATAAACCTGTATTTCAAAATAGGCAGCAACCAAGTCAAAGGGTTAGGCAGCAGCCAAGTTTCACCAGGAAGCCACCTAGACAAGAGACTATGCCAACTATTACCAAAGATTCCCTAAAAATAGATTTCAAAATGGGAGAGGCAAATGGAAACCTCAATGTTATCCAAATTTCCAAAATGAACAGGTGTGGAGAACCCAAAGATTTAACAAATGGTCTCAGCCAAGATTTAGAAATGGCCCACACCACAGATTTTATGAGGCATATCCAGTATACAATCCTCACCAGGGATTAGGCCTAGACAAAACACACCTTATAGGGGCAATCAACATAACTATCATAATTCAAGGAGAAATCAATTCTCGAGGAAGCCTACTAACCCCATAGGACCCACACAGATTTGGGTACCTAAATCTCTGCTTTATTGATTGCAAAAAAGGTGGAAGGACTACTACCACATTTCCTTAAATTCAACTATGGGAGGTGAAGAATGGTTTGTAGATCCTGGATGCTCAAGGCACATGACAGGGAACAATAATGTGCTTTCAAATTATATCAAAGAAAGACGCCCAACTGTAACCTTTAGAGATAGCTCTACAGGTCAGACAAAAGGATTTGGAGAGCTGCATAGAGGAAATATAACCATATCCAAAGTTCACTATCTCAAATGGCTCAAGCACAATCTGTTGAGCATAAGCCAATTCTGTGATGAGAAGAACCTAGTAGTCTTCACCATTTGGAAATGCATGGTGATTGATATCCTATCTGGAGAAGTGAAGCTAAAAGGATTTGGAAGAAGAGATGTCTACATGATAGATTAGAATACAGGAACTCCAAACACCTGTTTTCTATTAATGACAATTGTTGAAAATGGATGTGATAAGCTCTCAAAAACTGGTTAGAGGACTTCCAGAAGAAGTATTCAAGAAAGAAGCTCTATGTGATGCATGCCAGAAAGCAGAGCAGAGCATCATTCAAACCAGTTCAGCCTACCACTCTCACCACCAGGATTTTAGATCTACTTCATATGGATATCTTTAGCCTCATCAATCCACGGACATTGAGTGGAAGAAAGCATGCTCAAGTAGTAGTAGATGACGTCTCAAGGTACACATGGGTTGTTATTTATCTATAAAAGTGTGAAATACTAACAAAGCAACATGAGCTGCTAAGGAAGATCCAGAATGAGAAATCTCTCTCAATCATCAAGATCAGATCAGATAGAGGAGGAGAATTTATCAACAAGGCAATCACTGAGTACAGTGATCATAATAGAATCCAGCATGAAGTATCTACCGCAAGAACACCTCAGTAGAATGGTGTTGCTGAAAGAAGGAACATAACCTTGAAGGAAGCTGCCAGGTCAATGATTCCTGAAACTGACCTGCCCAAGAGGTTCTGGGCTGAAGCTGTCAACACAGCATGCCATACTCAGAACAAAAGTATGATAGTAGGGAGACATGGCAAAACTCCCTATGAGGTTTGGAATGGCAGAACACCAATTGTTGCATATTTTCATGTATTTGGTTGTAAGTGTTTCATCCACAACAATGGTAAAATCCAACTGAATGCGTTTGATGCTAAAACTAATGATGGTCTCTTTATGGGATACTCACAAATAAGCAAGGCATATAGAGTATTTGTGGAAGAAACACCTGATGTTGTGTTTGGTGAGTCTACTATTGAGTAGAGGAAACAGGTGGAATCAATTAAGAAAAAGCTCAAATCCGCCACCCTAGAAGAAGTTGTCATTAATGATACATGAATGATGGACTCACGTGCAGATCAGTCTGAAGACCCAACTGCAGATCAGATAGGATCCCAAAACCTACCTGATCCATATGCAGCTGATGAAGACCCATCTGTAACTGAAAAAGACACATATACAGAGCAGATAGGATTCCCGCCTGCAGATGACAAGACCGTAACTAATCCAGTTATAGATCAAGAAGGCCAGAACCAAGCTGATGTAGAGAGAGATGAAGACCACCAAAGCAACTCAATAGGGGGAATAAACCCTGAAGGAGAAGATATTCCCAAATCGCTCAGAGATCGTCCCATTCATTAGATCATTGGGAACCTAACTGATGGAGTCAGAGCCAGACAATCCACAGAACTGGCAGGAATGGCAATGTTCTCTTGTTTCATGCCTCAGATGTAACCTAAACCAACTGAACAGGCCCTGGAGGACTACTCATGGATAAATGCAATGCAAGAATACCTCAACCAGATGGAAAGAAACAATGTATGGGAACTAACAGACAGACCAGATCATAATAAAGTCATTGGAACCAAATGGGTGTACAAGAACGAGTGTGATGAAGATGGAACTGCTGTTAGGAATAGAGCCAGACTAGTTGCTAAAGGATATGCACAATGTGAAGGAATAGATTTTGATGAAACATATGCACCTGTTGCAAGACTTGAAGCTATCAGACTATTCCTTGCATATGCAGCATTCAAAGATTTTGAAGTCTACAAAATGGATGTAAAAATTGCCTTTCTCAATGGGATTCTAGAAGAAAAAGTCCATGTGGAGCAACCACCCGGATTTTTCAAAGGATACAAAGTCTACAAGTTTCTAAAGGCTCTATATGGACTCAAGCAGGCACCAAGAGCATGGTATGAAACACTGTCTGTGTTTCTGGAGAAGAATGGTTTCAGCAAAGGGATGGTAGACAAGACCCTATTCAGAGTAGAAAATGAAGACCGCATATTATTAGTTCAAATATATGTGGATGACATCATTTTTGGCTCAAACAACCCCGAGCTATGTGAGAAGTTCTCAAATCTCATGCAAGGAGAATTTAAGATGACTATGATGGGCAAACTAAACTTCTTTCTTGGTTTGCAAGTCAAGAAAATGAACAATGGAATTTTCATAACTCAAGCTAAATACACAAAAGATCTAATCAAGATATTTGGATTGGACTCAGCCAAAACACTAAGAACTCCAATGAGCACAAGCCTACACCTAGATGCAGATGAAGGAGGCATATCAGTGGATCCAACCAACTACAGAGGACTCCTTTATCTAACTGCAAGATGGCCAGATATATCTTATGCTATAGGAGTATGTGCGATATTTCAATCCAAGCCAAAGCAGTCTCACCAGGAAGCAGCTAAGTGGATTATCCGATACCTTAAGTCTATAATCAATGTTGGACTATGGTATCCCAATGACAACAACTTTGAGTTATCAGTATACTCAGATGCAGACTTTGCAGGATGCGAGATTGATAGCAAAAGCACCAGTGGAACGTGCCAATTCCTAGAAACCAGAATGATATCATGGTTCAACAAGTAGGTATCCAACTCAATTTCCATAATTGAGTTAGAATACCTAGCTGCAGGCAGCTGTTGTGCACAAACAATATGGATCAGACAACAGCTAAGGGACTACAACATCACTGCAAACGAAGTTCCAATATGGTGTGACAGCAACAGTGCAATTGCAATAACAAACAATACATTATTTCACTCAAGGACAAAGCACATTGATTTCAAACATCATTTCATCAGAGACTATGTGCCTAACAAGAGAGTAAGAGTAGAAAGAGTCAGCACAGAGTACCAAATTGCTGACATAATCACAAAACCTTTACCAGAAGAAAGGTTTCTAGAGCTGAGCAAGGAACTTGGGCTACTAGATTGGGAATCTAGTACAGACGAGAAAGCTACCTGACGCGGAGGCCAGATAAGGAAAAGCTACCTGATGCGGAGATCAGACGAGGAAAAGGGCTACCTGATGATCAGACCAGACGACAAGAAATCTACCTGATATGGAGACCATGCGTGGAAGCTACCTGATGCAGAAAGCTACCTGATGCAGATCAGACAAGGAAAAGCTAGTTGACGACAACCATAGGCGACAAAACTTACCTGATGAAGAGCAGACAAGAAGTAAAACGGTCAACCAGCTAAGTTTCGAAATCCGAGACTGAATTAATTATTATATTATTTTTCACACGTGGACAAACACACGTTCACACTACCTCCACGATATCCAATCAACTTCAACCGTCATTCCTTATACCATCAAAAATCATACCGCCATTTGATTATTTTATTGTTAAAATTCAAAGCGTATTTTCAATCGGGTATTTAAGGCGGCGGAAATCATTTCACAAATTTTACCGTCTTCAAGCTAAAGAACCTTAATTTTCAGAAAGCAGAAAAACCCTTTGAATATACACTACACTCAAACGAAACACTTTTTGCAGAAATGGAATCCTACTTTGAAGGTGTTAATCTCAAGCTCGTGAAGGACCAAATCATATTCAGCATTGTCTTCGACTTTGAAGGTTTGCTGGAAACAAACGAAATAGGAGAAATGGCGTACGTAATCCGAATGATGAAGAAAAACGGGATGTACCATTTTCTGGACATTTCGCCGAAACAGCTATTCAAGGAAGCTGTAATATGTTTCTACAAGGAGGCTCAAGTCACCGAGCACTGCATTTCAAGCTCGATTCTTGGAGAAGTAGTCAACATCACTCCTCATACCATCACCAATGCCTTCCAGATGGAGAACCGGGGCATCGCTGTTGAAGCCCTCAAGCAAATCCCGATCGAGACATGGTAAGAAATCAAGCTTCCCAAGGAGTCTTGTAAGGTCAAACTCACAGCAAAGAAGAATGACCTTAAAAAGGAATACAAATATGTCATTGACATAAACAACAAAATTGTCATGGGCGTGGCAGGGAGATACGATCAACTATCTTCTGCCAAATACATCATTATGGGAGCCCTAATTCAACATAAGAGAATTAACTGGACAGACTACATATATAGGCATATGGAGATCAGAAGAGATTTAGACAGAAGATGGCGTATGGAACTCAGATAATTTGGATCTCGGAATTCCTGGAAAAGCTAAGGGAAAGGCAGAACCCTTTCACCTTAGAAAGTGGCTTGGTCATTTGGACCATGAGACCTTGAAGCACATTGGGGACAAGAGGGAAAAGGTAGCTGCAATGATCAAGGAGATGACTTCTGGAATGTCTGAGTACAGAGGACCCTCAAACACTGAATCAGAGAAGTCTGATGCAGCTACAACTGATACTTCACAAAAGTCACCTACAGTTGAAAAGCTGTATGTAGATGACTCTGATAGTGATGACATTCCCCTGTCCAAGCTGTTTAAGAGAAATCTACCTGAACCAGAGGAATCCGTCCTTATCACATCATTTCCAGATAGGTCCCCCAAGAGACAGAGAGGCTTGGTGGATTACCCATCTGGTGGCGAAGAAGAAGAGGTGCAGCCTGTCAGATCACCTGCACCAGTCGAAGATTCATCAGATCAGATGCAGATCATAATATCACCTGCACCTGCTCCGGATGAAGATCAACCAGATCAGACCGAGCTGATGGATGAGAGAATTCCACTCCTCACTCTTCCAAGCATGGCAAAGGAATTAGAAGTAGAGGAGACAATTGAAGTTCCTGCTGCAGACTACTCCTTCAACCTGAGGACCAACAACCCCTTGGGACTTTCCTCAGCTCAGCTTAAGTTGGTAAGCAATGATGTTTTAAAATACTACTTTATCAATATGTATGAGGAATGGAGAGAGTTCAAAATGTACTCCCTTCCCCAAGTAAAAGCACTTATTTATAGAACTTCATGGGAACACCCCATTTGCTGTGGGACAACTTATTATGTACTTTTGTCCGCAAACTAATGTGCAGATCTTGCTTGAGAAGAATTGGTTCATCATCCATTTCAAACAGAATTTGGACCAATTCATCCTGCAAGTAATGAAGGATGTTCTGGAGAAGAAAATTTTTGAAGGACAGGCTGAAGGGAGAAAGGAGGAAGTCGAAAATGAAGGAGTTGAAAAAGCAGAAGAACAGGCGGTAGTCGAAAAAGAAGTAGATGGAGTTGAAAAAGAAGATGAAAAAAAGAGGTCAAAAAGAAGAAGTTGAAAAAGAAGAAGAAAAAGGAGGCGAGAGAAAAGAAGATGAGAGGAAAGATGATGAAGCTGAAGGTGCACCTGACCAAGCATCCAGCTCTCATCAGCCTGAAGATGACAAGTCATGCACCCCGGATAAAACCCCCTCTGATCAGAAGGCAGCTGATAGGAGCTTACCTTCAGAGAAGTCCATTGCAAGGAGATTAGCTGCCCAAGAAGACTCAGGTGAAAATGCTCCTGAGATAGCACCTGCAGTTCACATCTCACCTTAGCTCACTGACCTGATCAGACGAATTGTAGAGGAGACAATTGCCAAACTGTAAGCAACTGAAGTGAAACCTGGTCTACAGTCTCTCAATTCGAAGATGGACGCTTTGCTCAACTGGAAGGACCCTTTCCCACCACTAACTAACTCCAGAATGCCTCTTGGCATGTCTGATTTCATGTCTCGGGTGGAGGAGCAGCTAGCAGCTATTGTTGATGCTGGAAAAATGGGGGAAGAGCAAGTCAGAGCATCTGAGATCAGGCAGGGGGAAGATAAGGGGGAAGGCAAAGGCAAAGAAGAAATACCAGAACAAGACCTCCCTCTCATACAGGCTGCACCATTTGATGATCAACCTGCAGCCAAGAGGAGGAGGAGGACCAGGCAGGGACTCGAGGAGAAATACCAATGGGAGGGAAATGAACTTTGGTTCATTGAGGAATTCTTGCCTGCTGAGGCAGCATCAATGCGGGGAGGAGCAAGAAAGCAATTCATAGAACAATATTATCTCTGGGAGTTGCTCCAGGATAGAGATTTCTCCCCATAGCAGACGTTCATAAACTTCATGTCCTCAACCTGGACAAAACTCTGGACAGTTCTGAAGAAATATGCAAGAAAATTTGATGCTTACCCTATGATTCCCAGTTTCAGACCTGAAGAAGCCCCCACTTTGATGAACAATGATCTAGATGAGTTGGATCTTCAAGAGGAAATTAAGAAACTGTGTGTAAAGAATAATTTTACATCTGCCGAGGAGCAAGAATTTCCCTCCATAGTAGTCAAAAGGTAATATGGGTTAGCCCCAGTTTTCAAGAGGCCAATTGGTGCAAAACCTCAAAGGTCTCTCCCTCCATCCAAGTTGAAGATCACAAGAGGGAGAGGAAGAGGAAGATAGATTAATCTTCTGGAATTTTTACTTGTATTTTACTTTGTAATTTACTTGTAATTTTGCAATACATGTAATTTACTTACCTGTATTTTGCCATTCATCTGTACTATAATATAACAATAAAATTTATAACAATCATTTGAATGATGACCACTAGTTGTCTCAAAAGAGGACTGCGTTTGATTTATGTCTTGCACTTTACTTTGTGGAGACTTGTTTACGTTTGAATATTTAGTTTTTCCATCATCAAAATAGGGGAAATTTGTTAGGAATACATATTAGATTTTGATGATGTCATCCCTGTATTAATTAATTATTCAAATGTATGTTTTAAGTACTTGGAAAATTGTAAAGAAGGACCAAATGAGTATCTTCTATAGGCCTTAAAATTTAGGTTAAGTGATGGTCAGTTTGAAAATCGTCTAAGTATGAAACTGCCACTTATCACGCAAGTTCATTTTTCAGAGGAGTTTTGGTCAACGCAGTATATCAGAGAGATTTGACCAAAACTCATCTGCAGTCAAGATTATCAGACGAGATCAAATATCGGCTGAAGTTTGACCTTCAGATCAGAGGACTTTATCTTAGAGAACTTCAGAGCAGAGAACTTCATCTCAGAGAAGTCCAGAACAGAGAGGTTCAGTTCAGAGGACTTTATCTCAGAGAACTTCAGAGCAGAAAACTTCATCTCAGAGAAGTCTAGAACAGAGAAGTTCAGATCAGAGAACTTTATCTCAGAGAAGTCCAGAGCAGAGACCTTTACCTAAGAGAACTTCTGCCAAGTTATATCTGACAAGTTCTCATCCAAGATACTCAGTCCACGTCATCAAGAGTTGAAAGTCAACAATCACGGAAAGCCGCATGCAAGACGTAAGGATACAAACTGGAAAGATTCCCGGAAAGCTAGGAATAAAATATTCCTTAAGATCCATGTTCTGAAGACTTATGATTATTCTAAATAACAGCGCTATATAAGAAAGTCTTTCAAATCATCCTAATTGAAAAGGGAATCCAGTCTTGCAACGGATTGATAATATAAACAAAGAAGTCCATTCTCCAACAGTCGGATTTGTTACAGTAGTGCAACGGCTATGAGGAAAGCTCAAAGGATCGTACTATAAATATTTGAAGATATGAATTGAGAAAAGTACGATGCGAACAATACTTTCAATCAATCAAAGAAATCAAGGAAATCAAAGATATCAAAGCTATCAAGGCAATCTATAGCATCATAAAGAGCAAAGCATTCAAGATCATATTCTGAAAAGCTCTTAGTTGGAGAAGACAACACTCTTGTCTCAAAAGTTGAGTACGGGGTACTTCTGTAAACGAGGTTTTCAAAAGTTGCATGACTGATAAGGCATCCAAGTTTTCTTGATTGGAAGGTGATATACAGCTCGAGAGTTGTTGAAGCATCCAAGGATTTTCGATCAAGAGGTGATAGGCAGTCAAAGGGAGTTCCAACGGACACGAGATTCCACTGGTTGGAAGCTATTGTAACTAGTTGAATCATTGTAACATTTATCACTGGTTGAAAGTTATAGTGAATTCATCTCCAACTGGTTTGGAGAAAAGTGTACTAGTAGAGGATTACCCCACCTCTGAAACCACTATAAGTGCCTGTGTGTTTTACTGTTTTCCACATCATACTTAACTGATGCATTCATATTTACTGTTCCATTAGATAGTTCTCTGCAATTAACATTAGTTACCTGGTATCGTCATCAGTTGTGTCTTCCGCATTACCTGTCTGCAGACAACATAAGTCATCTGTACCTAATCACAGCTGAATAACTCATCTGAGATTCAAAAAAGAGTTTAGTAAGTCTATTCACCCCCTAGACTTATTCCTGACGACTTGTGACCTACACGAACTCCTCAACAAAATGGCATTGTCGAGTGGAATAAAATGAGGCTAAAGGAGGGAACAAGAACAATGTTAGCTGCAAGCAAGTTTATGGAGTTTCTGGGGAGAAGCAACAAATACCGCATGCTACCCTGATCCTCATCATGATCAGAGTAATCCTAATCATCATCTTTCTTCTCCTCCTCATCTTCATCTACCTCTTTTTCTTCTTTCTCTTCTTATTTCTCACTTTAATTTCAACCCCTTCTTCAGCTTCTCTCATTTTCAACTCCAACCGTTTCAGCTTCCTGAATTTAAACTTCAACTACCTCAGCTTCTTTATCCCTCTCAAAATTAAGACTTTTCCTAGGATACCACATCCATTACATGGAAAATGAATTGGTCCATATTTCTAGGAAGGTTGTTTATGAACCACTTCTCATCCAGTAGTAAGCTCATATCAGTTGTATTGTAAAATAATTGAATGAGTTGTTCAGTGGTCACAGGGTAATCCCATCCACCTCTCTCAACCAAATTCTTAAGGGCAGCAAAGCTGAGGGACCTAAAATTTTTCCAATCCTTATAGGCAGGTATAATGGAAAGTTTGGAAATATGCTTTCTTACCCTTTTTAGTTACTCCTTGTTTAGCTGGAATAGATTGTAGTCTTTGAGGTTGAACTTGTAGAGAATGTCAACTTCCTTAATTATTTCTAGTTCTTCAGCTTTCTGCTTCCTCATGAGTGCTAGGAAGCTCCAGGAGTGGTGGAGCGGCGATGATTTTCTCTTCTTCCTTTTTCTTCTAACACGGCCAACTTGGTTGTCTGAGCTGCTGGTACTTCAGTTTGAGTGATTTGAGTTTCAGCTGGGATACAGGACTCATATATCATCTCAATTGCTAGAATCTCGGCAATGGTTACTTATGAGGACTCAGTTGGGTAATCAACTAGTCCTTTAATTATTTTCATTGCACATTCAGGTGATGATTCGATGGTGATGACTTCCTTCTTTTCAGGGGACTTCCTCTTCCTGAAATGAGCAGACAATGGAAGGTTGCCGCTATCTTCATCATCATCAAGCTGGGCAGGTACAAGAATTACCAGGATTGGTTGTTCCTCCACAACATATAACTTATCTTATATGATACTAGCTGCATTAATTTCATCTAGGGTCAGTTCAGTTGGTGGGTGTTAGTTGTGGATAAGATAGCTGCTGCTAATTCCATCTCTGCTTCGTCCTCGGGTTCAGACGCCATTTTGTATGATGATGTGTCTATTTTCATTCTATCCAGCATATCTTTAGCTCGAGGTTGCTATATCAACATATCTTCATGTTTTGCTTTTGATTGAAGATCATCATTAGTTATTCTCCCTGATGAATTGCCCGAAGGGTTTGTCATAATTCGTTTATGCTTCAGCTGGGTTTTGTTGATCAGTGTTAAGTCTGTTCTACTTTGTATGGTTCAGCTGTGTTTGGTTCAGTTGTGTCAGAATCAGCTGCATCTGGTTTAGTTTTGTATGGATTAGCTGCGTATGGAGATCCTGACTGATCTGCAGTTAGGTCTTCATTAGTTGAGTCTATAATTCTTGTTTATTTGGCAATGATTTCTTATAAAGTGGTGGTGTTGGTCACAGTATACAATCTTACATCTTAGAAGGGGGAGTTGAATAAGCTGTATTCGAAGTTTGTTTTGCATAGCGGAAGTCTTAATTTAAATTGTTGTATGTACGGAAACTATACAGTCTCATGTAGCTTAGTGCTTACAGGGTTTACGGATTAAGTATATTATAAATCACAAACAGTTTGAAAATAGTAAGTACAAGAAATTATAAGATACGGTTTTAATGTGTTTCGAGGTAAACCCCTCTACGTCCACAGATCATCGACACAGGAGTAAAAGTTTAGTAGAATCAAGGCGTATGCAATTATATAATTTTATCTAAATCGAGCATTGTATCGTTCACATAGATTGATATAGCCGACTGTATCTTGAGTCGTTCACACAGATTGGTTGTAGGCTTATTCGACTTGCTTCTTCTCACACATATTAAAGCTTCGTCTTTGAACTCTCTTCTTCCCATATAGGCCGGAATAGTTCGACTTAGTCCAAACAGGGCTAATTGGTCTCAACAATAATGTTTGAAGTAGCATGGGTTGGAACAGCACTTGTAGGCTCTGTAAGTCTTCATTGTAGATTTGTTATTCTTTGTTGAGGACTTAGTAATTCTTTACTCAAGATATACGATATATGCTTGAAGAAATAGATTGCTCTTTGATAGTGAGTTCTTGATCAATCAATAGTTCGGGAATAGTTTAAGTAATTCACAATGTCCTCTGCTCAGTCTATTTATAACCATGGAAATAAATCTTTTATAAATGTAATCATTGGCTGGCTGGTGAGATTTAGACATATCTGATCGCCGGCTTGCAGAATGTTTGAATTAATATGTTTCGGATTTAATGCTTAATACATTAACTTTGATTCGCATTAAATTCTATTCAATCTTCAATCTCTTCGGATGCATTAAATATTGTCCTGTTAGCATTAAATACTAAGCGTGAAACTTTATGAATAAAGAAATGTTATCTCACAATGGCTTAAAGTTCTACGTCTAAATCCCATTGGATTGTGTTTTAATTTTCCTAAGTAAAGCTCCTACATCTTTTATGATGTAGCCAACATTCTTTTTTGTTGTATGCTGGAACTTCCATTTAGCTGTCGGATAAACCTTCTTGGGCAATGTATGAAGTCTCACTGAAGGGACAAGTTGTAGGGTGCATTGATCAAAACACTTTAAGGTATTGTTTTTGCCAACCATTTCCCCCTTTTTGATAATCCCAAAACCCTTTTAAAAATACAAAGCTGTCTTCAAGTATTCTCTCGGATGATCTGATCTTCTAAATTTAGATTAAAATTCAAACTGCTCATAGGCAAGTTCTAATATTTTAAATCATACAAGACTAAGTGTACTACAACTTAATTTATGATTGTTTTGTAGGCACAATCTTACAGCAAGCAGTCTAAATGGATACAACTTAATCTATGAACTGTTAGCAGACAAGTTCTTACATCTTTTAGACTTAGTAATTTTATACTTGATAAATATTTCAATATGTAACGTAATCAAATAGTAAATGAAGATTATGAGTTGCAACCTTTTAATATAAGTAAGAATATTATTGATCACAAAAGCAAGATTACAGTGCTGTTCTGAATTGAAATATTATATTGGGGAGCATACGGAAATGAAATATACACCTGTCAGAAATTATCTTCTAAACTGCTGTCTGGATGACTTCCTGGAGGGATCATGCTCGGTTCCTCTCCACCAGTTGATTAAGTAATCTCTGCCTCACTCCCTGTAGATGTCCCTTCCTTCTGGTGTCACATTGTAAGTAAGAATCCAGCCTTCTGGGTGAGTTATCTGTTCACCCTTCAGATATCTTGACTTCATCCTAATTTGCAAGGGTAGCTTTCCTTCTGATAGGAGCCTTGAGAACTCCTTAGCGACATTCTCCAATGTCTTCAACTGATTGAACAAGCCAGACTCTCTGATGAGAATACAGAAGTATCTCAACAGCTCAATATTCTTTCATGCCTTCAGTTCTTCTGTTGTTAGCTGTCTATCTGTTGGAGGTAGAATCTCAATGGGCTTTTTTACTGTAATCTTCCACTGGAAATTTGGATGCTGGAACTCGGGACGATAACTAGTCACCTTATATCCTCTTGCTTCTTAACCTGGCCCAGGTCCGACCAGTCTTCCGATGCGGCAGCAACACTGTCATCCAGTATCACTTCTATTTACCTCCCACGCTCTATTCTCCACCTCCTTCTAGCTTCACGAGCCTCTTCCCGCTTTTTGGTATTATCAAGCTTCGTGACTTTACCTTGAATATTCCGAAGAATATCCATTGATTCAGCTTGCATGTTCTGAACATCTTTCACCAAGTCCACAAGACTTGTGACCACTATAGTCAGGTCATCAACATTTTGATCATGGACAATGAGTTTAGACCCGATGTACTTTAGAAGGCGACTGTTTTGGCTTTGGGAACCCGCATATTTTCTTACTCCTGCTCCAGATTATGTGCCTCGTGTAACACCCCAAACTAGGCGGATATTACAGTGCCGTGGACCCCCGACTGGGACCCACTAGGCGAATGAAAATGAATGAATTACACAGGGTGAATGTAGTACCGAACCACATTACAACAATAATTACTCCGATGAGGAGTTTCATACAACACATCCAGGATAATACAGAATACATGTATATTTTATATGGAGATAAAATATACAACACTGAGTGAAACGGAGTATCCAAATGAAAGTCTGCAGCGGAAAATAACGAACAACAACATGAATAACTGAAAGATCGGGGCCCCTACTAGTATCACTGGGACTCCTTGCCGTCAACATGCTATTCCCGTGCCTTTGCCTTACCATGGCCTGAAAAACAAAATCCCCAGCCGGGGTCAGTTACACAGAACAACAATCCTCAAGGGTTGAAAATACACAATTATGAATTAACTGAAGTTATGAAATATCCTTAGTTATGAATTACGCTGAAGAGGAGTATCATAGTACGCCCGTAATGTTCTGTGCAAGTGTACAAGATGAATGACCGGACACACCCGTCCTTGTACCTAATTAGTCTCATGGAGTTAAGCTTTACCGTGTGCACGGTCCAATATATCGGTGAACCCAATACATGACCATCGCGTGCCCGACTAAAAATGCCACACAGCCACACCCGGCCACGCAATACGAACCCAGAAGGTCATATGAACGAGAATGACCACAATGAATATCAATGAATAATGATTCTACAAGTTCAAGAATGACTCACCGAAATGGAAATAACAGTGAAGTGATTGATAACTCAATGAAATGATTGGAACCGTCGTTCCTCGTGAATGAAGTGATTATTCGGCAATTACAAATCTCAATATGGTTAATACAATGATGAGTGAATTATGATTATGAATGAATAACAACAAAAGGAATGAATATCCTTTTAACCGAGTAAGAATTAACTTACTCAACACCGATGAAGAGTATCCGTCCACGAACAACGTCCTAAATGAAAAGTCGGTCGCTCGAACAACCTTGAATAACACAATTACAAATAATCCGTTCAATACACGTATCAAACATGATTATAACCAACTCAAACGTCGATACAATGATAATCAAACTCATCGGGGCATTCAAACAAATACGTAGCAAATATCCTTCCCGTTGGTTACAACCAAACCCAAATTATCGAAACCAACTTTCAAATGATTTATTCAAACCAGCAAAACAATATCAATGGCCTCAATAATCCAATAGGAATCCACAATTCAAGATTACAACAACATCAATCGGAAAATCCCCAAATTAACCAAAGTCAACCCCAAGGGTTCTTGAAATAATTCCGAAAATAGCCATTAAATCCGTAGGAATACATTTATCCAAGGTAGACAATTCATATCTAACATATTCCAACAACAATCCAAGCTTAAACGAAGAAATCGGAAAGAAAAACCCAAAAATCTAAAATTCTAGATCCAAGAGATTAATACCTTTAATTTGAGGTTTTGGAGATGATGAAGTGATGATTAATCCAACTCAAAGACTTGAAGATGATGATTGATGATTACACCTCGAAGAATACTCTTCAAATCGCTCCAAATCGCCCGGAACCGATGAGAGAATGTGAAGAAAATAACAAATGCCGAAAACTGGGCTAACTGTCCAATTTATAGTGATTCCAGCTTAGCGCGCGCTAGCCCCTACGATTAGCGTGCGCTAACGGGCGTTTTGGGTAGTCCAGTACCCACTGTCCGTCAACGGTAGCGCGCGCTACGTACCTTTGGTAGCGTGCGATACGGATGTACAATTGGCGTGTGCTAACCCCAAATGTTAGCGTGCGCTAATGAATTATCTGATGCCCAGTACTGGAGTCCAGAAACCTTCTGTCCTCTGATCTGATCTCGGTAGCGTGCGCTACATCCAACAATTAGCGTGCGCTCCTACACCGTTTGCGTACGCTAAAACCACTCGCAGCGTGCGCTATGAATTAATTCAATTCAGCCCAGTAACCACTGGACTCAACCTGATCCGACCTTAGCGCGCGCTACACCGACTGTATAGCGTGCGCTACTCCGGATCACTAGCGCGCGCTACTTACCATTCGTAGCGTGCGCTACCTACAATCCCAACTGCAGTCCAGTGCCTTCTGGACTGCCTGCTCAACTACACTAGCGTGCGCTAGTGTTGAGAGGTGGCGTGCGCTACCCGTACTCAATTAGCGCACGCTAAAGAGAGTACGTAGCGTGCGCTACTCCTCACACACAGCACACTATGAATATGACAACGGTGATAAACACGACACGAAACTCCGTCTAGATTGATGATGAATGACGACTGATACTCGATACGATTACTCTGAACGATGAATACGATGATTGAATATGAGTGACAAGTGATCATTAATGAGTGAAAATTACTGAGTGACAATTACTGAATGATAAATACTGAATAATGACTGAATTACAACCGGGTATTACATACACCCCCCCTTAAAAGAGTTTCGTCCCCGAAACTAAGGGTCAAATAACTCGGGATAACTCTCCCGCATACTATCCTCGGTTTCCCAAGTAGCCTCTTCGACTCCGTGCCTAGACCACTGAATTTAATCAAAGGAATCGTCTTGTTCCTCAACCGTTTGATTCGCCGATCTAAAACTCGTATAGGACGTTCCTCATATGAATGATCATCGGCGATCTCGATTCCGCCATACTGAAGTATGTGACTCGGGTCGGCAACATACTTCCATAACTGAGATACGTGAAACACATTATGAATTCGGCTCAATGCCGGAGGTAAGACCAATCGATAAGCTAGCTCGCCTACTTGATCCAAAATCTCAAACGGTCTAATGAATCTCGGACTCAACTTTCCCCCTCTTCCCAAAACGGAAGATACCACGACTCGGGGATACCTTGACCAAAACATGGTCACCTGTCTTGAACTCTAATGGTCGACGACGATTATCGCCATATGATTTCTGTCGACTCTGAGCGGTCAATAAACAACTCCTGATCAAAGCTACCTTCTCACGGGCGGCTATAAGCATATCGGCTCGGTGCCGATTGATTCTGATAAGTTATCCCAACACAAAGGAGATCGACAACGATGACCATACAAGGTGCCATCTTAATCGAAGAATGCCAACTATTATTGTACGTGAACTCCATCAACGGTAGTTGGGCTTCCCAATCGCCTTTCCAATCGAGGACACATGTCCTCAACATGTCCTCCAAAGTCTCAATAGTCCTCTCTGATTGTCCGTCGGACTGAGGATGAAAAGTTGTACTGAGATTAAGCTGAGTTCTCATAGCACGATAAACTGATTGCCAAAAATGAGACACGAATCGTTCGTCACGATCGGAAACGATACTTTTAGGAGTACCGTGCAATCTCACTATCTCTTTGATAAACAACTGGGCAAGTATCTCGGGACCCCACATATCCTTAATCTCAAGGAAATGAGCCGATTTAGTTAAGCGATCCACAATTACCCAAATTGTATTCATGCCACGACGACTCGTCGGCAAAACTCGTGATGAAGTCCATAGAAATATCCTCCCACTTCCACTCTAGAATAAGGAGAGGTTTCAGCATGCCCGCTGGTCGCTGATGTTCTATCTTGACTTGCTGATAGGTTAAGCATCTCAAAACAAATTCCGCGACTTCTCGCTTCATATTACTCTACCAGTAATCTTGTTTCAAATCTTTATACATGTTGCTAGACCCCGGATGAACGGAATAAGGGGTAGCATGAGCTTCTCTCAAAATCGAGTTCTTCAACTCGTCATTCGCCGGTACACACAACCGCTTCTTAAATCTCAAGAGTCCATCCTCGTGGACCACGAATCCATGGGCTTTCCCCTAAACCACATCCTCACGGATGCGTAACAATGATGGGTCCGAACCCTGATTCTCTCTAATTGCCTCCTCAAGTGACGATGAAATCTCTAACATACAAAGATGTCCCTGAACTCGCTAAAGACAGACCTCGATCTCGGGTCTAAGGAATTCCTGATGAAGCTCCTTCTGAACTGTTAAACGAGCAAGCATCTGCTCCTGAACGGACTTACGACTCAAGGCGTCGGCGACAACGTTCGCCTTGCCTGGGTGGTAAAGGATCTCGATATCGTAATCATTGATTAGTTCCAACCACCGTCTCTGTCGCATATTTAACTCCTTCTGAGTAAGTATATACTTTAAACTCTTGTGATCGGTGAAGATCTGACAGGTGACGCCCAAAAGGTAATGACGCCAAATTACAACGCGAAAACCACGGCTGCCAACTCCAGGTCATGGGTCGGATAATTAACCTCGTAAGGTCTCAATTGTCGTGACGCATAGGTAATAACCTTCCCATTCTGCATGAGTACACATCTGAGACCCTGTCCGGACGCATCGCTATAAACCACAAATCCTTCCGTCCCTTGCGGCAAGGAAAGAACAGGTGCCGAAATTAACCGGCTCTTGAGTTCCTCAAAACTCCGCTGACACGCGTCGGACCACATTTATTTCTTATCCTTACGCAAAAGGTTCGTCAATGGTTGGGCAATTTTGGAGAATCCTTCCACAAACCGCCGACAATAACCGGCTAATCCGAGAAAGCTTCGAATTTCTTTAACATTCTTCGGAGGTAACCAATCTTGGACAGCCTCCGTCTTCTGAGGATCAACACGCACTCCATCTGATGAAATTACATGCCCGAGAAAAGTCACTTCGGACATCCAGAACTCACATTTGTAAAACTTTCCATAAAGTTGCTCTCGTCTCAACACGTTGAGAACCTGATGAAGATGAACCTCGTGTTCCTCTCGATTATGAGAATAAATCAAAATGTCATCAATGAAGACAACAACAAACTGATCCAAAAATTCGATGAAAACCCGATTCATTAACTCCATGAATACCGCAGGTGCATTAGTTAGCCCGAACGGCATAACTACGAACTCATAATGACCATAGCGTTTACGAAACACTGTCCTAGCGATATCCGACTGTCGAATTCGCAACTGATGATATCCAGATCTTAGGTCGATCTTGGAATATATTGAAGCTCCCTGAAGTTGATCTAAGAGATCATCAATACGGGGTAAGGTATACTTATTCTTGATTGCCACCCTGTCCAACTCCCGATAATCAATACACAAGCGAAAAGAACCATCCTTCTTCTTGACAAACAACACTGGTGCTCCCCAAGGGGACGCACTCGGTCGGATATAACCTTCTCGGTCAAATCCTCTAATTGATCCTTCAATTCCTGAATTTCGGTCGGGGCCATCCGGTACGGTGCCTTCGATAATGGGGATATACCAGGCTCCAACTCTATCGTGAATTCCATATCCCTCGGTGGAGGTAAAACAGGTAGCTCGTTTGGGAGTACATCGTCAATCGATAACATTGATACCACGAATGGTTGAACATCTCGATTGCCTGAGGATGGCCAATCGACGACAACGATATTATGAATGGATGAACACCTCGATTGACTTAGAACGGCCAAACGATGACAATGATATAGGGAATGGATGAATACCTCGATTGCCTTAGAACGGCCAATCGATGACAATGATATAAGGAATGATTGAACAACTCTGATTGAGAAATTATACTGTTTCCATCATTTTAATGATTCTACCGGAACAACGGGGGTCACCTCCCTGAAGCACACATTCGACCCCAACGACGGAAATGATAGAGGCCAAACGTTTACGAACATTGAGGGGGTATCCTGACGATCCATCCCACTAATACCCGATATACATCGTCCTTAAGTAAATCCACCCCGATTTGGTCCATCAACCAATCGCGGTCATTTAAACTTAATTCAGTCAGTTCTTAACCTCATGATTTCCGGATATTCTTCTATCATCAGTTAGACCGATGGTATGAGGTCCACAAGCAATAGGACTATCTAATTTAAGTCTATTCAAACACGATTCGAAAATGAATGAATGCGGTGCACCAGTATCAAAAGGTACACACAGGTTGAGATAAAATTATGAGTATACCTGGGATCATTCGAGCCACCGGATCGTCGATCCTCTTCATCACATGAATCCGAGACTTTCCGGCCCCCGAACCGGACGCTCCCGTCCGATAAATATGAGCTCCGCCTTCATTTGCTTCCATTGACTTAAACGACGCTGAAAGAGCAGTCTGATTCTGAATCGCTGATTGCTTCGGGGCCTGAGATGCCGCCGGAGCCGACTTGGAGTCCTTTCGGCAAAAACGGGCCTTATGCCCAACAATTCCACAGTTATGGCATGTGATAGACGGCGTCGTACACCTAGTGCTGAAATGGCCCTGCCCTCCGCAGTTGAAACAGGTGATGGTCGCACCGGCCGCTCGGGAATGAGATCCCATAGGTTTAGGCGCCTTAGGAGGTTGCTCCGAAAAGTTAGGGCCCGCACGAGGCTTCTTGAAGGTTGTCTGGCCGCCTTCGGATTGATTACGCTTCGTTGATTTCTTGCTGCCAGATGAAGGTTGTTGCTCAGCAATTTCCTTAGCAGCAGGCTCGTACGTGAGAGTCCTCTCGATTAATTCGGCCAAAGTGGCGCAATGATAATTAAGCAATTGCATGTGGGTCATCATGACCTTCATAAAAGTGAGTGGATCAACCCGAACATCTTCCGATCGAGCTGAGTCCTGGGTACGACTTCCTGGTAGTGAGTGATTATTTCCCGGATTTCGGCCCGTACCGCGGCCTCTCCTCCGTCCCTCTCGCTTGCTCTCTCCATTCTAAAGTAGGAAAGTCGCATGGTGATCATAGATCTCGTATGAGTACCGCATTATGATTTACGTCATGAAATGATGAAAATGTGCATATGCGCTATAACACAGTGATTACATGAATGATTAACTGAGGTGACATGATTATCTAATGAAATTATTGAAATGATAATCTTGAACAAATTAACAAGATTAAAGATATGATCTTCCAGATCAACAACTGAGTAATGACATGAATTAAGTGATTAATGAGTTAACATGATCGTCCTGATCATCAACTGTGTAATGAAATGAATTGAGTGATTAATGAATTAATATGATCACATGATTAAAATGAAAATGATGTTTGAGGATTGTTAACTAGTGAATTATGAATGAATGATTATTGCCAGAAATTATACCATGGCGTTAGAAGTCTTACAGTTCTTTCTTGGCGATTGGCTCAAGATTCGCACAGTCACACGTGACGCGAAAGTCCAATGATACTAGTCCGATGACGATGATTTCAAATGAGACATGACTCGGAAGGTAGTATTCAAAACCACGCTCCGATACCAACTCTGTAACACCCCAAACTAGGCGGATATTACAGTGCCGTGGACCCCCGACTAGGACCTACTAGGCGAATGAAAATGAATGAATTACACAGGGTGAATGTAGTACCGAACCACATTACAACAATAATTACTCCGATGAGGAGTTTCATACAACACATCCAGGATAATACAAAATACATGTATATTTTATATTGAGATAAAATATACAACACTGAGTGAAACGGAGTATCCAAATGAAAGTGTGCAGCGGAAAATAACGAACAACAACATGAATAACTGAAAGATCGGGGCCCCTACTAGTATCACTGGGACTCCTTGCCGTCAACATGCTATTCCCGTGCCTTTGCCTTACCATGACCTGAAAAACAAAATCCCCAGCCGGGGTCAGTTACACAGAACAACAATCCTCAAGGGTTGAAAATACACAATCATGAATTAACTGAAGTTATGAAATATCCTTAGTTATGAATTACGCTGAAGAGGAGTATCATAGTACGCCCGTAATGTTCTGTGCAAGTGTACAAGATGAATGACCGGACACACCCGTCCTTGTACCTAATTAGTCTCACGGAGTTAAGCTTTACCGTGTGCACGGTCCAATATATCGGTGAACCCAATACATGACCATCGCGTGCCCGACTAAAAATTCCACACAGCCACACCCGGCCACGCAATATGAACCCAGAAGGTCATATGAACGAGAATGACCACAATGAATATCAATGAATAATGATTATACAAGTTCAAGAATGACTCACCGAAATGGAAATAACAGTGAAGTGATTGATAACTCAATGAAATGATTGGAACCGTCGTTCCTCGTGAATGAAGTGATTATTCGGCAATTACAAATCTCAATATGGTTAATACAATGATGAATGAATTATGATTATGAATGAACAACAACAAAAGGAATGAATATCCTTTTAACCGAGTAAGAATTAACTTACTCAACACCGATGAAGAGTATCCATCCACGAACAACGTCCTAAATGAAAAGTCGGTCGCTCGAACAACCTTGAATAACACAATTACCAATAATCCGTTCAATACACGTATCAAACACGATTATAACCAACTCAAACGTCGATACAACGATAATCAAACTCATCGGGGCATTCAAACAAATACGTAGCAAATATCCTTCCCGCTGGTTACAACCAAACCCAAATTATCGAAACCAACTTTCAAATGATTGATTCAAACCAGCAAAACAATATCAATGGCCTCAATAATCCAATAGGAATCCACAATTCAAGATTACAACAACATCAATCGGAAAATCCCCAAATTAACCAAAGTCAACCCCAAGGGTTCTTGAAATAATTCCGAAAATAGCCATTAAATCCGTAGGAATACATTTATCCAAGGTAGACAATTCATATCTAACATATTCCAACAACAATCCAAGCTTAAACGAAGAAATCGGAAAGAAAAACCCAAAAATCCGAAATTCTAGATCCAAGAGATTAATACCTTTAATTTGATGTTTTGGAGATGATGAAGTGATGATTTATCTAACTCAAAGACTTGAAGATGATGATTGATGATTACACCTCGAAGAATACTCTTCAAATCGCTCCAAATCGCCCGGAACTGATGAGAGAATGTGAAGAAAATAACAAATGCCGAAAATTGGGCTAACTGTCCAATTTATAGTGATTCCAGCTTAGCGCGCGCTAGCCCCTATGCTTACCGTGCGCTAACGGGTGTTTTGGGTAGTCCAGTACCCACTGTCCGTCAACGGTAGCGCGCGCTACGTACCTTTGGTAGCGTGCGCTATGGATGTACAATTGGCGTGCGCTAACCCCAAATGTTAGCGTGCGCTAACGAATTATCTGATGCCCAGTACTGGAGTCCAGAAACCTTCTGTCCTCTGATCTGATCTCGGTAGCGTGCGCTACATCCAACAATTAGCGTGCGCTCCTACACCGTTTGCGTACGCTAAAACCACTCGCAGCGTGCGCTATGAATTAATTCAATTCAGCCCAGTAACCACTGGACTCAACCTGATCCGACCTTAGCGCGCGCTACACCGACTGTATAGCGTGCGCTACTCCGGATCACTAGCGCGCGCTACTTACCATTCGTAGTGTGTGCTACCTACAATCCCAACTGCAGTCCAGTGCCTTTTGGACTGCCTGCTCAACTACACTAGCGTGCGCTAGTGTTGAGAGGTGGCGTGCGCTACCCATACTCAGTTAGCGCACGCTAAAGAGAGTACGTAGCGTGCGCTACTCCTCACACACAGCACACTATGAATATGACAACGGTGATAAACACGACACGAAACTCCGTCTAGATTGATGATGAATGACGACTGATACTCGATACGATTACTCTGAACGATGAATACGATGATTGAATATGAGTGACAAGTGATCATTAATGAGTGAAAATTACTGAGTGACAATTACTGAATGATAAATACTGAATAATAACTGAATTACAACCGGGTATTACATACACCCCCCCTTAAAAGAGTTTTGTCCCCGAAACTAAGGGTCAAACAACTCGGGATAACTCTCCCGCATACTATCCTCGGTTTCCCAAGTAGCCTCTTCGACTCCGTGCCTAGACCACTGAATTTAATCAAAGGAATCGTCTTGTTCCTCAACCGTTTGATTCGCCGATCTAAAACTCGTATAGGACGTTCCTCATATGAATGATCATCGGCGATCTCGATTCCGCCAAACTGAAGTATGTGACTCGGGTCGGCAACATACTTCCATAACTGAGATACGTGAAACACATTATGAATTCGGCTCAATGCCGGAGGTAAGACCAATCGATAAGCTAGCTCGCCTACTTGATCCAAAATCTCAAACGGTCCAATGAATCTCGGACTCAACTTTCCCCCTCTTCCCAAAACGGAAGATACCACGACTCGGGGATACCTTGACCAAAACATGGTCACCTGTCTTGAACTCTAATGGTCGACGACGATTATCACCATATGATTTTTGTCGACTCTGAGCGGTCAATAAACAACTCCTGATCAAAGCTACCTTCTCACGGGCGGCTATAAGCATATCGGCTCGGTGCCGATTGATTCTGATAAGTTATCCCAACACAAAGGAGATCGACAACGATGACCGTACAAGGTGCCATCTTAATCGAAGAATGCCAACTATTATTGTACGTGAACTCCATCAACGGTAGTTGGGCTTCCCAATCGCCTTTCCAATCGAGGACACATGTCCTCAACATGTCCTCCAAAGTCTCAATAGTCCTCTCTGATTGTCCGTCGGACTGAGGATGAAAAGTTGTACTGAGATTAAGCTGAGTTCTCATAGCACGATGAACTGATTGCCAAAAATGAGACACGAATCGTCCGTCACGATCGGAAACGATACTTTTAGGAGTACCGTGCAATCTCACTATCTCTTTGATAAACAACTGGGCAAGTATCTCGGGACCCCACATATCCTTAATCTCAAGGAAATGAGCCGATTTAGTTAAGCGATCCACAATTACCCAAATTGTATTCATGCCACGATGACTCGTCGGCAAAACTCGTGATGAAGTCCATAGAAATATCCTCCCACTTCCACTCTAGAATAAGGAGAGGTTTCAGCATGCCCGCTGGTCGCTGATGTTCTATCTTGACTTGCTGACAGGTTAAGCATCTCAAAACAAATTCCGCGACTTCTCGCTTCATATTACTCCACCAGTAATCTTGTTTCAAATCTTTATACATGTTGCTAGACCCCGGATGAACGGAATAAGGGGTAGCATGATCTTCTCTCAAAATCGAGTTCTTTAACTCGTCATTCGCCGGTACGCACAACCGATTCTTAAATATCAAGAGTCCATCCTCGTGGACCACGAATCCAGGGGCTTTCCCCTGAACCACATCATCACGGATGCGTAACAATGATGGGTCCGAACCCTGATTCTCTCTGATTGCCTCCTCAAGTGACGATGAAATCTCTAACATACAAAGCTGTCCCTGAACTCGCTAAAGACAGACCTCGATCTCGGGTCTAAGGAATTCCTGATGAAGCTCCTTCTGAACTGTTAAATGAGCAAGCATCTGCTCCTGAACGGACTTACGACTCAAGGCGTCGGCGACAACGTTCGCCTTGCCTGGGTGGTAAAGGATCTCGATATCGTAATCTTTGATTAGTTCCAACCACCGTCTCTGTCGCATATTTAACTCCTTCTGAGTAAGTATATACTTTAAACTCTTGTGATCGGTGAAGATCTGACAGGTGACGCCCAAAAGGTAATGACGCCAAATTACAACGCGAAAACCACGGCTGCCAACTCCAGGTCATGGGTCGGATAATTAACCTCGTAAGGTCTCAATTGTCGTGACGCATAGGTAATAACCTTCCCATTCTGTATGAGTACACATCCGAGACCCTGTCCGGACGCATCGCTATAAACCACAAATCCTTCCGTCCCTTGCGGCACGGAAAGAACAGGTGCCGAAATTAATCGGCTCTTGAGTTCCTCAAAACTCCGCTGACACGCGTCGGACCACATGTATTTCTTATCCTTACGCAAAACGTTCATCAATGGTTGGGCAATTTTGGAGAATCCTTCCACAAACCGCCGATAATAACCGGCTAATCCGAGAAAGCTTTGGATTTCTTTAACATTCTTCGGAGGTAACCAATCTTGGACAGCCTCCGTCTTCTGAGGATCAACACGCACTCCATCTGATGAAATTACATGCCCTATAAAAGTCACTTCGGACATCCAGAACTCACATTTGTAAAACTTTCCATAAAGTTGCTCTCGTCTCAACACGTTGAGAACCTGATGAAGATGAACCTCGTGTTCCTCTCGATTACGAGAATAAATCAAAATGTCATCAATGAAGACAACAACAAACTGATCCAAAAATTCGATGAAAACCCGATTCATTAACTCCATGAATACCGCAGGTGCATTAGTTAGCCCGAACGGCATAACTACGAACTCATAATGACCATAGCGTTTACGAAACACTGTCCTAGCGATATCCGACTCTCGAATTCGCAACTGATGATATCCAGATCTTAGGTCGATCTTGGAATATATTGAAGCTCCCTGAAGTTGATCTAAGAGATCATCAATACGGGGTAAGGGATACTTATTCTTGATTGCCACCCTGTCCAACTCCCGATAATCAATACACAAGCGAAAAGAACCATCCTTCTTCTTGACAAACAACACTGGTGCTCCCCAAGGGGACGCACTCGGTCGGATATAACCTTCTCGGTCAAATCCTCTAATTGATCCTTCAATTCCTGCATTTCGGTTGGGGCCATCCGGTACGGTGCCTTCGATAATGGGGACATACCAGGCTCCAACTCTATCGTGAATTCCATATCCCTCGGTGGAGGTAAAACAGGTAGCTCGTTTGGGAGTACATCGTCAATCGATAACAATGATACCACGAATGGTTGAACATCTCGATTGCCTGAGGATGGCCAATCGACGACAACGATATTATGAATGGATGAACACCTCGATTGACTTAGAATGGCCAAACGATGACAATGATATAAGGAATGGATGAATACCTCGATTGCCTTAGAACGGCCAATCGATGACAATGATATAAGGAATGATTGAACAACTCTGATTGAGAAATTATACTGTTTCCATCATTTTAATGATTCTACCGGAACAACGGGGGTCACCTCCCTGAAGCACACATTCGACCCCAACGACGGAAATGATAGAGGCCAAACGTTTACGAACATTGAGGGGGTATCCTGACGATCCATCCCACTAATACCCGATATACATCGTCCTTAAGTAAATCCACCCCGATTTGGTCCATCAACCAATCGCGGTCATTTAAACTTAATTCAGTCAGTTCTTAACCTCATGATTTCCGGATATTCTTTTATCATCAGTTAGACCGATGGTATGAGGTCCACAAGCAATAGGACTATCTAATTTAAGTCTATTCAAACACGATTCGAAAATGAATGAATGCGGTGCACCAGTATCAAAAGGTACACACAGGTTGAGATAAAATTATGAGTATACCTGGGATCATTCGAGCCACCGGATCGTCGATCCTCTTCATCACATGAATCCGGGACTTGCCGGCCCCCGAACCGGACGCTCCCGTCCGATAAATATGAGCTCCGCCTTCATTTGCTTCCATTGACTTAAACGACGCTGACAGAGCAGTCTGATTCTGAATCGCTGATTGCTTCGGGGCCTGAGATGCCGCCGGAGCCGACTTGGAGTCCTTTCGGCAAAAACGGGCCTTATGCCCAACAATTCCACAGTTATGGCATGTGATAGACGGCATCGTACACCTAGTGCTGAAATGGCCCTGCCCTCCGCAGTTGAAACAGGTGATGGTCGCACCGGCCGCTCGGGAATGAGATCCCATAGGTTTAGGCGCCTTAGGAGGTTGCTCCGAAAAGTTAGGGCCCGCACGAGGCTTCTTGAAGGTTGTCTGGCCGCCTTCGGATTGATTACGCTTCGTTGATTTCTTGCTGCCAGATGAAGGTTGTTGCTCAGCAATTTCCTTAGCAGCAGGCTCGTACGTGAGAGTCCTCTCGATTAATTCGGCCAAAGTGGCGCAATGATAATTAAGCAATTGCATGTGGGTCATCATGACCTGCATAAAAGTGAGTGGATCAACCCGAACATCTTCCGATCGAGCTGAGTCCTGGGTACGACTTCCTGGTAGTGAGTGATTATTTCCCGGATTTCGGCCCGTACCGCGGCCTCTCCCTCCGCGTCCTCTGCTTGCTCTCTCCATTCTAAAGTAGGAAAGTCGCATGGTGATCATAGATCTCGTATGAGTACCGCATTATGATTTACGTCATGAAATGATGAAAATGTGCATATGCGCTATAACACAGTGATTACATGAATGATTAACTGAGGTGACATGATTATCTAATGAAATTATTGAAATGATAATCTTGAACAAATTAACAAGATTAAAGATATGATCTTCCATATCAACAACTGAGTAATGACATGAATTAAGTGATTAATGAGTTAACATGATCGTCCTGATCATCAATCGTAATGAAATGAATTGAGTGATTAATGAATTAATATGATCACATGATTAAAATGAAAATGATGTTTGAGGATTGTTAACTAGTGAATTATGAATGAATGATTATTGCCGTAAATTATACCATGGCGTTAGAAGTCTTACGCTTCTTCGGTCGATTGGCTCGGATTCGCACAGTCACACGTGACGCGAAAGTCCAATGATACTAGTCCGATGACGATGATTTCAAATGAGACATGACTCGGAAGGTAGTATTCAAAACCACGCTCCGATACCAACTCGTAACACCCCAAACTAGGCGGATATTACGGCCGTGGACCCCGATCGGGACCCACTAGGCGAATGAAAATGAATGAATTACACAGGGTGAATGTAGTACCGAACCACATTACAACAATAATTACTCCGATGAGGAGTTTCATACAACACATCCAGGATAATACAGAATACATGTATATTTTATATGGAGATAAAATATACAACACTGAGTGAAACGGAGTATCCAAATGAAAGTCTGCAGCGGAAAATAACGAACAACAACATGAATAACTAAAAGATCGGGGCCCCTACTAGTATCACTGGGACTCCTTGCCGTCAACATGCTATTCCCGTGCCTTTGCCTTACCATGACCTGAAAAACAAAATCCTCAAATGGGTCGCCATACGTAACAACAATCCTTAAGGGTTGAAAATACACAATCATGAATTAACTGAAGTTATGAAATATCCTTAGTTATGAATTACGCTGAAGAGGAGTATCATAGTACGCCCGTAATGTTCTGTGCAAGTGTACAAGATGAATGACCGGACACACCCGTCCTTGTACCTAATTAGTCTCACGGAGTTAAGCTTTACCGTGTGCACGGTCCAATATATCGGTGAACCCAATACATGACCATCGCGTGCCCGACTAAAAATTCCACACACCACACCCGCCACGCAATATGAACCTTAAGGTCATATGAACGAATGACCACAATGAATATCAATGAATAATGATTATACAAGTTCAAGAATGACTCACCGAAATGGAAATAATAAAGAAGTGATTGATAACTCAATGAAATGATTGGAACCGCTGCCTCGTGAATGAAGTGATTATTCGGCAATTACAAATCTCAATATGGTTAATACAATGATGAATGAATTATGATTATGAATGAACAACAACAAAAGGAATGAATATCCTTTTAACCGAGTAAGAATTAACTTACTCAACACCGATGAAGAGTATCCGTCCACAAACAACGTCCTAAATGAAAAGTCGGTCGCTCGAACAACCTTGAATAACACAATTACCAATAATCCGTTCAATACACGTATCAAACACGATTATAACCAACTCAAACGTCGATACAACGATAATCAAACTCATCGGGGCATTCAAACAAATACGTAGCAAATATCCTTCCCACTGGTTACAACCAAACCCAAATTATCGAAACCAACTTTCAAATGATTGATTCAAACCAGCAAAACAATATCAATGGCCTCAATAATCCAATAGGAATCCACAATTCAAGATTACAACAACATCAATCGGAAAATCCCCAAATTAACCAAAGTCAACCCAAAGGGTTCTTGAAATAATTCCGAAAATAGCCATTAAATCCGTAGGAATACATTTATCCAAGGTAGACAATTCATATCTAACATATTCCAACACCAATCCAATCTTAAACGAAGAAATCGGAAAGAAAAACCCAAAAATCCGAAATTCTAGATCCAAGAGATTAATACCTTTCATTTGATGTTTTGGAGATGATGAAGTGATGATTAATCCAACTCAAAGACTTGAAGATGATGATTGATGATTACACCTCGAAGAATACTCTTCAAATCGCTCCAAATCGCCCGGAACCGATGAGAGAATGTGAAGAAAATAACAAATGCCAAAATCAAGCTAATCGTCCAATTTATAGTGATTCCAGCTTAGCGCGCGCTAGCCCCTATGCTTAGCGTGCGCTAACGGGTGTTTTGGGTAGTCCAGTACCCACTGTCCGTCAACGGTAGCGCGCGCTACGTACCTTTGGTAGCATGCGCTATAGATGTACAATTGGCGTGCGCTAACCCCAAATGTTAGCGTGCGCTAACGAATTATCTGATGCCCAGTACTGGAGTCCAGAAACCTTCTGTCCTCTGATCTGATCTCGGTAGCGTGCGCTACATCCAACAATTAGCGTGCGCTACTACACCGTTTGCGTACGCTAAAACCACTCGCAGCGTGCGCTATGAATTAATTCAATTCAGCCCAGTAACCACTGGACTCAACCTGATCCGACCTTAGCGCGCGCTACACCGACTGTATAGCGTGCGCTACTCCGGATCACTAGCACGCGCTACTTACCATTCGTAGCGTGCGCTACCTACAATCCCAACTACAGTCCAGTGCCTTCTGGACTGCCTGCTCAACTACACTAGCGTGCGCTAGTGTTGAGAGGTGGCGTGCGCTACCCGTACTCAGTTAGCGCACGCTAAAGAGAGTACGTAGCGTGCGCTACTCCTCACACACAGCACACTATGAATATGACAACGGTGATAAACACGACACGAAACTCCGTCTAGATTGATGATGAATGACGACTGATACTCGATACGATTACTCTGAACGATGAATACGATGATTGAATATGAGTGACAAGTGATCATTAATGAGTGAAAATTACTGAGTGACAATTACTGAATGATAAATACTGAATAATGACTGATTACAACCGGGTATTACACCTCGTACATTTGGAGATGATGCATAGCCTTGTAGATTGCATTTGGAAACAGCCTGAAGGCTTCTTCAACATCACGGGTCGTTGTTTTCACAAGTTTAAGTTCATCCGGGCAGCACCTCACATCCATTCGAGTTCCTCCCTGACATCATACAGTGCTTTAACAAGATCCTACAGGAAGACAGTTTGGCCACCGATGCTTTGTAGTTGCTCGATTCTTGATTTAATGCGAAAGGAGTCAGTTTAAGAATTTGAGGGCTCTTCGACTTGTTTGAGGACACATTGTCTTTGGGCTTCTTAGGGCTATCATCGGGTAGGAAGTCCTCGTTGGTTTCAGAAGATGAACCTCTAGGGATAGGAGGTACTACCTTCTCGGCGGCTGGAACCTCTGTCGGTTCAGTCTGATCTGCTGTCTTGGAGATAGAATGGGATAATTCCTCCTGCCTCCGTTGGGCGTCTGTAGCATGTGGGATAGGAGGTACTAATTCATCCTGCTGGCTCTCAACTTCTAAATGTTCCTTAGGAGGGCTGATTCCTCTTGTCGGGCGGGGTGGGTTGCACTCCTCGGATGGAGGGACTGTGTGATACTTGAGCCTGACACTACTCATTCGATCAATATGATTCATGCATTACTTGTTATTTATGTGTTATTTGCATTGTTGTACATTTCATTCACTTTATCTTATAGTTAATCTTACTGCACCGAAGTGGGTTAAACATTTGAATTAAAATCTAAGACCCTATCCTGTTATCTATTATGGAACAAATTTTGATGGACATTACGTTGACACGAAAATAAAATATATGTAGAGATCTTATATAACTCTTAGTACATATGATAAGGCTAGAAGTACTAACGGTGTCACTGACGTGTCTGTCGGAGGTTAACTAGCTTATCTCGGGATTTTAGCTGGCGCGTGTACTGGATCACTTTAGATTGATGGTTCAAGTAAATAACCATCGTTTAATATAATAATGCTTGTCAAGTACCTTGATTCTTATCAATACCCTATAGGATGTGGTAACAGTAGTAAAATATTATCATCTGTCTATACCCTATTCGTTCCAACTGCGATAGGAATTCAACTTATGTTCTAGTTTATTGTATTAATTATATCATATTAATAAATGAGTCTTGTAATTCTTACCTATAGTGTCGTTTGTTTGAAGTTTTAGAAAGTTTGACAATAAACCGTTTCACTAGCATTAACACTGTTCGCATGAGTAAACAAGTTTAAGAAATAAAAATACACCCTAAACTTCTACGAAACACTTGGACAGATCATCCATACCCTAATGAGGTCAATATCTACTAACCGGTCCAATCACTCCAAGAACCGGACAACAACTACTTAAACTGATCCATTCTTTCAAACCCAATTTTTAGAAGCTATTCCAGGGTATTTGAGACATTTCACCTCTAAAACCGACTCTCTCACTTGGATAAGAGATAAAAGCCGTCCCTCAACCCCCATTCACAGTCTAATCTTGAACAAGTGGCTCCACACTTCTAAAATTCACCGAAAATTCCAGAAGAAACCATCAAAACATCAACGCCTCAATTTCTTTGACAATCAAGGTGAGTTTCCTTTGCTTCTCCCTTATTCTTGCTATATTTCTTAGCTATTTGGAAGATGTGAAAGCGTGTATATATTATTAGACATGTTATAATTATGTCAAAAACCCAGCTATGGCTTATGCTTGTGTTTATTATGGATCAATAAGGTTTAAAACTTACTATGACAATAAAAGAGTCCATTTTGCCACCTTTTGGAACTATTTGTATATGGTATTGAATTATTGTGTTTTAGGCTCAGGTATTTTCATATACTTGTTCCTAAATGTCTTAAGAATATTATGTCAAAAATTAGAGCAAATCCAACTCATATTCAAGTAGTTATAAGCAAAATAAGATCTGATTATGGCAAAACTTTGATAAACTCTCTTAATCAAGTGCATTGTTATAGAATCTTGGAGTTTTTGGTTGTGAGAGTTGAATGGATATTATAAACAGAAGCTAATTTGTTCACTAATTACTTAAAATTCCAAAATATATTGGTTAATAGGCTGGTATATATGGATAGACAGACATAAAATCTGTAGAACAGCAATTTGGCGTCTACATAGGAATTGGTAAAGTCCTTTTTATATGTAGATATTTAAAGTTTTCGTGTAGCCGTAAATCCTATAAACACATTCCTTGAAATAGGGTCTGAAGATAGATCATCACAACCACCCCCTATTGGTATAAAAGTAAGGGTATTACCCGATCAAGGTAAGTAGAAATCAATCTGCAACTACAATCCACAAACCTAGTATTGTTTGTATAACTAGTTGGTGAACTTGATGATATCTTGAGAGTGTTCCCTTGTATTGTATGACTGATTTGAATTATGCTTAAAGTATCTGGTTGCACCTTACATGAACATGACATTAATTAGCATATCCACATGCATGCATAACAGGAGACTCATTAGTGTCTGCATGCATGGTATGATCATGGAAAGATTATAAAAGAAAAATGTTTTGTCGGCCGTTGCTAGAGCATCGATACATGGTAGTTGCATGATTTTATGATATGTTTAGCACGGTAGATGCATGCTTATATGAAATGTGAGACATGGTAGATGCATGTTGTCACGATATATCTGGTGTGGTAGATGCATGCCTTATATGAAGTGTGAGACATGGTAGATGCATGTTGTCACGATATATCTAGTGTGGTAGATGCATGCCTTATATACCTGGCGTGGTAGATGCATGCCTTATTATATGATATTGAGCTCTTTCCAGTGCGTAGTACGTTGGTCAACAGTCTCAAAGATAAAGAAATTATTTTGCGAGAAATTCTCATTGATGATCTTATGTCATGTGTATCATTAAACATGATACATGCATGATTTCTACTTATTGGGCTTTAGCTCACGTAGTTTATGCATTGTAGGTAATCCTGATGCTTGAGCATATTCCCTTGCTGGATGGGTTGGAGTTCCATTGTTGATGAGGGTCAACGTACATGGATGACGACCTATCGGGCTTCACTATGGGCTTAACATGTTTTAGTTCTTGTTTCTGAACCTTGTTTTATAAACCGATATTGTAGAATGTACTCATATGTTCGAGTGTCATTGATGGTGTGATGTATACTTTAAGTTCACTTAGTATGTTTATGTAATTTGTGAGGTTGTTCAAATACCGTAATGTAAAATAAATAAGTGGGTGATTTGGGGAGTAGAGTTTTATTGTTTTACTAATCTCTTGTGCTTATAGGTACGGGGATATTAATGTCATGAGTTTGATTCGAATTGAGACTGGAGGTCTATGGTATTGGTTTTATGTCACAGGTTGTTGGATAGGTACTGATTTAGGGGAGACTGTCGAAATTCTGCGGCGCTTTATAAGTATTAATATGATATGGGATAGCCAGGTTAGCTAGTTAGAGTGGGTATTTTAAGGTGGTATCAGAGCCACTCTGCCATATAGTGCGAGTGTGTCGACGAGGACGTTGGTCTCCTTGAGGGGGGTGGATTGTGATATCCCACACTGGCTAGCGGAGAGGGGGCGAAGTGCCTTTATATGTGCATGTCCGCCTGTAAATTGCATAAGGCCTGTTGGAAGCTTATTTGCTTCGGAGATAGGTGAATTCCATAGTTAAGCGTACTCGGGTGTGAGCAATCTCAGGATGGGTGACCTCCTGGGAAGCTGCTCACGAGCTCCCAGAAATAAATCCGTGAGGGCCAGTTCAGAGGACAGTGCCCAGAGCAAACAATATCACGCTATGGCGGAACGGTGTTGGGATGTGACAGACTGATTCCTCTTGGGCGGGAGATGCAGTAGTTTTTTTAGTTACAGGAGGGACTGATTCTTCCTGTAAGTTATCTGGATGGACTGCTTCATTCTGATGGGTGGGGGTATTAGTTTTCTCAGATGTCCCCAGGCTATGGGCAGCATGCATCTTGGCGAAATCCTTTTCTCGAGCCTCTTTACGGGTCATTCGAATCCCCGTATATAGGGACTCATTGTTCCCTTTAGAGTTTGGATCGGAGTGGTGACTAGAGCTCAGAGTTCCGTCATTTGATGGTTGTTTCCCATTGGGTCGGGAATTCTCATTTTCCACGTAATATTTCGTGATTAGCTCGTGGCAAAAGGGATCATCCTACTAGATCAGGACCTCGACGTTATGTGTGTTAGTAACTTTCATCACAAAAAGCTCCTCATCCTTACATTTTTCCCAATTGTATAGGGTGTCGTAAAGGGAAACCCTTTAGCTTTTCTATACTTTGAAGCCTTCGAATGCTTCATCTATTTGGACTTAGAGGACTGTTTGGTTAATGATTGCTGGGGGGAGGGACTTCAAGCATTGAAAAGTTCTGATGACAGGTTGGGATCCTCTTTAGGTATGGGATCCTGTTGAGGAGATGGATCCCAGACAGGGTGGGGTACCCTATTGGGAGAGGGGCTCCTCACAGGGGTAGGGGCCCTGCGAGGAGAAGTGGCTGTCGGCTCCATAGGAGAAGCCGATTCACCTACTGCCTCCAACTTTTCAAGCCACTAGTCATCTGTCATATCCGCAACAGGCTCAGGATCTACTGTGGGAGTATCCAATGCTTCTTTCATATGAGTGTCTTCCTGTGGGTGAGCTACTGCGGAGTAGATGCATTAGGCGGATAGTAGGCTGAGGTGCTGTAAGAATAGCTTTTGAATTTGAAGGCTTCTGGATCTTCTACCTTTTCTTCTTTTTCTCGACATCCAATAGAGAGCTGTTGTCGGGAATTGCCCTTTTCTTGCTATCATACCGCTTCTTTTTGTCGTTGTCACCAGCTTTAGCCTTGGAAGAGTGACCGCTGACGTCTCTTGGATAATTCGATGTTGGCATAGAGAAAGGATTGTGCCTATTAGCAATCGGCATGGCTTTGTTGTATTATATGGGCTTGGAGCCACCCAAGTACTTAGCCGCAAGTGATTGCTGGATGCCACAGTTAGTCAGACCATGATTCAGCATCAAGCCCAAGGACTTCCTTTCCATTTCCACCTTGGCCTCCTCCTGTTGGCGCTTCATTATCACTTGGCACCAACTCATCTTCTCCGTTATCATGATGGCCACAATCATTCTGAACCTTAAGTTCATGCACATTTCGAAGGCTCTAGTTGTTGGGATTCGGTACCTAAAACGAAAGCCCAGCGGAAGCGGTAAAACGAAAATTAATTCGATCCGAATCCCTACGAGGATCGATCGAGCTACGTATATACGAATATAATACGAAACACAAGAGATATGAGAAAACATACCCTTGTAGTCCGTTGATTAAATGGTATCCTGCTCTTGAGCTGTTCCCCCTCATCCAATAAGAAGTGGAACGTTTTACTCTCAAATACACGGACTAGTTTCTATATGTATATTTACGAGTTAGGAATGCCAGTAACTACCAATAAATAAAGAAACATTCATTTGCCTTATGATAATGATTTACATAATTACAAGTACATTGCCCTCACTCAACATCCTCTGAGTGGCATTCGAGGGCATACTCCTAACAATCTCCCACTTACACTCAATGCCACACACTATCGTATCTAATACCCATGTTCTCCAGATGAAGCTCTAAGCTAATCTGAGAAAGTGGCTTGGTCAGTGGATCAGCGATGTAGTCGGCTGACTCAACTCTATGCAGCATAATGTATCTCTTTGCAAACGAATTTTCTCACGAGATGATACTCTCTCTCAATATGTTTTGTACTATTATGAAACCTCGGCTCCTAGGCCTGTGCTACCGCTCTGGTGCGCAGCACAAGGTGTCATGTGAAGTTTACCCAGTAATATTCCTTTGGAGGCCTCCGAGGCCGCTTTATACTCAGCCTAATGGGTGGAACCAGTAGTCGCGCTATACTTGGCACTATGCCAAGATACTGCTGCTCCATTAAGATTGAATGTAGCTATAAGTAGACATAGAATCGTATTTCTATCCTTGGAAGTCTAATACAGTGAATCCCACCACATTCATTTCTCCACCGCCATATATAAGAACCAGATCTCTAGTCCTTCTAAAGTACTTGAGAATGTTCTTAACGGCGGTCTAATGTTCCTGAACTGGGTTAGCCCTAAAACTACTTACCACGCTCCCAGCATGTGTAATGTTAGGTCTCGTACACAATAAAATATATATAAGGCTACCCAAATTCCGAAGCATATGGTATATTACGCATTTCCTTTCGTTTTTCCTCACCCAGATGACACATCTTCTAGGGGAGTTGTATTACATGTCGCATCGGTAGGAACCCTATTTTAGAGTAATCCATCTTAAATCACTTTAAGATTTTATCTATATAGAGGGCTTAGGAAAAACTTATCATTCTCTTCGATCTATCCCAGTAGAGTCGAATCACAAGAATATAGGTTTCTTCTCCCAAGTCTTTCATGGAGAAATTACTCGAAAGCTAAGCTTTCATAGAACTGAGCATTCCCACATCATTTCCTATCAGTAGAATGCCATCTACATATAGTACTAAGAATGTGATCTTGCTCCCACTAACCCTCTTGTATACACAAGGTTCCTCTTCATTTTGCACGAAGTCAAACTCTTTGACTGTCTCGTCAAAATGAAGGTTCCAACTACATGAAGACTGCTGTTGTCCATTTCATGGAGTCTACATCCACCATTGCTAAGTCATTGGTCGCGGGTCGGTCTCTTGTTTATCACCTGGAACCTCGTGGAAACCCAGTTCCTCCAAGTGCATAAAACTATACCTCTCAGGTAATTGAGACACCCTACTATTCCTACGAGGTGGTTGTACTTGTGTAACGGAAGGTTCGGTTCCAATTTCTTGCACAGGTGTCTCCTAAGGAGTTTCATTGTATTCTTCCAAAGAAATATTTCTACCTGCTCCGCCTTCCTGAATGAACTCATCTTCCAGGAAGTGTGCATGGAAAGCAACAACGATCTTTCGATCTTAGGGCATGTAGAATAGATAACCCATCGCCTCAGATGGGAATCCAATGAAACGTCTCCTCACGGACCTCACTTCCATTTTGTCCACCTTAGTCTCCTTGACATAGGCGGGACATCCCCAAAACCTAATGTGATTAAGACTTGGTTTCCTGCCCTCCCACATCTCATGTGGAGTATTAGGAACGGATTTGGAAGGACATCTATTCAAGATATATGCAATAGTCAGGAGTGTATACCCCCACAAGTAAATTGGTAAGTCAGTATAGCCTAGCATGGAACGGACCATGTCTAAAAAGGTCTGGTTCCTTCTTTCTGACACACCATTTAACTGAGGAGTGCCTGGAGGTGTTAGTTGTGTACTATTCCATGTTCCTTCAGGAAATTGTCAAACTCCGTACTCATATCCTCGCCACCTCGGTCCAACCGAAGTGCTTTGATATGATTTCCAGTTTATTTCTCAACTAGGGCCTTAAATTCCTGGAATTTCTCAAAGGCCTCGGATTTATGGTTCATTAAGTATACATAACCATACCTAGTATGATCATCTGTAAACGTAATGAAATATTGATATCCGTCACGTGCTGCTTCCAAATCACCACATACATTGGTATGGATTAATCCCAGTTTATCAGCGGCTCTTTCAAAAGTCCCTGTGAAGGGGGACTTAGTCATTTTGCCTTTAAGGCAAGATTCACAAGTAGGAAAGGGATCCGATCCCAATGGACCCATAAGTCCTTCTTTTTCCATTTTGTGAACCTTGGTCTGAACAACATGACCAAGTCTAAGATGCCATTTCAAAATTTGATTGGTTTTATCCCTACCATGCTTCCTAGTCATAGTATTGACAACGACTTTGTTACTGAGGATTAAATGATACAATCCATTTAACAATGTAGCAGTGCCCATGAGTTTATTTCTAAAATAAATTTTGCAGGAACCATCACCAATGAAAAATGAAAAGGCCTTTCCTATCCATGACCGGAATGGATACAATGTTTTTATGCCCCATGGGCAAATCAAGTACATCTTCTAAAAACAAAGCCGGATTCTAAATCCCAAAAGAAGTGATCCTATGTCGGTTGCCTTGACACTATTCCCGCTTCCGATAGTGACCATCACTTCCCCAGCTCCAAGCTTCCTACTTTGTTCCAGATCCTGATTCACGGTACAAATATGAGAACTAGCACCAGAATCCAGTATCCAAGAAGAAGAAAATACAGTAGAAAAATAATTCGTTTCCAAAACTAAAAGTTATGTACCTGAAGCGCCATGAAGAATCGGACAGTCTCTTGCCCAGTGGCCCAGCTCACCGCACTTGAGACATGCGTCCTTCTTCTTCTTGTTCTTAGGAACCATCGGGGACTTGCCCTTACGCTTGAAGTCCTTGACTTGTGGTCCCGTCTGCTTCTTGGTCTTTTTATTCTTGTTCTTAGACCTCCGAGGTCCAGATGAAATCACATGAGCAGACTCCTTCATCCGCGGAGTCTTCATCTGAGACTGAGTGGTCACAAGTTTGTTCATTAGCCCAGCTAAGTTACATGCAATCTCATTGCAGTTGAAGTTCATAACAAACTGTGAGAAGGAATCAGGGAGAGACTGTAGGATAAGGTCGGTTTGAAGAGAAGTATCCATCTTAAAATCAAGAGCCTCCAATCTCTCGATCATGGATATCATTTTGAGGACGTGGTCCCCAACCTTCACATCTTCCTTCATCCTTGTACCGAACAGTTGGTTGAATATCTCATATCTAGCAGTTCGACTGTGCTCACCATAAAGCTCGGTTAAGTGAGATAGAATCTGCCTAGCATAAGTCATTTTCTCATGATCTCTCTGAAGCTCATTAGACATAGAAGCCATCATGTAAGCACGGACTTTTACGTCATCCTTAACCGAATTTTCGTGGTTTTCAATCTCTTCCTGATTGGCTATTGTCCGCACTGGAGGCGCCGGAATATCCGTCTCCAAGACATATCCCAGTGCCTCTATACTGAGGACTATCATCAGATTGTGGATCCAATCCACAAAGTTAGGTCCGTTCAAGGTGTTCTTTTCGTGTAGAATTGCGAGTGGATTCATTGTCATATTGAGAGTTATGTCTGCATTAAGTATGATAGATTAATTAGTGACTTGTTTAATTATGATCTGAGTAATGAATTAAGGTCTTTTCTATTCTTGTTACCCAGCTACCAGTATTTTTATCGGAATAACACACTCCCATGTGAAATCCGGAAGTACCGTCGCTCTACTTCATAATGGTAATCGAGTTCTTTATAAATCTTAATAGAGGGCAATCGAACAGGTTTCTAGTCTATTAATTTTCATAAAGAGGTGTCCAACACCAACCCACCTAATGGATGATTCGATCTTCTTTTTCCCCTTGTTCACTCCCCTCAACCTATACGGTTTCTATAGTTTGTGAACAAGTTAAGTTTATACCATCGACGCAAATCAGTTTCACAATTGAATCTTATCCAGCAACCTATCAGGTTTCCAGGGATAAAATTTGCTCCAACCAAAGGCATCCAATGCGCTTCCGGTAATTTATTCATCCTCCTCGAACGACTACCCCGATAACTTGAAAGCATAGCACATCCGGTTTGGATTTCAATTTCCCGAAAGCTCGATGGAGGGAAGGAAAACCTTGAAACCTTATAAACTTAATAATTTGCCGTTGGAGAATTTTCATGATTAACGTTACACTTTGCACATTAATCATTTAAGCACGTTTGTGGCATTCATACAATATGAAACAACCATTCACAACCTAGTTGCTACCAACATGTGGTTCATGGACCGTTCATAGAAAACAAAAACTCCGTAATCTAATTACAAGTCTTCGTCTTGAATATTCGTCTTCTCGAAACGGATCTTCCTCCGATATTCGTCATTACATATAAATTTTACATTGAAAATTGCATCCTAGATACAAATATTTCTAGTAAAATAAATAGGCTCAAAACGGCCTTTACAACCCAATCGAATAAAACGAACGATTCAAAAACTAAGTCCACGAACCACATCCCCATTCAAAAGCATTCATCCAATAAATACTATATAAATAGAAATCGTAGAGATACATTGATCCAATAAACAATACGAACCGATCCAATCGATTCACACAACCGGTAATATGAAAAATGTTAAAATAATTCGGTCACCCATAAATATTCCAATTAATCAAATTTCCCTTATAAAATGAAGTACCATAAATCATTTTAATCATATTAAATCCAATTTAATATGCGGGTGATTAATTTTCAAGAATACACGAAAAAATCGAGCCGGGGCGAAATTGGCCTGCCACAGCCGAGTCACCATCGGCAGCCTTCCGGCCAGACACGGCCCGTGCCGAATGGCATGGTCGGGTCGTGCCGGAAGTGTCCTGGACATTCCTGCCAGATATGGCCGTGTCAAATGACATGGTCGAGTCACGTCCGGAAGCTTGCCGGTCAGACACGACCCGTGTCACCACACACGACCCGTGTCACCAGACATGGCCGGGTCGTCAAGCCTGGCACGGCCCGTGTCACCAGACACGGCCGGGTCTGCCTGGCAGTGGCTTGCAGACTGCCGGACACGGCCCGTGTCACCTAGGACACGGCCGAGTCACCCTCGGCCAGATTTGACCCTTTGTCCAAAAATTCATCCGACGACGATTCGGGACTAGATTTTCAACCGGATATCCAATATCTATATTTTCTGACTTTCATATCTTCAATATAAATCATATTTCCATAAATTTAAGATTTATATTGAGACATAAACTTACGAAAAATACAACTATTACGAACGAAAAACATATACTACGATTATGACTAAAATGATTCCAAATCATTCACCATCTAATCGAGCATTCCAAATGCTAATATCGTATATATGATCTCAAGACCTACGCTCTGATACCACTGTTGGGATTCAGTGCCTAAAACGAAGGCCCAGCGGAAGCGGTAAAATGAAAATTAATTCGATCCGAATCCCTATGAGGATCGATCGAGCTACGTATATACGAATATAATACGAAACACAAGATATACGAGAAAACATACCCTTGTAGTCCGTTGATTAAATGGTATCCTTCTCTTGAGCTATTCCCCGAGCTTTGCTTGATCTCTACGAATCCAATCCGCTCCAAGCTCTTGGATGATCCAACGCCGAAAGGACCGCGTCTCTACTTGCCACGCGCCGGAAAAACGATCAGAACGACGATCACCCGATTAACCTCTAAGGTTACGGCTAAAATCAAGTATTGGAAGCTTTCAAATAAAAATTACAACACTCTAAGTGTTTTATCTTTGATCTCTCTTTGATTTCTTGATATTCTCCAAGAACAACAAGAACAAGATATGAAATGAAGAAGAAGACTTTGAGGAAGAACTTTTCTCTCTCTTTTCTCTCACCAACCGTATGGAATCACACCAAGGGTGAAGTGAGGGATTTCAAGTCTTCTTTTTATTCTTCATTTCACAATATAAAACTCCCAACCTAATCATGTCCATGATACTTGTCCCCTTGACATAAAGATATTCCAAACATCATGATGTAGACCAGAAGACTCACATGGAGGTGAGTTGGGGTGGGGCGGCCATCTAGAAGGAGTCGGACTAATTCGGTTCGTTTCGGACTCCCGTGAGTCCAAACAGATAAACTCCGATTCCATTCCGATGTATTTATATAAATTAATTAATCATATCAAATACATAACAACGTAATTAATTTCTCCAAGAAATAATTATATTCATGAATTAAATTAATCACCCAGTAATTTATTTAATTCATTAGGCCGTAAATCAATTTATCCAATAAATCGATTTAGACATCTAATGTCCCAAATTAGATATCCAATATCTAATATTCATAATGAGAGAATTAGCTCAATTCATTCCGTCGTTAATCCTATTGCGCGACTCGGTAGGTCCGTCTCAATCAGCAATGGGAGGAACCAAAGAGTAGTAGCACCACCTAGCCAGCCTGGCGGCCTACACTGTACCCCAACTGAGAACGAATGATGGGATCATTCAAGAACCATTCTGTCGTGAATACCAGTATACGTATAAACCCTTCTTTCAAATGTCCCGATCAAGATATAGGGTCACAGTCAGTCAAACCCTATCCGTACTTGACGCTATGCATGCGTTAATGCAAATCGAGATCATCGAGATCTCGTGTTTCCAATACAACTAGCTCCAATGCTTTGGCCAAAGACTTATGATCTCATCTGCCAATAACCGCATAGGATATATAACCCGCTCACTAACGGGAGAAAGAATTCTATCTTGGTATTCAGTAGGACCTACTACTTGCCCGTCAAGATGCACGTCGAGGTTGACCCCCACCTTCCGGTTTACAGGGTCGAACTACTCTAATGAAAATCTTGACGTCACAAGCGCATCCCTACTAAAACCTCATGTCGAAGGTTCACGAATACCTATCACAACCTTTCGATTCCGTCATTGACTGTCCCGGAGTGAAATTCGTGTGACGAATCGAGGGTGAGTCGGTTCGAGTATACTAATCCAATTAGCATACCTATAACGTGTGCTCCCAGTAACTATTAGTTTTCGACAAGCACTCTCCATGTCAAAGAACACGTCATACAAGTCTTCACATAAACTTAACGCCCAGTCAAGTTTCATCGACTTGCGAACGTTTAAGTATTTGAGCTATAAACCTTTCCAGTGCCGATCCCCTCATCCAATAAGGAGTTGAACGTTTTGCTCACAAATACACGGACTACTTTCTATATGTATATTTACGTGTTAGGAATGCCAGTAACTACCAGTAAATAAGGAATCATTCATTTGCCTTATGATAATGATTTACATAATTACAAGTACAATGCCCTCACTCAACATCCTTTGAGTGGCATTCGAGGGCATACTCCTAACACTAGTTCGATTCTCCATGACCCAACAATAGAATTCGTGCAGATAGAAGTATGGAAGATTGAAAATTTTGTTGTGGAAAGAAGGATGTATATATGACGCCTTGGAGTTCCCGGTGAAAAGATTCCAGTAAGCATCAAGCATACTGTCAGAATCGTATGTTTCCAGTTCCTCTAAAGTCAGACCATCAGAGGGAAGTTTGTATACTTTCTCAAGAATATCCCTATTGATGGATATCTCTTTCTCCTGCATGGTGCTCACAATCTCATAAGCTGGAGCACCATTCTCTTCAGACGCATATTTGAACACCGCGTTCAAATAGAATTCTTCAACGATCTAATCATCGTAATTCTAGGTGAAGGATACCCAATCTATGGAGTCCTTGTTGCTTGACATGGGAAATTACTAGAGTCATCCCGGCCATGTCCTCACTTTTAGATATGATATGCTCTTTAAGCACAGAGCAAGCAAAAATTCTCCCATCAATAATAGTTTCCTTCTTTTTCAAGGACAAAGGAAAAGTCTGTGAGGAAGTCATTTTTGTAGAAGAGAATATAAAAAATTAACTGTAAAAACTTTTCATAAAAAGTTCGAAGTGTTTACACTGTATGCTGTAGGCTCATTTAATTTGCAGAAAGTGTACAAAGTCTGTATATCAGCATACTAACCCTTTTATAGTGTGCAAAAGGGTAGGTTACAGTGAACGGTCAGATTTAAGGGATCGGAACCATTTTTGAATAACTTCATCCTCTATTATTACACATTCAGGCGGTTTGAATTTTAAAGTTGCGGGTTTCAAGGTCTTAAAGTCCATATGTCGTTTTAGTATTAAAAGCTATTTTTTTCTAAATTCAGACGATGCACATGAACTTAAATACTTGTTTTGAAAAGGTTAAGTGTATGGAATTTGATACGATTAAAATATTAATTGGTATCCTACAATATTTGTGCTTTATCCGTGGAAGTACAACATTCCCCCTTAAAGATACATACATGATTCAATTGTTACAGCAATTGTTGACTAGTATTGTATTCTTGGTAATACTGTGTTCCCACCTTAATTAATGCACACTTTAGCTATAGGAAGGTAATTGTACCTTCTTCTACCTACAGTAAGAATATGACTTATAGTTCTGAGTGTACGATTATAAGGTGGACACTGTATTCATGGGTCTTATAGCATTCCCCCTGAATTGATGAGTAAAGTAAAACTTACATGGATTTTAATCAAGATGTAGCATTCTCAATTCCTGGTGGAGCATACAGAACCTCTTTATGCTGGGAGGCTTTGTGAAGAAGTCGGCTATCTAAATATCTGTGTGAATTTTCTCGATCCGAATATCTTTATTCTCCACATGATTCCTGATGAAGTGATACTTCATATCAATGTGCTTGCTCCTTGAATGCCATAAGGGATTGTGCATGATTGAAATTGCACTCTTGCTTCGACACATGACTGGAGTTTCTCTTGCCTCGATGCAACAATCCTGTATTTGCTGAATCCATAGGATCTCCATGCAGCGGCTTCCAACATCATAATATTCTGAATCAGCTCTAGAAAGTGACTTGGCCAATTGCTTCTTATTGCACCATGACACAAGTCTACATCCAAGGAAGTGACAAGTCCTAGTTGTACTCTTTCTATCCAACTTGCAGCCTCCGATATCCGAGTCGATGTGCCCACCAAATCGAATCCTCATTCCCTAGGATACCACAAACCTACATTGATGTCCTTTTAACATACTTAAGGATTCGTTTCGCTATGGTGAAGTGTGACTCCTTAGGTGCCACCTGATATCGAGCACACACTCCTAAAGCAAATTGGATATAAGGACTGCTGGCTGTTAGGTACAGGAGTAAGACTATAAGATTCCTATATAGTGATTGGTACACTGGCTTTCTAACTTCGTCAACACTTATCTTTGTGTAAGTGCTCATGGGTGTATATGATGACTTAGAAGTGTTCATCTCGAATTTGTTGAGCAACTCCTTGCTATATTTCTCCTGGTTGATGAATATACATGTAGGTAATTGTTTAACATGCAATCCTTTGAAATAGCTAAGGTCTCCCATCGTATTTATTTTAAATTTACTTTGCATGAGATTAGAGAACTTATTACATAGATCAAGGTTAGTTGAACCAAAAATAATATCATCTACACAGATCTGTACCATAAGGAGATCATCACCTTCCTGGATTTTGAAGAGGGTGTTGTCAACATCACCTTTCTTTGATAAGATATAGTGACAGGGTTTCATACCATGCCCTGGGTGCTTGCTTAAGGCCATACAGTGGTTTCCTTTGCCTGTATACAAGATCTCATTCCTCTGGGTTGACAAATCCTGGAGGTTGTTCAACATACACTTCATTAGCTAAGTCTCCATTAAGAAATGCGCTACTAACGTCCATTGATATACAATGAAGTTCTTCTAAGCCGCAAAAGCTCATAATATCCTAATGGCTTCTAGTCTGGCTATAGGGGTAAATGTTTCATTATAATCTATGTCTTCTTCCTGCTTGTAGCCTTGGGCAACTAGTCTGAACTTGTTCCTTATGAAAAGGCCATTCTCATCTTTTTTGTTTCGAAATACCCATTTAGTTCCAATTGCAGCTTGGTGGGTTAGTCTAGGGACTAGGTATGTAACAGCCCAAAAACAGTGGCTATTACAGTGCCGTGGACCCCTACCGGGACCCACCAGGCGATATCCGAATATACATTTAAAATCTGACAACGTGGCACCGTACCACAATATTTATCAAAACCCCGGTGTGGAGTATGAGTTATTCATATCTTTAAATACGAGCAAACATACACAGGATCCAAATTCGGTACAGACCATATGACGATGGGCAGTACCTAATAAATTTTAGTACATTCATCCGACACAAAATAAAATGAAAGTCACAATAAAACATAACCGAACAACCAAAAGACTCGGGGGCCCCCGAAATAGCACACTTCAGAATCCTCTGTCGTCGTTGTGCTCCTCCTGTGCCTTGCCCTTTCCTCGCCCTGAAATACAAGTATTTCGCCCCAAACCACAGGGTCAACTATACATGATAATGATTCTCATGACATTATATAATTCATATATACTGATCTCAAAGAAAACCACCGACTACTGAATATACCCCGAAGGCGTATAAACAATCAGTCCCAACTGTCGAACATAACCAAATACACGAACGACCATATACTATGGCTCAAGACGGACGTCACAGTACACCCGATCCGGAAATGTGTCCGTGCACATGTCCACCCCGTATACAGAATCCAGAATATACGTGGGACGATGTACCTAATTAGCCTCACGAACTACGTCTCGTGTGCACGATCTAAATGTGGAAAACTTCCACGCATGATCATCAAGTGCCCGGCTAAAAATCCTACACATAACCAATCGGCACGCAGATATGACTCCAGAGATGTCACGATACAACATGACAACGAAACTCAACGAATTACACTTTTACCAAGGAATCGAACAACTCACCGAAGTGTCAACAAAGCTCAACAATATCAAGGGTCCAAAAGTAACGAACTTGGGAATACAATCCCATGATGAAAACGGGACATCATTAAGAACAACCTCAAGTCACAAGACACAATTTTATAAGTGTTTCATATACACGAAATACATAATCATCATAAGAATCCACACATCATTATAACCAAGCAAGATAACTTGCCTCAATTCCGTAGATGAATAATCCTTCTTTGAATGGTCAAACGAACGGTATCCTCGGCTAACAATACTCAAGTGAACAAGCAACCTTGAATGAAATATAATTCATTCAACAACACATTCGTACGATAATGGTATTATCGCATAAACAATATTCGTAAATTTACTTGAATAAATCAATTATCCTATTGATCATTTTAATGTTCTTATTACAAATCATCGTATGTTTATCATGTTCATTACATATTCTAACCTTAATGTCAAAAACTTGATGTCTAGTTTATTATCAATGCAATATCGTGAAAATATCTTTTCAAATCATCGACACTTCCAATTACGATATAAGTTGTGTTTAATTACGTTCTTCATTATTTTACCAACGATTTCATTCAAAACTTGATTACTATATGAAACATAAGTTTAAGTTTTTAGTGAACTAAGAACATCATCTTAATTTACGTCTCTTAACACGCACAGATTAATGAAATGGAATTCGGCTACTCATCTACCGCATTTGTATCATCATATTCAACACAATTCTCTTAAGAACATTATCAACCTATTAATGTAGTGATTAACACCCTTTAACGAAATCGATAAATTCGAACATATGAAGATTACAACTTCCTTCTATCAACATTCATTGTTTTACTTTGAAGAATTTATTAAAAGCCTAGTTATATCATTGGATACTTGAAATTTTTGAAGTCACTTCATCCCATCTAGCGAAGATCATCTTCAAAGGATTAATATAATCTTTCCAACAATTTATTACAAAGGTTTTAGAGGCCAAAAATCATGGTTCCATACTACCTTCAAGAATCAATAGAATGTTCAAGACAAATTTAACATTTATCACTTTTAATCATTAAGGATATCATCCCTAACATGTTCCTAGTGTTGAGACTATAATTAACTTCCGATTATCATGTTATACATCAGGTTTTTATGTATATCATTACCAACACAATCACATTATGAAGTTATTTACATCAAGAAGTAACACTAATACCTTCAATGTTAATCTTTACTTAGTTTGAGCATGATTCCATTAACTTATCATGTTTACATTAGTTTAAACTAACATTATGTGAAGTATTTATCTACTAACATCATCATAAGCATGGAATTGATATGAGTTAAAGAAAGACCAACCGTAAAATGAAGAACAACACCAACACTTCAAGGGATACACTTCAATCTCTAACTCTCCAAGTCACCAATCAAGTGTTGAAGCTCCAACACAAGTTAGAAAGGCTTAGAAATGAAGTTGGAAGGGAAAGGAATCGTTCCTCAGTTGGGAGGTTGGAAAGGGTCGAGTAGGAAGTGAATGGCAAGTCATACTTTTATAATCTGAACTCGGCATTACGTACGTTAACGAACGTGGTTAACGTACGTTATAGCCCTTACGTACGTAATCTTATGATCATTACGTACGTAACCAATTTCATCAAATCTAACTGCCTCAAAACACGCAATTCGTTACGTACGTAACCATGTAGCTATTACGTACGTAATAGCCGTTGACTTGGCTGTCGTGATCGACTCCCGACCACCTACCCCCGCTCGGCCACACCGCGAAGGCGACTCGCCGAGGATCTTCCGCATTACGTACGTTAACGTATTGATGTTACGTACGTAAGGCGACATACATAGCGTACGTTATGAAGACAGGTTAACGTACGTTAAGTACTATAACAAGTGTTGCTGGTTTGATTCTTTAGTCTTATACTCGCAAGCGCACGATTTGTTCGATGTAGATATGCGGTGCAAGGTCGATTCCACAGGGAGGACTATACTAGTGAAGTCAAATGATTCCTATCGTTTTGAACCAAATTATATTAAATTCTAACCTAGTCCCAAATAATTTATTTTTGAATGGTTATAATAATTGCATTAAATAACAGTAATTTTAAGTAGATTTTAGATAAATTGATTTTAAATAATTTACTAGGGTTTAGAGTCCACCAATGTCTATTTATTATTTATTTTATATTTTAATTCCAAGAAATTCAGGGAATAGATTCTGAAATCAATCTCACTATTTCCCTATAGATTTGACAATAAGTACAAAATTATAATTCAAATATAGATTTTCCTTCGCTTAAAAAATGTAATTTCTAAGCATTATATGTATCCAATTTAATGGAAAACAAATAATCAAAGAAATTAACTAATATCAATAATCACAAAGCAAGGGGGAATTTATAACTATCACAAATACGTGATATAATTGATGAAATAATATTCCCCTATTGAAGCGAAAATCATAATCGTTAAAATATTTATTTGGAATTATTATATAAATATTAATAATAATATAGACATGGTTTCATCATAACCCCAAAGAAAAGAAAATTACTCACTCATAATAACAACACAAATAAATAAATATTCCATAATATTATTACACAAATATAATTTTATTACACAATATTTTTTTCTCCCTTACAATAATATCTCTCTATTTTTTCTCCTTTTTTCTCCTCCAAACACTACACAATCATCCCCTATTTATACTACTTCAAAATCAATAAAATAATCATTTTTACAATTAAAAATTCCACCCCAACAATAATACACGGCTGCCATGAGTGCTGATGTCATGGATGACATCAGCACAGAGTTGAAATTCCGGTCCAATCAGTGTTGACACGTGGCACAATATGGTCCGTCTATTTAATTGTCCTTCGAACGGCCATAACTTCTTCATACGAACTCGGATTTGGATGAATTTTTTTTTAAAACGATCGTCTCGACGAGACGAATAAAGTGAGACCAGTCGTGACTATATTTGAGTTTTCTAAAAATATCGCCCTTGAACCAATTGATCTGTCTTGTCTTAGGTTGGTTAACTGCAGATATAATTTAATTCCAATTAATTATCCAAAAATGACATAAAATTATAGAAAATTCTAAGAAAATGAAATAATATAAATATATGGTAAAACGAATAAATTATCACACAAAACACACAATTATATACATAAAATACTAATAAAAATATTACTCAAAATATACTAAACAAATTCCCCACACTTATCTTTTGCACGTCCTCGGGCAAATCTTATACCCGAGTTATAATACTCATATGCTGAAAAAATCATGACAAAACCAATATCAAGAGAGAACAAGTGATCATGACCCAAGTGAGATCAGAGAAAATAGGATGCCGCACCAAATTCTAACAACTTCATTGAGAATCGAATGCCAAAAGATTCAATACCCTCACAGTGGATATCACTCTTCACTCAAGTGTATATACGGGATATTCGAGAAGAGTTCACTCATATCAAAGCATAATGTGTCATTACCATATGCTTGGTCAAAAATCAAATCTCCACTACTTAAAAATAAACTCATGCATAAATCAAAAGGTCTTTCATTTGGTTGTAACGTGGCTTTGGGAATGGGTAGGATAAAGGGAAAATTATGAGGTTTGCTAGCCAAGATCAATTGTGAATTTAGATGCATAACAAATCCTACAAATAACAATCAACACCCCCCCTTCTGTAATGAAAACTCTCAACCCATCATCCCCAAGTTATTCTGTACATGGTATTTGAATATTCATCTGGTAAGGTCATACTCTTGTGTAAGGAAAAGTATGCAATGGATCTTCTGGAAGGATTTATGTATCACTTAAAGGATAGTTCAAGTGCTATTTTATGTATATATAGTGATGATTTTCGCACTTGACCTCCCGTTTTTTTTTTTTCCTTTTTTTTAGGCCGTTTTTTTTTTTTTAGATTTTTTTTTTGGCCTTTATTTATATTTTTTTTTTGGTTCAATACTCCAATGTACTTCACACCCTTTCACTTTCAACAAAAGCTCTTAATCTCCACAATACTCTTATGAACATCGGCCCCTATTTGTCACACATCTAGTTCACAATTAAATCTTTGACTAGAGGGTGCAAATGGATGAGTCATCAACAAGAATGGATAATGGCTAAAGTAATGTGCTTGATCAAAGAAATAGGCTCTGGCTCAATGGGGCTTCTAAGGATAAAATGTAATGGGTGGGAAAAATATAAGCCAACAAGGGTTAATCCTAATTGCCTTTATCATCTTAATGCAAGAGTTTATGAATGTAGTCTCGAAATGTATAAATGAGCAAGTTCTAGAATGAACACAATATGTTTGACCACACAACAAAAAATATAGAGCGTATATATAAGGATTGCTCTAAGGCTCAAAACTCACAAAAAGGGTGTTGTGTACTGAATCCCATACACCTTCATCCAAATCCATTATCAAAACCAGTGAAATATCCCAAAAATGATTTTTTACTAACGTTTTCTCAAGAAAATGGTGCCGTGATTTTCAGCCCTTTTTTTTTTATTTAATATTGCATATATATATATATATATATATATATAGATATAGATATAGATATACACCTTCCCCCACACTTAATGATAAACAATATCCTTATCGTGTAAAAAGAACAATGGAGTAAGGGTTTAAATAAGACTTCCCTGTTTATGAAAGACGACGCTTTGCTCAAGCCTTTTTTTTTGGACCTGCAAGAAATAAGTGTGGCAAAACAACAAAAGAAAATATATACCCGGAAGTATAACACAAACAACCTAGATGCGCTTCAAGAGAGTCCGAAGAGTCGCCTTACGCTGCCATCAATGCTTTTATTAAAAAAAACAGAAAAAGTACAGTAATAGATATAACAATACATAAATCGTGGATAGATGCGCGTCAAGAGATCGAAAAGAAAACTCCTTAAGCTGCCATCATTTTCACGAATTTTACACTCGCTAAAAAGTAAAAACAACAAGAGGGATGAAGTGGGATATCAGAGGGAAAGGAATGTATCAATTTTGCGTTTCCGCACAGTGAAATCTTCCATCCAAATAATATTAGCTAGAGCTGGGTCTGGTTCAGGAACAAATGCAATAAGTTTTTTGATCAGCTCTTCTGGTGTTGTTGCAACAACTATGATTCGTTTAGCACGCTCAGAAATAAAACCTTTTTCAGAAGAGTAGTTGATGAAAGATAGTAAACCATCGAAGAAACCATTGACATTTAGCAGACCTATTGGTTTCGTTTGAACATTTAGCTGGGCTCTGGTAACCACATGAAAAAGTTCCTCAAGAGTGCCAAAACCACCGGGAAGGGTGATAAAGGCATCAGCATTATTTATCATGTGAGTTATGCGGTCTTGCATATTCACACTCTGAACTCATCTCCAATAGTTGCTCCGGTGATTTTACTTTCAAAGAGGTTTTGGAATGATTCCCAACACTCTTACTCCTTCCGAGATAGGCGTAAAGAAGACGTCCCATTAATCCTAGACTTCCTCCTCCGTAAACTACATGAATGCATTTTTCTCCTAAGGTACGACCCAAGTTGTGGCTGCTTCAATAAAGCAAGCCTCTTTCCCATGACTAGCTCCACCAAAAATGCAGATGGAGTTAAATCTTTTTGCGAAAGATGATGATTCCATTTTTTTTTTGAAAAGGAAAATTATTTAGAGAGAAAATGAAAAGAATACAAGTTTGAGGGATGAATAAAAGAAACAAATGAAATGTTTATTTAAAGATTCAAAATAAATTAAAAAGATTTATCAAATCTGTGACCGCGTTAATTGCGCTTCAACTACTCAATAGAATAATGAATGCATTTATTGCGTATCACTTTTTTATTCAGAAAATCTAAAAAAACGACAAAAATAAAGAAAATCACGTGTATGAACAGTAGTTGTGATTGTGGCTCACATATTCCTCTGATTTTACGTACAGAAACGGCTTAAACGCCTTCAATGAGTCTGGGAGACGCTTCCCAACCAATATTCTTACAAAATCGCAAACAGCGTCTTTTAACGCCGATTCCCAAGACGTTGTTCATATTCTGGTTTGAATTTATTCCACAAACATCGAATCCCGTAATGTACGAGTCCACTAGGATGCGTGTCAAGAGAAATTTCGATATCATCTAAATTCTCCTTATTCAGACCATCCTTGATGAACTGAATTTTATCTTCTCTGTTTGTGGAAGGAATTCCTAAAGATCGACATCTTGAATCACAGTTCCACCTAGCACATTTGTAGCAAACGGCGATTTTCTTTGCTCGTCGTTTCTTGGCATATGAACTTTTTCCAAGCCCGGTAAAATCTAGTTGGTGTTTCCGTGAACTCACCCGCTATTCTCACTTTGGCTTCAATAATGAATCGAATATCAAAAGGTATGCCGTTATTCATAAGCAACCTCACTCTTTCAACTCGGCTTGGTAAAGTTTCAAAATGACTTTTTGCTAAGAAAGGGAAATCTTTTTTCAATTGTTTTCAAAGTTTCTTCCATAATTAAAAATAAAATAAAAATATCTACAAAATCGGTTATTGTGGGAAACCGAAAATCCGAATTTACTAGCCACGAGTACCGTTATCCGCCACTTGACCGGCAAACACAATGGAGTATTAATCCACAATATCGGGGTCCTTAAGAAGAATCTCTTCTACCTCAAAAGATTTTAATTCCAAATATGGTTTTAACCGTTGACCATTTACTTTGAAAATATTACCATTTTTGGATTTTCAATTTCTGACTCGTGAGGATAGACCGTATGAATGATAAATGGACCGGACCATCGTGAACGCAACTTGCACGGAAATAATAACAAGCGAGTTAAAAGAAGGACTTTTTGACCAGAGAAAAAGTTTTTCTCAAAATGTGTTTATCATGAAAAAATTTCATTTTGTCCTTATATTTCCTTGCACAATCGTACGCATCATTTCGATTTCTTCCAATTCATTTAGTTGAAGTTTCCTATGAATTCCACCATGTCTAATGAAAAATTTAATCGCTTTATGGCCCAAGATGCTCTATGTTCCAATTCAACAGCAAATGACATGGTTTTCCAAAGACAAGCCTAAATGGAGACATTCGATGGGAGTTTTAAAAGCGACGGTAAGCCCACAATGCATCATTCAATCGCAAAGACCAATCTTTCCTTGTAGGATTAACAGCTTTTTCAAGAATATGTTTGATTTCTCTGTTTGAAATTTCAACTTGGCCACTTGTTTGAGGGTGATAAGGAGTAGCAACTTTATGTGTAACACCATATTTTTAAATAAATGATTCAAAAATTTATTACAAAAATGTTTTCCTCCATCACTTATAATTGCTCGTGGTGTTCCAAATCTGGAAAAATATTTTCTTTCAAAAATTTTACCACGACTTTGTGGTCATTTGTTTTGCAAGCAATTGCTTCTACCCATTTTGAAACATAATCGACGGCCACAAGGATGTAAAGATTGCCAAAAGAAATTGGAAAAGGTCCCATAAAATCTATGCCCCAAACATCAAATATTTCAATAATTAAAATTGGGTTTAAAGGCATCATATTTCGTTTAGAAATTCGACCTAATCTTTGACATCTATCACATGTGCTGCAATATGAATGTGTATCTTTGAAAAGTGTTGGCCAATAAAACCACATTGCGGAATTTTAGCGCTTGTTTTCTTTGAACTAAAATGACCTCCACATGCATGATCATGACAAAAGGAAATGATATTTTGTTGTTCATGTTCGCACACATCTCCTAATAATTTGATCAGACAATATTTGAACAAATATGGATCATCCCAAAAGAATTTTTTTACTTCGTTTAAAAATTTTGTTTTATCTTGATTATTCCAATGAGATGGCATGTTACCAAGAATAAGGTAATTGACAATGTCTCGCATACCAAGGTATTTGAGAAATGTACATGAGTTGTTCATCGTGAAAGTTTCATTAATGGGAGGTTCTTTATCGAGAAATTCACGATTAGCCTAGACAAATGATCGGCAACAACATTTTCAACACCTTTTTATCTCGAATTTCTAAGTCAAACTCTTGTAACAATAGAATCCAACGGATCAAGCGAGGTTTAGCATCTTTCTTAGAAAGAAGATATTTTAATGCAGCATGATCGGAGTAAATTATGACTTTTGAACCAATCAAGTAAGGTCGAAATTTGTCTAAAGCAAAAACGACTGCAAGCAATTCTTTTTCAGTTGTAGAATAATTTAATTGGGCATCATTTAGAGTTCTACTTGCATAATATATTACAGTTGGCAATTTATTTTCTCTTTGACCCAATACTACACCGACGGCATAGTCGGATGCATCGCACATTATTTCAAAAGGAAGATTCCAGTTTGGAGATTTGATGATAGGTGCAGAGCTCAACATAGATTTGAGTGTCTTAAAAGCTTTTAAAAATAATCATCAAATACGAAAGGTGTGTCTTTTGAAAGTAAATTACATAATGGCCTTGAGATTTTACTAAAATCTTTGATGAATCGACGGTAAAAACCAGCATGGCCTAAGAATGACCGAATTTCTTTAATCGTTCGTGGGGGTGGAAGACTGGATATTAAATCAACTTTAGATTTGTCCACCTCAATTCCTTTTTCAGAAATCACATGTCCTAAGACAATTCCTTTTTTAACCATAAAATGACATTTTTCCCAGTTTAGGACAAGATTCTTCTCCTTACACCTAACCAACACTTGGGTTAAGTGGTGTAAACATTCATCAAAGCTAGACCCGAATACGTAAAAATCATCCATAAAAATTTCCAAAAACGCTCAACCATGTCGAAAAATGCTCATCATACACCGAAAAGTAGCAGTGCATTACATGCACTCAAATGGCATTCGTCGGTAAGAAAAAGTTCCGAAAGGACAGTAAAAGTGGTTTTTTCTTGATCTTCAGAGAAATGGGAATTTGGTTATAGCCGGAATATCCATCAAGAAAACAATAATAAGCATGGCCGGCTAACCTTTCTAGCATTTGATCAATAAAAGGAAGTGGAAAGTGATCTTTTCTTGTAACAGAGTTCAATTTTCTGTAATCAATACAGACTCTCCATCCAGTTTGAATTCGTTGGAACAAGTTCATTTTCTTCATTCGTGATTACAGTTATGCCGATTTCTTTGGAACCATATGAACAGGATCGACCCAAGAGCTATCAGAAATAGGGTAGATGATCCCTACATCTAAGAGTTTGATTATTTCAGCTCTTACAACTTCTTTCAAATTAGGATTTAGTCTTCTTTGAAATTCTCGGGAAGTTTTCGCATTTTCTTCAAGGTGAATTCGATGCATGCATATAGAAGGATTAATACCTTTAATATCGGAGATGGTCCAAATTTATTGCTTCTTTATGTTCTTTAAGAACATTGATTAACTTATCTTCTCGTTCTTCATCTAAATCGATGCTATGATGACAGTGTGGTTTCGATGGCCCTAAAAATGCATATTTTAGAGATTCGTAATGGATTGAGCTCTATCTTTGAATCCTCAATAGTTACTTCATTATTCATTTGGCTCTCAAGTGGTTCGGTTTTAGCTTTCCATTTATCATTATCCAATAATGGTGTAGACTCTAGTAAAGAATTTACTTCATTAATTGAATTGTCGATGTCAAAATCGAGCCAAAATGAGCAAGACATTTTCAAAAAGATCATCATCATCCATTTTTGGAAAGAAATAAGGACCCATACTCTCTATCATATTTACCTCACGTACATCATCAAGATCATCATGTTGTTGAGAAATGTTAAACATATTTAGTTCAATAAATATATTTCCAAAAGAAAATTTTATGATGCCATTTCTACGCTTAATTAATGCATTTGAAGTAGCTAAAAATGGCCTTCCTAAAATAACAGGATTTGATCTTTGGTATTCTCAACAGTTCAAGTCTATGACTATAAAATCAACAGAAAGTAGAATTTATCTACTTGAATCGTAACATCCTCTACGATTCCTCGAGGTATTTTTATAGATCTATCACCTAGTTGAAGTATCACGGATGTTGATTTTAGCTCCTAATCCAAGTTGTGTATAAATGAATATGGTAATAAATTCACACCGGCTCCTAAATCAAGCAAGGCTCGTTTAATGATGTGATCTCCAATGACACAAGATATTGTAGGACCACCAGATCTTTATACTTAACGGGAGTTTTATTTTGGATTATTGAGCTAACATGTTCACTAAAAATGCCTTTCTTGGAACATTTGTTCTTCTTTTACAAAGGCAAAGATCTTTCAAGAACTTAGAATAAGCAGCACTTGTTTAATAGCATCAAGGAATGGAATATTTATTCGAATTTGTTTAAATATTTCCATTATATCTTTGTATTGCACACTTTTATCTTTTGGAATAAGTCTTTCAGGAAATGGAGCTTTTGGAACGTAAGGCTTTTCTTTTTCCTTAGAATCTTTTGGTTTTGAAACTTGTGGTTCATTTGATTTTTCTTCCGGATCATATTCAGGCTTTTGTATTTATTTTCCACTTCTAAGGGTAGTTATGGACTGAACTTCTGCGTTAGAAGAGTTTACTTCATATTGTCCTTTAGGATTAGGGATGGACTGACTCGGAAATTTCCCTTTTCTCTTTCAGCTAAAGTTGTTGCAAGTTGACCAATTTGTGTTTCAAGCTTAGAAATAGCCTGTGAGTTTGACCGCATGTACCTTGCCGAGTTGATTGGAACATTTGTTGAGTAGATTGCATGAATTGTTGCAACGTATCTTCCAAAGATGGTTTCTTTGGCACTATAGAAGGATACTGATAAGTATTTGGAGGATATTGATTAGGACGGACATTTTGTTGATTTGGCATATTCATTTGATGTCCTCCTTGATTCATTGGAGGCATATTTTGCTTCCAGGAAAAATTTGGATTATAAGTTGGAGCAAATGGACTGTCCGAAGATTTTCCATATGAATGTAACACATTGACTTCTTCATTAAAAATTTCTTGATTTTGTGGACCAGAGGGACAAGATTGAGATGAATGAAATGATTCCGCACATGAAATGCAAAATTCATTTTTTGAGTTTGACGAGGGATGGATTGCTTCAAGACTAACGCATCCACTTTTCGTACTAAATCATCTATAGTAGATTTTATTTCAACATCTTGTTTAACCTCGTAAATTCCACCTTTTTTTGGGGTCGTATGCATCGATTTGGCTCTAGAGTCGAGTGAATTCCATTGTTGTGAATTAATTGACATATTTTCAAGTGCATTCCAAGCTTCGTCCAATAAGGTGAAGAAATTTTCCACCATGCATTGATTGGATTAATTGGCGATTGTTGGAGTTAAACCGTCATAAAAATATTTTACCAAACGCCATATTTCAAAACCATGATGGGGACACTTAAGGATTAAATCATTAAATCTTTCCCAACACTCGTAAAATTCTTCATTTTCTTTTTGGAAAAATTCGGATATTTCTCTTCTAAGACTATCGCTTTGGACATTGGAAAAAATTTTGCGAGAAATTTATTCACTAGTTGGTCCCAACTAGTAATTGTTCTTGCTTGAAGAGAATTTAGCTTAATTTTGCTTTATCTTTGAGAGAAAATGGAAATAATCTAAGTTTGATGATTCATCGTAGAAATTTTGGAATCGGAAAGTAGAACAAATATCGAGAAATTCCTTGACATGCATATACGGATCTTCTCTTTCCAAACCGTGAAAAGATGGAAGAAGTTGAATTATTGATGGTTTAAGTTCGAAATGAGTTGCATTAGTCGTAGGCAACACTATGCAAGAGGGAGAATTAGCACTCACGGAGAAAAATATTCTATTAAAGTTTTTTCTTTTGCAACTTGATTATTCCGATTTTCGATTTCGTCCATTTTTGGTATCGGTTTTATTTGTTGAACTTCAATTTTAGTTAAGGACAATCTTCTTCTCGTTAATCGACCTTTATTATTTCGTTGCCAAACTTGCATTCACCGATATTACAATTTTTTTAACTTTGCATACAAACCAAATTATGATAGTCGATCGAACTTCCGGATCGTTGGAGGCGTCACAACGGTCGCACTTAAAATCCAACTTTCTTCGGCATGTACAATGATGCCTTTTGCCAAAATTCAATCGATTTTCAAAATCGGTTTGTACAAGATTGATATTTAGCTTTTCTCTATTCAAATCGAATAAAGTAGTGAGTGAAAAATATCAATCCCTTGTTGAATCATTTAAAGGATTTTATTGTTTAATTAATTTTTTTTGAGTTTTTATATTTTTATTATTATTAATAATAATGATAATTATTATAATTATTACTAAAATTATAGGATGTAATAGATTGCAAAGGAATAAATTTACTAATTGATCTACGGAAGCAATATCTATTGATAAACTAAATTATACGACGAGAAATATTACAACTAAACTAAATGTCTAAGAATAATGTAAGTAGAAAATAACAACTAAAAACACAATCTAAATTTACCACTAGAAGATTCTATTAGAACTAAAGACAAGATATAAAAATTAAAAAAATTCTGATTTTTTTGTATTATTTTATATTTATTTTATATTTTTATATTTATTATAATTTTATTATATTTTTAGACTAATAATATTGAGCTAATATATATATATATATATATCAAGATATATTATTTATTTTTATAAAAAAATCAGATTTTTTAAAACAGCTTTTATGCAAACAGCTTTTAAAACAATTTTTATAAAAGTTTTTATAAAAGGTAAAAGTTTTTACCTTTTAAAAAAGGTAATTAAAAAATTAAAATTACAAACTTTTATTTTATGCAAACAATAGAAATAGTTTTTTTTTTACAAATTATCGTTTCTGTTTTTTTTTTTAAATTTTTAGGCTTTTAATTTTTTTTAGTATTTTCCCTTTTTTATTAAAATATTGTAATTTATTTTAAAAAAAATAAATTCTGTTTTTATTAAAAAAAATTCAAAGTTCAGAAAGTTTATTTTATTATATATATTCCAGATTGTTTAAATTATTAATTCTTAATTGATTTTTTTTTAGATTTTTATGAAAATTAAATTATTTAATAAAACTAGCAGGTTTTACTTTTAAAAATAAAATAAAATAATTCAGATTTTTATTTATTACGGAAAATAATATTCCAGATTATTTTTAATTTTTTTTTTTTATTATTATTATTTTATTATTATTTTTACGAAAATGAACAGTAGATTTTATTATTATTACTCATATTTATTATTAAAAGTTTTTAAAGTTTTTCAGATTTTTCTTTATGAATAAAATAAATTCTACAACTAACAGATATTAAAAAGACAGATAATAATAAAGAAAAGCAATAAAATAAATAACTAGTAGAAGAATTCAACTAACTTGGTGACGACGGTCTTCTTGTACTTCGTTTGCGCCTCCCCGGCAAGTCGTACTTTATAATCTGAACTCGGCATTACGTACGTTAACGAACGTGGTTAACGTACGTTATAGCCGTACGTAACCAATTTCATCAAATCTAACTGCCTCAAAACACGCAATTCGTTACGTACGTAACCATGTAGCTATTACGTACGTAATAGCCGTTGACTTGGCTATCGTGATCGACTCCCGACCACCTACCCCCGCTCGGCCACACCACCAAAGGCGATCTGGAGGATCTTCCGCATTACGTACGTTAACGTATTGATGTTACGTACGTAAGGCGACATACATAGCGTACGTTATGAAGACAGGTTAACGTACGTTAAGTACTATAACAAGTGTTGCTAGTTTGATTCTTTAGTCTTATACTCGCAAGCGCACGATTTGTTCGATGTAGATATGCGGTGCAAGGTCGATTCCACAGGGAGGACTATACTAGTGAAGTCAAATGATTCCTATCGTTTTGAACCAAATTATATTAAATTCTAACCCAGTCCCAAATAATTTATTTTTGAATGGTTATAATAATTGCATTAAATAACAGTAATTTTTAAGTAGATTTTAGATAAATTGATTTTAAATAATTTACTAGGGTTTAGAGTCCACCAATGTCTATTTATTATTTATTTTATATTTTAATTCCAAGAAATTCAGGGAATAGATTCTGAAATCAATCTCACTATTTCCCTATAGATTTGACAATAAGTACAAAATTATAATTCAAATATAGATTTTCCTTCGCTTAAAAAATGTAATTTCTAAGCATTATGTATCCAATTTAATGGAAAACAAATAATCAAAGAAATTAACTAATATCAATAATCACAAAGCAAGGGGGAATTTATAACTATCAAAAATACGTGATATAATTGATGAAATAATATTCCCCTATTGAAGCGAAAATCATAATCGTTAAAAATATTTATTTGGAATTATTATATAAATATTAATAATAATATAGACATGGTTTCATCATAACCCCAGTAAAAGAAAATTACTCACTCATAATAACAACACAAATAAATAAATATTCCATAATATTATTACACAAATATAATTTTATTACACAATATTTTTTTTCTCTCCCTTACAATAATATCTCTCTATTTTTTCTCCTTTTTTCTCCCCTCCAAACACTACACAATCATCCCCTATTTATACTACTTCAAAATCAATAAAATAATCATTTTTACAATTAAAAATTCCACCCCCAACAATAATACACGGCTGCCATGAGTGCTGATGTCATGGATGACATCAGCACAGAGTTGAAATTCCGGTCCAATCAGGTGTTGACACGTGGCACAATATGGTCCGTCTATTTAATTGTCCTTCGAACGGTCATAACTTCTTCATACGAACTCGGATTTGGATGAATTTTTTTTTAAAACGATCGTCTAGACGAGACGAATATAGTGAGACCAGTCGTGACTATATTTGAGTTTTCTAAAAATATCGCCCTTGAACCAATTGATCTGTCTTGTACCGGTTGGTTAACCTGCAGATATAATTTAATTCCAATTAATTATCCAACAATGACATAAAATTATAGAAAATTCTAAGAAAATGAAATAATATAAATATATGGTAAAACGAATAAATTATCACACAAAATACACAATTATATACATAAAATACTAATAAAAATATTACTCAAAATATACTAAACAACAAGCATAAATGGAATTCTCCCAATATCACCCAACAACTAATATAGTATGAATGACCATGAATCCAACTTAACATAATTCGTCGATACTTGCTACAACATCACAGATATAGTGCGAAAATACTTAACTTAAATCATGAAATACAATATTAAAGGCGAGGGTATTACATACTCCCCCCCTTAAAAGGAGTTTCGTCCCAGAAACTAAGGGGTAAACAGTTCGGGGTATTTCTCTCGCATGCTATCTTCAGTCTCCCACGTAGCTTCCTCGACTCCATGTCTCGACCACTGAATTTTTAATAAGGGAATCATCTTGTTCCTCAGCTGTTTAATTCTTCTCTCGAGTATCTGCACAGGCCGTTCTTCATACGAATGGTCGTCGGCTATTTCGACCTCGTCGAATTGAATAACGTGACTTGGATCAGCAACATACTTCCTTAACTGAGATACAAGGAATACGTTGTGAATCCGACTCAAAGCTGGTGGTAATGCTAAACGATGGGCTAGGTCGCCTACTCGTTCCAGGATCTTAAACGGACCAATATACCTTCGGCTCAATTTGCCTCTCTTCCCGAATCGGAAAACACCTCTAGTAGGAGATACTTTGACTAGTACATGGTCACCAACCTCAAACTCGAGTGGTCGTCGACGATTATCTGCATATGATTTCTGGCGGCTTTGGGCCGTTAATAGACGACTCTTGATCAGGGAAATCTTCTCGCGGGCTGCCAATAACATATCAGGTTCCGTACCAATAGATTCAGACAAATCGTCCCAGCACAAAGGGGACCTACAACGACGACCATACAATGCCTCATAAGGTGCCATCATGATCGAGGCGTGCACCGTTATTATATGTGAATTCTACCAACGGCACTGGGTTTCTCAAGCTTTCCAATCGAGAGCACATGCCCTCAACATATCCTCTAGAGTTTGAATTGTCCTCTCATCGACCGCTTGGCTCGAGGATGAAAAGCCGTACTGAAGTTCAACTGTGTACCCATAGCACGATGAACCGCCTTCCAGAAGTGCGACACGAACTGTCCGTCCCGATCTGATACAATACTCTTAGGGGTGCCATGCAGTCTCACAATCTATTTGATGAATAATTGGGCCAATCTCTCAGGGCCCCAAGTATCCTTGATCTCCAAGAAGTGGTCTGATTTAGTCAATCGATCCACAACCACCCAAATCGTATTCATGCCTCGACGGCTCGTCGGCAAGCTAGTAATAAAATCCATCGATATGTCTTCCCACTTCCACTCGGGAATCGGATGCGGTTTCATCAGGCCAGCTGGTCGTTGATGCTCAATCTTGACCTGCTGACAGGTCAAACATTTCGAAACGAATTCGGCAACCTCCCGTTTCATGTTACCCCACCAATAATACGGCTTCAGATCCTTATACATTTTGTTCGATCCCGGGTGTATGGAATACGGGGTAGCATGAGCCTCCTTCAAAATAGTATTCCTCAACTCTTCGTCCGCTGGTACACATACTCGATTTTTAAAGCGTAACAGTCCATCCTCGTGAACCACAAATCCAGGGGCCTTCCCCTGATCGATTTCTCCTCGAACTCTGGATAAGAATGGGTCCGTCATCCTGCTTCGCCCCGATCGTCTCATCAAGGGATGGTGAAATCTCAAGCATGCAGCTTGTCCCCGAATGCGTTGTATCCAGACCTCAATCTCTCGGTCTCATGAACTCTAATTGCAACTCCTCTCGACGGCCAAACGAGCTAGTATCCGCTCCCCGCACCGTCTTGCGGCTCAAGGCATCGGCAACCACGTTTGCCTTGCCTGGATGATAAAGGATCTCGATATCATAGTCTTTGATTAGCTCTAACCACCTCCTTTGTCTCATATTCAACTCCTTCTGGGTAAAAATATACTTCAGGCTCTTGTGGTCCGTGAAAATCCGACAGGCAACTCCATACAGATAGTGGCACCAGATTTTTAAAGCAAACACTACGGCTGCTAACTCCAAGTCATGAGTCGGGTAGTTGACCTCGTAAGGACGCAACTGTCTGGACGCATAGGCGATCACTTTCTCATCCTGCATTAACACGCATCCAAGGCCCTGCCTCGATGCATCGCTATATACCACGAATCCTTCCGTTCCTCTAGGTAGTACTAGAACAGGTGCTGAAATTAATCGACCTTTTAGTTCATCAAAACTTTGCTGACATGCTTCCGACCACAAGTACTTCTTATCTTTTCTCAACAGATTAGTCATCGGTTGAGCAATTTTGGAAAATCCTTCCACGAATCGTCTGTAATAGCCTGCTAGACCCAGAAAACTACGAACTTCCTTCACGTTCTTCGGGGGTAGCCAGTCTCGGATAGCTTCCGTCTTTTGTGGGTCTACTCTACATCCCTCCGCTGATATCACGTGACCCAGAAAAATAACTTCAGACATCCAGAATTCACACTTAGAAAATTTTCCGTAGAGTTGTTCTCGCCTTAATGCATCGAGAACCTGGCGGAGGTGACACTCATGCTCCTCATGATCACGAGAGTAGACCAAGATATCGTCAATAAAAACGACTACAAAACGATCCAGATAATTATTAAAAACCCGATTCATCAATTCCATGAATACTGCAGGTGCATTAGTCAGTCCGAATGGCATGACAACGAACTCATAATTCCCATAGCGAGTGCGAAAAGTCATCTTCGACGCCGACTCGAATCCGCAATTGGTGGTACCCGGACCTCAAGTCGATCTTGGAAAATACAGCGGCTCCCTGGAGCTGATCCAATAGATCATCGATGCGAGGTAAAGGATATATGTTCTTAATTGTTACTTTGTTCAGCTCCCGGTAATCAATACACAAACGCAGCGATCCGTCCTTCTTTCGTACGAATAACACCGGCGCTCCCCAAGGGGATGCACTGGGTCGAACATATCCTTTCTCAGTTAATTCTTCGAGTTGTCTTTTCAACTCCTGCATCTCAGTCGGGGCCATACGATATGGTGATTTCGAAAGCGGGGACGTCCCTGGCTCCAACTCAATGGTGAATTCTACCTCTCGCTGTGGGGGTATTCCTGGAAGCTCATCTGGAAATACATCTGGATAATCTCGAACTACTGGAATATCAATCAATTTGACTAGCCGGTCCGCTGTCTTAGTTATGTAGCACCAATAACCAATGCATCCCTGGTTCAGTAATCTCATAGCCTTCATAGCGCTGATGACTCTCCCAGAATGATTGGGATTATCACCCCGAAAAATACACTCGACGCCATCATCCGATGTGACGGTCACCATTCGCTTACGGACGCTAAGCACGGCATCGTGACGATCCATCCAGTCGATACCCAAGATTACATCATCTTTAGGTAAATCAACCACAATCAAGTCGGACAACCACTCACGGTTGTTCATACTAATCAGACGATTCAGACTTCACGACTCCCAATAATTCTTCTACCATCGGGTAGACCAATTACATAAGGTTCACAATCGGTAACATGATTCAAACACAAACGACTCAAACAAGAACTAGACAAAAAGGAGTGTGAAGCACCAGTATCAAAAAGAACACAAACAGGCTGAGAGTGGATCTCGAGAGTACCTGCAATCATGCCGCCGGGATCATCGGCTTTCTTCATCTCGTAGACTCTGGGTTTTGCAACCCCAGATGTAGGTGTACCAACTTGATTTCCACGGCCCATCCCTTTGTTCGCCCCGGTAGTCTGGTAAGAAGCGGATGGAGGAGCACGTTCCTGAACAGAAGACTGTACTGGAGCAAGAGACGCTACTGGAGCACGCCCGAGTCCACCCCGGCAATAGCGAGCACGATGACCGTTCTTCCCGCAAGTGTGACAGGCAACGGCCGGCTTCGGACACTTGGAGCTGATATGCCCCTGGTCCCCACAGTTATAACACACGACAGGTGAGCTGATTGCCCGAGAGTGCGTTCCTGCCAGTTTCGGTGCCATAGGTGGCCGCTCAAAAGGATTTGGTACAGGTTGGGGTTTCTTGAATAGCCCCCGGTTACTGTCTCCTTGGGTCTGGTTCCTGGATCTTTTGTTGGAAAACTGAGGCTGCTTCTTAGAAATCTCTTTCGCAGTAAGTTCATATTCCAAAGCCTTCTCAATAAACTCCGGTAAGGTCGTACAGTGGTGATTGAGTAATTGCATCCTCATTCGGGGTTTAAGCCTCTTGAGGAAATATTTGATCTTATCAGCTTCCGAATGGACAACTGACGTAGCAAAAGGGGGAAGTGCTTGGAATTTTTCGGCAATCGCTAACACATCTTCGTCTTCCGATGGGTCGGGGTTTAGTAATTCGGACAGTTTGGCTTCACGGAGGGGTGTAGGATAGTAACGATCTAGCACAAGGTTCTTGAATTCCTCCCAAGTACTTGCGCCTTCGGCAGGCCTCACAGAAAGCCACCAAGTATGGGCACTCTTACTAAGGTAGTAGGCTGCCACAGCAACTCGATTTTCCTCTGGGCACTCCACCATCTCGAACAGTTTCTCGAAATGCTCTATTCAGTGTACAATGTCAGCAGGCTCAGATGAGCCTTCAAAAGTCAGAGGTCGCTGACGTGATATGTCGCTAATAATCCGGCTCACGATCCCGCCAGGCACTAGAGGCGGAGGCTGTTGCCCCTGCTGTTGACCGGTAGTATTCCTCTGCATTGCTTCCATCAGCTGACCCATTTGGGTCATCTGGGCCATCATGCCCTGCATCACAGTGTAAAGATCGACATGTGCATTCTCTCCGGTGTGGTGTGATTGGTCCCTAGAAGGCGAATCACTGCCTGCGGAACTCTGTTCCACATTCGCGCGTCTGTTAGCTCGTGGTATTGGAATTCGGCCTCTTCCGCGGCCTCGTCCCCCTCTGCCACGGCCTCTCAGGTTCCATTCCATACTGAAAGAATCAAGTCACAAGTACAGTTCGATTTATCAATCATAATTCCTGCTAAGTTAATGGCAACAGGGAATTTCCTATCCAACAAAGCAGTTTGTAAAGGATCACTGACACTACAAGTGTTACACACTCAGTATCATATCAACATTAAGTCGAAACAATTTCAATCACATAATTAATTTAGGTTCACCTCAAACATATGAATTTTTGCCTCATGGTAGCAAGATGCCAAGATAAGTAAGGAGACCAATACATCGTCAATATCATGCCAGTACTCAAATTATGGTTCATGAGAACATACCGTATTCGACGGGTCAGGCGCTTGCACAGGTTACACGTGGCACGAAGGTTTCTTGATGCTATTTCGATTCTACAATGACTCAAAATAAAAACACACTCTCTGATACCATCTTCTGTAACAGCCCAAAAACAGTGGCTATTACAGTGCCGTGGACCCCTACCGGGACCCACCAGGCGATATCCCAATATACATTTAAAATCTGACAACGTGGCACCGTACCACAACATTTATCAAAACCCCAGTGTGGAGTATGAGTTATTCATATCTTTAAATACGAGCAAACATACACAGGATCCAAATTCGGTACAGACCATATGACGATGGGCAGTACCTAATAAATTTTAGTACATTCTGTAACACCCCCAATCCGCTCAGGGATATTACACGCCGTAGAATCTTTCCTCAAGGATCTACCAGGCTGGTAACAACATATAACAACTCAACCATGCCTTTAAGGCTAAAATGACTCAGTAGACTGATTTGGTCTTTCAATAAATACTTACAACTCGAATACAACTCATGCCCACGCAGGGGTCAAAATACAACTGCACCCGTACAACGGGAAACAAATACTGCAGCGGAAAAGAAAATACAACTAGACCAATACGACATCAACGGATCCTCGTGTGATTAGTATCGTTCATCTTTCATCATCCTTCGTGCCGACCCTGTGCCATGCTCCAAAACCTGAATGCAAAAATAGACATCCACCCCGAATACTGGGGTTAGCAAAACTCCACCGTTTTGCTAGTGCAAGTACAAGTGCAAAAATACGAGCCATACAATTCACATTCCACGAATAACAATAACCAGAATCATCAAAGATCCAAACATAATGAAAAGTACTTCCGAGGCAAGAGTTTGGGTAGAACATTCAAACCGAAAGACCACAAGTTGAAGGGAAACAATTTATAAAGCTTTGAAATGCCATCGAGAGTTTTGATAGAAAACAATTTAGGATTACCGAATCCTTAACTTTCCAAAAATCAACAGGTCACACCCAAAGGTTTTGTTTTCGTCAATAGAAAACCGACAACAGTTCACAGGGTTAAAACCCATGTCACGTGTCCTCGGCGGACATAAAATCAATACAATATAATCGCCCAAGATACGTAAACCTTGGTCACCAAAAATACAACATCAACTCGTGAATCCAGGCTATACCATCGATTCCCTTCGTGGCCCCGTCGGACCCTCCCAAGGTGAGTAGAATGCGTTTTGAAATCATATACACCAATTCGTGAAGTTTTACTCGTGAATCCAGGGCTATACCATTGGAATTCCCTCCGTGGCCCCGTCGAACCCTCCCGAGGTGAGCAAATACATTCACCAAACATACACACGCACTCGTGAAGTATTACTCGTGAGTCAGGGTGTATGCCATTGGAATTCCCTCCGTGGCCCCGTCGAACCCTCCCGAGGTGAGCAAATACATTCACAAAACAAACAACCGCACTCGTGAATCCAGGGCTATACCATTGGATTCCCTCCGTGATCCCGTCGGACCCTCCCGAGGTGAGCGAAATACATTCACACAATTAACACTTCACAACAAGGATATTCATATAATCCACCAAAGGCAACGAACACAAGGTACGACATAATCGTCAAATCACAATGCCGAAATGAGATAATATATTCATACACGCATTATGAAGCGCAACATCAACACCAAACATATCCAAAGAATTCACATAGTCACTTACAACTCACACCATTTACAAAACACACACGGTTTTGAAAGAGGGCCTTTAACGAGGCTAGCCGAATATTTTGAAAGTGAAATTCAAACGATCAAATAAACACAAGGATACGATCACTAATTATCATATCCATAAAACAAGAAAAGTATGGACAAGGTACTTGCCTCAAAATCGAACGCAAGTATCCCGTGAACACGGCTCAACGGAAAGCTTCAAACGCCCAATGCTATCGAAACGGAAGACGGCGACGAGCGAAAGGGTTCAACGCGGTTTCTTCGCAAGAAACACGACCCTAACATCATACAATCAATAAATCATCGATCATACGAGGAAGAATAATCGTAGAACGCCCGAAAACCCCTCTAAGACATTTTACCGACACCTTCAAGGCGTCGGTCAAGAACTCGACTCAAACAACGAATCGATACGATCCAACCATGGAATAATAAAGGAAATGATATAATACATCTAAATAATCATCAATCCATCAAAATCCTAAGTTAAATCGGATTAATCGGACGAAAACAACAAAAACCCCAAATTCCCCAAAACTAGATTTCTAGGAAATCGACTGGTCGCTCGATCAAAGGATGTTATAGGACGGATGATTGATGATATGAACCTCCAAACTTCATGTATATGTTGCTAAACAACATGGCTACAATCTTGGAACACGCCCAGTTTGAAGAGAAGTGGAAGAAGGAGAAAAATGGCGAAAAAGCATTTGCTGGGCTTTAAATAGCTCGAGACTCGGCCGTGTCCGCCCGACACGGTCGTGGCGCAGCTTGACCGGCGAGGACTCGGCCGTGTCCGGCTAGACACGGTCGCGGCGCGGAGGGGCCTTCCGACGATGGCCGTCCGAAGCGACTCGGCACGACTCGGCCGTGTCTGGAACACGGCCGGGCGTGTCGGCGATCGTCTCGAGCTTATCCGGAAGAGTTCGGCACGGGCCGTGTCGGACTACACGGTCGGGCCATGAGACAGTAACTTCCGGCTTATCCGGACGAGCACGGCACGGGCCGTGTCGGACGACACGGCCGAGTTCGGCCGGCAGTGATCGGCCAATAACGAGCGGGTGAGCTAAAACGACCATAACTCTCTCGTCCGGACTCCGATTGACTCACCGTTCGAACCATTGGAAAGCTAACTCGATGCTCTATAATATTGCAAAGATTCAGAATTTTTGGAGTTACCAAAAATTAATGGTGACTTTACAAAGTCGAACTCCCACGTGAAAAAGTCGATTAAGGACACGGAACTCAATAAAACGACACCGAAACGAACTCGGATGACAAAAAGTGCGGAATTAATCATTCTCGAAATGACGAAAGGTCATGAGCGAGTCGTCAAAACGAACTTCCTCCGAAAAAAGAAAATTACCGAAATTCGAAATTGCGGATATTACATTCTACCCTCCTTAAAAGAAGTTTCGTCCCGAAACTTAAAACAAGTAGGGAGAAGCAATATTCCGCCAGGAAAACTCAATGAGATACGCAAGAAACGCGTAATTAATGCCAAACGGCGAAACGTTACATACAACGCAACGGAACATACGGCGTGAAAACACGCTCCACGGCGACCAACACAACGTCGCTGTTAGGGATATAATAAAACCAACAAATGACAAGCGTCATCAAACGGATAATATAGCCAAGTCAATTATCCGACAATCACAAAACACAACGAACGAAAATCAATATGATTGACCAACCCAACGGTGCATCAATCAAAACGCGAGCCAACCGCTGAACAAACACGGAATCCCACCGCCTAAGGGATGGAAGATCGAAAACGAAAGTAATTTCCCGAACTGAAGGGAATTACGAAGGAGTCTGAATGCTCAACGATCACGAAACGAGGACAAAAACCGAACAAACAAACGACCGAACCACAACGGTCGAGACAACAAAAGCGAACAATCATGTTCGAATCACGAAGAACAATAAAATTCAAACAACAACTCCAAGGTTCACATCTCGACTCGAGACAATATATGATCCGGTGAAAACAACAACGTATGCATTCACATAAGATCCACATGACAGGGAATAGAAATTGAAAAGTCACAACGACAAACGAGTTATTCCGAAATGATGCCACACTCGTTCGATAAACAAAAACAAGGGGCAGGACAAGCTCAGAAATGTCAACGAACATAAATGAGTCGACAAAGTAGAATATACAGAAGTTCAAAATCTGATCCACTTCGAATAAAAGAACTAGTAGAACCAAAAGATGTTACATCCGAACAAGGTTCACAAGTATCGAACCGGACTCGGAAAAGTCACAGCGATAAACAGAAAAACAAGATCACAGCTCGTTCGAACGATGAAACCGAAATACAGAACAAGTTCAGAAAGTGTCAACGAACACGAGTGAGTCGATAGACCTGAGAAAGAGGAAATGCAGGAGTCCAAAAATAATACGGGTATTATATTCGACCCCTTCTAAAAGAAGTGTCGTTTCCGAAACTCACAACACGAAATCAAGGTGACAACACAACAAGCAACTGACAGAAACATCTTTCAAAGGCCTCTCAAGGCCGATTCCGATGACTGTGCTGAAGCGCGAACTCCAAAAGTCTCGGTAGACAATTCGCAAAACTGAATTCGGTGTCCCTCGAGTCCACACTTGAAATGTGTTACTGACGAGAAGGACAATTTACACGTGTATGCCCCGGAACATCACGGTTGAAATGCCTCGGCTCGGCATACCGAAAATACAAATGCTAGATATAATGGGGCATAACGTCGCAAAACAACATAGCGGAGATGCCAACTCAGCACAACAAGGAATCATAATACATATCATATACAACGATTATCATCGTAAAATAATACACACAAACACTACAGCAACGACGGTATCGTTCGGCGACCTCAACGGCCCGAACAATAACCAAGACATAATTACAAACATTATGAAACAATCACATATGTACACAAACGTACAAACCCAAGCTTTAACAGCTCACACAGGTGCGATAACACGCAAGCCACCACGAAATGACAACATTAAGGATCGTCATCACACCTCCCACAAGGGCTAACAAAATATATGCGTGGCGAATGACTCGACGCTCACGCCACCAATTCAATCACAATTCGGGTTAACACCGTAACGAAAGTTCGAAAACCATACACGCATTTCCGGTCCGCAAACAGAATGATAGGTTTTAAAACGAAAACACCTTTTGAAACAGTTTGGAAACGACGGTTGATCTTGAGTAAAATTTTACAAAAAGTAGTACAAACACCATTATCGAGACTTTGAAAATCATCTTGCGTTTGAACAAAAATGAGGACACATTTCTTTTAGTGCAAAACTTTCAGAAATATTCGACCCTTGGGTCTAAGAAAGCGCATTTGAAAATATCTCAAAATATTTTTGGTCCTCAACCGGAAAATTTTTGAAATGTATTGCGGCATTAGAAAACACCTTGAAAACACCGCAAGAAAATAATTCGTTTTAAAAGTACGTCTCGAATTTTAATTTTCTAAGATACTCAAGGTTTTCAAAAATAATTCAATGGGTTAGAATGCCCAAAATTTTCGGGTAATTACAAGGAACAATATAGCGCCGTGGGTCCCGCGCCGGAACCCACTGTGCTAAAAACCTTTTATAAACTACCAAAAAGGCCGATGACGGTAATATTTCAAAAGCTCACAAAATCCATTTACAAAATACTAAATTCCGTCATAAGAATTTCGCCACAATGATCAAGGCCATAATGCCAAAAACTCGGTTAAGGGAATTGGTTTTCGAAATAAAACTCAGTCGGTAAAATACCGAAAGCCATTACAAAAGAACTCACGCAGCGGATAAAAGAAATAAAGTTAAACATGTACAGGACAGTAACACTACTCCTCATATGAACGAAAAATGGGAGTCAAATAATCACATAACACGAAATCAAAATCCATAAGAGGATTCCGTCACTTAACAAATAATCATAAAAATAGCTCGTGTCACACGAGGCACAACACAAAGAAGGGAGACTTACATTCACAGGTCGCACGAAGATGATGATCGCCCACGATACTAATCACGACCAACAAACTCGGGCACGCGTCGCGACACGACTTAGTCAAATAAAATCCGACGAGACAAAAACTCAATAGACACCACTAACCCGACACCTAGGTTTCCACAACCTAAGCTCGATACCATTCTCGTAACACCCCCAATCCGCTCGGGGATATTACACGCCGTAGAACCTTTCCTCAAGGATCTACCAGTGGTAACAACATATAACAACTCAACCATGCCTTTAAGGCTAAAATGACTCGATGGTGATTTGGTCTTTCAATAAATACTTACAACTCGAATACAACTCATGCCCACGCAGGGTCAAAATACAACCGCACCGTCTGGCGGAAACAAATCTGCGGCGGAAAAGAAAATACAACTAGACCAATACGACATCAACGGATCCTCGTGTGATTAGTATCGTTCATCTTTCATCATCCTTCGTGCCGACCACTGTGCCATGCTCCAAAACCCGAATGCAAAATAGACATCCACCCCGAATACTCTGGGTTAGCAAACTCCACCGTTTTGCTAGTGCAAGTACAAGTGCAAAAATACGAGCCATACAATTCACATTCCACGAATAACAATAACCGAATCATCAAAGATCCAAACATAATGAAAAGTACTTCCCGAGGCAAGAGTTTGGGTAGAACATTCAAACCGAAAGACCACAAGTTGAAGGGAAACAATTTATAAAACAGTTTGAAATGCCATCGAGAGTTTTGATAGAAAACAATTTAGGATTACCGAATCCTTAACTTTCCAAAAAATCAACAGTCCATGACCCAAAGGTTTTGTTTTCGTCAATAGAAAACCGACAACGATTCACAGGTTAAAACCCATGTCACGTGTCCTCGGCGGACATAAAATCAATACAATATAATCGCCCAAGATACGTAAACCTTGGTCACCAAAATACAACATCAACTCGTGAATCCGTGGCTATACCATCGATTCCCTTCGTGGCCCCGTCGGACCCTCCCAAGGTGAGTAGAATGCGTTTTGAAATCATATACACCAATTCGTGAAGTTTTACTCGTGAATCCAGGGCTATACCATTGGAATTCCCTCCGTGGCCCCGTCGAACCCTCCCGAGGTGAGCAAATACATTCACCAAACATACACACGCACTCGTGAAGTTTTACTCGTGAATCCAGGGCTATACCATTGGAATTCCCTCCGTGGCCCCGTCGAACCCTCCCGAGGTGAGCAAATACATTCACAAAACAAACAACCGCACTCGTGAATCCAGGGCTATACCATTGGATTCCCTCCGTGATCCCGTCGGACCCTCCCGAGGTGAGCGAAATACATTCACACAATTAACACTTCACAACAAGGATATTCATATAATCCACCAAAGGCAACGAACACAAGGTACGACATAATCGTCAAATCACAATGCACTGAAATGAGATAATATATTCATACACGCATTATGAAGCGCAACATCAACACCAAACATATCCAAAGAATTCACATAGTCACTTACAACTCACACCATTTACAAAACACACACGGTTTTTGAAAGAGGGCCTTTAACGAGGCTAGCCGAATATTTTGAAAGTGAAATTCAAACGATCAAATAAACACAAGGATACGATCACTAATTATCATATCCATAAAACAAGAAAAGTATGGACAAGGTACTTGCCTCAAAATCGGAACGCAAGTATCCCGTGAACACGGCTCAACCGGAAAGCTTCAAACGCCCAATGCTATCGAAGCGGAAGACGACGGCGAGCGAAAGGGTTCAACGCGGTTTCTTCGCAAGAAACACGACCTAACATCATACAATCAATAAATCATCGATCATACGAGGAAGAATAATCGTAGAACGCCCGAAAACCCCTCTAAGACATTTCTAGGACACCTTCAAGGCGTCGGTCAAGAACTCGACTCAAACAACGAATCGATACGATCCAACCATGGAATAATAAAGGAAATGATATAATACATCTAAATAATCATCAATCCATCAAAATCCTAAGTTAAATCGGATTAATCGGACGAAAACAACAAAAACCCCCAAATTCCCCAAAACTAGATTTCTCGGAAATCGGCACGATTCGCTCGATCAAAGGATGTTATAGGACGGATGATTGATGATATGAACCTCCAAACTTCATGTATATGTTGCTAAACAACTTGGATACAATCTTGGAACACGCCCAGGTGCTGAAGTGACGTGGAAGTAGGATAAAATATGGCGAAAAAACGACTGCTGGGCTTTAAATAGCTCAGCAGACTCGACCGTGTCCGCCGACACGGTCGTGGCGCGCATTGACCGGCGAGGACTCGACCGTGTCCGGCTAGACACGGTCGCGCGCGGAGGGCCTTCCGGCGATGGCCGTCCGAGCGACTTCGGCACGACTCGGCCGTGTCTGGAACACGGCCGGCGTGTCGGCGATCGTCTCGAGCTTATCCGGAAGAGTTCGGCACGGGCCGTGTCGGGCGACACGGTCGGGCCACGAGACGAAACTTCCGGCTTATCCGGGACGAGCACGGCACGGGCCGTGTCGGACGACACGGCGAAGTTGGCCGGCGTGATCGCCAATAACGAGCGGGTGAGCTAAAGCGACCATAACTCTCTCTCGGACTCCGATTGACTCACCGTTCGAACCATTGGAAAGCTAACTCGATGCTCTATAATATTGCAAAGATTCAGAATTTTTGGAGTTACCAAAAATTAATGGTGACTTTACAAAGTCGAACTCCCACGTGAAAAAGTCGATTAAGGACACGGAACTCAATAAAACGACACCGAAACGAACTCGGATGACAAAAAGTGCGGAATTAATCATTCTCGAAATGACGAAAGGTCATGAGCGAGTCGTCAAAACGAACTTCCTCCGAAAAAAAAGAAAATTACCGAAATTCGAAATTGCGGATATTACACATTCATCCGACACAAAATAAAATGAAAGTCACAATAAAACATAACCGAACAACCAAAAGACTCGGGGCCCCCCGAAATAGCACACTTCAGAATCCTCCGTCGCCGTTGTGCTCCTCCTGTGCCTTGCCCTTTCCTCGCCCTGAAATACAAGTATTTCGCCCCAAACCACAGGGTCAGCTATACATGATAATGATTCTCATGACATTATATAATTCATATATAGTGATCTCAAAGAAAACCACCGACTACTGAATATACCCCGAAGGTATATAAACAATCAGTCCCAACTGTCGAACATAACCAAATATACGAACGACCATATACTATGGCTCAAGACGGACGTCACAGTATGCCCGATCCGGAACTGTGTCCGTGCACATGTCCACCCCGTATACGGAATCCAGAATATACGTGGGACGATGTACCTAATTAGCCTCACGAACTACGTCTCGTGTGCACGATCTAAATTCGGAAAACCTCCACGCATGATCATCAAGTACCCGGCTAAAAATCCTACACATAACCAATCGGCGCGCAGATATGACTCCAGAGATGTCACGATACAACATGACAACGAAACTCAACGAATTACACTTTTACCAAGGAATCGAACAACTCACCGAAGTGTCAACAAAGCTCAACAATATCAAGGGTCCAAAAGTAACGAACTTGGGAATACTATCCCATGATGAAAACGGGACATCATTAAGAATAACCTCAAGTCACAAGACACAAGTTTATAAGTGTTTCATATACACGAAATACATAATCATCATAAGAATCCACACATCATTATAACCAAGCAAGATAACTTGCCTCAATTCCGTAGATGAATAATCCTTCTTTGAATGGTCAAACGAATGGTATCCTCGGCTAACAATACTCACGTGAACAAGCAACCTTGAATGAAATATAATTCATTCAACAACACATTCGTACGATAATGGTATTATCGCATAAACAATATTCGTAAATTTACTTGAATAAATCAATTATCCTATTGATCATTTTAATGTTCTTATTACAAATCATCGTATGTTTATCATGTTCATTACATATTCTAACCTTAATGTCAAAAACTTGATGTCTAGTTTATTATCAATGCAATATCGTGAAAATATCTTTTCAAATCATCGACACTTCCAATTACGATATAAGTTGTGTTTAATTACGTTCTTCATTATTTTACCAACGATTTCATTCAAAACTTGATTACTATATGAAACATAAGTTTAAGTTTTTAGTGAACTAAGAACATCATCTTAATTTACGTCTCTTAACACGCACGGATTAATGAAATGGAATTCGGCTACTCATCTACCGCATTTGTATCATAATATTCAACACAATTCTCTTAAGAACATTATCAACCTATTAATGTAGTGATTAACACCCTTTAACGAAATCGATAAATTCGAACATATGAAGATTACAACTTCCTTCTATCAACATTCATTGTTTTACTTTGAAGAATTTATTAAAAGCCTAGTTATATCATTGGATACTTGAAATTTTTGAAGTCACTTCATCCCATCTAGCGAAGATCATCTTCAAAGGATTAGTATAATCTTTCCAACAATTTATTACAAAGGTTTTAGAGACCAAAAATCATGGTTCCATACTACCTTCAAGAATCAATAGAATGTTCAAGACAAATTTAACATTTCTCACTTTTAATCATTAAGGATATCATCCCTAACATGTTCCTAGTGTTGAGACTATAATTAACTTCCGATTATCATGTTATACATCGGGTTTTTATGTATATCATTACCAACAAAATCACATTATGAAGTTATTTACATCAAGAAGTAACACTAATACCTTCAATGTTAATCTTCACTTAGTTTGAGCATGATTCCATTAACTTATCATGTTTACATTAGTTTAAACTAACATTATGTGAAGTATTTATCTACTAACATCATCATAAGCATGGAATTGATATGAGTTAAAGAAAGACCAACCTTAAAATGAAGAACAACACCAACACTTCAAGGGATACACTTCAATCTCTAACTCTCCAAGTCACCAATCAAGTGTTGAAGCTCCAACACAAGTTAGAAAGGCTTAGAAACGAAGTTGGAAGGGAAAGGAATCGTTCCTCAGTTGGGAGGTTGGAAAGGGTCGAGTAGGAAGTGAATGGCAAGTCTACTTTTATAATCTGAACTCGGCATTACGTACGTTAACGAACGTGGTTAATGTACGTTATAGCCCTTACGTACGTAATATTATGATCATTACGTACGTAACCAATTTCATCAAATCTAACTGCCTCAAAACACGCAATTCGTTACGTACGTAACCATGTAGCTATTACGTACGTAATAGCCGTTGACTTGGCTGTCGCGATCGACTCCCGACCACCTACCCCCGCTCGGCCCCACCCGCCGAAAGGCGGACTGCTGGAGGATCTTCCGCATTACGTACGTTAACGTATTGATGTTACGTACGTAAGGCGACATACATAGCGTACGTTATGAAGACAGGTTAACGTACGTTAAGTACTATAACAAGCATAAATGGAATTCTCCCAATATCACCCAACAACTAATATAGTATGAATGACCATGAATCCAACTTAACATAATTCGTCGATACTTGCTACAACATCACAGATATGGTGCAAAAATACTTAACTTAAATCATGAAATACTATATTAAAGGCAAGGGTATTACAAGGTACACTACTACAAAAATAGGCAAAGAGACCCGTCCAAATATGCCTAAGAGACCGCCCCTGGACGAGTCTCTATCTCAGCGGTCTCTTTGATAAAGAGACCGCCTCATTATAGGTGGTCTATTCTTTAGAATGAAGAGACCTGTTATTAGAGAAATGGGGTCTGTTATACTAGTGGTCGGAATAATAATTATATAGGAAAAGAGACCCGTCATTAGAGAAATGGGGTCTCTTTGGTATATAAAAGAGACCTATCCATAGAGAAATGAGGTCTCTTATTAACTAAATGCAGACCTCGTATTTAAGATAGGCGGTCTCTTTGATATTTAAATATATTTTATTATTATATCTAAGAGAGCTATTTTTACACCTAACGGGTCTCTTATCAGTTTTTATTTTTTTTAATCTGCATTACACCTACATCAAACCTGCAATATCTATTCAGAAATGACAAATAAATTTACCAAAAATCAATATTAACCCCGCATAATAATTTCATAATAATTCGTACTATTATACAATAAATTCAACAAAAATCAACATTAATCCCACATAGTGATTTCATAATAGCTCTCACAAATAATTTCAAAATACCTGCCACTTTAAATCAATTAATCTCCAAAAATAAAAGCAACTAAAAAATGATAGTTAGGCGACTCCCGTCCCGTTTCTGGTCAACACAAGCAGATTGTTAGGCGACACAGTGGGCAAACCATACCTGTTCAGCCAAAAAAGAAAACCACCCCTGAAGTTTAGTCTAATTACAAAAAAATCCCAACCGTCTTCTAAAATTATAAACAACTGCTTAATATTTGTTCTCAATTATAAATTGCATCTTCAATAGGGGTTTATTTGTCAAGAAAATACAAATACAAATCAATTTCATGGAAAATGAGATTCATATTATAGCAGTGCCATAACTAAACAAACTTACAACTGTGATTTCCCCACTAAGAGAAGCATGTGCAACTTCTAGAGCCATCTATGCACTAAACGAATGCTAGAACAAAATAAAGTTAATGCGACTATAAGTAATGAGATTACAACAAAAGTGTTATTCTTCAAGAACACAATTTACTCAATGTCGAATGTTATCTACGTAGAAATACATAACCACTAAGAGGGTGTGCGCTAAATCTAATAAGAACTTAAAACTAATTAATTCAGCAATTTTTATTACTCCGTATTACTCAGTATTGAGATTCGGTTATAATTTAATTTTAGCCATTCAATCACTTTAGTCAGACTTCATAGTTGAGGTTTCACACTTAACAAACAGGCCCCAAGTCTAACCTAACGGGTAGGAGATATTACTAGTAAAGAAGAGGTCCGGTTACTTGCAATGGCAAAGATGGTATTTGAAAAAGAAAACAAAAAAATAAGATTACAATAAATGTGAAAATGTAGAGGAGTTTTTGTTTACCTCAAAAATACACATCCAAACAAAAAGAAGTAAGAAAAAAAAAACTACCTTGGATATATCGTATGGTACAACTCCGTGGACAAGGTTGCACTTGTTTCCTACCAGAAGCTTGTTTACACACTCAATAGCATATCAGTCAATTTCACTCAACTATTGCTTCACGTTGTTAAACCTCTCTTGATCAGTCACATTATAGACTATTTGTACAAGGATTGCAAGCGAATTGAGGATTTTTTTTCAAATATAGATCGTGCTCAATTTAGTATTGAATGTTAAAACAACACGAACAAAACCTACTATAATGCCATGAGCCCCACCGTAGTAGCTACTCGTTATAGTCCTGCATTGTTCTTGTCCAGCTTTATCGCACTGCAAATCAGAAAACAAAGTAACTGTTCATGAAGTAAGCTCCATACAGGTCCATCACATTTACATTCCTTCTTTCTATCTTTTAATTTTTTTTTCTTATTTTCTATTTTTTTGGCTCGGGGGATGATCATATTCAAGAACCCACATTATTCAGAATGTACAAGATTTAGAAGATAAGTTCCAAAATCAAGTCATGCTGATGAAGGCAAACAAACATACAACGCAAAATCCATAAGTTTTTGCAATTAAATTTCAACATCGAGAAACATCACCATGTCAAAGATGAAAGCACAGAAGAACATATTTTATGACAGGGTCATTTGATAACTCCATACCAGTCTCCGGAAATCAAATTGCTTGTCCGAGAATGTGGTTTTCTAGCAAGTAGGGGTTTTTCCACTCTCCACTATCATACAGCCAACCAAGTTAAAGAGGTATGGTTTATAGAGGGATGACAAAATCTGCCATCTAAGGTTCACATTTCACAGGTAACTGAAATATATTAGTGTTTGACAGTGAATTAAAAGAATGAATAAAAATTAGATGTGATGCTGTAAAAATATAGCTAGATTTTTATAGCACATATTTAAGCAACCAAATTTCACCTCATAATGCCATCATCCTCGGTTTTCGAAACACGTTTGTATAGAGAATCAATCAACTCGTTGAGTATGGACACAAGCCCTATATCAAGAAATCGAAGTCCACTGCCTCCACCTAACAACCTGATAAATTAATCAAAAGCAAGTTTTAAAAGTAAAAGCCTGGACCAGAAAAATGGGAAAACAATCTTATTCAGGCTCAAAATATGAGTGCACATAATTTGGTAGAAGGAGCAGATAATCTGGAAAATAACTTGAGAAATGTATAAAAACTATAAATACCACAGAAAGGGAAGAAGCAAGAGCTCCCCAAGATTCAACCGCCTCCAACACAACTGCAAAGTATTTAACAAACATGGAATCCTCGGAATATAACACGAAATACGCAATGATATTTTCATCAATAAGACGACTTTGCTACTTGCCATCAATATAATCCGTCGCAACCTTTAGAGCGAACCAAATACGCATGTAGAATATCTAAGGACAAGGTCAGGAAACCAAACGCATCCATGAAAAAACCCATCTCAACATAAGTATAAATGCATCAACAAGTAGTAATAGTATTTGGGGACTTCTCCTAAATGTAAGATAAGCGCACGAGCTGCAGCCAAAAATCAAACATAGTAGAAATATCCAAAAAAAAAAATACTTATTCGTCTTCTTCAATGACAACAGTACCTAATCCCTTCAACCTCCCTTCAACAGTGCCGGATCCCTTCAACTGTATCTTCAGATTTAGATAATGTGATGGATCAACATATATCTCGTATAGTAAAAACTTCGAGCAAGAACACCTATACTCATAGAATACCTAAACCAATCAATACCATAAAACCAATCCAGAAAATTGAGCAATTATTTCTAAGAGGAGTAATGCAAAAAAGGAGAATAACATAGAAAAATACACCTTGTATATATGTCGGCGCTGGTGGTAGGTAAATCGCCGATGATGGGATGGGTAAATATTCGATCGGCTGTCGGTGCGAGGTCATCGAACGTTCCTATAGTTGCCCTAGCTTAGTCGCCTGCGAATGATCGAGGAAGAAGAAAAGAAAAAAACACAATACATACTGGCCCAATCGATTTGGTAAAGAAGGAATCAAAGAGACCGCATATATTAGACAACGGGTCTTTAATACCAAAAAAATAAAATAAACCAGGGGTCTTTATTTCGTACACATTAGAGACCCGTTGGATCAAATAATGGGTCTCTTATTTCTTACACATTAGAGACCTGTTACCTTAAATAACTGGTCTTTAGTTTATCTAAAAAAAATAGTGGACTCCTTTAACACATTAGAGACCTGTTATTTCTAATATTGGGTCTCTTATACCAAAGAGACCCATTGTCTGAATCAACGAGACTATTATCAAGGGTCTCTTTGTTTGTTTTTGTAGTAGTGGAACCAACAATTATTCCTTTGGAAACCATTAATCTCTTCTTCCATAGATGAGATCTAGTGAGAGTTATTAAGAGCTTTATTGGTCGATACAGGTTCAGACTATGATAAGAATACAGCTAGTATGCACATGGCAAGTCTCCTAAGTTCAACTTTGAACTTTCATACAGGGAATGGGGACTATTCAGGTCTAGGTTCTATTTCTTACTATGCACGTTGTACAGTTCCTTGTGTATTCTGTATTATTCTTCTGGCGAAAACACTAGCATCAATGTCACCGCTTTTTTAACTCCTGAGGGTGATCTCTTAACCATCTCCTGTCGGGTTCTAAGTCAGCATCCCTTGCTGTGTCCTGTTGGGATGTAGGTTCAGCTTAAGCTTCTGCAGCATCCTTCATCTGTTCTTACAGCAGCGGGATTAATTTCTAGATTAACAATAGGGTCTTCCTGAGGCTGTGGGATTTCCTCAAGAGATAGATTTTATACAGCTTGGATTAGGTTATTTATTCCTGTAGGATCATAACGGGGTTCATCAAGTACCACCACTACTAAAAAAAACCCTTATAGTGACACTTTTTTTAGTGACGCTTCTAAATAAGTGTCACATTATTTAAATATAGTGACACTTCCATTGTTTAGTTACATATTATGATGCCTTATGATAATATTAAATCCTTTCAAACCTGAGTTCAATTCCCAAACAGCGCAGAAAATTGATTTGATACATTAGTGAAAAATTCCAAATCCGACACATAATTATTTTAATTTGGGTTGTAAAACGAGTCGAGTCAAGTCGAATATTGCCGAGTTCGAGTTGGGTTTTGGATTAGTTTTGGTCGAGTCGGGTTTCTGACGAGTTGGGTCGAGCATGTGAGGTGCTGACTGAATTCGACTCGGGTCAAATCCCTTGGGTCCCGGCGAGCTACCCGGGTTCGGACAGAAACAACAAGTTTGAGGGTAATTTCTCGGATCCTACTTGGGTCAAAAATAAAAAGGGCCAAATATATGGGCATGATATATAATCATCAAAACCCATTACCTAAACCTAATTTTTCTTCCCTCTTTCTCAAACGCCTTTCTCTCCATTCGAAACCTAAGGTAGCCTTGTTCTTCTCTTTTCTTCTCTTCTTCTCATTTCTTCTCTTCATCTCTCATGGCTTCCATACAAGCAAGCAGTGGATCGATTTTGGCAGTGGATCGATTGTTTTTATCCAGTCTTTTTTGTTCTCATTTTCATATAATACTAGTCAGATTGAGTAGATCTTGGACTCTTTTCATTTGAGAAGTCATAAATAGACTAGATCTTAGATGATCTCTCTATTCTAAGCATAAATTTGCAATGGTGGTTGAAAAAATTGTCAAATTTATCAAGTCGAGTTGGAGCACAATTCGATTTACCTGGGAGCAACCCGACACCCTTTCATTCTCTACATCCTTGACGGCTCCATTAACCTCTCTTCCTTCAAGCGGTGGCTAGTAAAACATAGTATTTTTCCTTTTAATCATCTGAAGCTTTAACTTTGTTCTTTAATAGTGTTATAGTTCTTATACCTAAGAATTAGTTTCTCAAATTTCATTTTATTTGTTTTTCTTCTATGTTTTTGCTTCAAATTTTACTATCTATTTAAGGTGGTAGAAGAATTGATTTTTTTTACACTTTAATTGAAATTAGTAGTAATTATATACAGGTCTTTATGGATTTTTCGATTGTATTTCAATTTGATCTGCCAAATAATTTTTAAATAAAAAATTAGTTCCTTTAACAAATTGAGCTGTCAAAAGATTAGCTTTATATCTTTACTACAATCCTTTTTTGTTTTCTTATAGAGAATCTTCAAGTATGGTCTGAAGTAAAAGCAGAAAAAGGGAAGAAGAAGATAACAACAAGTATCACTATGTCAGGGCCCGAGCATTTACCTTATCGAGCATGCTTGATTTACTTTTTTTTTGTAACTGTTCGAGCTCGACTTGATGAGAAAATAGACATGCTCGAAATAGGCTAGATAATTCTCGACAAAATCTCGAGTTCCGCGAACTTTATTGAAATTTAACCTATCTAAATCTAGATTTTAGTGTCTTTAGTTGCTCAAGTTAGAATCCTGAATCCGAACAGAAGAAAGGGTTACATTATAGCATCTTTAAAATGGTGGTGTTGGTGGGTTGTTAGGCGTATTTTTATACGCTTATTTATCATTATTTTATATTATTTTGGCGAGTAAATTTGCATAAATGAGCTTTTAATGCCTTATTCTTGTATGTTTGACAGGAGATTGGAGTCCGGAAGCTAAAACGAGGCGAAACGGGCGAAAATGGTGAATTTTGGCCGTGGGCCGCGGCACAAGGCAAGTGGGCCGCGGCACACGCAGAGGACCAGCAGGCACCAGAGTAGACTGTACTCTGAGCCGCGGCACAGACATGGTGAGCCGCGGCCCAGAAGAAACACACAGCGCCCAGGTTTTAATTTGCACGCCATGTGCCGCGGCACAGATTAAGTGAGCCGCGGCACACAGGGCGGTTTTGGCGTGCTCCGCGCGGGTTTGGGCCGTTTTGAAGCCAGTTCTCGACCTAATCACACGGACGCGATTTGGAGGCTTCTGGGAGCTATAAATAAGGGTTGAAGGCCATAATTCAAGAAGTTCTGATTTTTTGAGAGCTTGGGGAAGATCGATAAATCTTGGAGGAGGAAAGCAAAAGACATCAAGAGCAGAGGGCGGAAGCCAGAGGAACGGAGGAATCCGAGCTCTTCATATGCGTTTGATTTGCATGCTTTCATTCATTGTTTCTGTATTTTCATTATTTAGCATGTCAGGCTAAAACTCTTGTTCTAGGATTTTGATGAAACCTAAGTTTTGACGGATTTGCTATTGATTATCTATTTAATTCCCTTCTCTATTGAATTTTCCCAATTAATTTTAATGCTTTCAATTGTCTGGCCAATAATTGAATTGTTTTAATTACCTTACTCGAATCGGGAGAGGAGAGTTGGTGAGGAACTATTGGTGAGGACCGTTTGATCTTGTGAGATAGGAATATACTCATAGGAACTACGTGGCCTTTTGAGGATTTTGTGCTTTTTGCCTATTGACGAATTAATTCACCTAGGGATAGAGTGCATTGTTCGCCTTTAGAAAAGTCTATTGACCTCGGGAGAGGCGGTAGAGTATATTAGCAATCTTCGCCTTCAATAAATTGGGGAAATCATTAACTTCAGATAATCGAGAGTAAATTCAGATAAACTAAGGTGGATTCAGAATCCTAGACTTATTCATCATTAGATTTTCCTTCTTCAAGCGATCGTTTATTCTGTTAGCTCTTTTATTAATTTTTTTAGTAATTAATTGCAACCCAAAGTTCAATTGTTCAAACAAAACTAGAATACATAAAAATCGGTAGTTAGTGATTCAGTCCTCGTGGGAACGATACTCACTCATCACTTTATTACTTGTCAACGATAACGTGCACTTGCGTTAACGAAAAATCGCAACAAGTTTTTGGCGCCGTTGCCGGGGACTGAGTTTTACTAATATCGATTTCAGTATTTTAGTTTGGACATTTTTTCTTATTTACTTATTTTCGTGTATTTTATTTTATTTTATTTGTTCTTCCTTTCAGGATCTTTCGCGTAGTGCATGAGAAAATTCGGTAATGAAGGCCTACTACGTTTGGATACCGAACTCGAGCGCACTCTTCGAAGAAACAAGAAGGAGAAACGACAGTTACCAGCGGAAGTCAACATGGCCGATAATATCGAAAATCACTTAGGAAATAATATTGTGCAGCAAGCTCAACCGCCAATGGCACTTCGAGATTATGCGATGCCGCAAATTAACGCAAACTTTTCGGGGATTCGGCGTCCCACCATTCAGGCGAACAATTTCGAAATCAAGCCTGCTATTATTCAGATGGTGCAAGCGAGCCAGTTCTGTGGATTGCCGAATGATGACCCCAACGCACAAATCACGTCTTTTCTCGAGATTTGTGACACGTTCAAGAACAATGGTGTCACCGACGATGCTATCCGTTTACGGCTTTTCCCTTTCTCTTTGAGGGATAAAGCAAAATTTTGGCTGGATTCTTTACCGCCGGGCTCGATCACGACATGGGCAGAATTAGCGCAAGCCTTCCTTGCTAAATTCTTCCCACCTTCAAAGACGGCGAGGTTACGGAACGAGATCACTACTTTTGGTCAATATGATATGGAATCCTTCACGAGGCGTGGGAGCGATACAAAGATTTTCTAAGGAGATGCCCGCATCACGGCTTACCGGATTGGCTCCAAATTCAGACATTCTATAATGGATTGAGTGCCTCAACACGCACTCTCGTCGATGCGGCCGCTGTAGGAGCCTTAATGGGAAAAACTATGGCCGAGGCACACTCGTTATTGGAAGCTATGGCCGCAAATGCATATCAATGGCCGTCCGAACGATTAAATCCGAAACGAGTCATGGAAATCTCAAACAATGATCCGATCTCCACCTTATCAGCTCAAGTCGCCGCCTTGACGCAACAACTTCAAGACTTTTCGCATGCTCCTTCTCCCATTACCATTGAATCGTGCAATTGGTGTAATGGATCCCACCCTAGCGTGGAGTGCCAAGTCGGAAACCCGTTCGAGCAGCCCCCAATTGAACAAGCTCAGTTCGTAGGAAACGGAAACCGGCAAAATAATGCGTACTCCAACACGTATAATCCGGGATGGCGTAATCATCCCAACTTCTCATGGAGAAACGGACAGAACTCGAACCAGCCTCCGTTCGCTCAAAACCAACAGCAGCCTCCTCCCGCTCCAAAAGTTTCTCTCGAGGAAGCAATTGCAAAATTGACAGCGAATACGAGTCAATTCATGATCCGTACAGAAGAAACATTGCAAAATCATTCCGCTTCCATTCGCAACTTGGAAATCCAACTGGGCCAGATTGCTAATGTGTTGACAGCCCGCCCGGAGGGAGCATTATCAAGTACGACCGAGACAAATCCTAGAGAAAGTCTAAATGCGATCAGTTTGAGAAGCGGGAAGGAGGTATGTGACCAGCCCGAGAGGAGTGAAAAGAGAAGTGAAATTGAGGAGAAGAAAAATTTAGCGATGGAGGAATCACAATATTGGAGACCCTCGATAACGTTTCCGGATAATCCGAAGGCATATGTGCCATCCGTCCCGTTTCCGCAGAGATTACAACAGAAAAAGGCGGACAAGCAATTCTCTAAGTTCCTCGATGTGTTCAAGAAGCTTCATATTAACATTCCATTTGCCGACGCGTTGGAGAAAATGCCGAGCTACGTTAAATTCATGAAGGAGATCTTGTCAAAGAAAAGAAAACTCGAGGAGTTTGAGACAGTCGCCTTGACGGAGGAGTGCAACGCGGTTCTTCAGAAAAAGCTTCCGCCAAAATTGAAGTATCCGGGAAGTTTCAACATACCGTGCACCATGGGGAATCTCTCCTTTAATAAGGCGTTGTGCGATCTCGGTGCTAGTGTTAACCTCATGCCTCTGTCTATATTCAAAAAGCTGGGAATTGGAGAAGCAAAGCCGACGACGGTCTCCTTGCAATTAGCGGATCGATCTATTAAGTATCCGAGGGGAGTGATTGAGGACGTGTTAGTAAAAGTGGATAAATTTATCTTTCCAGCGGATTTTATTATTCTCGACATGGAGGAAGATCAAGATATCCCGATTATCTGGGGACGACCATTTTTAGCATCCGGCCGAACTCTTATAGACATGGAAAAAGGGAAATTAACTCTGCGGGTTCAAGACGAGCATGTCACGTTCCAAGTGTTCAAATCCTTTTCATGTCCGGGAGGTGTTGATAAGAGCTCACAAAGTGAAAGTGTGGAGGCCGTTGCGAAAGAAAGACACCGAAAAAATCGTCGGTCGAAAAACTCAGATTCCGTTTCAGATGGTCCAACTTTTAAGAAAGATGTAGAACGAGTCGCATTTCTCAAGCATGTGAACATGCCATCATCGCCATCTGACCAGCCACAATCGGAAAAGTCTGCTGCTGTCATAAGTTCGTTCGTGAAAGAGGAAAATAAGCCGGAAGTCAAACGGACGTCTAGTCATGAGAAAAATGGGTGTTTCGGAAAGTTGTTCTCGTCAAAACCTTTCCGCAACCAACATTGGGTGTCCGAACCGAAAATTGAATCGTTAAGGACCGATGGTCAAAATTTTAAAACCCATATTATCGGTTCGATGAACGGGGCGGAGATCAAATGGAGTTTGCGAAAAGCGAGCTGATTTTTAAATAGGTCCGGCTGAAGACTATAAACTTAGCGCTTCTCGGGAGGCAACCCGAGTTCTTAGTTGTATATTTTTGCGTTTCAGTATTTTTCTTGCATTTTTGGATATTTATGTTTCATCATTTTTTGCTTTGATTTGCTATCCATCTCGTTCTTGACGTGTTCTTCTAAAAATTCTGTGCAGGAAAAATCCCAGGGGAGAAATTTATGCTTGAGCCGCGGCACAAGGCTTGTGAGCCTCGGCACACACAAATCGAAAGGGAGAGCTAAACTTTCTGTACTATGTGCTGCGGCACAACATTACTGAGCCGCGGCACACTTGAGTCCTGAGCCGCGGCACGTTGTTCCTGAGCCGCGGCGCACCCATAGCCAAAAACATGAGCCAGGAATCTGTACTATGGGCCGTGGCACAATAATACCCCTGATCCGCGGCACACGAAAGCTGAGCCGCGGCCCACGACAAAACAAACGAGCAGGTAAAAAGGATCAGACTATGTGCCGCACCATCAAGTCTGCCGCAGCACACCATGCGGAATTTGAACAGCCCAAGTAGTTTATAACGCACACTCGGCCAACACCCAAGGTAAAATCCCTTCCTCTCCTTTGCGCGCGCGATCGGATGACCTTCATCTCCCTTCTTCCTCTTGCAATTTTTCTTGCACTCTTCACAATCCAAGCAAGGTATGTCTAAATTTGTAAGCTCGATTGTTCTATGAATCGAAAGGTGAAGTTGTGTTATTCATTTGAGGATTGATTATGTTCTTTCTTTCTTTCAAAATTCCTATCAAATTGAGTTGATGACATGATGGTTTTTGATCGATTTTTAATGGTTATTTTTTGATTATGACTGAGTTGAATATGTCGGTTGTCATGACGAATGATTCGTGTTGTTGTTGTTGGGGATTTAATCGAGCTATTGTCATATTTGTCTTCAATTGAACTCATGCCCTTTAAGTGTTTGATGAAATGGCTGAATGAAAAATTGTCTTTGTTAAGGTAATATTTTGAATCTATGTGCAACGTATTCATTCTGGAATTACAGCAACCCCAACCCTTACGCCAAGTTTAAATGTTAAAGTTAAAATTTTATTTTTATCTCACGACTGTGCTATCTCGTTAAATTTGTGAATTACGGCTGGATATCCTTAACTGAGTGATGACTATTCTCGTTATTGTTCGAGTAAGTAAACTCTAGTGTTTAATTTTTTTTCAGGACTTGCTATGGCTAGGACTAAGATGCTCAGCAAAAGGGCCAGGACTCAGTCGTCCCCCACTTGAGGGGAAACTTCTCGTAGACACGCCGAGTCGGAGGCACACCAATTTTCTGACCCGGAGATCCATAAAATCTTCAACGAGAAGATTCGACCTCGACCTCTGATCCCGGAGAGGGGATTCACCCCAGTCCCCCAGGACGGGGAGCTGTTGACCATGATAGACGAGATGGGGTGGGCCCGATTCGCTGCACCCCCCGAGCCAGCGGTGATATTGATAGTGCAGGAGTTCTATGCCAGCGCGTTATTGAAGCACATTCGGGCAGGCCAGATGATACAGCAGCTAGACACTCGGACGCAGGTTGTCGTCTGAGGCATTACAGTGGATTTCTCGGTGGCTGCTATTCGGAGGTTATTTGAGCTGCCGGTGGTTGATGACACGGCGTATTCGCGAGTTATGGATAGCCTCACGAAGGAGGCTCTGCTCGAGACTCTTGCACAGCCCGACTCCGACTGGGAGAGGCGCGCACCGGCTTCTTCCACCTTCTACTTTAAGAGCTCACGCCTCAGTCGGTTCGGGCGAGCCTGGCTGTACTTCATCTGCGCACGTATTGACCCTACCTCTCATATCCGCACTGTTTTTCTCTCCCGAGCCCGGACATTATATGCTATCACCTCCGGGCTGCGATTCAATATGGCTCCTCTCCTGGTCCGATCTATCTTCCAGTGTATTCAGGAAGGGGCCAAGACGGGGTTGAAACACCCCTCTCTTATCTGCGCTCTGTGCCGGCAGTTGGGGCTGACGTGGTCGGACGACGAGCCGATGCTAGCTCCCCAGGCCCCGATTGATCACCGCATCATTTCACATTTTGACCAGTGGGGAGGAGCGCCGGCGCACGCTCGGGGGCGAGGATTTCTACTGGATGAGGCCCACGAAGGGTCCCCCGAGCCTCTTCTGCTGACCCAGGGGCAGGCAGATGCCGGTCCACTGCCCGACAGAGAGAGATTGCAGGCGATGTTTGACGGGCTGAGGGAGGATATGAGGAGAGAGAGAGAGGATATGAGGAGAGAGAGAGGAGATGAGGAGAGAGAGAGAGCCTTCTGGCTGAGATGAGAGAGGAGAGGCGGACGGAGAGGGAGAGCATCATTGCTGCCGTCAGGGATGAGATGCGAGAGCAGGCCCGCCGGGCCAACCGGCGTGAGGCGAGGCGTCTGGCAGCGAGGGACGCTTACCACCAGGAGCACCTTGCCGCATGGACGGCCCACATTTTGCACCCGGACGGGCCATTTATTGCACCTGCTCGGCCAGCCACACCACCCTCCTCGCCGGATGACGCCGGCACCAGCTCGTGAGAGGACTGGAGGGGAGTACTTGACCATTCACTTTTATTGCATATTATATTTTGTCCATTGCGGTCAATGTACGTCCTAAGTTTGGGGGGGTCTATTTCTGTTGCTACATTTACTGCTGTACTTATTTCGTTTGCACTTTTTGTTATTTTTAGTTATCTTTTTGTCGATAGCCTTACTTGTCATGATTTTACTCTTATTCGTGAATTTTTCGTGCTTCTATTTGTGTAATACTGATGTTACAACACTATTTTTCTCTCTGAAGAAACGGTCGAGTTTTAGTCGAGTTGTAGTCAGTGATTTCTGTTTCTGCTAAGTCTTCATTTAGGTCCGAAATTTTTTCATTTTTTTTTTTTGTAGAGACCTTAGCGGATAAGAGAGGAGACATACGTGTTTTCAAATCGTCGTTTATACGTTTGGTTTTATTTTTCGGTTAGCTAGTCGTCCAGTAACATAAGTTGTGTTGGCACTTGCTTTGAGTTTAGAGTCGGACAGTTTTTCCCCAAAAGTCGAGATAATATTTGTTCTATGATGGGAAGTCTAGTAACCGGGGGTATTCACGTGACCCGTTGTTTACTCTCGCGTAAAACGACGACCCTGATTAGACTAGTGGTTTAGAGATTTCGCATGTACCGAAGACGGGAAGCCTAGTAACCGGGGGTATTCACGTGACCCGTTGTTTATTCTCGCGTAAAACAGCGACCTTGATTCGGACATGCGGGAATAACTATTCGAGTTGTTTCTCCGCTGTGGAGGGGAACTTAGTAACTAGAAGCATCCATGTGCCCCATGAGTGTCTTTTAAGTCAAACGGTTTCCCAATACATGAGAATGGAAGTTCGACCCTAGGATTATCCCGATGAAACATCCCGAGATCCGAACCTAGTGGTCAACTCGAATCAATTTCTTGAGCATATATATAAGGGAATACTGTCCGAGGGTTATTTTCGATGAAACTCGTGAAAATTTTGCCCTTAGACTGTGGAACGGGATGACTTAGCTTGTTTATTTTAACCTTTCATATTGACGGTCGATTAGATTCACGTTTGTTAATCTTTGAGCTGGATTTTCTTCATGAACGAGTGATTAGGACTGAACTTGGTTACTTTGTGGAATCAGTGTTCTGAGTGTAGGTCGCTATTACGATACTGGTATTATTCATATAGAATTTCAGGATATTATTGATTAGGTTGAGCACTGTGAGTTGCACGATTATTCACGATACTCTTTTGTTGAAATTAATTCTTTTTGCTTGAGGACAAGCAAAGGCCCAAGTTCGGGGGTATTTGTTAGGCGTATTTTTATACGCTTATTTATCATTATTTTGTATTATTTTGGCGAGTAAATTTGCATAAATGAGCTTTTAATGCCTTATTCTTGTATGTTTGACAGGAGATTGGAGTCCGGAAGCTAAAACGAGGCGAAACGGGTGAAAACGGTGAATTTTGGTCGTGGGCCGCAGCACACGCAGAGGACCAGCAGGCACCAGAGTAGACTGTACTCTGAGCCGCGGCACAGACATGGTGACCCGCGGCCCAGAAGAAACACACAGCGCCCAGGTTTTAATTTGCACGCCATGTGCCGCGGCACAGATTAAGTGAGCCGCGGCATACAGGGCGGTTTTGGCGTGCTCCGCGCGGGTTTGGGCCGTTTTGAAGCCAGTTCTCGACCTAATCACACGGACGCGATTTGGAGGCTTCTGGGAGCTATAAATAAGGGTTGAATGCCATAATTAAAGAAGTTCTGATTTTTTGAGAGCTTGGGGAAGATCGATAAATCTTGGAGGAGGAAAGCAGAAGACATCAAGAGCAGAGGGCGGAAGCCAGAAGAACAGAGGAATCCGAGCTCTTCATCTGCGTTTGATTTTCATGCTTTCATTCATTGTTTCTGTATTTTCATTATTTAGCATGTCAGGCTAAAACCCTTGTTCTAGGATTTTGATGAAACCTAAGTTTTGACGGATTTGCTATTGATTATCTATTTAATTCCCTTCTCTCTTGAGTTTTCCCAATCAATTTTAATGCTTTCAATTATCTGGCCAATAATTGAATTGTTTTAATTACCTTACTCGAATCGGGAGAGGAGAGTTGGTGAGGAACTATTGGTGACAACCGTTTTATCTTATGAGATAGGAATATACTCATAGGAACTACATGGCCTTTTGAGGATTTTGTGCTTTTTGCCTATTGACGAATTAATTCACCTAGGGATAGAGTGCATTATTCGCCTTTAGAAAAGTCTATTGACCTCGGGAGAGGCGGTAGAGTATATTAGCAATCTTCGCCTTCAATAAATTGGGGAAATCATTAACTTCAGATAATCGAGAGTAAATTCAGATAAACTAAGGTGGATTCAGAATCCTAGACTTATTCATCATTAGATTTTCCTTCTTCAAGCGATCGTTTATTCTGTTAGCTCTTTTATTAATTCTTTTAGTAATTAATTGCAACCCAAAGTTCGATTGTTCAAATAAAACTAGAATACATAAAAATCGGTAGTTAGTGATTCAGTCCTCGTGGAAACGATACTCACTCATCACTTTATTACTTGTCTACGATAACGTGCACTTGCGTTAACGAAAAATCGCAGCATGGGTGCGGGGGGTGGGGGTGGGTATGATAGAATGAGAATTGGTCGTGTTAAAATCAAGATAAGTTGTTCCGTTTTACAATATGGGCCTCTTTTCACTATACTATTTGAAGTTCCATCCCGTGTGTTTGTTGTAGATATTCTATGCATTCCACACAGTACGCATTTTATGCCTCGAAAAGTAAAAAAATAATTTATTTTTTTAATAGTTATCGACTAGTATATCTTTATATCATACATTGGGGGTTGGAAATTTGATGTCTTTTTGGTTTTAAAATAAAATGTAGGGGCAAGATTATATATTTGTTAGAGCATTTGTCCCGTTTGTTGCGAGTGTATTGCCGAAAGCTTGGAAGGAATCAGATGATAATGCAGATGTAGATGTAATCTTGGCTGGCTTGGCTGCTTTGAATGATGAAATCGCATGGTTCAAGACAGAAGCTTCGAAGTGGGGTGTCGCTCTCGAAAGTGTCGTGCCTCAGAAAGTCAACCCTGATTATTGCAGGTACCACATTGCGGATTAGGTTTTTTGATCTTGCTTCCATAAATATCTTATTAAGTTGTATTTCTTATTTGGAAGTGAAGATTTGTGATCCTTGTGGTTGTGGAATGTGGAGGTAGTAGTGATTTATTTCTATGAAAACGACAGTATGTGGTTGACAATCAAAAGCTGGTACTGTTGTAAGTCCATGTCCAGACGGGCATCTCGGTTTTCTAAAGCATATACTTATTTATTGATGTATAAATGTATTTCAATTTTTATCAATAGAATTCAGACCCAAAGAAGGGTTTATAATGCCGTAAGGGGGGTTGCAATATTGAAAGATAATCGAGCTTTTTCTTCTTTTGTAGGTTTTGCAGAAGATACTTAAGAATTGACATGGTGAAATATGCGAAAAAGAATAATGCATTGCATGTTCTTTATGAAGCTCTTAGTCTTGTGAGTTTTATTTTTTTAAAATCCTAAGCATTATAAGTTTTGGGATGAAAAGTAAATGTAGATGACATCTTTTTACATGCTCTTTAAAATTATAGGACTGAATACTTATGTGGCTTTCAAATATTGCTTGCTGAAATGCCATCAACTACTTATTAGCTTGGTTATTAGCTTATTTTCATAAAGACATAAAATTTATGTAATTATGCTGAGAGTGAGGTGGAAGCACATGACTAGGCAAATAAAAACTAGAAGAGTAAAAATTATTTTAAAAAGTTATTGGAAGGACTAATTGTTTTCATAGAAGGCGTGTTTGTGCTATTGTATAAACATGCCTAAGTTTTTATATTTGCATTGGTTATTCTATCGGACATATCTCCCTAAAATTTCTCCGCCCAAAAAAAATCGAGATTAATATATCTGGTGAGTTCATTCTTTGCAGAAGAGATGAGCATTCCAATATCCACTTTAAATGTGATGGATCAGAAAAAGGTATAATCAACATGACTATAGATCATAATATTTTGGAAAGTCCAATATGGTTCTCAAATGGTACTTCGACTCCTTTCACTTTTTCTTTTCTTTTCAATTGTTTCAAATAATGATCCTTGTTGCTAATAGTTTACAATTTCTGAACTGCAGGTCATGATGAAAATGAAATGATGACTCATTGTGTTGCATTGCTTGGCAAACTAATTGTTGTTTGTGAAGCTAATACATTATGCATTGGTGGTAAGTTGTTATATTATCATGTTTGTCTTTAACATATTTTTGCTGCTCATTTAAAATACTTGTTCTCTAATACTTGTCTTTAAAATACTATTTTGCTAGTGTTATACACACGGTAAGTCTACAGAGTTCGACTTTAGACTTCCATAAAGGGGATTGGGACTTGTCAGTTCCTGACTCTGATTTCTTCTGTGCAAATAGTACATTTTCTTGTGTACTTTGTAGTCTCCTTATTGTAGAGACACCAGCGTCAATATCACGAATTACCAACTCCTGTGGGTGATCTCCTAACCATCTATTGTTGGGTTCTAATACCATCATTTCTAATTGTGTTTTGTTGGTTTGTAGCTTCAACTTCAGCTACGACAGTGTCAACTTCTATTACATCATTTGTTCTCATAGATGCGGGATTTATTTCTGGCGTGGTGACAGGTTCTTCCTAAGGTTGTGGGATTTCCTCAAGGGTTAAGGTTTGAACTGCCTAGGTTAGATCATCCACTCATATAGGATCACATTGAGGTTCATCAAATATAACATGGATTGACTCCTCTATTGTCAGTTTCCTCTTGTTGAAGATCCTAAATGCCTTGCTGACAGATGAGTACCCGATGAATATTTCTCCATCAGACTTTTTGGCAAAGGTCTTGAGCTGATCCTTCCCGTTGTTAATAATGTAACATGTGCAACCAAAAATATACAAATATACAATCATAGGGGTTTTATTGTTCCAAACCTTGTATGCGGTTTCGTTGTGGTGCTTATTAATGATACAGCGGCTTTGTGTATCGCACATTGTATTTGTTGTTTCTCCCCATAATCGCTGTGGAAACTTGATTATAACAGTCATCATTCTAGTTACCTCCTTCAGCATTCTGTTCTTTCGCTTGACAACACCATTCTTCCGTGGGGTCCGGGATGCTGAATATTCGTGTTGTATGCCATTGTCCGTACAGTATTGCTCTTAAAGTGATTTATGAATTATGTTCCTCTATCGGACTGAATGGATACAATGTTCAACCTTTTTATATTTTGTAATTTCTTCAAGTGTTTTGGCAGCTTTGTGGTTGTCTCTTTCTTTTTCAAGAATATAATCCAGGACTATCTGGAGAAATCATCAACAATAATAAGATATCTCCTATCTCCCATATGAAGTAAATCCAGGACCCAATGGGTCGAGATATATGATTTGCACTTCAGAGATGTTTTGACTTGCTTGCCTTTCTGATAGGGTCCACGGGCACTGTTCTTATGAAATGAGATATCCGGCAGGCCTCTAATCATTTCCTATCAGGCCAACTGTTGATGGTCTTGAAGTTGATGTGAGACATCCTTTTGTGCCATAGCCAGCTTTGGTCTGCAATGCCTTTGGTAAAAAAAACAAGGAATTACAGCACTAGGTGCTAGGTCTTAATGTCCTTCACCCTATAGTGTCCTTCAAACAAATTAACTGAAAAATGTATGTCACATAACGGGCCAACACTTAAAAGGTTGTACCATAATTCTTCAACATAGGTTACATCGGTGACTTTTAGTTTTCCTACAAGCAGGGTTCCCGTCCTCTTGTTCTTCTTCTATATTTGTCATTGAATCGAACCTTTGGACCTCGAACTTCTATGTAATTTGTTCATATGTTGATATCTCTTGTCATGTGCCGAGAATATCCACGGTCAAAATACTAGTGTCCTCTTTCTTGATATCCTGTAAACAAATTTAAGTAGATTTAGGTCCCCAATGTTTTGTGGGTCCTTGGTTAGTAGTGTCTTTTGATACCCATACTTGCCTTATAGCAATATGGCTGTTGTAGGTTTTCTTGGGCCCTTTATTGCTAGTTTTATGTGGAGCAGGCATGTATTCGATGTAAGCATTATTATTATTATTCATGTAAAATTGAGAGTTGTGGTCCCAGTATGGTTGTTGTCTGTGTTAGAAATATGCCCTCGAATGCCACTGAGAGGATGAGAGAGTGAAGCATTGTATTCTAATTATAAACATCAATTGAATAAGGCATTTATTATTGCTATATTATTATATATCATTGGCATCATGATTTGGTATATAGAAGCATAGTCCTTGCATTTGAGATTAAACATTCCACTTGTTATTTCATTTTGGTCCTTGAAATGGACCGTCGTGTATCTAGTAGATAAACCTTGGTATATTTGCATACTAACATAATTAATTAATCAAATTAATTAATTATATCAAATATAATTTCTATAAGAAATAATATGAATAATATTAATTACCCAGTAATGTATTTAATTCATGACTGATTTAATTCATCCAATAAATTAAGTTAATACCCAATATAAACCAACAGAGAATAAGCTAAATATAATCCGTCGTATATCCTGTGCCGCGACTCTGTAGGTTCATCTAAATTGGTATTGAGAGGATCCAAAGATTGTTAGCACCACCAAGCCAGTCCCATGGCTTACACTGTAACCCAACTGAGAACGAATTATAGGGATCATTCCAAGAATCTTTATATTATGAATATCGTATATGTATAAACCCTTCAATCATATGTCTTGATCAAGTATTAGGGTTACGGTAATGTCAAATTCTATTGTAACTTGACTCTATGTATTTGTTAGTGCAAACCAATATACCGAGCTCTCGTGTATCAAATACAACTAGCTCTAAATGATTTGGCCAAAGACTTGTGATCTCATTTTCCACTAACTGCATAAGACATTTACCTGTTCACTTGCAGGAGAAAGAATCCTATCTTGGTATTGAGCAGAGACTGCTACTTACCCACCAAGTTGCACTTTGAGGTTGACCCCACCAGCCGGTGATTGGATTGAACTACTCTAGTGACTAACTTACTGTCACAAGCACATCTCTTACTGAACCCTTAAGTCAAAGGTTCACATATACCTATACAACCTTTCGATTCAGTCATTGATTATCGCATAGTTAAATCCATGTGACCGAATCGAGATGAGTCGAGTCCGAGTATACTAATCTCATTAGCATACGTATAACATGTGCTCCCACTAATACTTAGTGAATATAGACACTCTCCATGTCAAAGTACACATTATATAAGTCTTGTCTAAACTTAACGGCTAGTTAGATTTTATCGACTTGCGAACCAGTTAAGCATTCAAGCCCAAAACACTTCCAGTGACTATATACTTATCTTCATAAGGAGTAGAATGTTTGCACTCAAATGCAAGGACTATTATTCTATATACCAAATCATGATGCCAATAATATACAATAATATAACAATAATAAATGCCTTATTTAATTAATGTTCGTAATTACAATACAATGCTCTCACTCTCTCATCCTCTAAGTGCCATTCGAGGGCATATTCCTAACAATCTCCCACTTGTACTCACTAACACTAAATATGATAAATTTTACCCATATTCTCCAAATGTCGCTCTGAGACCATCTGAGATAGTGGCTTGGTCTGTGGATCAGCAATGTTATTTGCTGTGTCTACTCTCTGCAGTGTAATATTATCCTTCTTAACCATTTCTCTAACAAAATGATATTTTCTCTCAATATGTTTGATCTTGTGGTGATCCTGAGGCTCTTTATCCTATGCAGCAGCTCCGTCGTTGTCACAAAACAGCGCCACAGGCTGATATGAGTCAGGCACCACTTGAAGTTCCTCAGTAAACTTCTTAATCCAAAATGATTCTTTAGCAGCCTTCGTGGCTGGCTGATATTCGATTTGACATGTGGAAATTGTAGTCGCGCTTTACTTAGCACTTCTCCAAGATATTGCTCCACCATTCATTGTAAAGATATACCCTCAAGTGGACATCTTCACATCAATATCTCTGAAGATTCCGAGTCCGTATAACCCCCTGCTTTAAGTTCTCTACCATCGTACGTAAGAACCAAATCTTTAGTCATTTTAAGGTACTTAAGAATGTTCTTTACAACAATCCAATTTCCCTATCCTGGATTTAACTGATACCGACTTACCATGCTCACAGCATAAGCAATATCCAATCTAGTGTAAATCATAGCATACATGAGGCTATCTGCTGCTGAAGTATAGGGCACCTTACTCATTTCACTTCTTTATTCCTTACTTTGAGGACATATATCTCACTAAGAAGACTTTTATACCATGTCGTATAGGCAGGAACCCTCTTTTAAAATCTTCCATCCTAAATTGCTTTACGATCTTTTTTATATAGAGGGCTTGGAAGAGACCTAACATTCTCTTCGCTCTATCCTAGTAGAGATGAATACCCATAATATAGGTAGATTCTCCCAAGTATTTCTTTAAAAACTCACTAGGAAGCCAAGCTTCCATATAACTGAGCATGCGTACGTCGTTTCCCATAAGTAGAATGTCATCTACATATAGAATTAAGAACGCAATTTTGCTCCCACTAACCTTCTTGTATATACATGGCTCCTCTTCGTTTTGCACAAAATCAAACTCTTTGACTGCTTCATCAAAATGAATATTCCAACTTTGCAGAGCTTGCTTTAGTCCATAAATGGCACGTTGAAGCTTGCACACATTATAAATATCGATTTCAGATATGAATCCCTTAGGTTGTTCCATATAGATCTCTTCCTCGAGGGATCAATTTAGAAATGTCGTTTTCTCATACATTTGCCATATTTTATAATCTAAGTGGGCTGCTATGGCAAGCATCATGCAAACAGAATTAATCATGGCTACATGCGAGATGGTCTCGAAGTAATCGATTCCCTCTTTTGGGAATAACCATTTGCTAAAAGCATGGCCTTATAAGTATCAACCTTGCCGTCTCCATTATTCTTTCTCTTGTAGATCCATTTATTCTCAATAGGCACTATGCGATCTACTAAAGTCCAGACCTATTAGCATGCATAGAGTCTATCTCAGCTTCCATAGCCTCTCACCACTTCTCGGAGTCTATATCTACCATCGCTTGGTTATATGTAGAGGGATCATTCTCTTTTCTACATCTGTCATCTCATGGGGACCCAGTTCCTCCTGATGCAGATAGCCATACCTCTCAGTTAAATGAGAAGCTCTACTAGACCTACAAGGTTGTGTTTGTATTTCAGAAGGTTTTGTTCTAATATCTTGTACAAGTGCCTCATTTGGTGTTTCTTTTAGTTCTTCTAAAGAAATATTTATACATTCGCCTCCTTCCTGAATGAACTCATCTTCAAGGAAGTGTGCTTTTAAAGCAACAATGATCTTATGATCTTCGTGAGTGTAGAATAGATATTCAATGGAATCTCCTGGATATCTCATGAAACGACACTTCACAGACCTAGCTTCCAACTTTTCTACTTGTTTTCTTGACATAAGCTGGACATCCCCAAATCATAATGTGATTAAGACTTAGCTTCCTACCTATCAATTTCTCATGTGGAGTCTTAGTAAAGGACTTGTAAGGACATCTATTCAATATTTGTGCAGCAGTAATGAGTGCATAACCCCACCTGTAAATTAGTAGATCGATATAGTTACGCATGGAGCAAACCATATCTAACAAGGTTCGGTTCTTTCTTTCTGATACACCATTTAATTATGGAGTAGATGGAGGTGTAAATTGTGACACTAATCCTAGTTCATTTAAGAAATCATCAAACTCGGTACTCATTTACTCGCCTCTTCAATCTAACCGAAGAGCCTTAACATGGTTACCTGTTTGGTTTTTAATCAGGGCCTTAAATTCCTTGAACTTATCAAAGGCTTCGAATTCATTAAGTACACAAATCCTTACCTAGTATGGTCATCTGTGAATGTAGGAAAATACTGAAATCTATCCCGTGCCACTTCAAAAGGGCCACATACATCAGTATAGATCAATCCAAGTTTATCAGCAAATCTTTCAAAAGTCCCTGTGAAGAGTATTAGTCATTTTGCCTTGAAGACAAGATTCACAAGTTGGAAAGAAATCCGATATCAATCGACCCATAAGCCCATCTTTCTCCATTTTATGAACCTTGGTTTGACGAATATGACCAAGTCAAAGATGTCACTCTTCGTTAATAGCCGAACCTCTATAAATCCTTGTGTGATTTATTTTCCGCAATTTAGTTACGCTTCCGCACAAACGACGCAAATATCCGATCTCATACCAACAATTGGTATCAGAGCGGTACTCCAATATGCGGCTTAACATCCTAGGAGAAAAAGATCCAAAATGGCGTTTCAAATCTCTCCAGTCGAAGGCCTTGCTCGTAACCGACCACTATTTTTTGATGGCGCGAACTTCATGACTTGGAAGAAGAAGATGTCGATATTCATTCGAGCTTACGACATCGAACTTTGGAAGGTGATTTGTCTTGGTCCAAAAATTCCAACGAATTCCAACGGTACGCTTAAAACTTTTGAAGAATATGACGACTCCGATTGGAAAAAACGACCATTTCAATTGTAAGGCAACTCAACTTCTTTATTGTGCCTTAAATACGGAAGAACACAACCGGATATCATCGTGTGATAGTGCCAAAGAAATCTGGAAAATGCTTGAGGTAACACACGAAGGTACGTCTCAAGTTAAAGAGACGAAGATAAACATGCTCCTTCACGATTATGAATTATTCCAAATGAAGGACGACGAATCCATCTCGATTATGCTCGACCGATTCTCGGTCATCACGAATGGATTAGCATGTTTTGGAAAACCACTTTCGAGTAGTGAGAAAGTAAAGAAAATTCACCGATTACTACCTCGAGAATGGGACAGTACGGTTACGACAATAATGGAATCCAAAGATTTAAATACTCGCAATTTTAGTGCTCTCGTTGGTTCTCTTATCAACTACGAGATCGTTCTACAATCTCAGAATGCCAAACCAAAACCGAAGGAAAGATCGATAGCCTTCAAAGCTAAAATGTCGAAAAAGAAGGAAGAAATCCCGGTGGACGAAAGTGATGAATAAATGGCATATTATGCCAAAAATATTAATAAGTTCCAACACTTATTAAACCGGAGTAAGAAGGACATCCAAGCGGGCGAATCTAAAAAGTTCGACAACACTTGTCGACTTTGTGGTAAACCAGGCCACTTTGCAAAGAACTGTCGTGTAAAACCCAAGGAAGTTTTAATCGCAACATGGAGCGACGAAGATCCCGATGAAGATTTTCTTGACCAAAATAATCTCGCGCTCATGGCCCGGAGTTCATTCGACGATAGCGACGTCGAAAGCCAAGTAAGTGACTCCTACGACGAACTCTTTGAAGCATTCGAGTTATTATATACGGACTATCAAAATGCTTTAATTGAAATTAAATCCCTCAAGTCTAAATATAAAACTTTGGAAATTGAAAATTCCAAAATACTTGAAAAAGGGAAATTTGTTGAAATCGATCATTCGAAATGCATTGAAAATGAGAATATTTTAAAAAATGATCTTTTAAAAGTTCAAGATGACTAAAAATTTTGACAAAAAAATTCTCGTGCGGCAACGATAAATTTGAACAAATGTTATGTGTTCAAAAATATACTCTAAATAAAGAGGGGTTAGGATTCAAACCACGTTCGAGAAACGAATCCGTCAATTTCTAAATACCCCGATGTGAAAAATGTTTGAAAATTGGGCATCATATTTCCAACTGTAAACGCCCATGCCAAACGATAAAAATGAAAAAGATTTGGGTTCCTAAAGGAATAATTATTCCAAACATCGTCTACATTTCAATAGAAAAACCAACTCTAGGTTGGATCCTCAAAAATAAATTTTAATTGATATTTTACTAAGGGGGAGATAATATTTTCAGGGGAAGTTTTATATTTATATTATTTATTGCATATTCAAGAATTAGTATCCTCTCTATTTTTATTACACTTTTTGCTGAATACAAAAAGGGGGAGAATGAGTTGAATTGATAAAAAGGTCATGAAAGAAATGACAAGAAAAATAAATAGTAAAAAGGAGGAGAAATAGTCGAAAATAAAGAAAGCATACAAAAAAGGGGGAGAAATGAAGGAGTTGAAAAACAAAGGAGAAGTCGACAAATGTCAAGAGAAGAAAATTGGTGAAACTAACGAAACGATCAAAGTCGAAAACTTTGATTCGTAGAAATATACATATATTATTTTTACAAGTTTTATACAATTCAAGAGTTGTTTTGTAATCATCAAAAAGGGGAGGATTGTTGGAATATTTATTCCACACATTATTTAATTTGTGTTTTGTTGATTAAAGTTGCTAAACAACAAAACAACATCGAGGCGAAGCAAAACGACGAAGCAGACGAAGACGCAAAAAGCTGAGCAAAATGCATGTCTAGCTCACGCTAAGACATATATGTTAGCGCACGCTAACGGAAAGTCATATGCATATCATCCAAGTTCGAAGTTACCTGAAGGGAAGTCATCTAACGAGAAACGCTACACTTGTACATTAACGCACGCTATCGAGCCTTGTTACCATTGTAAAGATATTCAAACACAGAATGACATATGCAATGAAGTCAGTACTAGCGCAGGCAAGGAATGATATTTAGCGCACGCTAAATATCAGTTTGAATTCTAGTCAATCAGAACGTTGGGAAAAGCAAGTCAAAGTCAGCATATCAAACGGATACTTTGACAAGTAATGCAACAGATATATTAGATTAGTGCACGCTACAATGGAAGTGGTAGCACACGCTAACTGTCAAGGACAGTAGCCACTAGACTGAAACATAAAATGATTAACGCACGCTACATGAAAGATATTATGTTCGCTAAAGCAAAAATGTGCGATAGCGCACGCAAAGAAGAAAGGCTAGCGCACGCTAGCTAGTCAACTGCCAGCAACCTCTAGTAAGGAGGAAGAAGGCTATAAATACCAAGGAGTTGGTATTATTCCACACAACAACTTCAATCATTCAAGACATTGACCTTACATTTATATACATTCTATTGTTGTTGTAATATCGAGCTTATATTGTTAGTTTGAGTGTTTATACATTCAACATTATACACGAGAGGTAAAAGAAAAGATACGATTAGATTCGGTGTTATTAGGATCAAGGATCCGGCATTATTAGAATCACAATCGATATCTAAGTGAGGATTATCTAGTACCCATAGAAAGCTAGAGTGGTTGATTCCTTATCCAAAAGAAAAGGAAAAACGGTTTTAGTCGGACCGATAGAAGACGAGCTTGTAATGGTAATCCCTCGACCGATAGAAGAGAAGCATAGAGGTTTTGATCTTAATCCTAAAGAAAAAGATACATCAAGAGAGGACGTAGGCTTCGTTAATAGTCGAACCTCTATAAATCCTTGTGTGATTTATTTTCCGCAATTTAGTTACGCTTCCGCACAAATGGCGCAAATATCCGATTTCATACCAATAGGGAATACCTAGGCCTTTGGTTATTTGGGTTGTCAAGTCGTAAGAGTCGTATAAACTGATCGAGCTTAACACCGTGTGTGGTTGTCGAGCCGTGTGACCCGTGGTAGTAAGACTCCTTGAACTCTCTTTGTGCTTTGTCGCTTTCATAATATAGAAGATTTGAAATACTTGGACTCTGAACTGTTCTGATAATTTTAATCCTTTTATATCTCAGTATGTTGAGACGCCGTGGCGGACGTGGCAGACGTGGACGCGGCAAAGGCCGTGGTCGTGGTACCACTAATGAATCTGGCACCCCTTCTAATGATGCATCTGATTCGGCATCCCATACGGAGCCAAACACTGCTTCTCTGAACCCGAGCAGTCAGCCTGATCCTACTATAAGTCAAGAACCGTCGGCTGACTCTAATGTGAATGCCGGCATAGCTTCTATACTCCAGCAGGTAGAAACACAGTTAGTTAAGTTGAATGAGTCTGGGCATCATGACCAACCGACAGATGAGAGTAAATGGCTTCAGGGAGTGATGAAACTGCAACCTCCTCGTTTTACTCGTGCGTCTGATATGTTGGGTTGGGAAGGGTGGTTGTTCCAGTTTGGCAGGAGTTTTGAAACCGTTGCATGCCCCGAAGAGATACGGGTCCCTATTGTGCAGTATTTCCTTGACAAGGAGGCTGCGGATTGGTGGGAAGCTGCGAAACCTACGGATCATGTGGCCACTTGGGCCGAGTTTAAAGCTACGATAGAGAAAGAGTATTGTCCTTGGCATATTAAAGAAAAACGTATTGCAAATTTCTTTACGGAAACACCTCAAGATGTACCTGTAACCGAGGCCATTGTCACATATAATCAGCAACTAAACCATGTTCGTGAGCAAGTAAAGACTGAAACGGATAAAATCCATTACTTTGATTTGAGAATGAAGCCCAGGATTCGTGAGGCTATGGCGGGTTTCAGATGTGTTACTTTGAAGGAGTATCAGGATCGTGTTTTGGCTATCGTGATGGTCATTTCTGCATTAAGGTCGGGTACCGAGATCAAGAAGCCGAAAATAACTGGTGGCTTTTCGGGAAGTAAGAGTGGTGGATTTCACAAATCTCAAGCTTCTCACTCCGCTATCGGGAAGTCTGTTCAGCAATCCAGTAGTGTTTCGAGTTTGCGACCGAGCCAATCTTCTGCCTTTGGTAGAGGACAATGTTTCAATTATAATCAAACAGGCCATCAGTATCGAGAGTGTCCACTTCCTCCCATTATTTGTTTCACATGCGGTCAGGCTGGTCATAGGGCGGATCATTGCGAAGCTATCACTAGATTTGTTAAACAGCAGAGTTCGGCACCAAATCCGAATGTGAACCCGGGGACTACATCTAATCAGCCGCAACAGAGTTTGGGACGTGGAAGAGGTCGAGGCCGGTTGGATCGTCAAGATGCATCGTGTGTGGGTTCAGTATAGCTAAGAGTGTACCAGACGAGATGTGCGGACGACACAGAGGCTCCGGTAGCTGCAGGTATCACTCAAATACTTTCTCAACCTGTATCAGTATTATTTGATTCGGGAGCTACCCATTCGTTTATTGCTCTTGATTGTGAGAAACGTTTGGGTCTTGGGTGTTTGATTGAGTGCGAACCATTCGTAGTAAGTACTGTTGGAAAGTAAAACGCAGCGGAAGCGAAGTTTGGGAAAATATGATTATAGCGTTTTACGCATATACGAGCATTAGATCTATTTAGGCATGCTAATTAATTAATTACTAAGACTAACAAGCAATTTAAATATTATTATTATTTATTAATTAAATATGTTGATTAATTAAAATATCCTAATCTAGATCCAAGATCATAGGATATTACCTTTTGAAGCGGTTGGTTATTTCCTTCTTGATCGCCTTGTATCTCCACCTTCAGATCTTCTAGAGTATGATCCGCCTTGAACCGGACGTTGTGTGGGCAACGAGCTACCGGAACTTGCTTGGACACCTTATGGGATCGGCCGAAACAACTTGTCTCACAACTCTCGATTTTATTTTCTTCAAGTAATTCCGATATGTAGCAAGAATTAAAGTGTTATCTCAATTGTGGAATCAAAGACACAAGTCAAGATCCACAATTAAACACTTAGAAGAAAAATCGAAATTTCTTGTGCAAGTATGAGCATAAAATCGCCAAGCCATAATGTCCTATTTATAGGCTCTTGGACTACTACTAGGGATCTAAAGGAGGATTATGGAAGGACTCCCAATTAATTCACCTTACCTTATTAGGACTCATCATAATATATGGTGAATCAATTAATATCAACATAGACCACTAAAAGTTGATATTGCACTTCCTACCAAAATCCCAAATTACGAAATTGGGCTCCTTATTAAATATATTATTTCCGTGTTTAAGATATCGAATGTCCATTAATTAATTATAAGCTCTTGTGACTTTAATTAATTAATATCTTATCCAAGAGTAGTACCACTCGAACCTTATTATTATACCTAATTAAATCCACTGCGGGGTTTAATATAATAATCATTATCGAGCTCCTCAAGGGGACATCATCAACCCGCACGAGTCGGGACACGATTTCTAGTAATAATAATAATTTGTCGTATAAACAATATTATTGCCCAAGATACGAGGCTTATTGAGTCGATCATTTTGACTCTCACCTATGGTAAATCAAAGCAATAATTATTATAAATACACAATTAAATATTATATACTTAGAATAAATAAATAATTATAATCCGAGATTTACGTTCTTCTTACAACGATCTGAAGACACTATCTCACCTCGATCCTGTTCAACGTATGCAAATACGCTAATGTACGCTAATAGTCAAGACCAACTATTCTCAAGCATACACTACAACCCTTTATATAATTTTTCTAATAATTATATAGGTTGTGAACTATTATATTATTTTATAAGGCACTGATAATGTGATCTTCCGTGTGACACCAACACACCACATTATCTACAATATAAAATAATTAGACATTTCATTTGCATAACCATAACGTGAATTAATATGCAAAACATGTGATTAAATATAATTAATATACTCATAGGTAGTAATAGGGAAATTAGGTAATACAAGAATAAAGTATGCTTTGCATTATACAATCATAAAAATCTCCCACTTATACTCAAAGCATGCTTTTAAGTATACTACTCTATTACATAGTCTCTCATTTCTACCACTTATACTCAAAGCAATCTTTGCCATACACCGTAATCCCATTCCTTCCACATGCCTTTCAAAAACTTTTGAAGGTAGGCCTTTCGTGAAAGGGTCAGCAAGATTATCTTCCGATGCAACCACAGCTACAACTACGTCTCCTTCCTTTACGAAGTGTTGTATGATGTGGTACTTGCGGTTGATATGTTTACTTGCACGATGGGCTCGTGGTTCCCTTGAATTTGCGATCGCACCGGTATTATCACAATAGAGTGTAATACCCTCTGGCAAATCGGGAATCACATCTAAGTCCTGCAGAAGTACTTGAGCCACACCGCCTCCTTGGCCGCCTCGGAGGCCGCCACGTACTCGGCTTCCATGGTAGAGTCCGAGATGTATTTACCTTCACACTCCTCCAACTAATGGCTCCACCTCCCGTGCTAAACACATAACCCGAAGTAGACTTGGACTTTTCTTTGTCCGATGAAAATGCAGTCGAGTGTAACCCACCGGAAGCAGTCGTCGATTGATATACAAGCATGTACTCCTAGTCCTTCTCGGGTAGTTGAGTATGTGCTTGACGACAATCCAGTGTCTGGTCTGGGTTCGACCGATATCTAGCGACCACGCCGACAAGATGACGGATATCCGGTCTAGTGCAAAGCATAGCATACATGAGACTTCCACACAGATGCATAAGGGACCATCTTCATGTCATCTATCTCCTTTTGTGTCTTAGGACACATGTTCTTAGATAGTTGAATTCCATGTCTAAGGTAGAAAACCTTTCTTGGAATTCTCCATGCTAAACCGCTTGACCTTTGTATCGATATAGGATGCAGGATAAGCACGGATCCTCTTCTTCCGATCACGAAAGATCCCGATTCCAAGGATGTGTCTGCTTCTCCTAGATCCTTCATATCGAATCTTTCGAGATAGCCATACCCGTCGTCCGACAATTCCTTCACGTTGTTTCCAATCGAAGGATATCATCTACATACTGATCTAAGAAACACCAACACGTTTCCATCGCATTTCTTATACACACAACTCTCACTCGGACATTGGACGAATCCATATGACTGGACTACTTCGTCAAAACGAGTGTTCCAAGATCTAGATGCTTGCTTAAGTCCATAAATGGATTTCTTAAGTTTGCACACCAAGTGCTCTTCTCCTTTAGCAATGAATCCCTCTGCTTGGCGCATATAGATTTCCTTGTCTAGACTCCCATTCAAGAATGCAGTCTTGACATCCATCTGCCAAATCTCCAGATCCAAATGCGCAGCTATAGCTAAAAGAATCCGGATTGACTTAAGCATGGCTACCGGCGAAAAGGTTTCATCATAATCGATACCCTCATTCTGAGTGTAACCTTTTGCAACAAGCCTCGCTTTGAAGGTTTCAACCTTCCCGTCACGTCCTTTCTTTCGCTTGTAGACCCATTTACTCCCAATGGCTTGTACACCATCAGGTAGCTCTACTAGCTCCCACACTTGATTGGAATCCATAGATCCCATTTCTGATTCCATTGCTTCTTGCCAGAGTCGGCATCTTTATCTTGGATTGCCTCCTTATAGGTCCAGGGAACCGATTCATCTTCGCAGGATTGAGTCCGAAGACTTTCCCACGCCTATGAATCGTTCGGGTGACGAACAACCCTCCCACTCTGACGAGGCAAATCCACGAGTTGGTGTAAAAGTTTCAGAATCGATACGTGGTGCAGTGTTAGTTGGCGCTTGTACGATTGGTATAGTCGGAATCTCGCCCCTCAGCTCTTCCAGAATTATTTCGCTCATGGGCTTGTGACTAATCATATAATCCTCTTCCAGAAATCGAGCATTGGTGCGAATAATGACCTTCTGATCCTGGGGACTATAGAACAAGCCACCCTTCGTTCCCTTAGGGTATCCCACAAACACTCGTACTTCTGTGCGAGATGCCAACTTATCAGCTTCCTTATTCAGCACATGTGCTGGAGTACCCCAAATCCGAACATGTCCTTGACTGGGCTTACGCCCACTCCACAGTTCTGTGGGTGTTTTTGGAACTGATTTCGAAGGCACCGGAGTTTAGAATGTACGCCATTGTTTCTAAGGCGTATCCCCAAAACGAAATAGGTAAATCAATAACTCATCATTGATCTAACCATTTCCAAAAGAGTCCTATTCCTTCTTTCACCACACCATTTTGTTGTGGAGTTCCGTATGATGGTGGGATGAAATCCCCTCATCCGCCAAGAAATCCAAAAACTCTCCACTAAGGTATTCGCCACCACGATCAGATCGTAGTGACTTGATACTCTTCCCATGACGCTTCTCCGTTTCAGCCTTGAAGTCTCTGAACTTGTCAAAAGCTTCAGACTTACGCGCATCAAAAAGATGTATCCATATCTCGAATAATCATCTATGAACGTGATGAAATATTCGAAACCTCCCCTAGCTTGGATATTCATTGGACCACCTACATCCGTATGAACCAATTCTAACACATCCTGAGCACGGTTACCCTTGGTTTTAAAAACCCTTTTGGTCATCTTACCTTCCAGACAGGATTCACAAATTGGAAATGACTCAACTTGGAGATCATCCAATGGGCCATCATCTACCAATCTTTGAATCCTTCTAAAGTTTACATGTCCTAACCGTAAATGCCACAGATATGTTTGGTTTATGCTTGAAGGTTCTTTTCTCTTTTTAGGTTTAGACAAAGAGTTAAGTGATTTATGCATAGGAGTTTGTGCAGTATTAACAATATATAGTCAATCATTAAAAGTACCTCTGCAAATATATTCACCGCTTCTTTTCTTAATAATGGCATCATCATCAAAAGAAACTGAATAACCATCGCATTTTAATTTAGAAACCGAAATTAAATTCATTCTAAAATTTGGTACTAATAATACATTATTCAGAACTAATAATTTATCATTAATCTTCAACTGCACGACTCCCATGACCATAAGCCTGGAATAATCGCCCCAGTTGATGGTAATCTCGCCCGCACTAAGCTGCTTGGTTACCTGAAAACCATGCGAGTCAAAGCAAACATGATCAGTGGAGCCTGAATCAACTATCCACGAAGTGGAAGAACAAGCTGCCAAACATGTTTTGACTACTAGTGCACGAGACATACCTTTCTTAAGAGCAGGGAAGTCCGCTTTAAAATGTCCTTTCTGACCGCACTTGTAGCACTTTCCCTTTGGCTTTTTGTTCGCCTCGGGGTGAGGAGCCTTGCTTTTCACCTTGAGGGCTGCCACTTGTTTCTGGCCAACCTGCTTCTTCTTCTTTCCCCATTTGGGTTTGGAAGAAGTAGCACCGGTTGCCGCAAGAATTTGATGATAACCTTGTTTGAAGAGACCTTCAGCAGACTGAAGCTCTGTCAGAAGTTCCGCCAAACTATATGTCCTACGGTTCATATTGTAGTTGAGGCGGAACTGCTCAAAGCTTCTAGGTAAGCTGCCTAAGATAATATCGACCTGCGTTTCCGCATCGATAGTAGCCCCAATATGCTCGATTCGTTCAAATGAGACATCATTTTTAGAACATGATCCCTTCTTGGAGTCCTTCGGACATTTTGGTTGTCATCAATACCCTCAAAGCATTTTGACTAGCCGCACCGTTCTGATGAACAAACATCTCGTTGAGAATATACATCAATTCCGCGGACGATCCCATCGTCGATGTCTTTGCCGCAATACATTTGTCGGTGAAGCCAAAATGTAACAATGAGCCATCTCATCGACTTTTTCTATTTCCGAATTCCGCCAACTCTTCGGGAGTGGCATCCGGTTCACAGTTCTAGAGGGCTCTCCTCGATTAAGACAAACTTATGCCCCTCAGCAGTCAGGACAATGTCAAGATTTCTTTTCCAATCGGCAAAGTTAGTGCCATCTAGTTTATTTTCTTTGAGAATAACAGCTAGTGGATTGAAAGACATCTGAGAATAAAAATTAAAAACATCCATCACATAATGCATAGCAAAATATATCGAAAAACCTCAAAAACACAATATATATGCTAGCAACCAACACCTCAAAAAATCCGCACATGCAAGCCACGATCGTGTGGACGTTTACACATACATTTTTCAAGTAGAGTTTTACGTCTTTAATTTTACTATCTAGTCAAATTACGTTATGACAAGTAAAATTAATAGTTGGTTCCTCTTGGCCATGTATTAATTAACATAGACTCCGATGGGGAGCTTATTAATTAATACACCTAAGTGAACACCATAATTTAACATCCTTAAAATATTATCTTTTAAATAATAGTCCTACAGATGGAGAGGTCCTATCATAAAAAGTAATATTTACCTTATGTTATCGTTTTTGAAATTTAAAGCTAGTGAACCTATAATTAGCACATCCGATATGGAGGAAGACTCTAATGTCAACGCGCATGCTAATTACTTCACAATTTAAATTAATTATGGAGGCCAATTTGATTTTAATTAAAATAAAAATCAATTTAATCACTTAGTTATTTTAGCCTTAAGGTTTTTAATTTTCTCGTCCTAACATGCAAGGAAACATATCACGCATACATCCATACATGCCATACATCAAAACAATAAAAACCAAAATAAAGCATGGATAATTAAATTTATCCAATTATCATGGTCTTCTTCCTTGAGTTGAATCCGAGAAAATCTTCGACTCGATCTCTCCCACTGAATCAAGCATCTCGTCGCTTCTCCCCGGCCGGGCCGTGGATTTTCAAAATTAAAATTTTACTTTTGTGCAAAATTAATTACATAAAAATTTAATTTGAAATCCCGACTTCAATGACGCAACGCGACAGCAGCAGGCCGGACCAAAGCTCGGCGACCGGCCCGAACCAAATAACGGCCGGACAGTCGCCGCTGCACCGGCAGCTCGGCCAGCGTGACCTCTCGGCCTTTCAGCGGCCTGCTGCTGGTTGCGGCTCGCCAATAGGCGATCCGGTTCCGCTCTATTTCTTCGTGATCCCGTCTTTTCCGAATTCGATTACAATTTTATACGAAATAAAATACATCGAAATTACATCAAGATTACACGAAAAATAAAACCACCTAGAACTACCCGCGGATTTTCTCACGGGAAAAACCATTACATGCCTCAAAAAGCGGGCCAAACCAACTATTGCATAATTAATAAAATAAATAAATAAATGCACCATTCATATAAACCATGATAATTGGATCATATCACCTGCAAGAATACATCTAGCAAAATATTCCAACATCAAAATATATGAATATTTAAATTGCTATCAATTAATCACTAAAATTAATTAAAGTAGCAAAAGCCTAAAAATCCGTCTCCGATACCAATTGTTGGAAAGTAAAAACGCAATGAGCGAAGTTTGGGAAAATATGATTATAGCGTTTTACGCATATACGAGCATTAGATCTATTTAGGCATGCTAATTAATTAATTACTAAGACTAACAAGCAATTTAAATATTATTATTATTTATTAATTAAATATGTTGATTAATTAAAATATCCTAATCTAGATCCAAGATCATAGGATATTACCTTTTGAAGCGGTTGGTTATTTCCTTCTTGATCGCCTTGTATCTCCACCTTCAGATCTTCTAGAGTATGATCCGCCTTGAACCGGACGTTGTGTGGGCAACGAGCTACGGAACTTGCTTGGACACCTTATGGGATCGGGAAACAACTTGTCTCACAACTCTCGATTTTATTTTCTTCAAGTAATTCCGATATGTAGCAAGAATTAAAGTGTTATCTCAATTGTGGAATCAAAGACACAAGTCAAGATCCACAATTAAACACTTAGAAGAAAAATCGAAATTTCTTGTGCAAGTATGAGCATAAAATCGGCCAAGCCATAATGTCCTATTTATAGGCTCTTGGACTACTACTAGGGATCTAAAGGAGGATTATGGAAGGACTCCCAATTAATTCACCTTACCTTATTAGGACTCTTCCTAATATATGGTGAATCAATTAATATCAACTTAGTCCACTAAAAAGTTGATATTGCACTTCCTACCAAAATCCCAAATTACGAAATTGGGCTCCTTATTAAATATATTATTTCCGTGTTTAAGATATCGAATGTCCATTAATTAATTATAAGCTCTTGTGACTTTAATTAATTAATATCTTATCAAGAGTAGTACCACTCGAACCTTATTATTATACCTAATTAAATCCACTGCGGGGTTTAATATAATAATCATTATCGAGCTCCTCAAGGGGACATCATCAACCCGCACGAGTCGGGACACGATTTCTAGTAATAATAATAATTTGTCGTATAAACAATATTATTGCCCAAGATACGAGGCTTATTGAGTCGATCATTTTGACTCTCACCTATGGTAAATCAAAGCAATAATTATTATAAATACACAATTAAATATTATATACTTAGAATTAAGAAATAATAATTATCAGAGATTTACGTTCTTCTTACGGTCGATCTGAAGACACTATCTCACCTCGATCCTGTTCAACGTATGCAAATACGCTAATGTACGCTAATAGTCAAGACCAACTATTCTCAAGCATACACTACAACCCTTTATATAATTTGTCTAATAATTATATAGGTTGTGAACTATTATATTATTTTATAAGGCACTGATAATGTGATCTTCCGTGTGACACCAACACACCACATTATCTACAATATAAAATAATTAGACATTTCATTTGCATAACCATAACGTGAATTAATATGCAAAACATGTGATTAAATATAATTAATATCCTCATAGGTAGTAATAGGGAAATTAGGTAATACAAGCATAAAGTATGCTTTGCAGTATACAATCCTAACAAGTACTCCTAGTGGAGAGTGTTTTGTTGGGAACCAAGAGATTAAAAATTGTCTCATGCATATCGGGAGTCGAGATTGGCCTTCAGACCTCATTGTGGTAGATCTGAAAGGAGAGGACGTAATTCTGGGAGATGATTGGTTGAATCGTCATGGTGCTATCATGAACTACCGAACGCGAACTATTTCTATAATAGCAGAAGATGGTGTCGAGCACACTTTCTTGGGTCGTAAACCGGGCAGTTCAGGTGGGGTGATTTCCGCTGTTAAGGCGATAAAATTGTTGAAACAAGGCTGTATTGGTTATTGGTGTTACGCCATGAACACAAATTACGGTGAAGCCAATTTATTGTCGATTCCAGTTGTAAATGAATATCCTGAGGTATTTCCAGATGATCTACTTGGATTACCCCCGTCTAGAGAGGTAGAGTTTCCTATTGATCTTGTGCCAAACGCAGCACCTGTTTCCCGAGCGCCGTATCGTATGGCACCCTCCGAGATGTTAGAACTGAAAAGACAATTGGGCGAGCTCCTGGAGAAAGGGTATATTCGACCTAGTGCATCACCTTGGGGTGTACCGGTTCTCTTTGTTAAGAAGAAGGACGGATCATTCCGTCTATGCATTGATTATCGGTAATTGAATAAGTTAACCATTAAGAACAAATATCCTTTACCTCGGATAGATGACTTGTTCGACCAACTTCAGGGTGCCACAATTTTCTCTAAAATTGACTTGCGATCAGGATATTACCAGCTGAGGATTCGGGATTCTGATATTCCTAAGACTGCCTTCCGTACTCGGTACGGCCATTACGAATTTGTGGTGATGCCATTTGGTCTAACCAACACTCCTGCCGTGTTTATGGAGTTGATGAACAAAGTTTTCATTGACTATGTTTATAAGTTCGTGGTCGTCTTCATTGATGATATTCTTGTCTACTCCCGAAACGAGGAAGATCACGCTGAACATCTTCGAGTAGTGTTAAACATTTTGAGAATGGAGAAACTTTACGCTAAATTCCCAAAGTGCAAATTCTGGCTTAAAGAAGTGACATTTCTTGGTCATGTAATTTCGGCTAATGGGGTTCGAGTAGATCCCCAAAAGATAGCGGCTATTATTGAGTGGGAACCACCTAGGAGTGTGAAGGAGACCCGGAGTTTTCTAGGGCTTGCCGGATATTATCATAGATTTGTCGAGGGGTTTTCAAAAATCGCTCGACCACTTACCCAGTTACTCCAGAAATCACAGAAGTTTGAGTGGACTGAGAGACAAAACAGTTTTGATGAGCTTAAACGACTGTTAACTTCGGCGCCAGTGTTATCGTTACCTCAGGGCACCGATGATTTTGAAGTGTATAGTGATGCTTCCGGAGTTGGATTGGGTTGTGTTTTAATGCAGAGAGGTAGAGTAATTTCATATGCGTCCCGAAAACTGAAACCATATGAAATAAATTACCCTACACATGATTTAGAGTTATCAGCGATTGTATTCGCGCTAAAGATTTGGCAGCATTATCTTTATGGCTCTTCGTGTAAAATCTACACGGATCACAAAAGCCTAAAATATATATTTAGCCAAAAGGAGCTAAATATGAGACAACGTCGATGGTTAGAGCTGATTAAGGATTACGATCTTGAAATATTATATCATCCAGGAAACGCTAATGTGGTAGCGGACGCATTGAGTCGGAAACCCGTAGCCCTCCAAATGCTGAATATGCTTACATCTCAACACGAGATCCATCGAGACATAATTAGGCAAGATATAGAGATTTGGCTACAGAAAGTTCAAGGCCAATTATGTACTTTGGAAATCACGTCGTCTTTGGTCAATGAAATCAAATCGAAGCAATTGGAGGATCCGTTACTAGTCCAACTAAGAAAGGACATGATTGGAGGAAAAGCTCCCGGATTTATGATTCAAGATGATGGCGTTTTAAGGTTTAGAGGTAGAATTTGTATACCCACAGACGTCGAGCTTAAACAGACCATATTGAGGGAAGGGCACACTACACCGTATTCTATTCATCCCGATACAAGCAAAATGTATAAGGACGTGAAGAATAATTATTGGTGGAGCAACATGAAGAATGATGTTGAAGAATTCGTGTCGAAATGCTTGACGTGCCAGCAGGTCAAGATTGAACATCAACGACCAGTAGGGTTGCTTAAATCGCTACCAATTCCAGAATGGAAATGGGAGGATACAACAATGGATTTTGTCACCAATATGCCGAGGACACGTATGGGGATGAACATGATTTGGGTTATTGTCGATCGACTAACCAAGTCAGCTAACTTTTTGGGAATTAAGGATAGTTGGGGGCCCGAGAAACTAGCTCGTATATTCATCACAAAAATTGTGAGGTTACACGGGACTCCTAAGAGCATTATTTCCGATCGAGATGGTAGATTTGTCTCGTATTTTTGGCAATACATTCACCGAGCCTTAGGGACGGAATTGAGACTCAGTACAGTGTACCATCCTCAGACTGATGGGCAATCTGAATGGACAATTCAAACCCTTGAGGACATGCTGCGAGCATGTGCTTTAAATTGGAAGGACGATTGGGAATCGCACTTGCCACTAATTGAATTTGCCTATAATAATAGCTGGAATGCGTCGATTAAGATGGCACCGTTTGAGGCACTATATGGACGGAAATTTAAGTCACCATTGTGTTGGGATGATTCTTCTAAACTGATTGGGACGGAGACGGATATGTTAGTAGAGACCCGGGAAAAGATTTTTTTGATTCGCGAGAGGCTTTTGGCCGCCCAAAGCCGACAGAAGTCATATGCCGACAATCGACGTCGACCGCTAGAGTTCGAAGTCGGCGATCATGTGTTGATAAAAGCATACCCAACCCGTGGAGTTTATCGCTTCGGGAAGAAGGGTAAACTCTGTCCGAGATATGTTGGGCCATTCGAGATTATAGAGCGAATTGGTGAACTTGCTTATCGTTTGGGCCTTCCGCCTTCACTGACTCATGTGCATATCCCAATTAAGGAAATACATACCGGACTCTAAGCATATCATCAATTTTGGAGAGATTGAATTGAATCCCGATATCACTTTTGAGTAAAAACCAATCCAGATTTTGGAGCGTCGGGTAAAACAACTTAGGCACAACATTATCCCTTTGGTTAAAGTACAATGGTCGAGACACGGATCGGAATAAGCGACGTGGGAGACAGAAGAGCATATGAAGTCTAGATACCCCGAATTTTTCACTTTGTAAGTTTCAGGACGAAACTTATTCTTAGGGGGAGAGAATGTAATATCCTTACTTGTTTTTGGCTATAATTATTCATTCATAAACCTCGTGGGTTGGTTTGTAATTTTTTCGAATATTGGTATCATGTGTATGATTCAATATTGAGCTTGTATGTTATGTCTCTTACCAATATTTCGCTAGTATTCGATAACAGTTAGTCGTACTTTTTATATCGCTTCCTCAACCTAGGGCTAACGTGCACTAAGTTATCCAAGTAGCGTACGCAAGGGAGGTCGTAGGACAGCGCACGCTACTGCCAGAAGGATAACGCATGCTAACCGGCAGCATGGGATAGTCCATAGGGCACTGGACTGGGACAAGAATCGAACTAGCGCACACTAAGGCAACTTAGTAGCGCACGCTAGGGGAGCAGGTAGCACACGCCATTGTCGGGTGATAATGCACGCTAAGCGGCCCGGACAGTAAGGGCAGTGAGGTCTGGACTTTGGCCAGACCACCAGGTAACGCACGCGAAGACGATCGTTGCGCGTGCTATCTCGTCAGGCGTAGCGCATGTTGTTCGGTCGTAGTGCACGCTACCGGGATGGGCAGAAAGGTTTCTGGACTTGGACTGGGTGCTAAGGAGCGCACGCTAAGGCGGAAGCTGCGCGCGCTAACTCGACGGTATAGCGCACGCTAAATCGGTTGAGTTGCGTACGCTGTCGGACGTGGTGCATGCCTGCTCGGCTGGGTAGAAAGGTCTGGACTACAGGCCTAGGCCGATAGCGCACGCTACCCGGGAAGCGCTAGCGCGCGCTAGGGCGTACCTATATAAATACATGTGTTGCGGTCAACAATTGTCATTTTTCACCTTATTTCCTCTTCTCCGAGCTTCTAGACGACTCCAGGGTTATGTAGGCGAGGGTTTCGGCGAAGCACGGTTGAAACTCAGATCTTTTCAACTTCAAGTAAAGATCTATCAATCCTACATCATTTTCACCAAGGAATTGAGGTAATCCTTCCTTGGAACCCTAACTTTGGGGAAGTTGGGTGTTTTGGGGATCTTGTTACTCCAACCGTTTTAGCTCCAAATTTATGATGAATTATAGTTGAAAATAGTTGCATAAGTATGATTTCATGATTTCCTCAAGGTTTTGTGGATTGATTCCAAATCTTCTTTTGTAAATCGAGCAAAACCTGTTATGCCCTCGTAGTGCTCGATGAAATGTTCCTAAGGGTAGAACTTAGGATGGATTTTATTGTTTCCAATAAAATTGTAATTGATTGAGCCTCGATATTTGTTAGGAGCAGGACTTGGAAGATAGTTCGGACCGTAGCCTTGTTCGTTGTTGTTCCTTTATGAGTTAGAAATCCAGGCAAGTACTTTATTGCATTAGTTTATGGTATGCATTTCTGTGATGAATTAGTTACTGATGAGAGTTGAAAGGTTGTTCTCGGTACTCTCACTCGGGGATTGACTCGACGGGGTCACACGGGGACTTGGTGGCTTAGCGACTGGACCGGGTCACGAGAGATACTTTGAGTGGACATTCTCACCTGGGGTTGCTCGACGGGGCACACAGGGACTTGGTGGCTTGAGGGCTGGACCGGGTCGCGAGGATTGTCGGAGTGTTTTTACTGATGATCGATATTGATATTCCGGAATATTGCGACTTGAACTGTTTTGGATTTTAAATTAATTTGGAAATGCATGTGGATTAAAATATTGTAATACTGTACTTGCACTAGCGGTTGTTCCTAACCCCTTGTTGGGGTGGAATGTTTTGTACATTTCAGGTACTCTCGAGGGACAGGAGCCCACATGTGGTGCACACGGAGTTGACAAGCACACTGGATGTTAGAGAGCTCGTATCAGTCGTTGTATTTGTGATGTCAGAGTAGGTTTTATATTTTGTATTATTGTTGGTTTTGAGTTGTACTACGTCGTGTAATGTTTGCGTTCAGTGATTGATGTTTAACTCTACTATTTTGGCCGCGGCCGAGGCCTAACTCATGTTTGGTATCCTGTGTTGGACTGCTATGTCGTGGTGATTATGTATTGGATTGTGGCTTAATCCTGTGTGTCGTCAGCCTAGTGGGACTTTTGTGTGTCCTGCGGCGTGTAATTACCCAAAGTGAAAATTGGGGTGTGACATTTTTTGTTTCCAAAGGATCGATGATGGATTTATGGTGTTAGATCTATAAAGATCTTTGTTTTGAAAGCACCAAATCTGAGATCTTTTTTTTTCGTGTCTTTTTGTGGTTTGTTAATGGGAATATGTTAGATTTTGTGGATGATGGTGATGGGATTAGGATAGTGGATGGGATCTTGTTGTAGTCGGCTGTTGTTGAGGATGGTGATGGGATTGGGATAGTCGGTGTGAATGCATTATTTATATTATAGAAGATGTCCTTTGATTTTCCTAAAACTGCAACAACAATTGATATTATAGAAGATGGTTCGGATTCTTGAGTGTTACATTTAATTCGCTAACTGTGGTTGGAACTGTGGAATGGTTCGTATTCATCTTCGTGGTTACATTCAATTGCTGCAAATAAATGTGTGCATATTGGCATTAACTCACACACGCCGTCACAATTTCCATAGAAGACATATAGCTTTAAGACTCCACATTAATGACTATGTACTGAATCCTTTAGTATAATAGATTATAAAAAAATGATATTTTAAAAATACTCACAAAGACTAATCTAACAACATTTATATGATAACAATTACTTTTTATATATTAATAAGATATATGATCAAAGTTAGTACATGAATAGTGTAAAAGTCGAACAATTACAATTTTAAGGAAAAAGAGGAAGCGTGTTTAATAAAAAGATGCAAGTTGTAACAAAAACTACAAAATATTATAGAGAGTTTTATTGATATTTGATTGAGGGTCTTTGTATATGTATTACGAAAATGGTTATTCCTAACTTATGATTCCTGTTCCGAGTGGTTGGTCAGATTACCGGCCTATTAGTCTGTGTAATGTGATTAATAAGATCATTTCGAAAATCCTGAACACTCTGTTATTGCTGGTAATATCCTTTTGGCCCAGGAACTTATCTACGACATTCGTGTTGCCGACTCGAAGGGTTTCCCGAAACTTGCGCTAAAGCTTGATATCTCCAAGGCATATGATATGATTCACTGACTTTTCTGCGTGAGTTCCTGGTGAGGATGGTTTTCCGGCTAGATGGATTCTGTATATCAGTCACTATGTCGAGAGTTGTACATTTTCCATTCAGGTGAATGGTAGTCGGGCCGGTTATTTTGCCTCTTGTCGGGGTTTGCGCTAGGGCAACCCTATTTCCCCGTCACTGGTAGCCGCTAAAAAAAAGTCGGTCCACTTTGGGGCTTCTTGAATGTTCCCGGATTACGATCATCTTGGTTCTGGTTCCTTGATCTCTTATTAGCAGACGACGACTGCTTCTTAGAAATATCCTTAGCAATATGTTCATACTCAAGGGCTTTCTCAATGAACTCCGGTAGAGTCGTACAGTGATGATTAAGTAACTGCCTTCTCATCCGAGGTTTCAACCTCTTAAGGAAGTATTTGATCTTATCAGTCGTTGTTCGAACAATCGACGAGGCAAACAGAAGAAATCCTTAAAACGTCTCGGCAATCGATAACACTGTTGGGATTCGGTGATTAAAAATGAGTTGCGCAACAGAAAATAAATCGGTCTAACCAGATAAAAACGAAACCCCAAAAAAGATCAATCAAGCATCGTATAAACGAATATAAATTGATGAAGATAAAATTAAGAAGTCATACCCTCATAGACCTTTGATATTATCTTCTTGAAGGAAAAAACCAAGCCACTTTTTTCGGTCACCAACACGTACACGAATCCAATTCGTTCGAACTTGATGAATGATCAAAACACCGAATATGTCGAGTGTCTCTACGTTATCACGCATCGGATATTGATCGGAAAAGTTATATATCAATTTTTTCTCGAAGAACACGACTAGGAATTGATATAGTATTTTTCTTCTCTTCTCTTCTTCCTTTTAATTTCTCTCTAAGATGAAATAAAATGAAACAAAATTTTTGATCCTCCTTCATCACAAACTCATGGCCAGCAGCAGCCCTTGTGTGTGTGTGTGTGTGTGTGTGTGTGTGTGTGTGTGTGTGTGTGTGTGTGTGTGTGTGTGTATGTGTGTGTGTGTGTGTGTGTGTTTCTCTAGTTACAAATGGGGTGATAGACTATCTCATTTATAATACAAAGTGAGACCAAATGATGAGATTCCAAATCTCATTCATTTGTCCTCGACCTTTATTAAATAAAACTAACACACCCTACACAACACATGGTAAGCTTCTAAGCATGAGGGGGGCACTTTGTTGTATGTGGAAAAAATGAGCTGAGCTACACAATTCGTGTACCGGACGTCCGTGTGTCTAGTCGGTTAAGTACACGTCATTTTATCTCAAATGTACTTATACTTAATAAATTAATTTAATTAATTTATTTTATCAAATACAAAATTATAATAATATATCTCCAAGAAATATTATTTATGAATTAAATTAATCACCCGATAATTAATTTTAATTCACAAGGATACTTTGATTTATCAAATAAATCAAATTAGATATCCAATATCCAATGTTAATGAAGAGGTCATAAATATATATTTTATCCATCAAATATCCTTGTGTGCGACTCCATAGGTTCGTCTTAGTCGGCAATGGGAGGAACCAAGGAGTACGGGTAACACTTAGCCAGTCTAGTGCTCCGTACCGTAACTCAACTAAGAACAAATGATCGGGTCATTCCAAAACCATTATGTCGTGAATAATATATATGTATAAACCCTTCAATCATATGTCCAGGTCAAATATTAGGGTCACGGTAAAGTCAAACCCTATTGTAACTTGACTCTATGCATTTGTTAATGCAAATCGAGATCACCGAGCTCTCGTGTATCAAATACAACTAGCTCTAACTACTTTGGCCAAAGACTTATGATCTCATTCATCATTAACCACATAGGACATTTACCTGCTCACTAACAAGAGAAAGAATTCTATCTTGGTATTCAGTAGAGACTGCTACTTGCCCACTAAGTTGCATTTCGAGGTTGACCCCAGCAACCGGTGATTAGATCGAACTACTTTAAGGACTAACTTAATGTCACAAGCACAACTCCTACTGAAACTTCATGTCAAAGGGCCACGTATACTATCACAACCTTTCGATTCAGTCATTGACTATCCCGGAGTGATATCCATGTGACCGAATCAAGGTGAGTCGTGTTCGAATATACTAATCCCATTAGCATACCTATAATGTGTGCTCCCATTAATCCTTAGTGAAGACAGGCACTCTACATGTTAGAATACACGTTATATAAGCCTTGTCTAAACTTACTGCGCAGTTAGGTTTTATCGACTTGCGAACCAATTAAGCATTTGAGCCCAAAACACTTTCAGTGCCTAACTCTTTATCTCTATAAGGAGTGGAATGTTTACTCTCAAATGCAAGGAATATTATTTTATATACCAACTCACAATGCGTGTGATATATAATAATATAGAAATAATAGATGTCTTATTTAATTAAATATTCATAATTACAATACAATGCTCTCACTCTCTCATCCTCCGAGTGGCATTCGAGGGCAATATTTCTAACAATCTCCCACTTCACTCAATGCCACAAACTATGGTATCTAATACCCATACTCTCATATGTTGCTCTAAGACCATCTGAGATAGTGGCTTGGTTTGTGGATCAGCAACATTATTTGCGGTGTCTACTCTTTGCAGTATAACCCTCCGCTTTTATTTCTCCACCTCCATACGTAAGAACCAAGTCTTTAGTCCTCTTGATGTACTTAAGAATGTTCTTTACAGCAGTCCAATGTTCATGCCCTGGATTTGACTGAAATTGACTTAGTACGCTTACATCATCGGTATGTCCGGTCTAGTGCAAATCATAGCATATATTAGGCTACCCACCGCCGAAGCATAGGGTACCGTACACATTTCCTTTCTGTCTTCCTCACTTTGAGGACTCATAGGTGTTGGGATTCGGTGCCTAAAACGAAGGCCCAGTGGAAGCAGTAAAACGAAAATTAATTCGATCTGAATCCCTACGATTATCGATCGAGCTACGTATATACGAATATATAAACGAAAAGCAAGAGTTGTAAGAAACTAACCCTCGAAGTCCGTTGATTAAATGGTAACCTTCTCTTGAGCTATTCCTCAAGATTTGCTTGATCTCTATGAATCCAATCCGCTACAAGCCCTTGAACGATCCAACACCGAAAGCACCGCGTCTCTACTTGCCACGCGCCGGAGAAACGAACGGAACGATGATCACCTTGCTATCCTCCGAGGATACGGCTAGAGCTTGTATGATGAAGCTTTATATGTAATTATTACACTCTAAGTGTATAACTCACTTTCTCTCTTTGATTTCTTGATTTTTCTCCAGGAACCACCGAGAACAAGATGAAGAAGAAAATGAAGACTATGTGAGAAAACAATTTTCTCTCTCTTGAACTCTCTCAACCGTAGGAAATGAATGGGGTGAGAGAAAGAGTAAGTCTACTCCTTTTATTCTTCATTCAACAACTCATCAAATCACTTTTCATAATAAAAGAGATTCCATGTCCCCTATTGATAAACAATTCGTGATATTAAATCATGAAGTCTTCCACCACATTAGGTGGAAGACAAAGGGGGGGGGGGCATCTAGAAAGGTAGGAAAAATTCAGTCCGTTTCGGACTCCCGTGAGCCAAAATAGATAAACTCCGATTCCGTTCCGATGTATTTATATCAATTAATTAATCCAATTAATCAATCATATCAAATACATAATAACATAATTAATTTCTCCAAGAAATAATTATATTCATGAATTAAATTAATCACCCAGTAATTTATTTAATTCATTAGGCCGTAAATTAATTTATCCAATAAATCAATTTAAACATCCAATGTCCCAAATTTAGATATCCAATATCTAATATTCATAATGAGATAATTAGCTCGATTCATTCCATCGTTAATCCTATTGCGCGACACAGTAGGTCCGTCTCAGTCAGTAATGGGAGGAACCAAAGAGTAGTAGGTTTATAGGTTTATAGGTTTATAGGTTCGAACTAATCTAATGAAAATATTAACGTCACAAGCACATCCCTACTAAATCCTCAAGTCGAATGTTCACGAATGTAACATCCCCAGATCGAACCGGGAATGTTACACGCCGCAGACCCTCTCCGCGAGGATCCACCAGGCTAGACATCAAAACAACACATTACACTACATACCGACGAATCAAAATAACGAACCAATACGCCGATTTGGTTATTCGACACTGACTTACAAATAAAAATACATAAACTCATCCAGATTCATACCCACGCAAGGGTAAAATAATTACCATCACAGACAATAAGACAGCGGAAAAGACAATACAATGGACTCCGACTAACTGAACCCCAAAACTGGCCTTCGTGTGATTAGTATCATTCGTCTTTCATCATCCCTCGTACCGATCTTGTGTCTTGCTCCCGAAAACCTGCATGTACCTGGACACAATACAGATATCCACCCCCCGATTACTGGGGTTAGCAAACTCCTTTGTTTCGCTAGTGCAAGTATAAAGTGCAAATACGAGCCATACACAACACATTCCGAGAATACAACGAAAGACTTCCCGAGGTATATTTAGTTAAAAATAGTTCAAGTCTTGAAAGTAGAAACGAAGTAAGTAAGCACTTTGAAAACATTTCCAAATCTCGGGAGTTTTAAAAACATTAGAAATTGAAAAGTTCTTAAATTCCTCGAAAATCATTTAGGGTCACAGCCCCAAAGTTCATTTTCCAAAATGCAAATCCGCTAACAAAACGCGGGGTCCACGACCCAACCATTACGGTCACAAAACACAGGGTCCACGACCCGATCATCCACTTCAATTCACTTACAAGTGCACATTACACATAACACATTAATCTTATGCCATTCTAGCCAAGCACCAAAACTCGATATATAATGTCTCTCGACCCCGAGCGCAAAGCATTGTGATACTCCGGACAATATCACAATTAATCATCAAAACATCAACATCAATATCGCAGAAACCACACTTGGTAACCCGTGGCCGTACCCATTAGTATCGGCCCCCAGAGGCCCCGTCGGACCGTCCCCAGGTGGGAAACCACTTCCGCGGCCGTACCCATTAGTATCGGCCCCCAGAGGTCCCGTCTAACCATCCCCAAGTGGAAGAACATCAACACACGCACCCAAGTTCACTTCCGTGGCCGTACCCATTAGTATCGGCCCCCAGAGGCCACATGCCATCCCAAGGTGGAAGAACAACAACACACGCACCCAAGTCCACTTCCGTGGCCGTACCCATTAGTATCGGCCCCCAGAGGCCACATGCCATCCCCAGGTGGAAGAGTAACAACTCAGATTACAAAACCACGACTCTCAAAGGTCAAACACACAAAATATATATAGTCGAGGTACCTTGCTAGAATGGCCAAATTATCCAACACGTACTCACGACCCAGAACTATATCAATTCACAAGGGAGCACAAGATCTCAACAGCACCGAACGACACAACCAATATCACAAAAACTCAATATATTCATCCATAACCACGGGACTCCAAGCACATAATTTGACAAGAGAATTACACTTTACATTTACCGACGCCATAATCATACATAATGACATCACACGAAAGTAAGGTGATCCTATACTCGAAAATAGCACACATAATCAACTAAGCATATTAATTCCCGACCCACACGGGTCACCTTTACGAAAACCATGATGGTAAATATACCGACTCTTTTGAATAATGATTATAAATATTTATTTGGCACATATCGACATTTAGCAACCATTATATCCACAAAACACGTAATGTATGGACAAGATACTTGCCTCGATAATCGATACCGGACACTCCTACAATCACGGCTCAGTCGGGACACCTCGAACGCCTACGATTCCCCGGCGAAGGAAAAGAATACACCCACGATCGAGAAGCTTGAAGAAAACGACGAACGGAAGGGTTCCGACTCGAGTTCTTCACAAGAATTCGACCCTAACAACATATAATCAATAAATCATCGATCATACGAAGAAGAATAATCGTGGAACGCCCGAAAACCCCTCTACGACATTCTACCGGACACCTTGAAGGCGTCGATCAAGAACTCGACCAAATCGACGAATCGATACGATCCAACCATGGAATAATAAAGGAAATGATATAATATATCTAAATAATCATCAATCCATCATAACCCTAAGTTAAATCGGATTAATCGGACGAAAACAACCAAAATACCCAAATTCCCCAAAACTAGATTTCTAGGAAATCTGACCTGATTCGGTAGATCGGAGGATGTTATAGGAGGGATGATTGATGATATGAGCCTCAAAACTTCATGGATTAATTGTATAACAACATTGCTCCAAGATTCCTACGCCTCCATCCGCGGAAGAGAAGAAAAAGAGTGAGAGAATGGGTGAAAAAAACGTCCGCGAGCCTTAAATAGGCCATTGCCCGGCCGGGTTACGTCGTAATCGCCATGGCTTACGTGCGTAACCGCCATGGCGAACACACTGCTGGAAATGCCGGAAGCGTTACGTGCGTTACCCGCCCGGGGCCTTACGTGCGTAACCGGCCTTACGTGCGTAACGGCCAAGCACTACCGTCGTTACTCGGCCGGGGCGGCACAGCTCGAGCATGCCCGGCCATGACTCGGCCGGGACCAACTCCGACGGCCCGAACGACCCCGAAACCCGAACCTGAGTACGAATCGAAGATACGGTTACGAAGTACTCGCAAAGAAGAATTCGAGCACTAAGAGAACACACGATTCCGACCACCCGAAGGCTCGGAATTCGACAACGGAAGTAATTACCCAAAACTTTGGGAAATTACGAAAATGGCCCAAAACGTCCGAAAATCACGATACGCGATCGAAACACCAAAAAAAAGCTCGCAACATGAATAATAACATTAAATGAAATTACGAGAAACTCGAAAGAACAGTTTCGGACGAGATTCGCAAGAATCGAACTCAAGTGCGGAAAAGTCGCTAAAAAGCTCGGAACTCAACAAAACGATACCGAAACGAACTCGGATGACAAAAAGTGCAGAATTAATCATTCTCGAAATGACGAAACGGTCATGAGCGAGTCGTCAAAACGGACTCCGGCCGAAAAAGAAATTTACCGGAAATCAAAAATTGCGGATATTACATTCTACCCTCCTTAAAAGAAGTTTCGTCCCGAAACTTAAAACAAGTAGGGAGAAGCAATATCCCGCCAGGAAAACTCAACGAGATACGCAAGGAAACGCGTAACTTACGCCCATCTCCGAAACGTTACAAGCAACGCAAAGGAATATACGGCGTGAAGACACGCTCCACGACGACCAACACGACGTCGCCGTTAGGGATATAACAAAACCAACAAGTGACAAGCGTCATCAAATGGATAATACAATCAAGTCAATTATCCGAACAATCACAAAACACAACGGACGAAAATCAATATGATTGACCCATTAACGGTACATCAATCAAAACGCGAGCCAATCGCTGAACAAATACTGAATTCCACCGCCCAAGGGTTGGAAGATCGAAAACGAGACTAATTTTCCGAACTTGGAAAGGTCACAACGATATATAGATCAATTTGGGACAATATCAGAACTCGCTCGAGTGACAAAGGTGAGAAACAACACCAGGTCAGAAGCATCAACGAACACAGTCGAGTCGTTACGGTTGGACGAAACAGAAGAGAAAGAAAGAAAAATGTGGGTATTCCATCATATCACCTTTAAAAGAGGTTTCGTCCCGAAACCTAAACAACGAGAACGAAGTGCTGGAATAGCAACGTTCTCGACCATATCCTCTTGGTCCACATCCGATCTTCATGGCCATTAGTATCGTGGTCACGACTGTGTCCTCTGCCCATCGGCATACTAAGCGGATTCCCACTCAATACGATTGCACGAATTCGCAAAATATTATACTAAAGTACCAACTTAGCACGACATACCACATAAGGTAACCAATAACAACTCGAAAAGAAAATCCACGAGGTATCCTTTTAAAGGAAATCTTTTGAAAATCCTTGGATTTGTATGGTATTTAAAATAAACTTTAAAAGTACTTTTGGTACCTCGGGTTGTTTCATCAAAACATGTAAACAACATACTTTAACCGTCTCATTTGAAATCATTTGAAGTCATCATGCCCCTACGTATTATCATCACCGTTAACAACTAACAAGTTAACCATGCAAGATCATCAAATCATTCTTACATACTCTAACATTTCCAAATCCGAGTTTGAACTTTACATCGAGTGAGATTTTTCATCTTTCACTATATATTTTTGAAAATAAAAATCGCATTGTTTTTTTTTGAAATAAAATATTTTTATGGTGTGAAAGATTTTTGAAAATCATTCACTCGAATTATTTGAAAATACAACAATACGTTAAAAATCATTTTCGAAAATTCTCCCAACACTTCACAAACATCAACGACGGTAATATTTTACAAAATGTCTACATGTACTTTAAAACAACTCTTTCAAATACCATCGAGGTTTTATTTGAGAATCCAAGGCCGGCTTGCCAATTCCAAATAATTTTCAAAGTATACACGGAGCCGCCGATTACTCGAACCGTCAAAACTTTGTGAAGTTTCCAGGAAAGTGTTTTTGAACACACACAGCAAACATAATTTATCAATTCATCAAACACAATCAATTATCACCTAGCAATACAAAAAGTCTTAACACACATTCACGCACAACAGTTGTTATCACTAGACACCACGTAGAGAATACAACTACAGGTGATTGGCCGCAAAAGTTAGACCTAACGGCTATAATGCGGCTCCATAGCCTCTGCCCAGGTTGATTAGCGCGCGTTACAACAAAGATTAACGTGCGCTAAACACGCCACGTTAGCGCGCGTTAGGCTCGTATTAAGCCTGTGCTAACGGCTCTAATCACCAACACGATTGAAAATATATATGAGATAATACTAGACTCAAAGGTTACAAATAAGCAACAACATACGAGTCTAAATGTCATCGATTCACATAATTATAACATCTCACAAGCAACCATCAAAAGAAAATCATCCTACCAAAAACAAAAATTTTACTTCTCAATAAAGAGGACTATCTCAACACATACATACCGATGGACTCAACTTTCACATTACTATTTTAATCATAAAACTGGCACCACTGCTCAACAACGAGAGCATCATCAATACGCATCTTCTGACCAACATTCATGAAACCGAAAAGTTACAAACGAGAGTCACGTCTTGAGTATATTTTGAAGACCTTATTTGAGTTAAAAACTCGAGTTTTGAAAACTTATAGTATGATATGAGAATGAAATATTGGTAGTTTGAAGTCTAAAAATTTTCGACCTTGAGGTCATCATACAAAAATCAAAAATTTTCCTCCCTTGGAGAACATTAAAAAAAATTTACGTGGCCCCCCGGAAGCCTTCGAAACTAAAAATTCCAAAGATGTCGCTCTTGAAAGTAAAACAGTTCATACAAGGATACATTTGGCCATATCATTGTTCATTCTAGCACAAAACGGGAATTAACAAATATATGTCACTTAATCACGATGCACCTTCAAATACTACTACATAACACAGAATCATACAGGCTCGTATAGCTCGTGGTACAACATGTAGTAGGGAGACTTACATCCACAGACCGCACGAAGATGATGGCTGCACCCTGATACTAATCACGACCGACATCCCAGACGACGCGTCGCGACACGACTCAGTCAGACAAAATCTGACAATACAAGACTCAATCAACTCATAACTCGACCCGACAGCCTAGGTTTTCTCAACCTATGCTCCGATACCATAAATGTAACATCCCCAGATCGAACCAGGAATGTTACACGCCGCAGACCCTCTCCGCGAGGATCCACCAGGCTAGACATCAAAACAACACATTACACTACATACGGAATCAAAATAACGAACCAATACGCCGATTTGGTCTTTCGACACTGACTTACAAATAAAAATACATAAACTCATCCAGACTCATACCCACGCAAGGGTAAAATAATTTCCATCACAGACAATAAGACAGCGGAAAAGACAATACAATGGACTCCGACTAACTGAACCCCAAAACTGGCCTTCGTGTGATTAGTATCATTCGTCTTTCATCATCCCTCGTACCGATCTTGCGTCTTGCTCCCGAAAACCTGCATGTACCTGGACACAATACAGATATCCACCCCCCGATTACTCGGGGGTTAGCAAAACTCCACTGTTTCGCTAGTGCAAGTATAAAGTGCAAATACGAGCCATACACAACACATTCCGAGAATACAACGAAAGACATCCCGAGGTATATTTAGTTAAAAATAGTTCAAGTCTTGAAAGTAGAAACGAAGTAAGTAAGCACTTTGAAAACATTTCCAAATCTCGGGAGTTTTAAAAACATTAGAAATTGAAAAGTTCTTAAATTCCTCGAAAATCATTTAGGGTCACAGCCCCAAAGTTCTTTTTCCAAAATGCAAATCCGCTAACAAAACGCGGGGTCCATGACCCAACCATTACGGTCACAAAACACAGGGTCCACGACCCGATCATCCACTTCAATTCACTTACAAGTGCACATTACACATAACACATTAATCTTATGCCATTCTAGCCAAGCACCAAAACTCGATATATAATGTCTCTCGACCCCGAGCGCAAAGCATTGTGATACTCCGGACAATATCACAATTAATCATCAAAACATCAACATCAATATCGCAGAAACCACACTAGGTAACCCGTGGCCGTACCCATTAGTATCGGCCCCCAGAGGCCCTGTCGGACCGTCCCCAGGTGGGAAACCACTTCCGCGGCCGTACCCATTAGTATCGGCCCCCAGAGGTCCCGTCACCGTCCCCAGGTGGAAGAACATCAACACACGCACCCAAGTTCACTTCCGTGGCCGTACCTATTAGTATCGGCCCCCAGAGGCCACATGCCATCCCCAGGTGGAAGAACAACAACACACGCACCCAAGTCCACTTCCGTGGCCGTACCCATTAGTATCGGCCCCCAGAGGCCACATGCCATCCCCAGGTGGAAGAGTAACAACTCAGATTACAAAACCACGACTCTCAAAGGTCAAACACACAAAATATATATAGTCGAGGTACCTTGCTAGAATGGCCAAATTATCCAACACGTACTCACGACCCAGAACTATATCAATTCACAAGGGAGCACAAGATCTCAACAGCACCGAACGACACAACCAATATCACAAAAACTCAATATATTCATCCATAACCACGGGACTCCAAGCACATAATTTGACAAGAGAATTACACTTTACATTTACCGACGCCATAATCATACATAATGACATCACACGAAAGTAAGGTGATCCTATGCTCGAAACCAGCACACATAATCAACTAAGCATATTAATTCCCGACCCACACGGGTCACCTTTACGAAAACCATGATGGTAAATATACCGACTCTTTTGAAAAATGATTATAAATATTTATTTGGCACATATCGACATTTAGCAACCATTATATCCACAAAACACGTAATGTATGGGCAATATACTTGCCTCAATAATCGATACCGGACACTCCTTCAATCACGGCTCAGTCGGGACACCTCGAATGCCTACGATTCCCCGGCGAAGGAAAAGAATACACCACGATCGAGAAGCTTGAAGAAAACGACGAACGGAAGGGTTCCGACTCGAGTTCTTCACAAGAATTCGACCCTAACAACATATAATCAATAAATCATCGATCATACGAAGAAGAATAATCGTGGAACGCCCGAAAACCCCTCTACGACATTTTACCGGACACCTTCAAGGCGTCGATCAAGAACTCGACCAAATCGACGAATCGATACGATCCAACCATGGAATAATAAAGGAAATGATATAATATATCTAAATAATCATCAATCCATCATAACCCTAAGTTAAATCGGATTAATCGGACGAAAACAACCAAAATACCCAAATTCCCCAAAACTAGATTTCTAGGAAATCTGACCTGATTCGGTAGATCGGAGGATGTTATAGGAGGGATGATTGATGATATGAGCCTCAAAACTTCATGGATTAATTGTATAACAACATTGCTCCAAGATTCCCACGCCTCCATCCGCGGAAGAGAAGAAAAAGAGTGAGAGAATGGGTGAAAAAAACGTCCGCAGGCCTTAAATAGGCCGACTCCCGTCCGGGTTACGTACGTAACCGGCCATGGCCGAACACACTGCCTGGAAATGCCGGAAACGTTACGTACGTTAACCGCCAGGGCCTTACGTACGTAACCGGCCTTACGTACGTAACGGCCGAGCACTACCGTACGTTACTCGGCCAGGGCCGGCCTGGCTCGAGCATGCCCGGCCATGACTCGACCGGGACCAACTCCGACGGCCCGAACGACCCCGAAACCCGAACCTGAGTACGAATCGAAGATACGGTTACGAAGTACTCGCAAATATGAATCCGAGCACTAAGAGAACACACGATTCCGACGACCCGAAGGCTCGGAATTCGACAACGGAAGTAATTACCCAAAACTTTGGGAAATTACGAAAATGGCCTAAAACGTCCGAAAATCACGATACGCGATCGAAACACCAAACCAAAGCTCGCAACATGAATAATAACATTAAATGAAATTACGAGAAACTCGAAACAACAGTTTCGGACGAGATTCGCAAGAATCGAACTCAAGTGCGGAAAAGTCGCTAAAAAGCTCGGAACTCAACAAAACGATACCGAAACGAACTCGGATGACAAAAAGTACAGAATTAATCATTCTCGAAATGACGAAACGGTCATTAGAGAGTCGTCAAAACGGACTCCGGCCGAAAATTTTTTTTACCGGAAATCGAAAATTGCGGATATTACATTCTACCCTCCTTAAAAGAAGTTTCGTCCCGAAACTTAAAACAAGTATGGAGAAGCAATATCCCGCCAGGAAAACTCAACGAGATACGCAAGGAAATGCGTAACTTACGCCCATCGCCGAAACGTTACAAGCAACGCAAAGGAATTTACGGCGTGAAGACACGCTCCACGACGTCGCCGTTAGGGATATAACAAAACCAACAAGTGACAAGCGTCATCAAATGGATAATACAATCAAGTCAATTATCCGGACAATCACAAAACACAACGGACGAAAATCAATATGATTGACCAGCCCAACGGTACATCAATCAAAACGCGAGCCAATCGCTGAACAAATACTGAATTCCACCGCCCAAGGGTTGGAAGATCGAAAACGAGACTAATTTTCCGAACTTGGAAAGGTCACAACGATATATAGATCAATTTGGGACAATATCAGAACTCGCTCGAGTGACAAAGGTGAGAAACAACACCAGGTCAGAAGCATCAACGAACACAGTCGAGTCGTTACGGTTGGACGAAACAGAAGAGAAAGAATGAAAAATGTGGGTATTACATCATATCACCTTTAAAAGAGGTTTCGTCCCGAAACCTAAACAACGAGAACGAAGTGCTAGAATAGCAACCTTCTGGACCATATCCTCTTGGTCCACATCCGATCTTCATGGCCATTAGTATCGTGGTCACGACTGTGTCCTCTGCCCATCGGCATACTAAGCGGATTCCCACTCAATACGATTGCACGAATTCGCAAAATATTATACTAAAGTACCAACTTAGCACGACATACCACATAAGGTAACCAATAACAACTCGAAAAGAAAATCCACGAGGTATCCTTTTAAAGGAAATCTTTTGAAAATCCTTGGATTTGTATGGTATTTAAAATAAACTTTAAAAGTACTTTTGGTACCTCGGGTTGTTTCATCAAAACTTGTAAACAACATACTTTAACCGTCTCATTTGGAATCATTTGAAGTCATCATGCCCCTACGTATTATCATCACCGTTAACAACTAACAAGTTAACCATGCAAGATCATCAAATCATTCTTACATACTCTAACATTTCCAAATCCGAGTTTGAACTTTACATCGAGTGAGATTTTTCATCTTTCACTATATATTTTTGAAAATAAAAATCGCATTGTTTTTTTTTTGAAATAAAATATTTTTATGGTGTGAAAGATTTTTGAAAATTATTCACTCGAATTATTTGAAAATACAACAATACGGTAAAAATCATTTTCGAAAATTCTCCCAACACTTCACAAACATCAACGACGGTAATATTTTACAAAATGTCTACATGTACTTTAAAACAACTCTTTCAGATACCATCGAGGTTCTATTTGAGAATCCAAGGCCGGCTTGCCAATTCCAAATAATTTTCAAAGTATACACGGAGCCGCCGATTACTCGAACCGTCAAAACTTTGTGAAGTTTCCAGGAAAGTGTTTTTGAACACACACAGCAGACATAATTTATCAATTCATCAAACACAATCAATTATCACCTAGCAATATGAAAAGTCTTAACACACATTCACGCACAACTACAGGTGATTGGCCGCAAAAGTTAGACCTAACGGCTATAATGCGGCTCCATAGCCTCTGCCCAGGTTGATTAGCACGCGTTACAACAAAGATTAACGTGCGCTAAACACGCCACGTTAGCGCGCGTTAGGCTCGTATTAAGCCTGTGCTAACTGCTCTAATCACCAACACGATTGCAAATATATATGAGATAATACTAGACTCGAAGGTTATAAATAAGCAACAACATACGAGTCTAAATGTCATCGATTCACATAATTATAACATCTCACAAGCAACCATCAAAAGAAAATCATCCTACCAAAAACAAAAATTTTACTTCTCAATAAAGAGGACTATCTCAACACATCCATACCGATGGACTCAACTTTCACGTTACTATTTTAATCATAAAACTGGCACCACTGCTCAACAACGAGAGCATCATCAATACGCATCTTCTGACCAACATTCATGAAACCGAAAAGTTACAAACGAGAGTCACGTCTTGAGTATATTTTGAAGACCTTATTTGAGTTAAAAACTCGAGTTTTGAAAACTTATAGTATGATATGAGAATGAAATATCGGTAGTTTGAAGTCTAAAAATTTTCGACCTTGAGGTCATCATACAAAAATTAAAAATTTTCCTCCCTGGAGAACATTAAAAAAAATTTACGTTGCCCCCCGGAAGCCTTCGAAACTAAAAATTCCAAAGTTGTTGCTCTTGCAAGAAAAACAGTTCATACAAGGATACATTTGGCCATATCATTCTTCATTCTAGCACAAAACGGGAATTAACAAATATATGTCACTTACTCACGATGCACCTTCAAATACTACTACATAACACAGAATCATACAGGCTCGTATAGCTCATGGTACAACATGTAGTAGGGAGACTTACATCCACAGACCGCACGAAGATGATGGATGCACCCTGATACTAATCACGGCCGACATCCCAGACGACGCGTCGCGACACGACTCAGTCAGACAAAATCTGACAATACAAGACTCAATCAACTCATAACTCGACCCGACAGCCTAGGTTTTCTCAACCTATGCTACGATACCATAAATGTAACATCCCCAGATCGAACCGGGAATGTTACACGCCGCAGACCCTCTCCGCGAGGATCCACCAGGCTAGACATCAAAACAACACATTACACTACATACCGACGAATCAAAATAACGAACCAATACGCCGATTTGGTCTTTCGACACTGACTTACAAATAAAAATACATAAACTCATCCAGACTCATACCCACGCAAGGGTAAAATAATTACCATCACAGACAATAAGACAGCGGAAAAGATAATACAATGGACTCCGACTAACTGAACCCCAAAACTGACCTTCGTGTGATTAGTATCATTCGTCTTTCATCATCCCTCGTACCGATCTTGTGTCTTGCTCCCGAAAACCTGCATGTACCTGGACACAATACAGATATCCACCCCCGATTACTCGGGGGTTAGCAAAACTCCACTGTTTCGCTAGTGCAAGTATAAAGTGCAAATACGAGCCATACACAACACATTCCGAGAATACAACGAAAGACTTCCCGAGGTATATTTAGTTAAAAATAGTTCAAGTCTTCAAAGTAGAAACGAAGTAAGTAAGCACTTTGAAAACATTTCCAAATCTCGGGAGTTTTAAAAACATTAGAAATTGAAAAGTTCTTAAATTCCTCGAAAATCATTTAGGGTCACAGCCCCAAAGTTCTTTTTCCAAAATGCAAATCCGCTAACAAAACGCGGGGTCCACGACCCAACCATTACGGTCACAAAACACAGGGTCCACGACCCGATCATCCACTTCAATTCACTTATAAGTGCACATTACACATAACACATTAATCTTATGCCATTCTAGCCAAGCACCAAAACTCGATATATAATGTCTCTCGACCCCGAGCGCAAAGCATTGTGATACTCCGGACAATATCACAATTAATCATCAAAACATCAACATCAATATCGCAGAAACCACACTTGGTAACCCGTGGCCGTACCCATTAGTATCGGCCCCCAGAGGCCCCGTCGGACCGTCCCCAGGTGGGAAACCACTTCCGCGGCCGTACCCATTAGTATCGGCCCCCATAGGTCCCGTCGAACCATCCCCAGGTGGAAGAACATCAACACACGCACCCAAGTTCACTTCCGTGGCCGTACCCATTAGTATCGCCCCCAGAGGCCACATGCCATCCCCAGGTGGAAGAACAACAACACACGCACCCAAGTCCACTTCCGTGGCCGTACCCATTAGTATCGGCTCCCAGAGGCCACATGCCATCCCCAGGTGGAAGAGTAACAACTCAGATTACAAAACCACGACTCTCAAAGGTCAAACACACAAAATATATATAGTCGAGGTACCTTGCTAGAATGGTCAAATTATCCAACACGTACTCACGACCCATAACTATATCAATTCACAAGGGAGCACAAGATCTCAACAACACCGAACGACACAACCAATATCACAAAAACTCAATATATTCATCCATAACCACGGGACTCCAAGCACATAATTTGACAAGAGAATTACACTTTACATTTACCGACGCCATAATCATACATAATGACATCACACGAAAGTAAGGTGATCCAATACTCGAAACTAGCACACATAATCAACTAAGCATATTAATTCCCGACCCACACGGGTCACCTTTACGAAAACCATGATGGTAAATATACCGATTCTTTTGAAAAATGATTATAAATATTTATTTGGCACATATCGACATTTAGCAACCATTATATCCACAAAACACGTAATGTATGGGCAAGATACTTGCCTCGATAATCGATACCGGACACTCCTACAATCACGGCTCAGTCGGGACACCTCGAACGCCTACGATTCCCCGGCGAAGGAAAAGAATACACCCACGATCGAGAAGCTTGAAGAAAGCAGCGACGGAAGGGTTCCTACTCGAGTTCTTCACAAGAATTCAACCCTAACAACATATAATCAATAAATCATCGATCATACGAAGAAGAATAATCGTGGAACGCCCGAAAACCCCTCTACGACATTCTACCGGACACCTTCAAGGCGTCGATCAAGAACTCGACCAAATCGACGAATCGATACGATCCAACCATGGAATAATAAAGGAAATGATATAATATATCTAAATAATCATCAATCCATCATAACCCTAAGTTAAATCGGATTAATCGGACGAAAACAACCAAAATACCCAAATTCCCCAAAACTAGATTTCTAGGAAATCTGACCTGATTCGGTAGATCGGAGGATGTTATAGGAGGGATGATTGATGATATGAGCCTCAAAACTTCATGGATTAATTGTATAACAACATTGCTCCAAGATTCCCACGCCTCCATCCACGGAAGAGAAGAAAAAGAGTGAGAGAATGGGTGAAAAAAACGTCCGCAGTCCTTAAATAGGCCGACTGCCGGCCGGGTTACGTACGTAACCGGCCATGGCTTACGTACGTAACCGGCCATGGCCGAACACACTGCCTGGAAATGCCGGAAACGTTATGTACGTTACCGGCTAGCGCCTTACGTACGTAACCGGCCTTACGTACATAACGACCGAGCACTACCGTACGTTACTCGGCCAGGGCCGGCCTGGATCGAGCATGCCTGGCCATGACTCGGCCGGGACCAACTCCGACGGCCCGAACGACCCCGAAACCCGAACCTGAGTACGAATCGAAGATACGGTTACGAAGTACTCGCAAAGACGAATCCGAGCACTAAGAGAACACACGATTCCGACCACCCGAAGGCTCGGAATTCGACAACGGAAGTAATTACCCAAAACTTTGGGAAATTACGAAAATGGCCCAAAACGTTCGAAAATCACGATACGCGATCGAAACACCAAACCAAAGCTCGCAACAAGAATAATAACATTAAATGAAATTACGAGAAACTCGAAACAACAGTTTCGGACGAGATTCGCAAGAATCGAACTCAAGTGCGGAAAAGTCGCTAAAAAGCTCGGAACTCAACAAAACGATACCGAAACGAACTCGGATGACAAAAAGTGCAGAATTAATCATTCTCGAAATGACGAAACGGTTATGAGCGAGTCGTCAAAACAGACTCTGGCCGAAAAAGAAATTTACCGGAAATTGAAAATTGCGGATATTACAACGAATACCTATCACAACCTTTAGTGTTGGAATCGAGGATTGAAATTCGTGTGACGAATCGAGGATGAGTCGGTTCGAGTACACTAATCCAATTAGCATACCTATAACGTGTGCTCCCACTAACCATTAGTGTTCGACAGGCACTCTCCATGTCAAAGAACACGTCATACAAGTCTTCACATAAACTTAATGCCCAGTCAAGTTTCATCGACTTGCGAACAATTAAGTATTTGAGCTATAAACCTTTCCAGTGCCGACCCCATTATCAAATAAGGAGTGGAACGTTTTGCTCTCAAATACACGGACTAGTTTCTATATGTATATTTACGAGTTAGGAATGCCAGTAACTGCCAGTAAATAAAGAAACATTCATTGCCTTATATTAATGATTTACATAATTACAAGTACAATGCCCTCACTCAACATCATCTGAGTGGCATTCGAGGGCATACTCCTAACAATCTCCCACTTGCACTCAATGCCACACACTATGTTATCTAATACCCTTGTTCTCCAGAGGACTCTCCAAGGTAGTCTGAGAAAGTGGATTGGCCAGTGGATCAGCGACGTTATCGGCCGAGTCTACTCTGTGCAGTATAATGTATCCCTTGCGAACAAATTCTCTTACAATATGATACTTCCTCTCAATATGTTTGGTGCTGTTGTGAAACCTCGGCTCCTTGGCCTGCACTACAGCTCCGTAGTTGTCGCAGTATAGCGAAACAGGCAGCTCAGCACATGGTATCACTTGAAGTTCTCCCAGAAACTTCTTAATCCAGAACCCTTCCTTGGAAGCCTCCGAGGCTGCTTGATACTCATCCTGATAGGTGGAATCAGTAGTCGCGCTTTGCTTGGCGCTACGCCAAGATACTGCTCCTCCATTAAGAGTAAATATGTAGCCAGAGGTAGACATCGAGTCGTCCTTCAGTCCTTGGAAGTCCGAATCAGTGAATCTCCCCACATCCAATTCTCCACCGCCATACATCAGAACCATATATCTAGTCCTTCTCAAGTACTTGAGAACGTTCTTTACGGCAGTCCAATATTCCCTACCTGGGTTTGCCTGAAACTTACTCACCACGCTTACAGCATGCGCGATGTCAGGTCTTGTACACAACATAGCATATATAAGGCTACCCACGGCCGAAGCATATGGTATATTACTCATTTTCCTTTCTTTGTTCCTCACTTTGAGGACACATCTTCAAGGAGAGTTTTATTCCATGTCGCATCGGTAGGAACCCTCTTTTAGAATCATCCATCTTAAATCGCTTTAAGATCTTATCTATATAGAGGGCTTGGGAAAGACCTATTGTTCTCTTCGCTCATCCCGGTAGAGCCGATACCAAGAATACAGGTTGGTTCTCCCAAGTCTTTCATGGAGAAATTACTCGAAAGCCAAGCTTTCACAGAACTGAGCATTCCCACATCATTTCCTATTAGTAGAATGTTATCTACATATAGTACTAAGAATGCGATTTTGCTCCCACTAACCCTCTTGTATACACAAGGTTCCTCTTCATTTTGCACGAAGTCAAACTCTTTGACCGCCTCGTCAAAACGAACGTTCCAACTACGCGACGCTTGCTTCAGTCCATAAATGGAACGCTGAAGCTTGCACACTTTCTGAATATCGACTTCGGACACAAAGCCTTTAGGCTGCTCCACATAGATTTCCTCCTCGAGGAACACATTAAGGAAATCCGTCTTTACGTCCATTTGCCATATCTCATAATCGTGGTAGGCAGCTATAGTAAGCATCATGCGAATAGACTAGATCATGGCTACGGGCGAGAAGGTATCATGGTAATCGATCCCTTCTTTCTGGGTATAACCCTTTGCCACAAGCCTGGCCTTATAGGCGTCAACCTTGCCATCACCATCAGTCTTTCTCTTGTAGATCCACATGTTCCCAATAGGCACTATGCCCTTGAGGCGGTCTACTAGAGTCCAGACCTGATTGACATGCATCGAGTCTATCTCGGCTTCCGTAGCTTCACGCCATTTCGCGGAGTCTACATCCACCATCGCTTGGTCATAGGTCGTTGGGTCGGTCTCTTGGCTATCACTTGGAACCTCATGGAGACCCAGCTCCTCCGAGTGCACAAGCCCATACCTCTCAGGTAAATGAGACATCCTACTAGACCTACGAGGTGGTTTTACTTGTGTTTCAGAAGGTTTGGTTCCAGTTTCTTGCACAGGTGTCTCCCGAGGAGTTTCATTATATTCTTCTAAAGAAATACTTCTACCTGCTCCGCCTTCCTGAATGAACTCATCTTCCAGGAAGTGTGCTTGTAAAGCAACAACAATCTTTCGATCTTCGGGCATGTAGAATAGATATCCCATCGTCCCAGATGGGAATCCAATTAAACGTCCCTTCGCGGACATAGCTTCCAACTTCTCCACCTTAGTCTTCTTGACATATGCGGGACATCCCCAAATCCTAATATGATTAAGACTTGGTTTCCTGCCCTCCCACATCTCATGTGGAGTTTTAGGAACGGATTTGGAAGGACATCTGTTCAAGATGTAAGCGGCAGTCAGGAGTGTATACTGACACGTTCTTAGTGTAACTATCGCAAGTGCACGATATCGTATCAAGTAGTAAAGTAGACTTTTTGAGTCCGGTTTATCGATCCCACGAGGAAGTTTGGTTATAATTTGAATTATACACTATTAATCTATTTTTATAGATACTAAGATAAGTGAAACACACAATTAAAGAGTTTGGTTTAATAATTGCAAAGATAATGCAATAATAGTTCTAATATTATAAGGAAATAAAAAGATAGCAATAATAATAGATTGATTAACGCTAAAATGAAATAGTTTGGATTACAAACTTAGTTCGTCATTAGTTATAGAAGATGTATAGGAGATCATAAGATGAATTTACTTATTATGTTGTGTAGATTCGATTTTCCTTAAAAAGACGGTTTCTCTTTCGAACTTTAAAACGCCCCTTACATATTGAATCAATCCACTATATTTATATGTTGATTGGCTTCAATACATAGCATTAGGATTTATGAAAATAACTCCAACAATCATCTAAGGTCTAGAGGTATATTTCTATCCCCTAGAACAACTTAGAGTGAAGATCATTTGATCTAATCAAACATATTGTCTTTCGAAACATATGAAGACCATAAATATCGTCATTTATTGGCCAAATAAATAAAGATTGTTAAAACAATGAAAATAACACACAATAGTAAGTAATTCACAATAGATCTTTATACAAACTTAAATAACATGACTAACCTTGTTTATAATCCCAACTAAAGGTAACTTAGCCCATGAAGGGTTTATTATACATAATACAAGCTTTGGTGGTCATTATTAGTTGAATCAACAGAAAGAATTGATCCTCACTCCCTTAGTAGATAAAGGAGAAAGAAGCAATAAACTCTCTGAACAACATATGCTATACCACACTCACACAAATCACTCAAGAACATAAGTGTGTTCTTCACACAAAAAGAAAAGTTTACAAGAAGTGAAAAATGATATGATGAATGATGAATGATGAAGGATCTAAGGGGTCTATTTATACACTTAAAGTCATCTAATATCTCCAAAACTCCAGCATTATTACAATAGATCGGATCAATGCCAGCCATCCCCTCAATAATACACAAAAAGTATAAAAAATTAGACAAATCATAACAATTTGTCAAGAGTTACGGCCGTAACATTAAGGAGTTACGGCCGTAACTTGGATGACTTACGGCCGTAACATTATGTAGTTACGACCGTAACTTGGCTTCGTTAATTTGTTCACTGGTTGCTTTGAGAGTTACGTTTTCAGTCCAGAATTTCTCAGACTTTGCGTTTTTGCCCCAAATCTTCTTCGGATGATAACTTTTGATACATAACTCTGATTTTGAACCCAGAAAGACTGCCGAATTCATCTCGGAAAGCCCTACAACATGCATATATCAAAATTATACAAAGATAATATTTAATAAACATGTTATTTCTTGAGTAAATCAGTTATTTAATCCAATCATCATCCGATAAAAATAAAATTAAAAAAACTAATTAATTAAAAGCAAAAAACGAGTAGACTAGCTCAATTATGGGTGAATTTTATCGATACAAACCATGGATAAATGTACAAAACTGACACTTATCACACCCCCAAACTTGAATTCTTGCTAGTCCCGAGCAAGACTCTTTATTATTCATGCTCCAAAAATAAAAATAAAAATAAAAATAAGACGCAAAAATACTAATACACACAAAATATAAAAAGAGAAAAGGAGATCAAAATGCCATTAATACACAACAACCAGCTATATACAGTAGATAGAAATGAATCAAGATTCAAAATAAATCTACTGATGATTTTGAAGTTAAAACACGGTTTTTATTTTGTAATTCCAAAATGCAAGGTTTTCCCCCCAAAAGGCTGATTATTTCTTTCCCACTCGTGATACGCACGACTCCCTTTAATGGTTGCTCTCGATCACTCGTTTATTTTTCGACTCAATATGAAGAAGAATTTTATTGGCGTCATCAAATATTGTAATTTTCACAAAATTGAGTGTATTGAAATGCAGCCGCTAATTAATTCAAATCTGCTCATAAACTACATCCCTTTTAGTGATAGCTTTCACACCGTTATTTGCTAACGTGTAGCTCTTTTCACTAACACAATTTCTATCTCATTTTTTTAAAAGGTGATAGATTTCACACCGTTATTTGCTAATGTGTAGCTCTTTTCACCAATTTTTCTGAGACGGCAGCTACGCACCAACAATGATTAGTCCTTTATTTTTCGCAAAATTTAAGACCCCCAAAATTAGGCAACTGTTGCTACTCAACACTTCTCCTTTTCATCAGTTTTTTTAGGTGATAGCTTTCACACCGTTATTTGCTAACGTGTATCTCTTTTCACCAATGACTCTTTTTTTTTAGGGAATAGAATTTTTGCAGAAAATCATTTTTTAGTTTAAGCATGAAAAATCAAAAACTCCACAAATTAAGTAAATTTCAGTTCTATTTTTCATCAACCGATTGATTCTTCTTTTCTCAAGGTAACGAATGACTCGATTTTATATGATAACTACAAGGCTTGGAAAGAGAGATTAAGGCTCAAAAAAAATTTGGAATATACAATTTTTATTTTTTACCGATTAAAACGATTTTAGAAGCTTGTATATAGCTAATTTATTGGTGTTATGGCAAGATCTAGAAATCTCATAAATCAAAATACTGTAAATATATATATATATATATATATATATATAATAAAAATTAAGGTAAATAACCAAATCAATCAAAACACACCAAAATAATTAAACAAACCACCCCCAAACTTGAAAATAAAACTGTTCTCAGTTTAAAAAAATAAAATAAAAAAAACAATGCAGAAAAGCAGAATACTCCCTGTTAAGAAAGTTGATGTTTGAGCTAACACCTTTTAGAATCTGCAAGAGAATAAATATACGAGGCACACAACAAAATAAAATATACTCGTAAGTATAACATAATTTTTAGGATGCACATCAAGAAAGTCCGAAGAGTCGCCTTACGCTGCCATCAATGCTTTTATAAAAAAAACACACAATAAAAATTACAGCAATAAAATAACAATACATAAATCGCGAATAGATGCGCGTCAAGAGATCAAGACGAAACTCCTTAAGCTGCCACCATTTAACACGATTATTACACACGACAGAAAGTAAAAATACAAGAGGTCCAATATGGGTTTATCAAAGGGAGAGGAATGAATCCACTTTTCGTTTTCTCACGGTAAAATCTTCCATCCAGACAATTTTAGCTAGAGCTGGATCTGGTTGAGGAACAAAGTCATTGAGTTTTTTTATTAGTTCTTCTGGTGTTGTTGCAACGACTATGATTCGTTTAGCACGCTCAGAAATAAAACCCTTTTCAGCAGAGTAGTCGATGAAAGATAGTAAACCATCAAAGAAACCATTGACATTAAGTAGACCTATTGGTTTTTGATGAACATTTAGCTGGGCTCTGGTAACCACATGAAAAAGTTCCTCTAGGGTCCCAAAACCACCGGGAAGGGTGATAAAGGCGCCAGAATTATTTATCATGTGAGTTATGCGATCTTGCATATTTACAGATCTAAACTCATCTCCAATAGTTGACCCGGTGATTTTACTTTCAGCCAGAGGTTTTGGAATTATTCCCAACACTCTTACTCCTTCCATATAGGCAGAAGCAGCAGCTCGTCCCATTAGTCCTAGACTTCCTCCTCCGTAAACTACATGAATGCATTTTTCTCCTAAGGTACGACCCAAGTTGTGGGTTGCTTCAGTAAAGCAAGCCTCTTTTCCATAACTAGCTCCACCAAAAATGCAGACTGTGCTAAATTTTTTTGTTGAAGATGATGAATCCACTTTTGAAAAGAAATTATTTAGAGAGAAATAGAGAAAAGTGCAAGTTTGAGGGATGAATGAAAGAAACAAGCACAATGTTTATTTATAGAAGAAAAAGAAGGTAAAAATTGTTTAACAAGTTTGTGATTACGTTGATTGCGCTTCAACTACTCAATAGAATAATGAAAGCATTTATCGCGTATCACATTTTTTATTCAGAAAATCTCACCACACGACAAAAATAAAAGATACTTACGCGTATGTACAGTAGTTGTGATTGTGGCTCACATCTTCCTCTGATTTTACGTTCAGAAACGGCCTAAACGCCTTTTATGAGTCGGGGAGAAGCTTCCCATCCAATTTTCTTACAAATTGGCAAACAGGGTCTTTTAACGTCAGATTCCCAAGACGTTGTTCATATTCTGGTTTGAATTTATTCCAAAAACATCGAATTCTGTAATGTACGAGTCCACTAGGATGCGTGTCAAGAGAAATTTCGATATTATCTAAATTCTCTTTATTCAGACCATCCTTAATGAACTGAATTTTATCTTATCTATTTGTAGATGGAATTCCTAAAGATCGACATTTTAAATTACAGTTCCATCTAGCACATTTATAACAAACGGCTATCATCTTTGCTCGTCGTTTCTTCGCATATTAACTTTTTCCAAGCCCTGGTAAAAATCTAGTCGGTGTTTCTGTGAATTCACCCTCTATTCTTACTTTGGCTTCAATAATGAATCTTATGTCAAAAGGTATGCTTTTATTCATAAGCAACCTCATCCTTTCAAGCCTTGTCTTGTAAATTTTTAAAATTGCATTTTTGCTTAGAAAGGGAAATCTTTTTTCAATTTTATACAACGTTTCTTCCATTATATATAAAAAAAATGAAAATAAATGGAGGAAATATTTACAAATATCAGTTGTTGTGGGAAACTGAAATATCCGACTTTAATAATGACGGAGTACCGTTATCCGCCACTTGACCGGACAAACACAATTGAGTACTAAGTTACAATGTCGAGAAAGTTGTACCTATAAAAATAGTTTACAATGTAAGATTTCAAATATAACTTATACTTCCCCGGCAACGGCGCCAAAAACTTGACACGTTCTTAGTGTAACTATCGCAAGTACACGATATCGTATCAAGTAGTAAAGTGGACTTTTTGAGTTCGGTTTATCGATCCCACGAGGAAGTTTGGTTATAATTTGAATTATACACTATTAGTCTATTTTTATAGATACTAAGATAAGTGAAACACATAATTAAAGAGTTAGGTTTAATAATTGCAAAGATAATGCAATAATAGTTCTAATATTATAAGGAAATAAAAAGATAGCAATAATAATAGATTGATTAACGATAAAATGAAATAGTTGGGATTACAAACTTAGTTCGTCATTAGTTATAGAAGATGTATAGGAGATCATAAGATGAATTTACTTATTATGTTGTGTAGATTCGATTTTCCTTAAAAAGACGATTTCTCTTTCGAACTATAAAAAGCCCCTTACATATTGAATCAATCCACTATATTTCTATGTTGATTGGCTTCAATACATAGCATTAGGATTTATGAAAATAACTCAAAGAATCATCTAAAGTCTAGAGGTATATTTCTATCCCCTAGAATAACTTAGAGTGAAGATCATTTGATCTAATCAAACATATTTTCTTTCGAAACATATGAAGACCATAAATATCGTCATTTATTGGCCAAATAAATAAAGATTGTTAAAACAATGAAAATCACACACAATAATAAGTAATTCACAATAGATCTTTATACAAACTTAAATAACATGACTAACCTTGTTTATAATCCCAACTAAAGGTAACTTAGCCCATGAATGGTTTATTATACATAATACAAGCTTTGGTGGTCATTATTAGTTGAATCAAGAGAAATAATTGATCCTCACTCCCTTAGTAGATAAAGGAGAAAAAAGCAATAAACTCTCTGAACAACATATGCTATACCACACTCACACAAATCACTCAAGAACACAAGTGTGTTCTTCACACAAAAACAAAAGTTTACAAGAAGTGAAAAATTATATGATGAATGATGAATGATGAAGGATCTAAGGGGTCTATTTATACACCTAAAGTCATATAATAGCTCCAAAACTCCAGCATTATTACAATAGACCGGATCAATGCCAGCCATCCCCTCAATAATACACAAAAAGTATAAAAAAATAGACAAATCATAACAATCTGTAAAGAGTTACGGCCGTAACATTAAGGAGTTACGGCCGTAACTTGGATGACTTATGGCCGTAACATTATGTAGTTACGACCGTAACTTGGCTTCGTCAATTTGTTCACTGGTTGATTTGAGAGTTACGTTTTCAGTCCAGAAATTCTCAGACTTTGCGTTTTTGCCCCAAATCTTCTTCGGATGATAACTTTTGATATATAACTCTGATTTTGAATCCGGAAAGACTGCCGAATTCGTCTCGGAAAGCCCTAAAACATGAATATATCAAAATTCAACAAAGAGAATATTTAATAAACATGTTATTTCTTGAGTAAATCAGATATTTAATCCGATCATCATCCGATAAAAATAAAATTAAAAAAACTAATTAATTAAAAGCAAAAAACGAGTAGACTAGCTCAATTATGGGTGAATTTTATCGATACAAACCATGGATAAGTGTACAAAACTGACACTTATCATATACCCCCACAAGTAAATCGGTAAGTCAGTATAACCCAGCATGGAACGGACCATGTTCAACAAGGTCCGGTTCCTTCTTTCTAACACACCATTTAACTGAGGAGTACCTGGAGGTGTTAGTTGTGAAACTATTCCATGTTCCTTAAGGAACTCGTAAAACTCCGTACTCATATACTCGACACCTCAGTCTGACCGAAGTGCTTTGATATGATTACCAGTTTGTTTCTCGACTAGGGCCTTGAATTCCTGGAATTTCTCAAAGGCCTCGGATTTATGTTTCATTAATTATACATAACCATACCTAGTATGATCATCCGTAAACGTAATGAAATATTGATATCCGTCACGTGCTACTTCCAAAGCACCACATACGTCGGTATGGATTAATCCCAGTTTATCAGCGGCTCTATCAAAAGTCCCTGTGAAGGGGGACTTAGTCATTTTGCCTTTAAGGCAAGATTCACAAGTAGGAAAGGGATCCGATCCCAATGGACCCATAAGTCCATCCTTTTCCATCTTGTAAATCTTGGTCTGACCAACATGACCAAGTGTTGTGTCGAGAATTATATTCTCCGACCGGCGGTCGCCTCAAGGATCGGGCGACCTAGTCATAGCCGAGCAGCCGAGACAGAACTGCCGACTAGTGACCAGGCGACCTAGCCTTAGCCCGGCAACCAAGATAGATCGGCCGACCGAAGGCCCCAGGACAAGTCCCGGTGCCGAGCGATCGACATCTAAGATGATCGTCTATCGGTACTTGGCGATCGACTCCTGGCGACCGACTAGCAGACGATCATCTCTCGGCACTTGCCGACTGACCCTTGGTGACTGGCCGATGCCGACCCCTGGCGACCGACCTTTAACGACCGTCTCATGCCACTCGAAGCCGACGATCATCCAGTCGGCAATGGCCGAAGCTCAGGACAAATCCCACGTGCAGTGCCAAGACAAGATCCGCATATCACGGATCATTGACCACAGCCTGTCAACATCTTCCCACCAGCCGACAGGCCCGCCGAAAGGTGTCAGTAGGACCGCATGTGACAGTGACTCCGGACGCGTGCTGGCTCCTCATTGGACCGCACAGCTGGCTGCCAGCAGCTGCCTTGGACTTTAGGCAGACTACCCATGTGACCTTAAGACGATCGCCCCAATATTTTATTGGCCGGAAGGCGATCGCCCGCCAGGAATCAAGGCTCCTCAGCCCCTATAAATAGAAGGCAGCCTGCACTTGTTCAACTCCCACCGAAATTCTTCAGCACTCTCTGGATAATACACACAACTTGGCTTTCTCCTACTATTGGCAACAACTATCTCTCGGTTCATTCTTCTCTCTTAGCTTCTCTCACACAGAAGACGATCAGCCGAGAAGCAAGAACACCAAAGCTTCGCTCAAGAGCTAGATTAACAGGGTCTTTTTACACTCATTGTACTTAGATTCTCACATTAATACTTGTATCCACGAATATTTGTATTAATAACATCTCGCGAGAGCATTCAAGCCCGGGCCTAACAAACCCGACAAATCTTGTGTTATTCACACCCTCTCGGAAGTGCTCCCGCAACCTTGTTTGTTGTCCGTCCATTCCAGCAGAATTTCATCTTCGGATAAATATTTTGGGCAACAACAATTAGCGCTAGAAGGAGGGAATCTAACCCTCAATTTTTATTCCTACCGTCTCGAAGAACACTCACTGTTCTCCGGGGCATATACCTGAAGAAACACTCACTGTTCTTCAGAGAAAGCTTTCAGAATCATGTCTTCCGCCTCCGCGTCGAAGAAAGCCGCTGGTCAGCCCTCCAGGCACCTCGTTCCGTCTCAATCCGAGCCACAGCCGATGGTGGAGGGTAGCCGCTGTGGTCCGAGACGCTCGATCCCGCCCCTGGGGGGCGGTCCAAGTCTCTCACTCGATCAGTTCCGAACCGCAGAACAGATCGAGGAGGCCATGGCCGTCCTACGGGAGCGACGGAGTGCTCTCGACGCGTCTCCAGCTATCATCCCATCGGCCATCCGCCGGAAGACCAAGCGGAAGTTCAAGGCGTTACTGACCGAGCGATCCCCAGGAGGCTCTCATCCGCAAGGAGAGGCGCTCGCCAGCCGGGGCACCTCTGTATTCGATCGCTGGCGGCACCCATCTTGGCGGCCGGGCGCCCGGCCCGGCCTACGAGACGACGGAGGTCGAGTCCGTCACCAGGATCTCGGTCTATCCGACTCCCAGAAGGCATCCCAGCCGTCTGGCTCCCCCTCGCCAAATAGCCGAGGTCGGCAGCAGCGGAGTCAGGAGATCGGTACACGATCGCCTCGGATCCTGCTCCAAAAGCCGATCCGCGGGCGACCAAGCCACGGCGATAGCCGCGATGCAAAGTCAGCTCGACAACATGAAGGCGCTCCTGGAATCCGGGGCAGGCACCAAGAGCAAAATCGCCGAGCCGAGCGAGCCGCTCGCGGTCCACATCGAGCTCGCCCCCGTGCAGCACAAGATCGCTCCCCTGCAAACACCTCTGTACGAGGGGAGATCGGACCCCGAAACACACCTGAGCAAGTTCAACATCTACATGACCGGGTGTGGGGCATCAGATGCGACCAGGCGCCGAATGTTCCCTCTGACGCTGGATGACCTCGCCCACAGGTGGTACGCCTCATTGCCGCCTAGGTCCATCGGCTCCTTTAACCAACTGGCGAACGTCTTCACTGCTTACTTCGCCGCCAAGGTCGCTCGACCGAAAGGTCCCCTTCGCATGATGCAAATCAGGCAGGGAGAAGAAGAGTCCGACTCAGACTACATCGACCGAGTAGACGAGATAATCCTCAACAGCGAACCCGTAAGCGATGAGATCGCCCTATACTCGGTCCTGGGAGGATTCCATGGTCTTTCGCCTATGTTCAGGCATCCTACGAAGGACCAACCCTCGACCTACGCGACCTTCCAAGCTAAGGCCGTAGACTTTCTAGCCAGGCAAAGGATTCTTCTCAGCCTTTGAGCAGCCCGATCGGCGCCCGAACGACGATCTCCAGCCCGATCGCCGATATCAACTTATGAATAACGCGATCGGCAGCCGAGCGATGATCATCAGTCTTCCAGCCCTATCTCCATCATCAACCAACATCACCAAACCAGAGGACTCGCTCGCCATCTACAGTCCACCATTTAACATGATGGACTAAGGCACGCGATCGCCTCCACCGCACAACATACAGCCATGGTCCTGGTAGTCTATGGAACCGGCTGCTACGGCCATGCAAGGTCCCTTTGGGCCAAGATCGCCCGTCCTTCGTTTAAATACGAGGCCGGCGTAGTCTGAGGGCCCTCCAAAACTAATCAGTGGACACGATCGCCCGCCCTCAAAGGATCATCATCTAACATGGTGAACCCGGACAATGCGACGTGCCACTACCCCCATCTCAACGTACACCGTCGAGGTTCGCCATCTTCATGGCAGGCCGAGGTGGAAGTAAAGCTAACAAGCCACGGACGTGGAGTTGAATCATCCGACGCTGCCCCGCGCAAGGACTCCTCTAGACCGAGACCGCACGCCCTTCGTTTAAATACGAGGCGAGACGCATCCTAACAGAGGACCCTCACAATAAAATGAGTCACGAGACACTCAATGTCTTCGCGCACAAGACACGGTCATGAAGTCGGTCCATCGAACTCCGCAACTGTGCACGATTCCTCAAACGACGAAACCATCAAGTTTCTGAGGGGGATCGGCCAATGTTGTTTTTTGCAGGTACAAGACCGAAAGATAGCTAGCCAATCTACCGGATCGCCCGTCTCCATCCTACACAATTGCCAGCAAGAACCACCTCGCCCCATGTCTTCAACATCGGAGCAAGCTGGGGGGCAATTGTTGTGTCGAGAATTATATTCTCCGATTGGCGATCGCCTCAGGGATCGGGCGACCTAGTCATAGCCGAGCAGCCGAGACAGAACTGCCGACCAGCGACCAGGAGACCTAGCCTTAGCCCGGCAGCCAAGATAGATCGGCCGATCGAAGGCCCCAGGACAAGTCCCGGTGCCGAGCGATCGACATCTAAGACAATCGTCTCTCGGTACTTGGCGATCGACTCCTGTCGACCGACTAGCAGACGATCATCTCTCGGCACTTGCCGACCGACCCTTGGTGACTGGCCGATGCCGACCCCTAGCGACCGACCTTTGACGACCGTCTCATGCCACTCGAAGCCGACGATCATCCAGTCGGCAATGGCTGAAGCTCAGGACAAAGCCCACGTGCAGTTCCAAGACAAGATCCGCATATCACGAATCGTTGACCACAGCCTGTCAGCATCTTCCCACCAGCCGACAGGCCCTTCGAAAGGTGTCAGTAGGACCGCATGTGACAGTGACTCTGGACGCGTGCTGGCTCCTCATTGGACCGCACAGCTGGATGCCAGCAGCTGCCTTGGACTTTAGGCAGACTGCCCATGTGACTTTAAGACGATCGCCCCAATATTTTATTGGCCGGAAGGCGATCGCCCGCCAGGAATCAAGGCTCCTCAGCCCCTATAAATAGAAGGCAGCCTCCACTTGTTCAACTCCCACCGAAATTCTTCAGCACTCTCTGGATAATACACACAACTTGGCTTTCTCCTACTATTGGCAACAGCTATCTCTCGGTTCATTCTTCTCTCTTAGCCTCTCTCACACAGAAGACGATCGGCCGAGAAGCAAGAACACCAAAGCTTCGCTCAAGAGCTAGATTAACAGGGTCTTTTTACACTCATTGTACTTAGATTCTCACATTAATACTTGTATCCACGAATATCTGTATTAATAACATCTCGCGAGAGCATTCAAGCCCGGGCCTAGCAAACCCGGCAAATCTTGTGTCATTCACACCCTCTCGGAAGTGCTCCCGCAACCTTGTTTGTTGTCCATCCATTCCAGCAGAATTTCATCTTCGGATAAATATTTTGGGTAACAACAATTGGCGCTAGAAGGAGGGAATCTAACCCTCAATTTTTATTCCTACCGTCTCGAAGAACACTCACTGTTCTCCGGGGCATATACCTGAAGAAACACTTACTGTTCTTCAGAGAAATCTTTCAGAATCATGTCTTCCGCCTCCGCGTCGAAGAAAGCCGCTGGCCAGCCCGCCAGGCGCCTCGTTCCGTCTCAATCCGAGCCACAGCCGATGGCGGAGGGTAACCGCTGCGGTCCGAGACGCTCGATCCCGCCCCTGGGGGGCGGTCCAAGTCTCTCACTCGATCAGTTCCGAACCGCGGAACAGATCGAGAAGGCCACGGTCGTCCTACGGGAGCGAATGAGTGATCTCGACGCGTCTCCGGCTATCACCCCATCGGCCATCCGCCGGAAGACCAAGCGGAAGTTCAAGGCGTTACTGACCGAGCGATCGCCAGGAGGCTCTCATCCGCAAGGAGAGGCGCTCGCCAGCCGGGGCACCTCTGTTTTCGATCGCCGGGGCAGCGAACCACCTTGGCGACCGGGGCAGTCCGGCCCCAGCTACGAGACGACGGAGCTCGAGTCCGTCACCAGGAGCTCGGTCTATCCGACTCCCAGAAGGCAGCCCAGCCGTCTGGCTCCCCCTCGCCAAATAGCTGAGGTCGGCAGCAGCGGAGTCAGGAGATCGGTACACGATCGCCTCGGATCCTGCTCCAAAAGCCGATCCGCGGGCGACCAAGCCACGGCGATGGCCGCGATGCAACGTCGGATCGACAACATGAAGGCGCTCCTGGAATCCAGGGCAGGCGCCAAGAGCAAGATCACCGAGCCGAGCGAGCCGCTCGCGGTCCACATCGAGCTCGCCCCCGTGCAGCACAAGATCGCTCCCCCGCAAACACCTCTGTACGAGGGGAGATCGGACCCCGAAACACACCTGAGCAAGTTCAACATCTACATGACCGGGTGTGGGGCATCAGATGCAACTAGGTGCCGAATGTTCCCTCTGACGCTGGATGACCTCGCCCACAGGTGGTACGCCTCATTGCCGCCTAGGTCCATCGGCTCCTTTAACCAACTGGCGAACGTCTTTACTGCTTACTTAGCCGCCAAGGTCGCTCGACCGGAAGGTCCCCTTCGCATGATGCAAATCAGGCAGGGAGAAGAAGAGTCCGACTCGGACTACATCGACCGAGTAGACGAGATAATCCTCAACAGCGAACCCGTAAGCGATGAGATCGCCCTATACTCGGTCCTGGGAGGATTCCATGGTCTTTCGCCTATGTTCAGGCATCTTACGAAGGACCAACCCTCGACCTACGCGACCTTCCAAGCTAAGGCCGCAGACTTTCTGGCCAGGCAAAGGATTCTTCTCAGCCATTGAGCAGCACGATCGGCGCCCGAACGACGATCTCCAGCCCGATCGCCGATATCAACTTATGAATAACGCGATCGGCAGCCGAGCGATGATCATCAGTCTTCCAGCCCGATCTCCATCATCAACCAACATCACCAAACCGGAGGACTCGCTCGCCATCTACAGTTTACCATTTAACATGATGGACTAAGGCACGCGATCGCCTCCACCGCACAACATACAACCATGGTCCTGGTAGTCGATGGAACCGGCTGCTTCGGCCATGCAAGGTCCCTTTGGGCCAAGATCGCCCGCCCTTCGTTTAAATACGAGGCCGGCGTAGTCTGAGGGCCCTCCAAAACTAATCAGTGGACACGATCGCCCGCCCTCAAAGGATCATCATCTAACATGGTGAACCCGGACAATGCGACGTGCCACTACCCCCGTCTCAACGTACACCGTCGAGGTTCGCCATCTTCATGGCAGGCCGAGGTGGAAGCAGAGCTAACAAGCCGCGGATGTGGAGTTGAATCATCCGACGCTGCCCCGCGCAAGGACTCCTCTAGACCAAGACCGCACGCCCTTCGTTTAAATACGAGGCGAGGCGCAGCCTAACAGAGGACCCTCACAATAAAATGAGTCACGAGACACTCAATGTCTTCGCGCACAAGACACGGTCATGAAGTCGGTCCATCGAACTCCGCAACTGTGCACGATTCCTCAAACGACGAAACCATCAAGTTTCTGAGGGGGATCGGCTAATGTTGTTTTTTGCAGGTACAAGACCGAAAGATAGCTAGCCAATCTACCGGATCGCCCGTCTCCATCCTACTCGATCGCCAGCAAGAACCACCTCGCCCCATGTCTTCAAAATCGGAGCAAGCTGGGGGGCAATTGTTGTGTCGAGAATTATATTCTCCGACTGGCGATCGCCTCAGGGATCGGGCGACCTAGTCATAGCCGAGAAGCCGAGACAGAACTGCCGACCAGCGACCAAGAGACCTAGCCTTAGCCCGGCAGCCAAGATAGATCGGCTGACCGAAGGCCCCAGGACAAGTCCCGGTGCCGAGCGATCGACATCTAAGACAATCGTCTCTCGGTACTTGGCGATCGACTCCTAGCGACCGACTAGCAGATGATCATCTCTCGGCACTTGTCGATCGACCCTTGGTGACTGGCCGATGCCGACCCCTGGCGACCGACCTTTGACGACCGTCTCATGCCACTCGAAGCCGACGATCATCCAGTCGGCAATGGCTGAAGCTCAGGACAAAGCCCACGTGTAGTTCCAAGACAAGATCCGCATATCACGAATCGTTGACCACAGCCTCTCAGCATCTTCCCACCAGCCGACAGGCCCACCGAAAGGTGTCAGTAGGACCGCATGTGACAGTGACTGCGACGCGTGGCTCCTCATCGACCGCACACCTGTTGCCAAAGAATGCCTTGGACTTTAGGCAGACTGCCCATGTGACTTTAAGACGATCGCCCCAATATTTTATTGGCCGGAAGGCGATCGCCCGCCAGGAATCAAGGCTCCTCAGCCGCTATAAATAGAAGGCAGCCTGCACTTGTTCAACTCCCACCAAAATTCTTCAGCACTCTCTGGATAATACACACAACTTGGCTTTCTCCTACTCTTGGCAACAGCTATCTTTCGGTTCATTCTTCTCTCTCAGCCTCTCTCACACAGAAGACGATTGGCCGAGAAGCAAGAACACCAAAGCTTCGCTCAAGAGCTGGATTAACAGGGTCTTTTTACACTTATTGTACTTAGATTCTCACATTAATACTTGTATCCACGAATATTTGTATTAATAACATCTCGCGAGAGCATTGAAGCCCGGACATAACAAACCCGACAAATCTTGTGTTATTCACACCCTCTCGGAAGTGCTCCCGCAACCTTGTTTGTTGTCTGTCCATTCCAGCAGTATTTCATCTTTGGATAAATATTTTGGGCAACAACACCAAGTATAAGATGCCATTTCAAAACTTGATTGGTTTCATCCCTACCACGTTTTCTAGTCATAGTATTCACAACTACTTTGTTGCTGAGATTTAGATGATACAATCCATTTAACAATGTAGCAGTACCCACTAGTTTATTTCTGAAATAAATTTTGCAGGAACCATCACCAATTAAAAATGAAAAGCCTTTTCGGTCCATGACCGGAATAGATACAATGTTTTTGTGCCCCTTGGGCAAAACAAGTACATCTTCTAAAGTCAAAACAAAACTGGATCCTAAACCCAAAAGAAGTGATCCTGTGTCAGTCGCCTGGACACTATGCCCGCTTCCGACTGTGATCATAACTTCTCCAACTCCAAGCTTCCTACTTTGTTCCAGATCCTGATTCACGGTACAAATATGAGAACTAGCACCAGAATCCAGTATCCAGGAAGTAGAAAATACAGTAGCAGAACAATTTGTTTCCAAAACTAAAAGTTCTGTACCTGAAGTGCCATGAAGAATCGGACACTCTCTAGCCAGTGGCCCAGCTCACCGCACTTGAGACAAGCGTATTTCTTCTTGCTCTTTGGAACCGTTGGGGCCTTGCCCTTGCCCTTGAAGTCCTTAACATGTGGTCTAGTCTGCTTCTTGGTCTTTTTCTTCTTATTCTTAGACTTTTGAAGCCTAGAAGAAATCACAAGGGTAGACTCCTTCATCCGCAGAGTCTTCATCTGAGACTGAGCAGTCACCGGTTTGTTCATTAGCCCAGCTAAGTTACATGCAATCTCATTGCAGTTGAAGTTCATAACAAACTGTGAGAAGGAATCAGGGAGAGACTAAAGGATAAGGTCGATTTGGAGAGAAGTATCCATTTTAAAATCAAGAGCCTCCAATCTCTCGATCATGGATATCATTTTGAGGACGTGTTCCCCAACCTTCTCACCTTCCTTCATCCTTGCACCGAACAGTTGCTTGGATATCTCATATCTAGCAATTCTGCTATGCTCACCATAAAGTTCGGTTAAGTGAGATAGAATCTGCCTAGCAGAAGTCATTTTCTCTTGAGCTCTCTGAAGCTCATTAGACATAGAAGCCATCATGTACACACAGAATTTTATGTCATCCTTAACCCACTTTTCGTGGTTTTCAATCTCTTCCTGATTGGCTCTGGTCCGCACAGGAGGCGCCAGAATGTCCATCTCTATGATGTATCCTAGTGCCTCTATACTGAGGACAATCATCAGATTGTGGAGCCAGTCCACAAAGTTAGGTCCAATCAGGGTGTTCTTTTCGAGTAGAATTGCGAGTGGATTCATTGTCATATTGAGAGTTATGCCTGCATTAAGTATAACAGATTAATTAGTGACTTATTATATTATGTTCTGAGTATAGAATTAAGGTCTTTTCTATTCTTGTTACCCAGCTCCCACTATTTTTATCGGAATAACATACACCCATGTGAAATCCAGAAGTATCGTCGCTCTACTTCATAGTGGTGATCGAGTTCTTTATAAATCTTAATAGAGGGCAACCGAACAGATTTCTAGTCTATTAATTTTCATAAAGTGGTGTCCAACACCAATCCCTCTAATGGATGATTCTATCTTCTTTTTCCCCTTGTTCACTCCCCTCAACCTATACGGTTTCTATGGTTCGTGAACAAGTTAAGTTTATACCATCGACGCAAATCAGTTTCATAATTGAATATTATCCGGCAACCTATCTAGTTTCTAGGGATAAAATTTGCTCCAACCGAAGGCATCCAATGCGCTCCAGGTAATTTATCCGTCCTACCCGAACGACTACCCCGATAACTCAGAAGCATAGCACATCCGGTTTAGATTTCAATTTCCCGAAAGCTCGATGGAGGGAAGGAAAACCTTGAAACCTTATAAACTTAATAATTTGTTGTGGGAGAATTTTCGCGATTAATGTTACACTTTGCACATTAATTCATTTAAGCGCGTTTGTGGCATTCATACAATATGAAACAACCATTCACAACCTAGTTGCTACCAACATGTGGTTCATGGAACGTTCCTAGGAAACAAAAACTCCGTAATCTAATTACAAGTCTTCGTCTTGAATCTTCGTCTTCTCGAAACGGATCTTCATCCGATCTTCGTCATTACATATAAATTTTACATTGAAAATTGCATCCTAGATATAAATATTTCTAGTAAAATAAATAGGCTCAAAACGGCCTTTACAACCCAATCGAATAAAACCGAATGATTCAGAAACTAGGTCCATGAACCACATCACCATTCAAAAATAATGCATCCAACCCATTAAATAAATGGTATTCATAATGAATTTGAATATTGATCCAATCAATATAAAATAATCCATCCAAAACGAATTAATCCAATTAATTCAAACAACCGTCAATTTTAACTTGTACCGGATGAGAAAATATTTCATTAAATTAATTCCCCTAAGAATAAAATTACCATAATTAAATCTCAGTCAAATTAAATCCAATTTAATTTTTGGGAAATTAATTATCGAACGAAATATAAAAAACAGAGTCGGAAAACACGGTCGGAGCACCGCCAAAGAAGTCGCCAAAGGCCGCCAAGCAGATCGGCAGGACCAAGACCATTGCCGCATCGCCGAGAGGCCGCCGAGCATGTCCCGCAGGGCCGGCAGATCGCGGTCCGCAGTGGCAGCATCGCGAGGCGCGCCGGACAGCTCCAAGCTGCTAGGTCTGTTTACATGTTCGGCTCGTTTTTTCGCCCCGATTCCAAAAATAATATTTTTCTAATCTTTATATTACTCATTTAAATCAGTTTTTCAAAAGAAAAATAGATTTATATTGTAACATAAAATCATGAAAAATTAATTTTTAGATGAACAATAGAAAATCAACGATTGATACGGTTATGATTCCAAATCATACACCATCTAATCAAGCATTCCAAATGCTAATATCGTATATACGATCGCAAGACCTACGCTCTGATACCACTGTTGGGATTCGGTGCCTAAAACAAAGGCCCAGCAGAATCGGTAAAACGAAAATTAATTCGATCCGAATCCTACGAGGATCGATCGAGCTACGTATATACGAATATATAAATGAAAAGAAAGAGTTGTAAGAAACTAACCCTTGAAGTCCGTTGATTAAATGGTAACCTTCTCTTGAGCTATTTCTCAAGCTTTGCTTGATCTCTACGAATCCAATCGGCTCCAAGCCCTTGAACGATCCAACGCCGAAAACACCGCGTCTCTACTTGCCACATGCCGGAGAAACGAACGGAACGACGATCACCTTGCTATCCTCCTAGGATACGGCTAGATCTAGGATGATAAAGCTTTCTATGTGATTATTACACTCTAAGTGTATAACTCACTTTCTCTCTTTTATTTCTTGATTTTTCTCCAAGAACCACCAAGAACAAGATGAAAAAGAAAATGAAGACTATGTGAGAAAACAATTTTCTCTCTCTTGAACTCTCTCAACCGTAGGAAATGAATGGGGTGAATGTAACACCCCCAAGTTATTCAGGGTATTTACAGCGTCGTGAACCCCACCGAGGGACCCACAAGGCTAATCATACGCGGAACTACAAAACTTGACCAAGAAGGTCTAAATACAATGAAATGAAAGACGATACAAAGGGTATTCAAACCATGTCCAATGTATCCAAATACATCACAGTACAAAATCAAAAACTTGGCAACACAGGCCGGAACATCAAGGAAGACGGAAAACGAACAATACTCGAGTATTCAATAACCATTCCAGTATAACAACATTGAATGGAGGAGCACAATACATAACCAGAGATAAAACACAGTATCACACTTGCCCATCATCTTCATGCCGTCCCGATACCTGCCTATCCGCTCTCCTGGAACCTGAAATACATAAAAAGTATTTCCCCCATAAAGGGGTTAGCCGTCGAATAGCTAGTGCAAGTATATCAAGTATGAAATACAATACTCCTCGAAAATAAAGTAAATATAATCGTCAATTCATCAACTCAAGACTAGTATTACGGAATAACTAAATCTCATATCATCACATCAATACATATATGAATACCGTGGAACCGCACCAGAGGCTACGGAACCCTCAGAGGACCCGTCGGTCCGTCCCAGAGTGGTTCGTTCATATCATCCGTGGAATCGCACCAGAGGCTACGAAACCCTCAGGGGACCCGTCGGTCCGCCCCATAGTAGATATAAGTAATCATGCCATTAATATATCTTACTTTCAATGTCGAGAACGTATAATCATAAATATATACTTGCCTTTGAGACATCGAGAAATCGAACGGAAAAAGGGTATGAGTTCGGTAGGTCCAAGAATGCGCTTCCGGCACCTAAACGATTCGAAAGGAATATGATAATCAATTATCCATATTCAAATTACATGAAGGAACTCCCGAAACCCATCTACGATTCATGAAAATACACGGATAAACAACTAGAGGTTGGAAAATCGTCCAAACTCTCACAAGTCCGAAAACGGCACAATCCAATCCGTAAAATCGTAGGAAAAGCATGCATACGGGATATATACATAATAATCTCAAGGTCCTCAAGCATCAAAATGGATAAATCGGACGAATCTACGAAAAACCCCGAAATTCCCAAAAATAGGGTTTTAAGGATTTTTACCTTGATTCGGAGGATAGAAATGTGCTAGATGTTGCATAAACCTTGTTATCCAACCCAAGATGACGATATCTGAAAAAGGACTGCCTTAAATCGCCCTAAATCGCCTCTCCCGAGCTCTCCCGATCGGAAAAAGTGGAAATGATGTGAAATGACAAGTGCAGGGGTTGACTGTCCCTTTATATATTGTCCCAGTCTAGCGCACACTATGCTTCAATATTAGCGTGCGCTAACGGGTTACCTGGTAGTCCAGTGGCTACTGCCATAAGACGTTTGTTGTTGTCCAAAATATTTATCCGAAGATTAAATACTACTGGAATGAACGGACAACAAACAAAATTGCGGGAGCACTTCCGAGAGAATAAGAATAACACAAGATTTGCTGGGTTTGCTAGGCCCGGGCTTGAATGCTCTCACGAGATGTTATTAATACAAATATTCTTGGATACAAGTATTAATGTGAGAATCTAAGTACAATGAGTGTAAAAAGACTCTGTTAATCCAGCTCTTGAGCGAAGCTTGGTGTTCATTGTCCCTGCCGATCGTCTTTTGTATGAGAGAGGCCGAGAGAAGAAAGAACCAAAAGATAGCTGTTGCCAAGAGTAGGAGAAAGCCAAGTGCTGTGTGTTGCTTCTGTATTGTATGCTGAAATCGCGATAATGCCAGAGAGTTGGCCGAGTGCAGGGAGCCTTCTATTTATAGGGCAGCGGAGCCTTGTCTTCTGGCGGGCGATCGCCTTCCGGCCAATATAATAATGGGGCGATCATCTGCCGGCCAATATAATAATGGGGCGATCATCCTTAAGTCACACGGGTTGTCGGCCTAAAGTCCAAGGCAGCTGCTGGCAGCCAGCTGTGCGGTCCAATGAGGAGCCAGCACGCGTCCGGAGTCACTGTCACATGCGGTCCTACTGACACCTTTCGGCGGGCCTATCGGCTGGTGGACGGATGCTGACAGGCTGTGGTCAACGATCCGTGATATGCGGATCTTGTCTCGGCTCTGCACGTGGGTTCAGTCCTGAGGCTCGGCCTTTGCCGACTGGATGACTATCGGCTTCGAGCGGCATGAGGCGGTCATCTCTAGCTGGTCACTGAGGTCGGCATCGGCCAATTGCTGAGGGTCGGCACCGGTCGGTCACCAAGGGTCGGTCGGCAAGTGCCGGGAGATGATCGTCCGCTAGTCGGTCGCCAGGAGTCGATCGCCGAGTACCGAGAGATGATCGTCTTTGATGTCGATCGCTCAGCACCGGGACTTGTTCTGGGACCTTCGGTTGGCAGATCTATCTCGGCTGCCGGGCTAAGACTAGGCCGCCTGGTCGCTGGTCGGCAGTTCTGCCTCGGCTGCTCGGCAATGGCTAGGTCGCCCGATCTCCGAGGCGATCGCTGGTCGGATAGCATAATTCTCGATGCAACAATTGCCCCCCAGCTTGCTCCGATGTTGAAGACATGGGGCGAGGTGGTTCTTGCTGGCGGTCGTGTAAGGTGAGGACGGGCGATCCGCTGAGCTGACTTTGGATTCGGACTTGGGCTATCTGGTCGATTGGCTAGCTATCTTTCGGTCTTATACCTGCAAAAAACAACATTGGCCGATCCCCCTCAGAAAGTTGATGGTTTCGTCGTTTGAGGAATCGTGCACAGTCGCGGAGTTCGATGGACCGAATCCATGACCGTGTCTTGGTGTGCGAAGACATTAAGTGTCTCGTGACTCATTTTATTGTGAGGGTCCTCTGTTAGGCTGCGCCTCGCCTCGTATTTAAACGAAGGGCGTGCGGTCTCAGTCTAGAGGAGTCCTTGCGAGGGGCAGCGTCGGATGATTCAACTCCACGCCCGCGGCTTGTTTAGCTCTACTTCCACCTCGACCCACCATGGAGATGGCGAACCTCGACGGTGTACATTGAGACGGGGGTAGTGGCACGTGTCGCATTCTCCGGGTTCACCATGCTAGATGATGATCCTTTGAGGGTGGGCGATCGTGTCCACTGATTTAATTTTGGAGGGCCCTCAGACTACGTCGGCCTCGTATTTAAACGAAGGGCGGACGATCTTGGCCCAAAGGGACCTTGCATGGCCGAAGCAGCCAGTTCCATCGACTGCCAGGACCATGGCTTTATGATGTGCGGTGGAGGCGATCTCGTGCCTTAGTCCATCATGTTGGATGGTGAACTGTCGATGGCGATCGTGTCCTCCGGGTTTTGGATGATGTTGCTTGATGATGGTGATTGGGCTGTAAGACTGGTGATCGTCGCTCGGCTGCCGATCGCATTATTCATGAGTTGATACTGGCGATCGGGCGGGAGATCGTCGTTCGGGCGCCGATCGCGCTGTTCAAAGGTTGAGAATAATCCTTTGCCTGGCCAGGAAGTCTGCGGCCTTAGCTCGGAAGATCGCGTAGGTCGCAGGTTGGTCCTTCGTAAGATGCCTGAACAAAGGCGAAAGACCATGGAATCCTCCTAGGACTACATAGGGGGCGATCTCATCGCTTACGGGCTCGCCGTTGAGGATGATCTCATCTACCCGGTCGATGTAGTCCGAGTTGGACTCTTCTTTCCATTGCTTGATTCGCAACATGCGATGGGGACCTTCTGGTCGAGCTGCCCTGGTGGAGAAGTACCCTGTGAAGATGTTCTCTAGTTGGTTAAAGGAGCTGATGGACCGAGGCGGCAATGATACGTACCACCTGTGGGCGAGGTCGTCCAGCGTCAGGGGGAACATTCGGCACCTGGTCGTGTCAAATGCCCCACACCCGGTCATGTAGATGTTGAACTTGCTCAGGTGCATTTCGGGGTCCGATCTCCCCTCGTACAAAGGTGTTTGCGGGGGAGCGATCTTGTGCTGCACGGAGGCGAGCTCGATGTTGACCTCGAGCGGCTCACTCGGATCGGCGATCGTCTTTTTGGCGCCTGCCCCGGATTCCAGGAGCGCCTTCATGTCGTCGAGCTGACGTTGCATCGCGGCCATCGCCGTGGCTCGGTCGCTTGCGGATCGGCTTTGGGAGCGGGAGCCGAGGCGATCGTGTACCGATCTCCGGACTCCGCTGCTGCCGACCTCGGCTATATGGCGAGGGGGATCCAGACGGTGGGGTTGCCTTCTGGGAGTCGGGTAGGCCGAGCTCCTGGTGACGGACTCAAACTCCGTCGTCTCGTAGCTGGGGCCGGACTACCCCGGTCGCCAGGACGGGTCGCTGCCCAGGCGATCGAAAACAGACGTGCCCCGTCTGGCGAGCGCCTTTCCTTGCGGATGAGAACCTCCTGGCGATCGCTCGGCCAGTAACACCTTGAACTTTCGCTTGGTCTTCCGGCGGATGGCCGAGGGGGTGATAGCAGGAGGCGCGTCGAGAGCACTCCGTCGCTCCTGTAGGACGGCCATGGCCTCGTCGATCTGTTTCTTGGTTCGGAACTGATCGAGCGAGAGGCTTGGGCCGCCCGTCAGGGGCGGGATCGAGCGTCTCGGACCGCGGCGGCTACCCTCCGCCATCGGCTGTGGTTCGGACTGAGACGGAAAGAGGCGTCTGGCGGGCTGGTCAGCGGCTTTCTTCGACGCGGAGGCGGAAGACATGATTTCTAAAAGATTTCTTTGAAGCGCAGTGAGTGTCACTTCAAGTATATGCCCCGAGAACAGTGAGTGTTCTTCGAGACGGTAGGAATAAAAATTTGAGGGTTAGATCCCCTTCCTCTGGCGCCAATTGTTGTTGCCCAAAATATTTATCCGAAGATTAAATACTGCTGGAATGAACGGACAACAAACAAAATTGCGGGAGCACTTCCGAGAGAATAAGAATAACACAAGATTTGCCGGGTTTGTTAGGCCCGGGCTTGAATGCTCTCGCGAGATGTTATTAATACAAATATTCGTGGATACAAGTATTAATGTGAGAATCTAAGTACAATGAGTGTAAAAAGACTCTGTTAATCTAGCTCTTGAGCAAAGCTTGGTGTTCTTCGTCCCTGCCGATCGTCTTCTGTATGAGAGAGGCCGAGAGAAGAAAGAACCAAAAGATAGCTGTTGCCAAGAGTCGGAGAAAGCCAAGTGCTGTGTGTTGCTTCTATATTGTATGCTGAAATCGCGATAATGCCAGAGAGTTGGCCGAGTGCAGGGAGCCTTCTATTTATAGGGGCAGCGGAGCCTTGTCTTGTGGCGGGCGATCGCCTTCCGGCCAATATAATAATGGGGCGATCATCTGCCGGCCAATATAATAATGGGGCGATCGTCCTTAAGTCACACGGGCTGTCGGCCTAAACTCCAAGGCAGCTGCTGGCAGCCAGCTGTGCGGTCCAATGAGGAGCCAGCACGCGTCCTGAGTCACTGTCACATGCAGTCCTACTGACACCTTTCGGCGGGCCTGTCGGCTGGTGGATGGATGCTGACAGGCTGTGGTCAACGATCCCTGATATGCGGATCTTGTCTCGGCTCTGCACATGGGTTCAGTCCTGAGGCTCGGCCTTTGCCGACTGGATGACTATCGGCTTCGAGCGAAATGTGGCGGTCGTCTCTAGCTGGTCACTGAGGTCGGCATCGGCCAATTGCTGAGGGTCGGCACCGGTCCGTCACCAAGGGTCGGTCGGCAAGTGCTGGGAGATGATCGTCCGCTAGTCGGTCGCCAGGAGTCGATCGCCGAGTACCGAGAGATGATCGTCTTTGATGTCGATCGCTCGGCACCGGGACTTGTTCTGGGACCTTCGATTGGCAGATCTATCTCGGCTGCCGGGCTAAGACTAGGCCGCCTGGTCGCTGGTCGGCAGTTCTGCCTCGGCTGCTCGGCAATGGCTAGGCCGCCCGATCTCTGAGGAAATCGCCGGTCGGAGAGCATAATTCTCGACGCAACAACGTTAGTGCGCGCTACGAAACATCCCTAGCGTGCGCTAACTGGTGTCCTGCCAAAATCTCAATTCACTGTCTCAGTCCGCTAGCATGCGTTAAAACAGAGCACTAGCGTGCGTTACACAACATATATAGCGTACGCTAGCCGCTACCTAGCGTGCGTTACCTGCTAGTCCAGAAAGTCTGGAACCTCACTGCCTCTGCCGACTCAGTCCATTAGCGTGCGCTACAGACGGATGTTAGCGTGCGCTACTAACCATGAATAGCGCGCGCTAACGAACTCCTAGCGTGCATTAATCCGCAGTCCATAGAGCAGTTCGAGTTACTGGTTCTGACCTGACTAGTTTCTTAGCGCGCGCTACGGCTCAAAGCTAGCGTGCGCTAATCAAGCAGAATTAGCGTGCGTTACCCTAGGCCTAGAGTGCGCTATGTCTCTGGCCCATAACACTTCCGCAAGGTCTAAACAACACGATCGAGACCCAAACAAGATACGAAACTCAATAACAATATCAACATCTCCATGCGTTTACAGAGCGACAAAATAAGGAGAACGACAAGGTCAAACAGTCAATAAAAGTACGGGTATTACATTCTCCCCCTCTAAAAAGAAGTTTCGTCCCGAAACTTAAGAAATAAAAAGTTCGGGGAAATCCGATCGCAAATTCTCTTACGTGTCCCAAGTCGCCTCCTCGACTCCATGTCTCGACCATTGCACTAAAACCAATGGGATGGTTTTGTGCCGAAGCTGCTTCTCACGACGTTCAAGAATATTCACTGTTTTCTCCGGATAGGTAACATCCTTGGTTACGTAAATTTCACTATAGTCAAAAACATGACTAACGATATGAACAAGACCCAACATAAGGGGCAACGACAAGCGATGAGCTAAGTCTCCAACCCTGGAGTAGGACATGGTTTCCAAAATCGAATTCCAAAGGTCGACGACGAGTATCGGCATACAATTGATACGTTGAAGGGCATCTCAAAATACGAAAAGAAGTCAACTAAAATCGTCTGTATTGTATTCAACAATACCAAGAATTCTCAAAACATTATTCTAACTCGTAACTGTAGCATGAGGTGTCTGTGCCGAATCCTGTCCGTAGGATTGTACCGATAAAGCTCAATATGGACAAAAACTAATAACACACCAAACAATGACAACAAGTCCCGAAACACTGACATACAATCCGAACGCTCACACTGTCAAAGACAATGATCAACCCATAAACCAACCGAGAATATCGTCGACATGATAAACTCCAATGCTATCGGCGAAAGATCCACAATAATCGAGAATACCATCAACATGATAACCTCCAACACGATCAATAAGGGAACAACAAAGACTGAGAGTCCTATCTACAAGGAAGCTCTAAACGATCAACAATAATGGATCTCAAGGAAATAACCCCGACTGTCGAACAAACCCCTCGGGCGTATGAACAACCAGTCACAAACAGTCAAACATATCCAATACAACATAGAATATGAACGACCACAACAATAAGGCTCAATAGGTACATCACAGTACGTCCGATCCGGAAATGTGTCCGTGCACATGTCCACTCCTTATACGGAAATCCAGAATATACGTGGGACAATGTACCTAATTAGCCTCACGGACTACGTCCCGTGTGCACGGTCCAATGCGGAAACATCCACGCATGACCATCATGTATGGCTAAAAATCCTACATATAACCAATCGACACGCAGATATGATTCCAGATATATCATAATGCAACATGACAAAGAAATTCAAAGGATAACACCTCCAATACGGATCATACGACTCACCAAAGTGAACGATGATACATGAATAATGGAAGATTGACACGACCAACAATATCCAACATAACCATCATGGGATCATAATCCCTAAGGACCGATTAACACGAACAATAATCTGGAAATCCTCAACCCTCAACGATCACAAAATTACCGAGTTCACAAGAATGATAGTGTGCTGCCTTGAGTCGGCCAACACGACAATAATAACTCACAGATGAGCACCGTCCTCGGCGATCCCAATTTAATACCTCGATTGTCTTAGAACGACCAATCGATAACGACTCAACGGATGGGAACTATCTTCGACAGTCCCAATTCAATACTTCGATTACCTTAGAATGATCAATCGATAACAACGATTCAACGGATGTCTCGGCACCTTTAATCGGTTACCGATAACGAAGATGATAATTCGAATATATCAATGCCTTCAATCGGCCAATACAATGTCAATAGAAAAACACTGATATCAATAATGACGATCACCACCATATCTCAATGGAACATCAGTCGTGATAACAATCGTTACGTCAATACTGCGAACCGACTGTCGACAGTAGCTTTACCAACAAGTATTGCAATGTCTTGAACCGGTCATTTATGAACAACAATAACATTTGGCATAATTTGCCGATGGGTGTCGTACCAAACAATCCCCTGATATCAATACAATCATAAAGAGACCAAGTCTCGAAATGATACACACATTTGTACACCTACACGAAAACATTAATCTCATTGATTAGTACAAGTATAAAACTTGCCTCGATATCAATGCAACGAACTGTTACCAATTCAGTTGATTTTGTCTACGAGTTCCTCAGTCCCGACCAAGGTAATCTACGAACTCTTCAACCTCAACCGCAACACAACAGACATAATCCATGATCAAACATCATATCTTATTGTAAAACGAAGGATTAATAATCAACAGGTCCGATGATGACCAATATAAATACAACCAGGCCACAAACTCATCAGTTCCACAATATCTCGATTAAATACAGTCTGAACTATCCAACTCAGACCCTCACAAATCCATGTCCACAATACGAGCGGAAATCCGATGATTATATGAGCAACCAATTCGGACCAATAATAAGGGTCTAAATGTTATCGATCCCAAACTCAATTCTTAAATACGAATTGACAAGTTTCCCTTCTCGTAAATCCATCGTTAAAATTTACCTATGACCGTCATCGATTCGAACCATTCGACTGGTTCAAAACAATAGATAATCATATTAAAAAGGTCATCAAACAATCCAATCATTCGACTTGAACATTTGCTCCATACGTATGGGCTTCCAAATGCAGAGATGAATAATAGTCTCATCAAACTGATAATCACATTCGTATTCCTATACGAATATTATTTCAAACACATAATTTAGCTCTAGATATGAATATTCGATATTCATATTAAAAACATCAATACTTCTTATAAATTTTCATCACCTCGTATAATTCAAGAGTTTCTTCAAGAACATGAAATATCTGAAATCACGTTCAGAACAACATATCCGAGGTATATATCTTCATGATACCATTTTCTTCATCATATGAAGAAGATATCAATAATCATATCAACATCCGAAATCTCTTATTACAATTCCAATAAATTTCATATAACATTATCACATGATGATCCCAACATGCTCCCTCTCGAGTAGTAATCGTTTAAAAACAATCCACTATCAAAAGGGATACGAGGATTACCTTGTATGGACGAACCACGAGAAGAACAATTGAATTCCATTCCAAGAATCATCAAAAACTTCAAGAACAATACTTAAGTCCGAGCTCTCCATCTTAATCTTGTTTAAGGGGATCATCTCTCAAAGTTTAGGAACTTCAAGTACCTCCCAAGGCTCTCTCTATCGACTGAAGGAAGGATAATGGACAAAAATGCCTCTCAGCACTCGTCTATCCTCTTTATAAAACACATCACTAGCACGCGCTAGACCTTATATTTAGCGTGCGCTACAGAACTAGCGTGCTCTATCCTTCCTTGATAGCATGCGCTATCGGCCAGTCCAGAAGCTACTGCATTGCTTCGAAATTCATCTAACGAACGTAATGCCCATGCATTAGCGTACGTAAAGAGGCGTTGACTTGCCACAGTGAAATGCTCAGTAGCATGCGCTATTCCTCGACCTTAGCGCGCACTAATCGTCGTTGACCCGACAACGTGTACCTTCCCAGAAGATGCCCGAGTCCTACACGCCGAAAGCAACCAATAAAGCCAATATTTTTTGTTGACGATCTGAAATTAGCGTGTGCTACCAACATGCATTAGCGTGCGCTAATTGCCGATAATAAATAGTCTGGGCCTACCTGTCGGCCACCTTCCGGGCCTTATACGGAATACCTTACGTACGTTAGGGGTCCTCCTTAGGGTACGTAACTCAACCCTCTTAGCGTGCGCTAAGTATGCACCGTAGCGTACACTAAGTATATATCATAGTGTGCACTAGGCATACCTTGTAGCGTGCGCTAACGTGGCTGTACTTAGCCATTTTCCGCTATTCTTGTCCATCGTCTTGATATACTAGATGTATATACACGACATACTGAATACATATATACAACATGATAATATTCTCATATGATATACCCAATATCAAAAGTACGATAACATGATACACGATATCTTCAAATGTAATTGTCGACCAACTACGACAATTATACTAATACAGCTGTCTCAGTCATCCAATTATTTTATCCATACTATATAGACACCAATCTTTCCAGTATATCTCGGATAAAATAATGCAAAAAAAATTATACTGAAATCCAGATATTACGTACTAAAAGTCGGGATATCACACTGTACCTCCCTTGAAATAAGTTCGTCCTCGAAACTTGCAATGCCGTCACAGCAAACAAATCAATCAAAATATCCAAACTCATCACAAGAGCAATCGTTGGTCTCCACCAGCGAAAAACCAAGACAGTATACTTACAGGTGCGTGAAGTCGATGATTTCCCGTGATACTAGCATGCGACTCCCAAACAAAGTCTCAACACAATACTGATACACACCAATATCACAATTAGGAATTTGAAAATATCTTTCCGCGTCCGCGACCATGGTCTCGTCTCTGTCCCCTGTCAGCAGATATTCTAAAGGATACACAAAGTACGTAAGTACAATCCAAATCTCACGTCCTCGAAGTGACTGATTCTCAAGAATATCAAACTAAAAGCAAAGCGGTTAAGAAAACATAATAAGAGTAATAGGACTTACAAGTACCAACCGCACTGTGATGATGGCAAAGTAGTGATACTGTAGACAAACAATGACTCAATCGACCCAAAAGACCGATAGTCTAGGTATCCATAAACCTAATCTCTGATACTTTATTCTGTAACACCCCCAAGTTATTCAGGGTATATTACAATGCCGTGAAGCCCACTGAGGGACCCACAAGGCTAATCATACGCGGAACTACAAAATTTGACCGAGAAGGTCTAAATACAATGAAATGAAAGACGATACAAAGGGTATTCAAACCATGTCCAATGTATCCAAATACATCACAGTACAAAATCAAAAACTCGGCAACACAGGCCGGAACATCAAGGAAGATGGAAAACGAACAATACTCGAGTATTCAATAACCATTCCAGTATAACAACACTAAATGGAGGAACACAATACATAACCGGAGATAAAACACAGTATCACGCTTGCCCATCATCTTCATACCAACCCGATACCTGCCTATCCGCTCTCCTGGAACCTGAAATACATAAAAAGTATTTCCCCCATAAAGGGATTAGCTGTCGAATAGCTAGTGCAAGTATATCAAGTATGAAATACAATACTCCTCGACAATAAAGTAAATGTAACCGTCAATTCATCAATTCAAGACTAGTATTCCGGAATAACTAAATCTCATATCATCACATCAATACATATATGAATACCATGGAACCGCACCAGAGGCTACGGAACCCTCAGAGGACCCGTCGGTCCGTCCCAGAGTGGTTCGTTCATATCATTCGTGGAATCGCACCAGAGGCTACGAAACCCTCAGGGGACCCGTCGGTCCGCCACAGAGTGGATATAAGTAATCATGCCATTAATATATCTTACTTTCAAAGTCGAGAACGTATAATCATAAATATATACTTGCCTTTGAGACATCGAGAAATCGAACGGAAAAAGGGTATGAGTTCGGTAGGTCCAAGAACGCGCTTCCGGCACCTAAACGATTCGAAAGGAATATGATAATCAATTATCCATATTCAAATTACACGAAAAAACTCCCGAAACCCATCTACGATTCATGAAAATACACGGATAAACAACTAGAGGTTGGAAAATCGTCCAAACTCTCACAAGTCCGAAAACGGCACAATCCAATCCATAAAATCGTATGAAAAGCATGCATACGGGATAGATACATCATAATCTCAAGGTCCTCAAGCTTCAAAATGGATAAATCAGACGAATCTATGAAAAACCCCAAAATTTCAAAAAATAGGGTTCTAAGGATTTTTACCTTGATTCGGAGGATAGAAATGTGCTAGATGTTGCATAAACCTTGTTATCCAACCCAAGATGACGATATCTGAAGAAGGACTGCCTTAAATCGCCCCAAATAGCCTCTCCCGAGCTCTCCTGATCGGAAAAAGTGGAAATGATGTGAAATGACAAGTGCAGGGGTTGATTGTCCCTTTATATACTGTCCCAGTCTAGCACACGCTACGCCTCAATATTAGCGTGCGCTAACGGGTCACCTGGTAGTCCAGTGGCCACTGTCATAATACGTTAGCACGCGCTACGAAACATCCCTAGCGTGCGCTAACTGGTGTCCTGCCAAAATCTCAGTTCACTGTCTCAGTCCGCTAGCGTGCGTTAATACTGAGCACTAGCGTGCGTTACGCAACACATATAGCGTACGCTAGCCGCTGCCTAGCGTGCGTTACCTGCTAGTCTAGAAAGTCTGAAACCTCACTGCCTCTGCCGACTCAGTCCATTAGCGTGCACTACGGACGGATGTTAGCATGCACTACTAACCATGAATAGCTCGCGCTAACGAACTCCTAGCGTGCGTTAATCCGCCAGTCCAGAGAGCAGTTCGAGTTACTGGTTCTGACCTGACTGGTCCCTTAGTGCGTGCCACGGCTCAAAGCTAGTGTGCGCTAATCAAGCAGAATTAGCATGCGTTAGCCTAGGCTTAGAGTGCGCTATGTCTCTGGCCCAGAACACTTCCGCAAGGTCTAAACAACACGATCGAGACCCAAACAAGATACGAAACTCAATAACAATATCAACAACACCTCCATGCGTTTACAGAGCGACAAAATAAGGAGAACGACAAGGTCAAACAGTCAATAAAAGTACGGGTATTACAGTGAGAGGAAGAGTAAGTCTACTCCTTTTATTCTTCATTCAACAACTCATCAAATCAATTTTCATAATAAAAGAGATTCCATGTCCCCTATTGATAAACAATTTATGATATTAAATCATGAAGTCTTCCACCACATTAGGTGGAAGACAAAGGGGGGGTGGCCATCTAGAAGGGTAGGAAAAATTCGGTCCCTTTCGGACTCCTGTGAGCCAAAACAGATAAACTCCGATTCCGTTTCGACGTATTTATATCAATTAATTAATACAAGTAATTAATCATATCAAATACATAATAACATAATTAATTTCTCCAAGAAATAATTATATTCATGAATTAAATTAATCACCTAGTAATTTATTTAATTCATTAGGCCTTAAATTAATTTATCCAATAAATCAATTTAGACATCCAATGTCCCAAATTTATATTTCCAATATCTAATATTCATAATGAGAGAATTAGCTCGATTCATTCCGTCGTTAATCCTATTTCGCGACTCGATAGGTCCGTCTCAGTCAGCAATGGGAGGAACGAAAGAGTAGTAGCACCACCTAGCCAGCCTGGCGACCTACACCGTACCCCAACTGAGAATGAATGATTGGGATCATTCAAGAACCATTCTGTCGTGAATACCAGTAAACGTATAAACCCTTCTTTCAAATGTCCCGATCAAGATATAGGGTCAAGATCAGTCAAACCCTATATGTACTTGATGCTATGCATGCATTAATGCAAATCGAGATTATCGAGCTGTCGTGTATCCAATACAACTAGCTCCAATGCTTTGGCCAAAGACTTATGATCTCATTTGCCAATAACCGCATAGGACATATAACCCGCTCACTAACGGGAGAAAGAATTCTATCTTGGTATTCAGTAGGACCTGCTACTTCCCCGTTAAGATGCACGTCGAGGTTGACCCCCACCTCCCGGTTTATAGGGTCAAACTACTCTAATGAAAATATTAATGTCACAAGCACATCCTTACTAAATCCTCAAGTCGAAGGTTCACGAATACCTATCACAACCTTTCGATTCCGTCATTGACTATCCCAGAGTGAAATCCATGTGACGAATCGAGGGTGAGTCGGTTCGAGTATACTACGTCGTTTCATATAAGTAAAATGTCATCCACATATGGTATTAAGAACACAATTTTGCTCCCACTAACCTTCTTGTAAATACAGGGCTCCTCTTCATTTTGGTCAAAATCAAACTCTTTGATTGTATCGTTAAAATGAAAATTCCAACTTCGCGAAGCTTGCTTCAGCCCATAAATGGCACGCTGAAGTATGCATACTTTATAAATATTGGTTTCAGATATGAATCCCTTGGGGTGTTCCATGTAAATCTCCTCCTCGAGGAATTCATTAAGAAATGCCATTTTCACATCCATTTTCCATATTTCATAATCTAAATGGGCTGCTATGGAAGCATCATGCAAATAGACTTAATCATGTCTACAAGTGAGAAGGTCTCGAAGTAATAGATTCCTTTTTTTTGGGAATAACCCTTTGCTACGACCTTGGCCTTATAGGTATCAACCTTGCCATATCTATCAGTCTTTCTTTTATAGATCCATTTATTTCCAATAGGCCCCATGCATTTAGGATGATCTACTAAGGTCCAGACCTGATTAGCATTCGGATTCCATAGCTTCTTGCCACTTTGCGGAGTCAACATCTACCATCGCTTGGTAGTATGTAGAAGAATCATTCTCTTAACTACTTTATGTCGTCTCATGGACACTCGGTTCCTTTTTATGCAGGTAGCCATACCTCTCAGGTAATTGAGAAATTATACTAGACTTGCGAGGTTGTGTTTGTGTTTCAGAAGGTTCAGTTCTAATATCTTGCATAGGTGTCTCAATTGGTGTTTGTTTTATTTCTTCCAAAGAAATATTTATACCTGCGCCTCCTTCCTGATTGAACTCATCTTCCAAGAAGTGTGCTTGTAAAGCTCCGATGATTCTATGATCTTCGTGCATGTAGAATAGATATCTCATGGAATCCCCTGGATATATCATAAAACGACCTTTCACATACCTAGATTCCAATTTCTCTACTTTAGTCTTCTTGACATAAGAGCAGGGCATCCCCAAATCCTAATGTGATTAAGACTTGGTTTCTTACCTCTCCATATCTCATGTGGAGTCTTAGGAATGGATTTAGAAGGACATCTGTTCAAGATATGTGCAGTAGTAAGGAGCGCATGACCCCATAGATAAATCAGTATAGTTAAGCGTGGAGCGAACCATGTCCAACAAGGTTCGGTTCCTTCTTTCTGACACACCATTTAATTTGTGGAGTAGATGGAGAAGTGAATTGTGACAGTATTCCTAGTTCTTTTAAGAACTCGTCAAACTCAGTACTTGTTGGGATAAACAATCCTATACCGTGTTTCGATAAGGTGCAAACATACAACAAGTAGCTGTCCTGAAGACAATCATACAGCAAGATGTCAAGTGCCTCAACATACAGCAAAAGAATAAAGTGCCGTCATACAGCAAGAAGCTCATCAGTCGATAACACCAAGTATGGAAGCTATCTGGAAAACATTCATACAGCATCTTTCCATACATTAGCACTAAGATAGCCCACAACGTTGGATCCTACAGCTGCAGTAGTATAAACGCAACATGTTGGATATAGGAAACAAGCTGTAAGTGTTGAGATCTTCAACACTTATCCAACAGGACTGAAGACCGTTGTAACGGAATCTACTTTATACGCTAAAGTCAAGCCAGCATTTGAAAAGAAGTATTTAAATACTGACTGGATAAAGTATTTAAATACCAGCCGACAAAGATCTTCAGACAAGGAGCAAAATCCGGATCTTGTACTGTGCAAGTCAAACAACACGGAATAGACTCTTTGCTCAATGGATCTATTCCAAAAGCTATATATACCCCGAAGTTTGAAGATCAGAAGTACAACGATATACACGAATATTCATAAGATCAAGATCTGAAAACTGAGCAAACTGAGATATACTGATATACACTCGTAAACATCACAAGAACATTATATCAAGAGCAATCATATTTCTTCAAGCATACTGCCTTACTTGAGAGAAGAAATATACAAGTGCTCAACCTTGAACAACACATCATCAGCTCAAGCTCAAGAAAGTCAAGCTGTTGTTCAACCCTTGTTCTTACATTTGAAGAAAACCATCATCCCTATGTGGACTGAAGAAAGCCTTGCTTTTCATGAACTGTGTGTGACGGATATGCATTGAAGGCGAAGCTTTGGAACTCTGTGTGAAGAAGCAAGTAAAGTGAAAGCTTTGACCAATCTGTGTGAACAGTTGAAAGCGACAGTCTTTGTATCAATCTGTGTGAACGATACAAGGATAGGTTTGATTATAGACACGTAGTTGTGTACGTAGTGTTTATAATAAAAATTTCCACTCCTGTGTGGAGGACCAGTGGACGTAGAGGGCTTTACCTAGAACCACTTTAAATATCGTGTCATTTACCTTTTGCTCTTATTATTTTCATTACTGTGATAATTTTATAAGTGTACATTGCATACCCTGTTCGCACCAAGCTAACAGGAGAAAATCTAGTTGATGAATTTACAACAACTAACCTTAACAGACTTCCACTACGCACTCTTATAAGAAAGTCGTTTAGCTTGTTGCTTAAACACTTTCCAAGCTGTATTCTGTATACTTAGTGACCAACAAGTGGTATCAGAGTGGTTGATTCTAAAAAGAATCAGTTGTAACCGAATCAGATTCCAAAAACACTTATTTTTTAAAACTTTTTTATCTTTCCTAATCTTAGACATGGATACCGCACTGATTAATAAGGTACCAATGTTTTCTATTAACGACTTTGATGACTGGAGAATTAAGATGGAGGCTCATCTTGCCGCCATGCATGAAGAGATAATTTATGTCATTTAAGAAGGCACCATAAAAATCATGAAGGTAAATCTGGCCACAAGAATTTATGGCTAAGCTCATGCCGAGATGCTCGAGAAAGAGTGCGAACAATGGACCACAGATGATCGGAAGCACCTCGATAATGTACCTATGAATGCGCTATTTGTCACTCTTGACAAAGGCACGTTCTCAAAGGTAAAGAGCTGTAAGATGTAATATCCGTGTATTTTATGAGTGTTGTTTTGGATGTATGTTGTGGTATTGTGGTTATTTGGAACGTATGTATTGATGATAGATCTTGGAATGCTCATGGTTGGTAATCATTGAGTTTTGTGATTTTTGGATTATGTTTGTTTTGGCCGGACTACGTGAATTTAACACTGGGAAGTAGCAGTTAGTGCACGCTTGACTGCTTTTCTAGCGCATGCTGACTATGTGTGAGTAGCGCACGCTTCTCTTGTGCGTAGCGCACGCTAGACCTGCTGGGCAGTGAGCTTTCTGGACTCTGGAATGGGGCGTTAGCGCACGCTAATGTCGGACTAGTGTACGCTATTTCGATGTACTAGCATGTTATTAGTGGGATAGTGTGCGCTATGTCGGCAGGTCAGTGAGGGCAGAAATGTTTCTGGACTGCAGGTACTAGCAGGCAGCGCACGTGCGCTAGTGGCAATCGATAGCGCATGCTAACATGAGGGTAGCACATGCTACCGGAGTCAGACAGAAGGTTCTGGACTGCTTTTTATTCAACAGAGCACCGCGTTTAGGCCCGATAGCGCACGCTAAACTTTAGCCGTAGCGTGCGCTAATCCCTCCCAGTATATATATGGGGGACAGGTTCTAGAAATGTCATTTTTCACCTCTTCTCTTTTTCTTCGGCGACTGGGCGATTTGGAGCATAGGAAGGCATATTTTTCGACCAGATTTCACCATCCACCAATATTTTTGAGTTCCTAGTCCCAATCTAACAAGATTTCATAAAGTTCATCATCCAAATCAAGGTAAAATTGTTCAATCCCTAGTTTTTGGAAATTTTGGGGATTTGTTAAGATTTTGCTTCTCTAGTCCGTTTTGGCCTTGATTTGTATTAGATATGATTATGGAGTCATAATCCCTTGTTTTCCTTGAAGTCTACGGATTTTGTTTCGAGTTTTCATCCGTTAAATGGAGTATGAACGACTCCGCCCCCATAGTGTTCGGTTAAACGTTCCTAAGGGTAGAACTTAGGGTGAATACTTTCGTTTCCATGGTGTCGTGTTTTGATCCGGTATTTTGATGTGTTAGGATCGAATTGTTGAAGGAAGTTCGGACCATACGTTCATCCGTTCGTTGTTTCCCGTGTCGTTCGAATTGAGGCAAGTGCTTTGATTATTTTTGATGTACTTTGTATGAATGAATATTTTGGAAAATGTATCACTTGGTTGGGTTATACAACCAGCGAGGGCCTGATGAGGACTTCTGGGGTGTGTATCTCGGTGAGGTACAGGGCCAGTATAACTCGGAAAGTTTTTTTACGTTTTGGTCTTGTGGTACTATATTTCGGAATATCTGTAATGGCACTGTGATTTCTGTGATTTATGTTGATTATTCACTTGTTGTACATATTCTAGAATTATTGTACTTGCACCGGCTTTTGCTGAACCCTTCAGGGGTGGATATACTTTTGTGTATTCAGGTACAGGTCTAGTGAGAGAGCCATCACAGGGCGGACACGAGATTGGTGGCAGCATTGATATCGTGCACTATTTTGAGTTGGTGGTCATATGGTCATGGTCAAAGTCGTGTTTTGGTTTTGTACTCACGCGAGTACTGTCTGTGTTGTATGTCGTGTCATTGTTGATGGTTAATGACGTTATTATATTCCAGTTGTGAATGGTTGTATTATTTATGATCCCACGGGACGATATGTTGTTTGGTATGGTGGTGTATGACATATTGAAATTGAAGTTGGTTTTAAATGTGTGGATGTCCCAGTTTTGTTATTGTTTAATGTATTTTATGTTGGTCTTAGCCTGGTATGTTCTCTAAAAAGAATCTACGGCGCTGTAATATCTCCGTAAATCATGGGGGTGTTACAGAATATGGTATCAGAGTTTAGGTTTATGGATACCTTTTGGGTCTGTTAGATTGAGTCAGTTGTTGTCTACGATATCATTGGCATGCTACCACCCTGTGTTGCCTGTGGTGGAAGACTCTTCGGTTGTTGGTTGCTTCTTTCTTTCAGAAGTAATTATCTTTGTTATTGTGCAATCTATTATTGTAATCATTTCCTTGTTGAATCATTCTTATTCCTTAGTATGCCGAGAGGTAGAGCTATCTGTCAATGCAGCCGAGGCCGTGGCGGAGTAGTAGTATCTGAGTCGGAGAGATCCGTTTCAGAATCGACATCTCGTTCTGTGACTAGGTCAGACCTGATCCCTTCGGGAGGTTCAAATGGAGGTTTGGAGGCCGAAGTGCCTAACGTTCTTCAACAAGTCGTAACGCAAGTGCACCAACTGGCACAAGTAGTGCAGAATATTAATACTGGCAGGACAGTTGAGGATCAATGGATTCAAGAAGTTATGAAGATGAACCCTCCCAGATTCGATGGTTCCAGTGTTACGAACAACTGGGATCATTGGTTAGTTGAGCTGGAAAAGATCTTTGACGGTATTGGCTGCCCGGAAGCCAAGAGAGTCCCAATTGCTCAATATCTGATGGTTGATGACGCGTCGGATTGGTGGAGAGCTGTTAAGCCTAGGGACCGCGACGTCACTTGGGAATAATTTAAAGATCTGATGGAAGCTCAGTATTGTCCTGCGCCGGTACAGTTAGCAAGAGTCAGTGAATTTTTCAGAGCTCGACCCGAGGATGTTCCTATTTTCGAGGCAATCAAGACGTACAACAAATAGTTAGTGTATGTCCAAGATCGGTTTAAGGATGAAATAGACAAGATACTTCATTTCGATGGTAGGATGAAACAGGAGGTCCGAAAGTATATGGAGGGCCTTGGGTGTACCACTTTGAGAGAATACCAGGACAGAGCGCTTGCTTATGAGATGGTGTCTGTTCCGGTTCCTGCAGTTTCGAGCTCAAAGAAACTGAAATTTTCTGGTAGCTTCCGAGGCAGTAGATCACGTAGGCCTCAACCTTCTGTGCAATCTTCTGTTGGTTCCCCTCAGCCTAGTGGAGGAGCGCCAAAAGTTTGTTTTAATTGTGGAAATCCGGGACATGTCAGTTCTCATTGCAGTTTTCGCACCATTGATTGTTTTAAGTCTGGGAAGTAGGATCATCATGCATTATATTATGAGTCAGCGAGCAAAATTTTCTCTAAACAATCTCCAACTCCGGCAGGCACAGTTACGGGTCAGCCAACTCCGAGTGTCGGATGCAGCAGTGGAAGAGGTAAGACCGAGCATAAGGATGCATCTTGCATTAGATCAGCTCCACCCCAATTGTATGAGATGAGGCAGACTGATGACATAGGGGCTGCAACTACGTCAGGTATTGTTTATATTTCTATGCACCTGATAGATGTATTGTTTGATTCTGGAGCTGCTCATTCCTTTATATCATTGTCTTGTGTGAATCGTTTGGGTCTTGTCGGTCTCTCTGCATGTGAACATTTTATTGTTGGACTACTGAGTGGGGAAAGGATAGTTAGGGATCGAGAGATTGTCAATTGTCCTGTGACCATCGGCGTTAGAGATTTGCCATCCGATTTAATTGTTATTGACATGAAAGGAGATGATTTGATCCTTGGTGATGATTGGTTAGATCGCTGTAGAGCAATAGTAAATTATCGCCGAAAAATAATTTCGATAGTCGCGCCGGATGACACTGAACATGTTTTTGAACGGCAGAAACCTGGTACTTCTGGGAAGAGTATCCGAGCCATGAAAGTGATGAAATTATTGCGACAAGGTTGTATCGGTTATTGGTGTTATGCGTTGAAGTCGGAAGTTGGTGAGGTGCAGTTGTCCTTTATTCCCATTGTGAATGAATTTCCAGACGTATTTCCAGATGATTTGCCTGGGTTACCGCTACATCGTGACGTGGAGTTTACTATCGAACTAGAGCCTAATGTGGCACCATATCCAAGGCACCATATAGAATGACCCCATCGGAAATGCAAGAGTTGAAGAAACAATAGGGTGAACTGCTGGACAAAGGTTATATTCGGCCTAGTGCGTCTCCATGAGGTGCCCCGGTATTGTTCGTACGGAAGAAAGACGGATCTTTACGATTATGTATTGACTATCATGAGTTGAATAAAATTACTATCAAGAATAAATATCCGTTGCCAAGAATCGATGATCTATTTGATCAATTACAAGGGGCTATGATTTTCTCGAAGATTGATTTGAGATCGGGATATTATTAATTGCAAATTCGGGATTCAGATATTCCGAAGACGGCATTCCAAATGAGATATGGGCATTACGAATTTGTAGTTATGCCTTTTGGTTTGTTGAATGCTCCGGCGGCATTTATGCAACTTATGAATAAAACATTTATCGAATATCTCGATAAATTTGTGGTGGTGTTCATTGATGATATCTTGATCTATTCCAAGAACGAAATGGAGCATGCTGAACACTTGAGAATTGTGTTGAGTATTTTGAGGGCTGATAAGCTTTATGCTAAGTTTTCTAAGTGCGAATTCTGGCTAAAAGAAGTTGCTTTTCTTGGTCATATTATATCATTTGATGGTGTTCGAGTAGACCCTCAAAAGGTTGAAAGAGTCTTAGCTTGGGAGCCCCTGTAGAATGTTAAGGAAGTTCGGAGTTTTCTGGTATTAGCTGGATATTATCATCGATTTGTCGAGGGATTCTCAAAAATTGCTCGACCGCTCACCCAATTATTATAGAAAAGTCAGAAATTTGAATGGAGTGACGAGTGTCAGAGGAGTTTTGATGAATTGAAGAAGAGACTGACTACGTCTCCGGTCCTAGCCTTACCACAAGGAACAGAAGGTTTTGTTGTCTACAGTGATGCTTCTAAACAAGGATTGGGATGTGTATTGATGCAAAACGAGAGCGTAGTGGCTTATGCATCTCGACAATTAAAGCCATATGAGATGAACTATCCCACCCATGATCTTGAGTTAGCCACTGTGGTGTTTGCATTGAAAATTTGGAGGCATTACTTATATGGTTATTATTGTCGAGTGTATACGGATCATAAGATCCTGAAGTATATATTCATGCAGAAGGAGATAAATATGTGCCAGCGACAATGGTTGGAATTGCTTAAAGATTACGGTCTCGACATTCTTTACCATCCAGGTAAAGCGAATGTCGTTTCCGATGCTTTAAGCCGCAAGTCAATCGTGTTGCAAAAATTGGAATTACTTACCATTCAACCAGAGCTCAGACGAGAGTTGATTGATTTGGAAATTGAAGTTTGGCCTCAAGTAACTCAAGGACAATTACATTTCCTTGAGGTCACGTCCTCCATGATGGAAGATATTAAGTCCAACCACTTAGACGATCCCTTATTTGTATAGCTTCGGGAAGACGTTGTTAAAGGAAAAACTCCTGGATTCTTAATCGATGAAGACAAAGTTCTTCGATTTCAAGGTAGAACTTGTGTACCCAAGCGAGATGATCTCAAGCAAGTGATTTTGAATGAAGAACATTCTACTCCGTACTCGATTCATTCGGGTACAAGTAAAATGAATAAAGACTTGAAGAACAAATTTTGGTGGCCGAACATGAAGAAAGATGTAATGGAGTTCGTGTCGAAATGCTTGACTTGTTAGCAGGTTAAAGCTGAGCATCAAAAACCTAACAGAAAGTTGCAACCGTTACCAATTCCAGAATGGAAGTGAGAAGACATCGCGATGGATTTTATTGTGGGAATGCCGGGGATGCAAACCGGAATGAATATGATTTGGGTAATCGTTGATCGGTTAACCAAATCCGCACATTTTCTTGGCATTAGAGATACGTGGGGACCAGAGTGGTTAGCATGTTTGTTCATTGCAGAGATCGTGAGACTCCATGGTACCTCAAAGAGTATTGTTTCGGATCGCGATGGTCGTTTTGTATCATATTTCTGGCGGGCAGTACATCGAGCGCTCGGTACCGAACTGATTTTTAGCACCGTTTATCATCCTCAAATGGATGGACAGTCGGAGATAACGATCCAAACTTTGGAAGACATGTTGAGAGCTTGTGCGTTGGATTGGAAAGAAGATTGGGAGATTCATTTACCATTGATCGAATTTGCGTATAATAATAGTTAGCATAGTTCGATTGAAATGGCTCCGTTTGAAGCATTATATGGAAGACGGTGTAGATTGCCAATTTGTTGGGACGAACCGTACGAGTTACTTGGAGTAGAACCGTATTTGATGATTCAAACACGGGAGAAAGTCGCTGTTATTCGACAAAGGTTGTTGACCACCCAGAGTCGACAAAAGTCATATGCCGACATTCGACGTCGACCATTAGAATTTCAGGCAGGTGATCATGTGTTGTTGAAGGTATCGCCGACTCGTGGAGTCCTTCGGTTTGGTACGAAGGGGAAGCTTAGTCCTCGTTATATTGGTCTCTTGAAATTCTGGACAAGATGGGTGATGTAGCTTATCGACTAGCGTTACCTCCGATGCTTAGTCATGTTCATAATGTGTTTAATGTTTCACAATTGCATAAGTATGTTCCCGATCCCGTCCATGTTATTGATTATCATGATATTGGGGTTAATGATGATGTTACGTACGAAGAACAACCGGTAACCATATTAGAGCGACGAGTGAAACAACTGCGACGGAAAGTGATTCCGTTAGTAAAGGTCCAATGGTCTAAGCATGGAATTGAGGAGGCCACGTGGGAAACCGAGGATAGTATGCGTGTCCGATACGCCGAACTTTTTGAATCTTAAGTTTCGGGACGAAACTTCTTTTTAGGGGGTAAGGGTGTAATATCCGTGTATTTTATGAGTGTTGTTTTGGATGTATCTTGTGGTATTGTGGTTATTTCGAACGTATGTATTGATGATGGATCTTGGAATGTTCATGGTTGGTAATCATTGAGTTTTGTGATTTTCGGATTATGTTTGTTTTGGCCGGACTTCACAAATTTAACGCTGGGAAGTAGCAGTTAGCGCACGCTAGACTACTTTTCTAGCACATGCTGACTATGTGTGAGTAGCGCACGCTACTCTTGTGCGTAGCGCATACTAGACCTGCTGGGCAGTGAGCTTTCTGGACTCTGGAATGGGGCATTAGCGCACACTAATGTCGGACTAGCGTACGCTATTTCGATGTACTAGCGCATGTTATTAGTGGGATAGCGCACGCTATGTCGGCAGGTCAGTGAGGGCAGAAACGTTTCTGGACTGCAGGTACTAGCAGGCAGTGCACACTATTATTTGGAGCTAGCGCGCGTTAATGGCGATCGATAGCGCACGCTAACATGAGGGTAGCGCAGGCTACCGGAGTCAGACAGAAGGTTCTGGACTGCCTTTTCTTCAACAGAGCACCGCCTTTAGGCCCGCTAGCGCACTCTAAACTTTAGCCGTAGCGTGCACTAATCCCTCCCAGTATATATATGGGGGGCAGGTTCTAGAAATGCCATTTTTCACCTCTTCTCTTTTTCTTCGGTGGCTGGGCGATTTGGAGCGTAGCAAGGCGTAGTTTTCGACCAGATTTCACCATTCACCAACATTTTTGAGTTCCTAGTCTAAATCTAGCAAGATTTCATCAAGTTCATCATCCAAATCAAGGTAAAATTGTCCAATCCCTAGTTTTTGGAAATTTTGGGGATTTGTTAAGATTTTGCTTCTCTAGTCCGTTTTGGCCTTGATTTGTATTAGATTATGATTATGGAGTCATAATCCCTTGTTTTCCTTGAAGTCTATATTGTTTCGAGTTTTCATCCGTTAAATGGAGTATGAACGACTTCGCCCCCACAGTGTTCGGTTAAATGTTCCTAAGCATACGTTCATCCGTTCGTTGTTTCCCGTGTCGTTCGAATTGAGGCAAGTGCTTTGATTGTGTTTGATGTACTTTGTGTGAATGAATATTTCGGAAAATGTATCACTTGGTTGGGTTATACAACTAGTGAGGGCCTGATGAGGACTCTTGGGTGTGTATCTCGGGTGAGGTATAGGGCCAGTATAACTCGGGAAGGTGTTTTACGTTTGGTCTTGTGGTACTATATTCCGGAATATATGTAATGACACTGTGATTCCTGTGATTTGTGTTGATTATTCACTTGTTGTACATATTCTAGAATCATTGTACTTGCATCGGCTTTTGCTGACCCCTTCGGGGGTGGATATACTTTTGTGTATTCAGGTACAGGTCCAGTGAGAGAGCCATCACAGGGCGGACACGATATTGGTGGTTGCATTGATATCGTGCACTATTTTGAGTTGGTGGTCGTATGGTCATGGTCAAAGTCGTGTTTTGGTTTATTACTAGCGCGGGTACTGTCTATGTTGTATGTCGTGTCATTGTTGATTGTTAATGACGTTGTATCCAGTTGTTAATGATTGTTAATGACGTTGTATCCAGTTGGTGGACGATATGTTGTTTGGTATGGTGGTGTATGACATATTGAAGTTGAAGTTGGTTTTAAATGTGTGGATGTCCCGGTTTTGTTATTGTTTAATGTATTTTATGTTGGTCTTAGCCTGGTAGGTTCTCCAAAAAGAATCTACGGCGCTGTAATATCTCCGTAAATCACGGGGGTGTTATATAAGACAACCAAGGAAATCTGGGAAAAACTCAAGATGATTTGCGAGGGAACTAAGCTCTCAAAAGAAAACAAGATTTCAAAACTAACTCAGCAATTTGAATCTTTTGAAATGAAACCAACTGAAACTCTTGAGGATCTTGAGCTCAGATTCACTGGAATTGTCGATGAACTTGAAGCGTTGGGCAAAATTTATACCCAAAAGGAGAACAACTTCAAAATTTTAAGACCTCTCCCTGCCCGATGGGACATTAAAACCACAGCTATGCGTGTGCCATGTAATCTGAATGACATATCTACTTGTGACCTCTTCTTTGAACTCAAAGCATTTGAGTATGACATTGACATAAGAGAGAAAGCCAAAGAATCACCTGCTAAAACTGCAGCGCTAGCCGCTGTATCCAACAGGAGACATAGTATGCCCAACACATCCAAGTCTTCCCACAAGAATGCTGACAGTGACGATGATATCATGAGCATGTTGCCTGGTGCATCATGAATACTCAGCTGCCCGAACACCTCAACAAAACGGTGTTGCCGAGCGAAAGAACAGGACGCTCAAAGAAGCAAGAAGGACCATGATTGCCGCAAGCAAGTTGCCACAGCGTTTCTGGGGTGAAGCCACCAATACAGCATGCTACACACAAAACCACTGTATCATCAACAAACATCACACCCAAACAGCATACGAGGTATGGAACAACAAAACTCCATTAGTTTTGTACTTTCACATATTTGGATGTAGATGTTATGTTTTGAACAACGGGAAGGATAAACTTAGAACCTTCGATGAGAAGTCGGATGAAGGGATATTTGTAGGATATTCCTCTGTCAGCAAAGCTTATAGGATCTTTAATAAACGAAAGTTGACAATTGAGGGATCAGTACATGTAGTGTTCGATGAACCTCACCATGATCCTACATGAGTAGAAGATGTTACTCAGAATATCCAACAACTCACCATTAATGACCCCCCCCAACTCCTATAGAGCCTGTTGTTGACTTATAAATTAACCCCGCAGCTGTAAGAATAGAAGTAGATGAAGTTGATGTTGTACAAGCTGAAGCTGAAACTACATCAACTCAAGATACAGTACGGGACGCCAAATTAGAACCCGACAGAAAATGGTTGAGAGATCACCCACATGAGTTGATCATAGGAAACATTGATGCCGGAGTATCTACCTGTAGGAGAATACATAGTACACAAGGAAATGTACTATATGCGCAAGAAAAACCCGAATCTGAGAATACATTGGTAGTTGTTGTATGAAGATCCTCTGGATGCAACAATAGCTGTCAGATTATGGAATACATTGGTAGTTGCTGTATGAAGATCCTCTGGATGCAACAATAGCTGTCAGATTATGGAATCCGAGTTTTATGGGATTTCATAAATACAATTCGGATGTTACACCTTTTATTCAAACGTGTGGAAGCTAGTTTTTAGGAACTTTTACTATCTTATAACACATTTATTTTCTTAGATTATACTCTATGTTAATATAATTTACTTTTAATTATAGTGTAAAATATAAGGTTTAAGGTTTAATTTAGAATGTCACAAAGTAAAAATTCAAAATTATACGTATTTTTAGATTTACGAATTTTAGGGTTTTAAAACTCTTCCCCTCTAAAAGAAAATTTCGTCCGCGAAATTGAAATGAAAACGAAACGGAGGCATACTAGACTATGAAAATAAATGATGGTAACTTGTTCGCATCGATTCCTCTGTTTCCCAAGTAGCTTCACGCTCTGGGTGATTCCTCCAAAGAATTTTCACAAACGGAATAACTTTGTTTCTCATGACCCTATCTTGTCGATCCAAAATAGCTTCAGGTTCCTCAGAAAGAGACATATCAGGTTGAATCTGATCAAAAGGATAAGATGTCACATGTAACGGATGATAATTGTATCCCCTCAGAAGACATACATAGAAGATGTTATGAACATGTGATAACTGAGAAGGTAGAGCCAGACGATACGAAACCTCCCCAATATGATCAAGAATCTCAAATGGTCAAAAATAAAGATGAAGTACGAAAGGAAAAGATGACGAAGGAAACCTAATGTCTACCCAATCCTCACAGGTCATAGCCTAAGCTCTATAGGTCAAACCTGGCTCCGATACCAAAATTGTAACACCCCAACCCGACAAGGGTAGAAGTATCACATTGTGGTGGCATATCAGAACATACATAATAGAACGCAAGCGGAAGTCTTAAATAATATCAAAGGAAAACAAGTCAACACGACTTGATCGTTACATAAGATCCAAGATAACCAAATGAAAGGAATATAAACATAATCTAAACGAAGGTGAAATCTCTAGGTAAGTCCACTCTAGCTCCAACTCTCGGCCCAAAGATAGCCCCAGCTTCTCTTGAATAACCTGCTGCGGAGAAAAGAAATGCGGTTGAGCTAAAAAGCCCAGTGAACAAATATAGCAATACAGAATAGATATATAAAAGTGGAGTTCATTTAGAGTAATAATGGGATAGCATAATTAGGCTAAATTGGTAGTAAGTGAAACATGTGTGTAGTCTAAGTAAAAGGAATCTATGCAGTCGCCTGCATAAATAGAATCAAAATTGTAATATCCGTACCTTTCTATTATTAGCAGTTTCCATTTTTGGTGTATGTCCATTTTTATCGACTCTCTTGTAACTGTTTCGACATTTTGAATCTACTTTATTCTTGGAGTTTTTCCATTTGGACGAGTTTTGGTGATGTTTTCACATAATTTCATTTTATGACATGTTTTGCCATATGAACGTTCGATTCTTGTAAAACTCGTTCGTTTTAGTTGTTTCTTGGTTTGTGCAAGTTCGTATGGTTGAGTTTGTTATGTTGAGACTTTCGGTTTGTAAATACGACATCGTATCGTGATTTTCGGGCACTTGGGCCATTTTTGTAATTTCCTATAAGTTTAGGGAATTTCATCTTCTTTGTTGTATTTCGGATTCCCCGGTAGTCGGAAATATATTTTCTTTCAGCACTTAGCTTTGTCGTCTTGTCTATTTCGTGTTTATGTTTCTGGATTCTAGCCTTGTCGTGCGTTTCGAGTTTCGTACCTTCGGCAGCAGCGTTCTGATCTGAGCAGTACTGAACTGGTGCGTGAGTAGTGCACGCTATTCCTTATCTCCTTGCGTGCGTTATCGGTGTGCAGTTAGCGTACGCTAACTCGTTGTTATTAGCATGCGCTATCGAGTAGTATTTAGCGCGCGCTAGGCATGTCCAGCGCACGCTAGCGACGCCGGGCAGCACTTTTGGACAGTTTACAAATCCCCGTTAGTGCGCGCTACCTTTTGATAGTTAGCGTGCGCTAACTATGCTTTTTAAATAGAACACGGGGCAGGTCAGAACAGCACTCTTTCTCATTTTTCTCTCGTTTTCTTCTTCGGGCGACGCAGAGGGCGATTCCCTTGAACTTCTATCCGAGAATTATTCATATTCCACCACTGTAGAGTTGAGCTAACATATCATCATCAGCGTAATCATCCTTCGTCGTTCGAATCCGAGGTATTTCTTCAGGAACCCTAAACTTGTCCAATTTGGGGGTTTTCGGGTTTTGTTGGATTAATTCCGAATTGTCCATATATGTTGTATATTTCCTCATCGATTGTTGTTATCGGATGAATCCCAATCCATTTCACCTAGTTAAATTCGTGAATTATCGATTCGGGGAGGTTTTGCGTAAACCCTCGCCCGTATCGATTGATCGTTCATTGTCATGGTTTGTAATCGGGGTTATGGGTGTATTCCATTCGATTATTGTTGTTCGTTGGGACTGAGTTATGTTGATCTTTCGTTTAGGAACCGTCGTTTTCCACCCGGACCGTTCATAGTCGTATTTCAATTCTGATTCTTCAATGATGTCTCAAAGGCAAGTATTTTACATTTGTTTACGAGTTCTAGAATTTGAATTATGGCTATTCGTGGTTGTGTGGATGTATATGTGTATGTTCACCTAGGGATGGTCCGACGGGGCCTCTAGGGATACGTTGCCATGATTTTCATATCGCGAACTATGGTTAACCACCCAGGGATGTCCGACGAGGCTCTGTGGGGTACGGCGGCCGTGAGTCTCGTACCAAGGTTAACTTTGAATTGTTTTGTTGGAGAAAATGTGTTTTGTGCTTGTGCACCGTATAATATTCCGGAATATAAATAATTTTTAAAATGATTTTTGGCGCATATTTTCATCTGATTAGAATGGTAGTTCAAATGGATTGTACTTGCACTAGCAGTTGTCGCTAACTCCTTAAATGGGGGAAATACTTTTTGTATTTCAGGTACAAGTCTTGGAGACAAGTGAGCACATGAGCCGTATGAGAATGATGGGCAAGCATGATACTATTCAGTAGTCATTTGTTGGTGTTCTGTTCTGTCATTTATTATTGATGTCTTGTTTTGGAATTTCTGTATTATGAAATTGGTTTAAGTACTCGAGTACTTCCTTTTTGAATTTGTTAATGTTGGGTTCCCGTTTTGGGAAATGGATTCGATGTCAAATTTTATTTGTCGGATTGTAGTCTTTTATTGAATTGTCATTTTGTTAATGATTGATGTCGCTGTCGAATGTCGTGTTGGTACGTTAGCCTGGTGGATTCCACAGCGTGGGGTCCACGGCGCTGTAATACACCCTGAATGTCTTGGGGGTGTTACAGAATATGGTATCAGAGCCAGGGTTATGGATACCTAGGTTGTCAGTTATTTGGGTCTAGTCGAGTGTCATTTTTGAACAGTATCGCTGCCATGCCATCATCTTAATACGCCGGTGCTCGTAAGTTTTCCTAACTTGACTCGTTACATTGTCCTGTTCTGTTTTATTTCCTGATATCTTGTTGCGTTTTGCGTTTGAATTGTACTCACCCACTACTTCTTCACAATTCCTGCTGGTAAAGGACGCGGATGCGGTCGCGGACGCAATACGGGACGTGGCGCAGCCTGTGGGGTAGCCATGTCCGATAACTAGGGAACTGATTCGGCGATGCCTTCCTTGTCGAACAGTGTTCCACCTAGTTCCGGAGGTCAGCAGGATCAGTCTGCTAGCTCCGGCAAGGCACATGAGAATGTTGGAGTGGCGAATATTTTACAGCAAGTAGCGATCCAGATGACGCTACTGACTCGGGCCGTTTTGGTCGGCCAGGCTAATGCTAACCCTGTTCTGCCTACTGGGTCCGGTAATGACAAATTACTTCAAGACGTGATTCGTATGCGTCCTCGATAGTTTGATGGTGCTTCTGACCCTTCCGGTTGGGAGAGTTGGTTGTTTGAGATGGAGAAAGTATTTGAGGCTGCTAACTGCTCTGAGGAGAGGAAGATACCCATCCCTCAGTACTTCCTCGCCAAAGAGGTGGCAATGTGGTGGCAAGCGGTGAAACCGCGTGACTGGGTAGCCACATGGGCAGAGTTTCGAGAGCTGATGAAAGACGAGTTTTGTCCGTGGCCAGTGAAAGAAGGGAGGATCCGAGCCTTCTTTGAGGCTAAGCCCAGGATGTTCCTATTTCTCAAGCTATCAAGGACTATAACCAACAACTTCATTATGTGAGAAACCAAGTCCGAGATGAGCTTGATAAGATCCTCCATTTTGACATGCGGATGAAGCCGAGAGTGTGTCACTACATGTCTGGTCTGGGGTGCATGACTTTAAAGGAGTATCAGAATAAAGCGATGGCTTATGAGATGTCGTTTTCTGCGATAGAGACGGCAGCCGAGGGAAAGAAGCAAAAGTCCTCCGACCAGTTTTCGGTAGGCAAGTCTGGAGGGTATCAGAAGACTCAGTCTGGTTCGCGAGTCTTCGGGAGTCAGTCCATGTCATTTGGACGAGGAAACGGTTCTAAGTCTGCTCCTACTGGTTCAGTGCGTGGTCCAAATTGCTTTAACTATGGTCGCCCTTGACACATTATGAGTGAGTGTGACAGGCCTCCGATTCAGTGTCATTCCTGCGGTCGGATGGGGCATCGTTCCAAGTTTTGTACAGATGCTGCTCGGGCACCAGTTACTCAGATATCAGCCCCAGCTCCGGGAGAACCGAGCGTGAATCAGACACCGGCAGTTTCTCAGCCACGGCAGAGTTTTGGTAGAGGTCGAGGATGTGGACAGCCTTCTAGAGGGGGAGCTTCTAGTGCGGGGTCTGTTCCGCCCCGAGTATATGAGATGAGACGAGCAGGAGACCCAGACGCGACGGTGGCTACAGGTACCGTCCACATTCTTGATCATCCTGTTTCCGTGTTATTCGATTCTGGTGCTACGCATTCTTTCATATCTATGGATTGTGTGCATCGTCTGCATGTTGATTTCCTAGTTGCATGTGAACCTTTTGTTGTTAAACTGCCTAGTGGGGATGACATCATGGGGGATCGTGAGATTAGAGATTTTCCAGTGAGTATCGCGGGGAGGGTTTGGCCTTCTAATCTGATTGCGGTAGATATTTGAGATGAGAATTTGATTCTGGGCGAGGATTGGCTGGACTGTCATGGGCAATCATGAATTATAGAACGAGAACCGTTTCGATGTTAGCCTCTGACGGCACCGAGCATTCTTTTGTGGGGCAGAAGCGGAGTAGTCAAAGATTCTTGATCAGCGCTTTGAAAGCGTTGAGACTACTTCGAGGAGGTTGTATGGGGTATTGGTGTTACGCTTTGAGATCGGGAGAAGGGGGAGTCGAGCTCTCGTCTATCTCGGTAGTGTGTGAGTATCCTCACATCTTTCCAGATGAGTTGCCGGGTTTGCCGCCGGATCGAGAGGTCGAGTTTACTGTTGATTTGGAGCCGGGTGCGGCACCGATTTCTAAGATGCATACCGCATGGAGCCTGCCGAGATGCTTGAATTGAAGAAACAGTTGGGAGAGATGCTAGACATGGGGTATATTCGACCGAGCGCTTCACCTTGGGGCGCACCGGTCCTATTTGTGAAAAAGAAGGATGGGTCACTTTGTTTCTGTATCAACTATCGTGAGTTGAACAAAGTGGCTATTAAAAAGAAGTATCCACTCTCGAGCATTGATGATTTGTTCGACCAGTTGCAAGGGGCGACCGTGTTTTCGAAAATTGATTTGAGATCGGGGTATTATCAACTCCAAGTGAAGGATTCCGATATTCCGAAGACGGCCTTCCGGACGAGATACGGTCACTATGAGTTTGTGGTTATGCCTTTTGGGCTAACCAACGCACCAGCCGTGTTCATGCATCTTATGAACAAAGTCTTTATCGAGTACCTCGATAAATGTGTAGTTGTTTTTATCAACGATATCCTGATTTACTCGAGGAGCGAGGAGGAGCATGCCCGTCATTTGCATATCGTGTTAGACATTTTGAGAACTTAGCATCTTTTGCGAAGTTCTCAAAGTGTGAGTTTTGGTTACGGGAGGTTCTGTTTCTCGGCTATGTGATCTCGGCCGAGGGTGTTCGTGTGGACCCACATAAGGTAGAGGCAGTGTTGGATTGGGCGCCGCCCAAGAACGTGAAGGAGGTACGTAGTTTTCTGGGTTTGGCCGGATATTATCGTAGATTTGTCAAGGGGTTCTCTAATCTCGCTCGACCGCTGACACAGTTGTTACAGAAGTCAGAGAAGTTTGTGTGGACCGATGAGAGGCAGAATAGTTTTGAGGAGTTGAAGAAGTGGTTGACGACAGCTCCTGTTTTGGCTTTACCGAGTGGTAATGAGGGTTTCTCAATTTTTAGTGATGCTTCAGGCCAAGGGCTCGGATGTGTACTCATGCAGCACGGGAGAACGATTGCCTATGCTTCCCGTCAGTTGAAACCGTAGGAGTTGAATTACCCTACACACGATCTTGAGGTGGCCACAGTTGTATTTGCATTAAAGATCTGGCGTAACTACTTGTATGGCTCGTCGTGTCAGATTTTCACCGATCATAAGAGCCTGAAGTACATTTTCACGCAGAAAGAGCTTAATATGAGGCAGAGGAGATGGTTGGAGTTGATTAAGGATTACGACCTCGAGATTCTCTATCATCCGGGCAAGGCAAATGTGATGGCAGATGCCTTGAGCCGGAAATCAGTATCGCTTCGGGGGCTTGAGTTGCTTACGGACCAGTCGGGACTTCAGCGAGTGTTAATGAGGTTGAGTATTGAGATCGTGCTACCAGATAGTTCCGGGCAGTTGCGTACACTTGAGATTTCGTCGTCTCTAGTCGACGACATTAAATCGGGACAGTTAGAGGACTCGATGTTTATTCAGCTTCGAGAGAATGTAGGGAAGGGGAAAGCCCCGAGATTCGTGATACATGAGGATGGTGTGTTGGGATTCCAAGGTCGGCCTTGTGTTCCGAACGACTTGGAATTGAGGCAGAGTATTATGCGAGAGGCTCACGCATCACCTAACTCAGTCCATCCGGGCTCGAGTAAAATGTATAAAGATTTGAGAAAGAATTTATGGTGGAATGACATGAAAAATGAAGTAGTTCAGTTTGTGGCTAGTGTTTGGCTTGTAAGCAAGTCAAAATCGAGCATCAGCGGCCAGCCAGATTGTTGAAACCACTTCTCATCCCGGAATGGAAGTGGGAGGATATCTCAATGGATTTTATTACGAGTTTGCCGAGGACGAAGACCGGAATGAATATGGTGTGGGTGATCGTGGACCGACTGACTAAGTCAGCACATTTTCTGGGCATCAAGGATACTTAGGGTCTAGAAAAATTAGCTCGTGTTTTTATCGCGCAGATATTGAGGCTTCATGGTACGCCGAGGACTATTATTTTGGACAGAGATGGCCGGTTTGTATCGCATTTCTGGCAGGCGGTACATAAGGCATTGGGGACACGTTTGCGTTTGAGTACATCTTTCCATCCTCAGACCGACGGACAGTCCGAACGTACCATTCAGACGTTCGAGGATATGTTGCGCGCATGTGCGCTAGACTGGAGTAGTGACTGAGAGGAGCATCTGGCCCTGATTGAGTTTACTTATAATAATAGTTGGCATGCGTCGATTAAGATGGCACCGTATGAGGATGTTACGTTTGAGGAGAGGCCCGTCAGGATTTTAGAGCGTCGAGTCAAACAGTTAAGGCACAAAGTCATTCCTTTGGTTAAAGTGCAATGGTCGAGGCATGGAGTAGAAGAAGCGACGTGGGAGTTAGAAGAGGATATGCGTTCGAGGCACCCCGAGCTTTTTGATTCTTAAGTTTCGGGACGAAACTTTATTTTAGAGGGGGAGAATGTAATATCCGTACCTTTCCATTTTTAGCAGTTTCTATTTTTGGTGTATGTCTATTTTTATCGACTCGCTTGTAACCATTTAGACATTTTGAATCTACTTTATCCTTGGAGTTTTTCCATTTGGACGAGTTTTGGTGATGTTTTCAAATAATTTCATTTTATGACATGTTTTGCCGTATGAACGTTCGATTCTCATAAAACTCATTTGTTTTCGTTGTTTCTTGGTTTGTGCAAGTTCGTATGGTTGAGTTTGTAGTGTTGAGACTTTTGGTAGGTAAATCTGACGTCGTATCGTGATTTTCGGGCACTTGAGCCATTTTTGTAATTTCCTATAAGTTTAGGGAATTTCATCTTCTTTGTCGTATTTCGGATTCCCCGGTAGTCGGAATTATATTTTCTTTCAGCACTTAGCTCTGTCGTCTTGTATATTTTGTGTTTATGTTTCTGGATTCTGGCCTTGTCGTGCGTTTCGAGTTTCGTACATTCGGCAGCAGCGTACTGATCTGAGCAGGACTGAACTGCTGCGTGAGTAGCGCACGCTATTCCTTATCTCATTGCATGCGTTATTGGTGTGCAGTTAGCGTACACTAACTCGTTGTAATTAGCGTGCGCTATCGAGTAGTATTTAGCGTGCGCTAAGCATGTCTAACGCACGCTAGCGACGCCGGGCAGCGCTTCTGGATGGTTTGCAAATCCCCGTTAGCGCGTGCTACCTTTTGATAGTTAGCGTGCGCTAACTATGCTTTTTAAATAGAACAGCGGGCAGGTTAGAACAACACTCTTTCTCATTCTTTCTCTCGTTTTCTTCTTCGGGCGACGCAGAGGGCGATTCCCTTCAACTTCTATCTGAGAATTATTCGTATTCCACCACTGTAGAGTCGAGCTAACATATATCATCAGCGTAATCATCCTTCATCGTCCGAATCCGAGGTATTTCTTCAGGACCCCTAAACTTGTCCAATTTGGGGGTTTTTCGGGTTTTGTTGGATTAATTCCAAATTGTCCATATATGTTGTATATTTCCTCATCGATTGTTGTTATCGGATGAATCCCAATCCATTTCATCTAGTTAAATTCGTGAATTATCGATTCAGGGAGGTTTTGTGTAAACCCTTGCCCGTATCGATTGATCGTTCATTGTCATGGTTTGTAATCGGGGTTATGGGTGTATTCCATTCGATTATTGTTGTCCGTTGGGACTGAGTTATGTTGATCCTTCGTTTAGGAACCATCGTTTTCCACCCGGACCGTTCGTAGTCGTATTTCAAGTACTTTACATTTGTTTACGCGTTCTAGTATTTGAATTATAGCTATTCGTGGTTGTGTGGATGTATATGTGTATGTTCACCTAGGGATGGTCCGATGGGGCCTCTAGGGATACGTTGCCGTGAGCTTTGTATCGCGAACTATGGTTAACCACCCAGGGATGTCCGACGGGGCTCTGCGGGGTACGGTGGTCGTGAGTCTCGTACCAAGGTTAACTTTGAATTGTTTTGTTGGAGAAAATATGTTTTGTGCTTGTGCACCGTATAATATTCCGGAATATAAATGATTTTTAAAATGATTTTTGGCGCATATTTTCATCTGATTAGAATGGTAGTTCAAATGGATTATACTTGCACTAGCAGTTGTCGCTAACCCCTTAAATGGGGGAAATACTTTTTGTATTTCAGGTACAGGTCTTGGAGATAAGCGAGCACACGAGCCGTATGAGAATGATGGGCAAGCATGATACTGTTCAGTAGTCATTTGTTGGTGTTCTGTTCTGTCATTTCTTATTGATGTCTTGTTTTGGGATTTATGTATTATGAAATTGGTTTAAGTACTCGAGTACTTCGATTTTGAATTTGTTAATGTTGGGTTCCCGTTTTGGAAAATGGATTCGATGTCAGATTTTATTTGTCGGATTGTAGTCTTTTATTGGATTGTCATTTTGTCGATGATTGTATGTCGCTGTCGAATGTCGTGTTGGTACGTTAGCCTATTCGATTCCACAGTGTGGGGTCCACGGCGCTGTAATACACCCTGAACATCTTAGGGGTGTTACAAAAATAACCATGGCTCATATCATAACATAATCTTCAATCTTCATAACCAATGGAGTGATCAGCTCCCAAAAATGTGAAAGACGTGTATTGCACACAGCACCAGTCACCAAATATATCAGATACAGATACAGATACAAATCAAATCTAGGGTGTATCCATACGCCCCTGCAGAAATCATAATCATAGTGGCCAAAATATATAATAAAAAGGGACGGGATGGAACATCACTCGACCACCCTGGAGTCATACCATTGGTGCATCAATGATACGGACATGGAATACCCATGACTAGTGATACATATACAAAATACATAATAAGAGCCATCATAGTTACACCAATGGTTCATAGGTTCAAATCTAAGGTTTAAATAACAAAGGTTCATAATGAAGGTTCATGTCCAAGTTTCAAAGTGAAGGTTCATATCAAAGGTTCATAAATCTCAAGATTGTCAATATCAAAGGAACCTTAAGAATAAGGTCAGGATATCCATACCGATACGAAACAAACAATAACAATAGTACATAGAATTAGAACCCTTACTAAGGAAGGGTAGAATATCCGTACGAATAATCGAACAAACGAAACAACCGATAACAATGGTAGAGAGAAGGGGGGTATCAAGAATATCTGTACCTTAGCAAACGGAATGAGGTAAAAAAAAAAGAACCCAAGAAAGATGGTTCACATCTTCTTCAATGAATCTACAAGAATTTGGGATCATTTTATGTTTATTAGTTCATTTAATGTCATAACGGATTCTTAATTACTTAACACTATTAATGTGATTAGGGTTTCGTTATTGGAATTAGGTTAACATATGATCAATTATATCATAATTAATGTTCAAGTGCATTTTAGGGTTCAAACCTATTAAATGGTATTAAAATCACAAAAATCCTAACTTCTAACAAAATTCTGGTTTTACTATGTTTTAGCCTTCACTTTATGAACTTTAATACCACACCAGATGTCAAAATAAAAATTCACAAAAATTCTCACAGAAGCTTTAATGTCTTAAGAGTCTATTTGAATTTTCCCAGATTTTATTGTTAAGTGGAATTCCTATCAAAAATCGTTTTTACTAACATGTCCAGATTCAAACCTGCAGATACACTTCAAAAGTTTCTAATTAATAACCTAACTCAGACCCTTCAGAAAATTCTACAAAAACTCCAGGAAGTGACACATAACTTATAAATCACTTTTGAAAAAGTAGAGCTCTTAACTCCTTGTGGTTTGAAAATTAAAAATCATACACCTCGACTGATTTAAAGTTCTCAAAACTCAGGTTTGACACTTAATCTCATAAAAATCAAAAACATAACTAAATCAACTTCAAAGCACTCCAAACCAATTGGAGAACTTATTTAAGACATTGAACTAAGTTTTCATGCAGAAATACAGAACTAAACACTTATGGGACTCGAGCTATAAAGCACACATATTCAGCCTACAAGCTGTCCCATTTTCAGAATCCATTTTAGACCATCATAACACATGTTTTAATTATACAAACATCACACGAGACCTTATAATTCACGAAACATGTCTTAAACATCATCTTAACATACTTATGGTTCCAGCCCTTGATGATCATACACACAACACACATATAAACACAAATTAATGAGCCAAACATTTACATGAAATAACACCAAACGAGCCCTAGTTTCCCACGTATTTAAATGCATGCGCACCTCATTTACTAATTAGGGTTTAAATTGGATTAAGGGTCAAGTTAATGTGATACCCGAGCCTAACATTACTCACTTGGTCAATATGATTCATGCATAACTTGTTAATTATGTGTTATTTGGATTACTCGATGTTTCATGGTTCAGTTGATCTTATAGTTAATTTCACACATAGGAATGTGCTAAACATTTGAACTCATGTGTAAAACACAATCGTGGTATATGTTACGGGACTAAGTTATGTTATTCATAGTATTTATAATACGAAAATAAAATATGTGTAAAGATCTTATAAAACTCTAAGTACACGTGGTAAGCCTAGAAGTTATAAAGGTGTCACTGACGTGTCTATCGGAGGTTAACTAGTTTACCTCGAGATTTTAGTCGGCGCGTGTAGTGGGTCACTTTAAATTGAAGATTCAAGTGGATAACCATCATTCAAGAAACTAACACGCGTCAAGTGCCTTTGACTCTTGTCAATACCTAATAGGATACAATTTATGATTGTATCTAATAACGTTTGTAAAATACTGTGATCTGTCTATACCTCATTCGTTCCAACTGCGGTAGGAATTGAAATTATCTTTTAGTTTATCATATTAATTATATTTTTATAAATGATTTCTTCCATTCTTACCCACAGTGTCTCATTTGTGAAGTTTTAGAAAGTTTGACAATAAAGTCCTTCACTAGCATTTTCAACATTGTTCGCAGTGGTAATCGAGTTTAAGCAATAAAAATACACCCTAAACTTCTACTAAACCATTTTAAAGATCATCCATACCCTAAATGATGTCAATATATACTAGGAACCGGTTCAAACACTCCAAGAACCGGATCATAACTACTTGAATCGATCAATTATTTCAAACCTAGTCTCTAGTAGTCATTCGAGGGTATTTTGGACATTTCACCTTCATAACCGACTTAAGACACTTGGTTGATGGATAAATCCGACCCTCAACCCTCATTTACAGTCTGAACATTATCAAGAAGCTTCACACTTCGAAAAATCACCAAATATTCAAGAAGAAATCATCAAAAACATCAACACCTCAATTCCTTTGACAATCAAGGTGAGTTTCCTTTGTTTATTCCTTATTCTTGCTATGTTTCTTAGCTATTCCGAAGGTGTGAGAGCTTGTATATGCTCTTATACATGTTATAATGATGTTAAGAATTCAGCCATGGCAAACCCTTGTGTTAAATATGGATTTATGAGTCTTAAAACTCATTAAGGCAATAAAGGAACCAATTCTGCCACCTTTTGGAATTAATAGTATATGTTACTTGATCCGTATGTTTCAGGGTCAGGAGTTTCAGTATACTTATTCTTAAGTATCTTAGAGATATTATATCAAAAATTGGTGCAAATTCAACTTATATTATAGTGGTTATAAGCAAAACAAAATCTGATTATGACAAGACTTTGATAAACTCTCTTAATCAAGTGTTTGTTATAAAACCTTGAAATTTTAAGTTGTGAGAGTTGAATGAACTTTATTAACAGAGACTAATAGATTTATTAAGGAATTATAAGTCCAAAATTGATTGGTTAATGGGCTGGTATACATCGATAAACCGACATAAAGTACATAGAACACCGGTTATGCGAAGTGGTAAACCCTTTCGATATAAAGAGAGTTAAACCTTGCGTGTGGTATGTAAATCCTTGAAACACATTCCTTGAAACAGGTTCTGAAGATATATCATCCCAACCACCCCCTATTGGTATAAACGTAAGGGTATTACCCGATCAAGGTAAGTAGAAATCCATCTGCAACTACAATGCATAAACATAGTATTGTTTGTAAACTTGATGATATCTTGAGAGTGTATTGTATTGGATGATTGATCTGTACTATGATTAAAGTGTTTGGTTGCACCTTACATGATCATAACATCCATTAGCATCTTCACACGTATGCATAACAGGATACTCACTAGTGTCTGCATGCATGGTACGATCATGGAAAGAAAGAAAAGAAAAATGTTTTGTTGGCCGCTGCTAGAGCACCGAGGTATGGTAGATGCATGCTTTTACGATATGTTTAGCACGGTAGATGCGTTCTTATATCATGTGTGAGACATGGTAGATGCGTGTTCTCACGATATATTTGGTGTGGTAGATGCATGCCTTATATGTCTGGCATGGTAGATGCATGCCTCATGATATGATATGATGTTGAGTTCATTCCGGTGCTTAGTACGTGGTTCAACAGGCCCAAGGATAAGAAAATGATTTTGAGAGATTCTCATTGATAATCATATGTCATATGTTGCATCAGACATGATACATAACATGCATGATTTCTACTTATTGGGCTTTAGCTCACGTAGTTTATGCATTGTAGGTAATCGATGCTTGAGTATGTTCCTCATTTGGATGAGTTGGAGTTCCACCGTTGCCGAGGGTCGACGTACATGGATGACGACCTGTCGGGCTTAACCATGGGCTTAACATATTTTCGTTCTTGTTTGTGAACCTTACTTTATAAATATGTATTGCGGAATGTACTCATAGGTTCGAGTGTCGTTGATGGTGTGATGGGTACTTTAAGTTCACTTAGTATGTTTGTTTAACTTTGTGAGGTTGTTTAAATATCGTAATGTAAAATAAATAAGTGATTAGGGAAGCTCGAAGTTTTGTGGTTTACTATCTCTTGTAGTTATAGATACGGGGATATTGATGTCATGTGTTTGATTCTGATTGAGACTAGATGTCTCTGTATGATACTTGTGTTGGTTTTATGTCACAGTTTGGGATAAGTACTAGTTTAGGGAAACTCACGAAATTTCACCGTAATTTATAAGTACTAATATGATATAAGATAGAGTAAGTTAGGTAGTTAGTCCGGTGTGCTACGGTGGTATCGGAGTTTGTGCCAGGCCTGTAGACCGTCCATGTACACGAGCTCGAGCATGTGGAGCACAACAAATACGAAGTGTTATTTTATTTGTGTGCACTCATATTTCATGAATTATATTGACCATATGATATAAGGCTCTCATAAATAGAGAATAATGTCGAGAACGAGAAATGAAGGCAAAGATGGGGTAGAACACAAGACCCGGAAATGACATCCACAAGTTCGATCGTGATCGATCATTGGTCGATCGATCGAACTAGTAGAAAGGCAATCTCAACAAATCCAACAACTCATCCAACAAAGAGACATGCGAGGACGGCAGGAGATGACAGGAATCGACCGCCACCTCGAGTAGAACAAGTTGAATTAGATGGAGGAAGGTTCGAAGTTGAATCCACCGACATTTGAGAGCGCAGTGGATCCTACGAAGGTAAGATTGGCTAAGGACTATAGAAAACATGTTCCAAAGATAGTAAGGTCTCTGAAGAGAACAAGGTACTTTGTGCATCCTTCATGTTACGGGCGGTGCAGGTCATTGGTGGGATACGATAAGCGCTATTGAAAATGTGGCAACAATGACTTGGGCTAAGTTCAAGGAACTCTTCGAAATAAGTACTTTGACTCTGTTCGTGCAATGAAGATGAACGAATTTATACAGTTGAAACAAGGAAGCATGACGGTTTCAGACTACATCTGTAAGTTCGAAATGCTGTCTAGGTTTGCTGAGCATATGGTTAACACGGAAGCACTGAAAGTGGAGAGGTTCCTTGAATGTTTGAGACCAGAGCTATACAGAGATGTCAGCATGGCAGGAATTCAAGGGACGACTTATTCAATAATTGCTGAGAGAGCATTGGTCGCAGAACAGGCAGAACTGAGGATTCGACAAGCACAAGAGGTTAGGCGGCAATTTGCCCAACGACAAGGTCAACGCTGGTTTAAGAATGAAAGGAAGAGGCCACCTCAATCACAGAATCCATAGGCTGATTTTCCATCTAAAAAGGGGCCGGAACAAGGAGGACCAAGTAAGCGCATGAAGTCTGAAGAGGGTAGACCCTTTGTACCATTACCGGCATGCCCTAATTGTGGAAAACAACATAGTGGAGTTTGCTTATTGGGTTCTAAAGTATGCTTTTCATGTGGACAACCTGGACATATGGCGAACGTTTGCCCAAACAAGACAAAAGCTAAAGCGCAGGAAAGGGTACCAGCTAGAGTTTACACTATAACCAGAGAAGATGCTGAAGCTAATCCGTCTATTATCACAGGTAACCTTCTTATATTTGGTATTTCAAAGATCGGTATTATTTGATCCTGGTGCTACACATTCATTTGCATCTACCGAGTATGTGAGAAGGTGGGTAGAGTACCGAAACAATTGAGGTAGGTTATAATGTAGTTACCCCCTCTGGAGATCCAAAACAAACAAATAAGATCATACGAGCGTGTAGTATTCCTATCGAAAATAGGGAACTCTATGCTGATTTAATCGTGTTGGACATGAATGACTATGACATAATCTTGGGTATGGATTGGTTATCAAAATATCATGCTACTGTTGACTGTCGGAGAAAGATTGTGACACTACAACCACATGGGGAAGAACCTTTTTATTTTGTCGGGGTTAGTAAGAATTTAAGATTTCCAGTAATCTCAGCAATGAAGGCACAACGTTTATTAAATAGTGGTTGTGAAGGCTATGTAGTTAGTGTAATGAGCATTGAAAAACAAGATTTCTCGAACATCAATGAAGTACCAGTGGTGAAACAATACCCTGAAGTGTTTCCTGATGATCTACCGGGACTGCCACCAGATCGTGAAATAGAGTTTGTGATTAACGTACCTGAACGGCACCAATATCAAAGTCACCATACAGAATGGCACCAGCTGAATTAAAGGAATTAAAGACCCAGTTGCAAGAGTTGTTAGACAAAGGCCTCATTAGGCCTAGTTATTCACCATGGGGAGCGCCAATATTGTTTGTTTGTAAGAAGGATGGTTCCTTGAGGATGTGTATAGACTATCGAGAGCTCAACAAAGTTACGATCAAGAACAAGTATCCTTTACCTCGAATTGATGACTTGTTTGATCAACTTCAAGGCGCATCTATCTTTTCCAAAATTGATCTGCGATCGTGGTACCATCAATTGAAGATAAAGGAAGAGGACATCCCAAAACAGACATTGATGCAGGTACGGACACTATGAGTTTTTGGTGATGAAGTTTGGCGTAACAAATGCCCCAGAAGATTTATGGATTTAATGAATAGAGTGTTTAAAGACTTCCTGGATAAGTTTGTTATCGTGTTTATTGATGATATTCTCATATATTCGAAGACCAAAGAAGACCATACGGTGCATCTAAGGAAAGTTTTAGAAGTCTTAAAACGAAACAATTATATGCTAAGTTTAAAAGTGTGAATTCTGGTTAGACCGAGTGGTATTCTTGGGGCATGTTATATCCAGGAGCGGGGATTTGATGAGACCCAAGCAAAGTTGAAGCAATCAATAATCGGCCGCAACCCACAAATTCTACAAGTACGCAGACTTTCTTGGTCTATTTGGATATTACCGTCGATTCGTAGAGGGATTCTCCAAGATTGCCTCTCCATTAACACAACCGACTAGAAATAATGTTCCCTTCAAGTGGGCGGGATCATGCGAGCAAAGCTTTCAAGAATTGAAGAGGCGGTGACATCGGCACCGATCTTGACCATTCCAATGGAGGCTGGAGGTTTTAAAGTCTACGGTGATGCTTCAAAGAATGGTGCAGGTTGTGTATTAATGCGTAATGGTAAAGTAATAGCATATGCATCTAGACAATCAAGGAGTATGAAAAGAACTACCCGACACATGATTTAGAACTTGCTGCGGTGGTGTTTGCACTTAAAATATGGAGGCATTACCTATATGGAGAACGCCGTGAAATTTATACGATCACAAGAGCACGAAATATTTCTTCACTCGTAAAGAATTAAATATGAGACAATGGAGATGGTTGGAACTTGTTAAAGACTATGATTGTGTCATCAACTACCACCACAGTAAAGCTAATGTCGTAGCAGATGCCCTAAGCGTAAAATCAGCACAATCCATTGCGGCCATGACCTTGATCCGAAGCTTAATTACATGATTTGATGAATATGGATGTGGAAATTATCCAACATGGATGGCTAGAAGCAAAATTGTCGCACTAACCCTTCGACCTACTTTAATAGATAGAATTCACAAGGCCGTAAAGAGGATCAAGAGTTAGAGAAAATAAAGAAGAACATTAAATTAGGAACCTCGTCAGATCTCCAATTGTCAGAAGATGGTATTATTCAATTTAGAAATCGTTTATGTGTGCCTAATTTTGAAGATGTTCGCAAAGAAATATTACTAGAGGCGCACTCAACACCATATTCAGTACATCCAGGAGCAACCAAAATGTATAGAGACTTGAAACTACACTATTGGTGGCCACGTATGAAAGAAAATATTGCACAATATGTGGAGCAATGCCTAACATGTCAACGAGTAAAAGCCGAGCATCAAAGACCGTGGGAACCTTGAAACCTTTATTTGTTCCAAAATGGAAGTGGGAGGACATTACGATGGATTTTGTGATAGGTTTACCAAGAACGGTTAAAGGACACAATTCTATCTGGGTTATAGTTGATAGATTGACAAAATCTGCTCACTTTCTCCCGGTTTATGTCGACATACTCCATTGATCGTTATGCTCAACTCTATATACGAAATAGTGAGGCTACATGCGGTTCCATTATCTATTGTATCGGACAGAGATTCATGATTTGTATCAGCTTTTGGAAGAGCACATAGAGCATTGGGTACCCACTTGTCTTTCAAAGTCGCTTATCATCCACAAATCGGATGGGCAATCGAAAGAACTATACAAACTCTTGAAGATATGCTCGATCTGTGTTATGGACTTTCAAGGCAGTGGATCAAACATTTACCCCTAATTGAATTCTCCTACAATAACGATTATCAGTACAATTGGAATGGCTCCTTATGAAGCTTTGTATGGCGGAAGTGTCGATCACCGGTACATTGGGATGAGGTTGGTGAAAGAAGAGTTTTAGGTCTGATATGATTCAAGAAATGACAGACGGTTTCACTAATCGGAGAAAGAATGAGAAACTGACTCAAAGCGAGACAAAGAGTTATGCGAGATACCGAAGGAGAGCACCGTAATTTGCCGTGGGTGATCGTGTATTCTGAAGGTTTCTCCAATGAAGGGAATAATGAGATTTGGTAAGAAAGGAAAACTGAGTCCAAGATACATTGGGCCATTTCCTATTCTTGCGGCGGGTTGGTGAAGTGGCTTATCGACTAGAGTTGCCATCATCAATGTCTCGGATACACAATGTATTTCACGTTTCTCTACTAAGAAAATACATTGCGAATCCATCCCACATTCTCAAGAATGGACCGGTTGAGATGGAGGCGATTTGAGTTACAAGGAGATACGGTACAAATCTTACTAAGAGAAGTAAAGAAACTCGAAATAAAGAGGTGCCACTAGTCAAAGTGTTGTGGAGAAATAAACTCGTAGAAGAAGCCACTTGGGAGAGAGAAGATGAAATGAGGGCTAAATACCACGATCTTTTCGGGTAAGTTAAATTTCGGGATGAAATTTTTATAAGGAGGGAGGATGTGATACCCGAGCCTAACATTACTCACTTGGTCAATATGATTCATGCATAACTTGTTAATTATGTGTTATTTGGATTACTCGATGTTTCATGGTTCAGTTGATCTTATAGTTAATTTCACACATAGGAATGTGCTAAACATTTGAACTCATGTCTAAAACACAATCGTGGTATATGTTACGGGACTAAGTTATGTTATTCATAGTATTTCTAATACGAAAATAAAATATGTGTAAAGATCTTATAAAACTCTAAGTACACGTGGTAAGCCTAGAAGTTATAAAGGTGTCACTGGCGTGTCTATCGGAGGTTAACTAGTTTACCTCAAGATTTTAGTCGGCGCGTGTAGTGGGTCACTTTAAATTGAAGATTCAAGTGGATAACCATCATTCAATAAACTAACACGCGTCAAGTGCCTTTGACTCTTGTCAATACCTAATAGGATACAATTTATGATTGTATCTGATAACGTTGTAAAATCGTGATCTGTCTATACCTCATTCGTTCCAACTGCGGTAGGAATTGAACTTATCTTTTAGTTTATCATATTAATTATATTTTTATAAATGATTTCTTCCATTCTTACCCACAGTGTCTCATTTGTGAAGTTTTAGAAAGTTTGACAATAAAGTCCTTCACTAGCATTTTCAACATTGTTCGCAGTGGTAATCGAGTTTAAGCAATAAAAATACACCCTAAACTTCTACTAAACTATTTTAAAGATCATCCATACCCTAAATGAGGTCAATATATACTAGGAACCGGTTCAAACACTCCAAGAACTGGATCATAACTACTTGAATCGATCAATTATTTCAAACCTAGTCTCTAGTAGTCATTCGAGGGTATTTTGGACATTTCACCTTCATAACCGACTTAAGACACTTGGTTGATGGATAAATCCGACCCTCAACCCTCATTTACAGTCTGAACATTATCAAGAAGCTTCACACTTCGAAAAATCACCAAAGATTCAAGAAGAAATCATCAAAAACATCAACACCTCAATTCCTTTGACAATCAAGGTGAGTTTCCTTTGTTTATTCCTTATTCTTGCTATGTTTCTTAGCTATTCCGAAGGTGTGAGAGCTTGTATATGCTCTTATACATGTTATAATGATGTTAAGAATTCAGCCATGGCAAACCATTGTGTTAAATATGGATTTATGAGTCTTAAAACTCATTAAGGCAATAAAGGAACCAATTCTGCCACCTTTTGGAATTAATAGTATATGTTACTTGATCCGTATGTTTCAGGGTCAGGAGTTTCAGTATACTTATTATTAAGTATATTAGGGATATTATATCAAAAATTGGTGCAAATTAAACTTATATTATAGTGGTTATAAGCAAAACAAAATCTGATTATGACAAGACTTTGATAAACTCTCTTAATCAAGTGTTTGTTATAAAACCTTGAAATTTTAAGTTGTGAGAGTTGAATGAACTTTATTAACAGAGACTAATAGATTTATTAAGGAATTATAAGTCCAAAATTGATTGGTTAATGGGCTGGTATACATCGATAAACCGACATAAAGTACATAGAACACCGGTTATGCGAAGTGGTAAACCCTTTCGATATAAAGAGAGTTAAACCTTGCGTGTGGTATGTAAATCCTTGAAACACATTCCTTGAAACATGTTCTGAAGATATATCATCCCAACCACCCCCTATTGATATAAACGTAAGGGTATTACCCGATCAAGGTAAGTAGAAATCCATCTGCAACTACAATGCATAAACATAGTATTGTTTGTAAACTTGATGATATCTTGAGAGTGTATTGTATTGGATGATTGATCTGTACTATGATTAAAGTGTTTGGTTGCACCTTACATGATCATAACATCCATTAGCATCTTCACACGTATGCATAACAGGATACTCACTAGTGTCTGCATGCATGGTACGATCATGGAAAGAAAGAAAAGAAAAATGTTTTGTTGGCATTGCTAGAGCACCGAGGCATGGTAGATGCATGCTTTTACGATATGTTTAGCACGGTAGATGCGTGCTTATATCATGTGTGAGACATGGTAGATGCGTGTTCTCACGATATATTTGGTGTGGTAGATGCATGCCTTATATGTCTGGCATGGTAGATGCATGCCTCATGATATGATATGATGTTGAGTTCATTCCGGTGCTTAGTACGTGGTTCAACGGGCCCAAGGATAAGAAAATGATTTTGAGAGATTCTCATTGATAATCATATGTCATATGTTGCATCAGACATGATACATAACATGCATGATTTCTACTTATTGGGCTTTAGCTCACGTAGTTTATGCATTGTAGGTAATTCTGATGCTTGAGTATGTTCCCTCATTTGGATGAGTTAGAGTTCCACTTTATTCTTGAGGGTCGACGTACATGGATGACGACTGTCGGGCTTAACCATGGGCTTAACATATTTTCGTTCTTGTTTGTGAACCTTACTTTATAAATATGTATTGCAGTAATGTACTCATAGGTTCGAGTGTCGTTGATGGTGTGATGGGTACTTTAAGTTCACTTAGTATGTTTGTTTAACCTGTGAGGTTGTTTAAATATCGTAATGTAAAATAAATAAGTGATTTGGGAAGCTCGAAGTTTTGTGGTTTACTATCTCTTGTAGTTATAGCTACGGGGATATTGATGTCATGTGTTTGATTCGGATTGAGACTAGATGTCTCTGTATGATACTTGTGTTGGTTTTATGTCACAGGTTTGGGATAAGTACTAGTTTAGGGGAAACTCTGTCGAAATTTCACCGTAATTTATAAGTACTAATATGATATAAGATAGAGTAAGTTAGGTAGTTAGTCCGGGTGTGCTACAGTTAATATAACAAATTCGAGTCTAATCAGAATTATTGGTCGATTGGAACAGGACTTGATGGTTCGAATATAAACAGAAAACATAGTCGAAAAGAATAAGGTCGAATCAGATTAGGCTCGATTTAATTAGGTCAGATCCCAAGTCAAATAACACAACATGAGTCGAATAGTATCCAGTTTTATGATTTTATGTGGCCTCTATTTAACATGTTTTATGTAATACGAATTGTAACGAGTAATTAGATTAGATAGCATGTTAATCGTTTAGGGTTTTAGTGTTTTCAAAACAGATTGTGTCGAATGGATCAAAGAACAAGAAACGAGGATACCTTTGTGGGTCGAATGGAAAAAGAAAACAAGAACAGCCCTTCAGATCGAAGCCCTAGATCACGAATACACCAACAGTTTACTACCCACGATCACACCCTCCTTTTGGTCACACGAACCGCAGCAACAAAATCGATTTCTTGGAATTGTTTTTAGAGAGAGAATGACGTTTGTGTGTGTTTCTGTCTCACAGTATACGAATGAGGGATAGGGTCCAAGAAGAAAACGTGTTTTATTCCTAAGTCTTAGGGAGCGTGGTGTCTAATTTAGTTAAGGTATTCAAGAGATTTAATGTTGGTGATAAATGTCATAAAAGGTCGGTTTAGAGTTGTAAATTAGTAGCCGAGTTTTAAGGGATTTCATAAATACAATTCGGATGTTACACCTTTTATTCAAACGTGTGGAAGCTAGTTTTTAGGAACTTTTACTATCTTATAACACATTTATTTTTTTAGATTATACTCTAGGTTAATATAATTTACTTTTAATTATAGTGTAAAATATAGGGTTTAAGGTTTAATTTAGAATGTCATAAAGTAAAAATTCAAAATTATACGTATTTTTAGATATACGAATTTTAAGGTTTTAAAATTTGGTCCTATCAAGCCAAGAACTCTAAGTGGAAGGAAGCATGCCTTAGTACTTGTGGATGACTACTGAAGATACACTTGGATAATGTTTCTCTACAAAAAGAGTGAAACATTAACAAAGCTACTTGAGACGATGAGGAAAACTTCAAAATGAGGAATTCCTCTCCCTCATCAAGATCAGATCAGATAGAGGTGGGGAATTTCTCAACAAGTCAATCACTGAATATAGTCATCAGAATGGAATTCAACATGAAGTATCTGTCGCAAGAACACCACAACAAAATGGCGTAGCTAAAAGATGGAACAGAACCTTGAAGGAAGCAGCCAGGTCAATGATTGCTGAAACTGACCTGCCAAAGAGGTTATGGGATAAAGCTGTCAACACATCATGTCATACTCGGAATAGGAGTATGATAGTAGGGGTGACAGAACAAAACTCCCTATTGGAATGGCAGAACACCAACTGTTGCATATTTTCATATATTTAGTTGTAAGTGTTTCATTCACAACAATGGTAAAACCCAACTGAATACCTTTGATGTTAAACTGATGATGGTCTATTTATGGGATACTCACAAATAAGCAAGGCATACAGAGTATTTAACAAAAGAACATTAGTTGTGGAAGAAACACCTCATGTTGTTTTTGATGAATCTACTGTTGAATACATAAAACTGGTGGAATTAATTGAGAAAAAGCTCAAAACCACCACCATAGAAGAAGTCATCATCAATGGCACATGAATGATAGACACAACTGATGAAGACCCAGCTGTAGATCAAACAGGATCTCCAACGGTAGCTGATCCAACCACAGTTGATCCAACAGTAGCTAATCCACCTGCAGCTGATGAAGATCCTAAAAACTCAACTGCAGTTGACAAAGTCATAGCTAAACCTCATGCAGCTACAGACCACCAAATCCAATCTCAAGCAGAGTCAGACACAGTCCCTCAAAGCAAGTCAACGGGGGGAACGAACCTTGAAGATCAATATACAAAGGCAGAAGATGAAGATAAAGTTCCAAAATGGCTAAAAGATCACCCTATCTAATAGATCATTGGAAACCTTACTGATGGAGTCAAGACTAGGAAATCCACATAACCAACAGGAATGGCAATGTTTTCTTGCTTCATGTCTCAGGTGGAGCCCAAAACAATAGAACAGGCCCTCGATGACTAGACAAGGGTGATTGCAATGAAAGAAGAGCTAAACCAAATGGAGAGAAACAATGTCTGGGAACTACCAGACAGACCAGATCACAAGAAAGTCATAGGCACCAAATGGGTGTACAAAAACAAATGTTATAAAGATGGAGCTGTTGTTAGGAATAAAGCCAGATTGGTTACAAAAGGATATGCTCAATGTGAAGGAATAGATTTGGATGAAACATATGCACCAGTACTAAGGCTTGAAGCAATCAGACTATTCATTGCATATGCATCATTCAAATATTTTGAAGTCTACCAAATAGACGTGAAAAGGGCATTTCTCAATGGAGTACTAGAAGAAGAAGTATATGTGGAGCAACCCCCTGGATTTGTCAAAGGAGACAAAGTATACAAACTTCTGAAACCTCTATATGGACTCAAGCAGGCACTAAGAGCCTGGCATGAAACTCTATCCGTATTTCTGGAGAAAAATAGGTTTTGCAAAGGAAAGGTGGACAAAACTCTCTTTAGGATTGAACATGAAGACCACATATTTCTAGTTCAAATATATGTGGATGACATTATCTTTGGCTCAATCAACACTGAGCTATGTGAAAAGTTCTCTAATCTCATGCAAGGAGAATTTGAGATGAGTATGATGGGCAAACTAAACTTCTTTCTTAGTTTGCAAGTCAAACAAGTTGACACTGGAATATTCATCAACCAAGCTAAGTATACAAGGGAACTAATCAAAAGATTTGGCATTGAGACAGTCAAACCCCTAAGAGTACCAATGAGCACATCCCTACACATTGATGTGGATGGAGGAGGCATTTCAGTGGATTCAACCACTATAGAGGACTAATTGGATCACTTCTATACCTAACTCCAAGCAAACCTGACATTTCAAACGAAATAGGAGTGTGTGCAATATTCCAGTCCAAACCAAAGCAGTCTCACCAAGAAGCAGCAAAAAGGATGATCAGATACCTTAAGTCTACAATCAATGTTGGACTATGGTATCCCAAGGATGATAACTCTGAGCTATCAGGATATTCAGATGCAGACTTTGCAGGATGCAAGATCAACAGGAAAAGCACCAGTGGAACATTCCAATTCCTTGGAACCAGACTAATATCTTGGTTCAGTAAAAAGCAGGTATCCAACTCAATATCCACAACTGAGTCAACATACCTAGCTGCAGGTAGCTGTTGTGCTCAAATTTGTGGATCAGACAACAGCTAAGGAACTAAAATATCATAGCAAATGAAGTTCCTATCTTGTGTGACAACAATAGTGCAATTGCAATAAACAAACAATCCAGTCATACACTCAAGAACAAATCACATAAATGTCAAGCATCATAACATATGAGACCATGTGCTAAATAAAAGAGTAAGAGTAGAAAGAGTCCGTACAGAGTACCAAATTGCTGATATATTCAGTAAGCCGTTACCGGAAGAAAGGTTTCTGGAACTAAGTAGGGATTTGGGACTAGTAGACTGGGAATCTAGTGCGTAGTTGAAAAATAGATGAGAAAAGTCATTTGACCTGAAGCAGTCAAGAGAAATCATCTGATCGGACCATTCGAGAGAAGTCACCTGATCCAGACAAGGAATATCACCTGATTCGGAGAACAAAGGAGGAAAAGCCATTTGACCTAAACCAGACCAGAAAAGCTACCTGATAAGAAGCAGTCAAGGAACGTATCCTAATCCGGAGACCAGACGAAGAAAAGTCAATTGATCAGTTCAGAGGAGGATCCAAAAGCACAGACGAGGAAAATCTAACTGACATCAAACACAGAAGACATACCTTACTTGATGCAGAGCAGACAAAAAGTCAACAAGTCGACCAGCTAAGTTTTCCAACTTCTTCAAATAATCATTTTTACTACACATGGCGGAAAAACCCACGTTCACACTACCGCCATGTCTACCTCCACAATTTCCAATCAATCACTCGAACCGCCATTCTTATTTAATTATTAAATTCAAAACATCTCTTCGAATGGCTATTTAAGACGGTCAACATCATTTCAAAAAAACCTTATCGTCTTCAAGCTCTCAAAACCCTAGTTTTCAAAAGCAGAAAAATCTTCTGAATTTCAGTACACTTAATACCTTCAAATCCTCTATTTGAAGAAATAGACCCGACCACATACTTCAAAGGAGTGAACCTCAAGATGGTAAAGGACCAGAAAATCTTCAGCATAGTCGTGGATTTTGTTGAACTGCTCGAATCCAGCAAAAACAAAAAAATGGCGTATCTAATAAGACAGATGAAGAAGAACGGGATATATCACTTTATGGACATCAATCCATCCGAGTTATTCAAGGAATCCGTCATTTGTTTCTTAAAGAAGGCCAAGGTCACGCAGTTTGGAATTGAAAATTTGATTTTTAGTTAACCAATCACCATCACTAAGCAGACGATTGCAGACACTTTCAAGTGGAGAATAGGGGCATAGATGTCGAGGCTCTGAAGTAAAGTACGGTTGATATATGGTACGAAATCAAAAAGCCAGACTAGACGACGAAGGTGAAATTCACAACCAAAAAGGGAGATCTGAAGAAGGAGTACAAGTACATTCTAGACATTACCAATACAATCATGATGTGGATGGAAGGCATCTTCGATCAACTGTCGTCATCCAATGGAAGCACTGATTCAGAACCAGGGGATTAACTCGCCTGACTACATCTACAGGCAGTTAGTCCGAGAAGTTAGAAGTGAGTTGGGATGAAGAGAAACAAATTTAGACAGAAATTATCCTTCGAAACCCAAGTCAGCTGGATTATGGAATTTCCAGGAAGGCCAAAGGCAAGGCAAATAACTTTCACACAAGCAAAAGACTTGGTCATTTGGACCAAGATGCAATGAAGAAGCTTGCAGACAAGAAGCCCACAGTAGCTGAGTTAATCGAGAAAATGACAAGTGGAACATCCGAGTATAGAGGACTCTCAGACTCAGATGAGGTCCAGTCTAGCCCATCTAATAAAACCCCACCTGAGATTCCTGCTCAATTCCCAGCTGATAAAATTGCAGAGGAGATGACGTCAGCCCCAACCACAACTATAGCTGAGATTTCAGAAAAGTCACCTGCACCTGAAGTAGAACATGCAGGTGACTCTGATAGTGACAACCTTCCTCTTTCCAAGCTATTGAAGAGAAAGTCACTTGAACTAGAAGAAGTTTCCCATGTCACCTCCTCTCCTGAATCTACCCCCAAGAAGCTCAAGGAATTGGTGGCTCAGACACCAGAAGAAGAAATGCAGATTGTAGTTTTACAATCGTTATCCACTTCCAAGAATCGATGACCTCTTGGGTCAATTACAAGGGGCAGTTGTGTTTTCAAAGATCGATCTACGGTCTGGATATCACCAATTGAGGATTGAAGATATACCCAAGACTGCATTTCGATCGAGGTATGGACATTACTAGTATATCGTGGTATCATTCGGGTTGACTAATGCCCCAGCCGTTTTTATAGAACTGATGAACAGAGTTTTGATTGAGTTCCTAGATAAGTGCGTGGTGGTTTTTATTGACGACATCCTGATCTATTCCCGAAGCCGACAGGAACACGAGGGACATTTGAGGCAAGTGTTGAGCGTGTTAAGGCAACACCATCTTTATGAGAAACTTTCCAAGTGCTAATTCTGGATGCCGGTAATTTTTCTCGGACATGTTGTCTCGGAAGAAGGCGTCAAGGTTGATCCACAAAATATCGAGACAATAATGAGTTGGGAACCGCCGAAGAACGTCAAGGAGGTAAGGAGTTTCCTAGGATTGGCGGGTTACTATCGAAGGTTCGTCGAGGCTTTTTTTCTATATCGCTCGACCGTTAACGAACCTACTGAGAAAGAGCACCAAATTTGTATGGACGGCAGACTTCTAGAAAAGCTTCGATGAGCTCAAGAGCAGGATAACTACTGCTCTAGTGCTAGTGTTACATCTAAGCATGGACTGGGGTGTGTCTTCATGCAGAATGACAGAGTTATAGCATACGCATCTCGACAACTAAGGTCGTACGAAGTGAATTACCCGACGCACGACTTGGAGCTAGCCGCAGTGGTGCATGCCCTCAAGATTTGGAGGCCCTATCTTTACGGAGTTACTTGCAAGATTTTCACGGTTCATAAGAGCTTGAAATATATCTTCACTCAGAGAGAATTAAACATGAGACAGAGGCGCTGGTTGGAGCTAATCGAGGACTACGATGTTGAAATCTCCTATCATCCCGGGAAAGCCAATGTGGTAGCTGATGCTCTTAGTCGGAAAACTACACAAGAAGTGATGATATCCAGCATAACAGTTCAGCCCGAACTGCAGCAAGACATCAGGAGAAGCAGTACCGAAGTATGGATACAACGTAGGCAAGGACAATTGTGCTCGATCATTATACATTCGTCCTTACTATACGAGATACGACTAGCACAGATGGAGGATCCCAAATTACGTGCGATTAGTGCAAGAATCAAGGGAGGAGATGTTTCCGACTATAAGATCCAGGTTGATTTGGTGAAGTTCAAGAACAGGATCTGTATTCCGCCGAATGATGGGCTGAAGCAGACTATACTGAAGGAGGCACACTACACTCCCTATTTCATTCATCTAGGAGCAAGCAAGATGTACAAAGATTTGCGACAAAGTTTTTAGTGGAAAAATATGAAATGGGAGATTGCTAGATTCGTCGCCCGATGTATGACGTGCCAGCAAGTGAAGATTGAACACCGCACACTAGCCAGAATCATGCAACCCCTACCCATCCCGGAGTGGAAATGGGAGAGCATATCGATGGATTTTGTCACTAAGCTACCAACGGCGGTGGGAGGAAAGGATACAATTTGGGCCATTGTTGACCGATTGACGAAATAGGCACATTTCATTCCAATTCAAGAGACAAGCGGGACAGAGCAATTGGCCGTCATTTTCATCAGGGAGATCGTGAGGCTGCACGGCGTTCCCTAGTCCATCATTTCGGATAGGGACACCAGATACATGTCTCATTTTTGGAAAGCTATCCATAAAGCTATGGGGACCCAAATACATTTTAGCACAGCTTATCACCCTTAGACGGATGGACAGACCGAACGTACAATTCAAACCTTGGAAGATATGTTGAGGGCATGTGTGCTCGATTGGGGTAAGGATTGGCCTAGATATATGGGATTAGTGGAGTTCTCATACAACAACAACTGGCATGCAAGCATAGGCATGGCACCGTTTGAGGCCCTGTATGGGCAAAGATGCAAGTTGCTGTTATGCTGGGATGATGCTTCTGAGACCGCGATTATCGAGTTAGATATGATCCAGGAGTCCATTAAGAAGATCTCTATCGTTCTAAAGCACATGCTAGACACACAGAGCCGGCAGAAATCTTATGCCGAAAACCGACATCGACCGTTAGAATTTGCGGTCGGGGATCATGAGTGGGTCAAAGTATCACCTATGCGGGGTATCCGGCATTTCGGCCAAAAAGGCAAGTTAAGCCCGAGGTTTATAGGCCCGTTTGAGATATTTGACTGGGTAGGGAAACTCGCGTATCGATTAGCTCTACCGCCTCATCTGGATGGAGTGCATAACGTATTTCACGTCTCCCAGTTAAGGAAGTATGTCTATGATCTGAGTCACAAACTCAATTTCGATGAAGTGGAAATTTCCAATGATGCTACCTTTAGAGAGGTACCGATCGCCATCTTGGATCGGTATATGAAAATATTGCGAAATAAAGCCATACCCCTCGAAGGTTCAGTGGTCGCACCACGGAATGGAAGAAGCGACTTGGGAAAAAGAGTCGAGCATGAAGGAGAGTCATCCCGAGTTATTTTCTTAGTTTCGGGACGAAACTATTTTTAAGGGGGGCGATATGTAATACCACCGGTATTTCATGCTTAATTACCTTGTACTGTGGGATTTCTTGTAATGTGATGTTTTTCCTTATTTATTATTTCATTAAATGCTATGAAACTATACAATGTGGATGAAACGAGGTGACACGCCTTGATGCCGTTGGACGATTGTCGGTGCGAATATGACGGTGGCCAACATCTTGTTCCCTGATAATTGTTGATGAGTGGAAAAGACGGTCACCCCGAGATGGTTAAAATGTGATATGTGGCTAAATTATTGAATGTCTAACGCACGCTATAGTATATGCCTAACGTACGCTAAAATTTGAGTATTACATAGATTAAGGTAACTAGCTTACGTACGTAACGGCTGAGTTGGTCTCCCGACCAGAATCTTCCTTTTTACGTGGATGAAGCTACTTTCGGCGGGCTAGAGGACAAACGAGTCAACTCTTTATAGCATATGCTATCCTCCAAGCTTAAATGTACGCTACGGACTGGAGCCTTACGTACATAAAGAATACTTACATACGTAACACATGGGAACATTTTAGTCAGTGGCCTCTGGACGGCCTTTACGTATGTTAACCATTATACATAGCATACGTAAAACTCATTACGTACGTAAATCCTGGAACGATAACGTATGTTAACGAAATCGAGTGTTATAAAATAACACTCCCACCTTCATTTATCCCGTCGCAAAACTTGAAGTGATGAACTCTTGAAGGCCTCCAACAGCCTTATACTCAATTCTTGGCCTCTCATACACTTGAATTAACATAGAGGAGGTGATTTCGTAAGCGCCAGTGAAGATTATCCAAGTCATTCAACCCATTCCTCGTTTCTCCTCGTGGCTCTTGTTGATTAGTCATCTCTCCTCATTGTTATTCATCTTCTAAGGTAAGTCTATCAATCCTTGGAGTAATCTCTTCAATGTTGTTGATTATTACTCGTTAGATTACAGGTACTTGGGTAGATTTTGCTAAAATCTCGTAGACGATCTAAACGGACGAACTTGTAGTAATCGGAGTTATCATTGTTCGTATATTTCATTTTCATACAACTCTTTGTAACAATCACATGCGAGAACTTCCATCTCAATTTACATTTGGATCATATATAATCGACGAATCAATTGTAGAAGGATTTCGTAGGAATTCATCACCGTTTGATAAACTAGTCGTTACTTACTCTTGCAATATGATGATCAACGTTAACATTAATAGGTAAATTAATTCAATAGTATTAATGTCATTGAGAATCGAATGCCCAAATCATTGTGTAAAATGATAGTCTACCGATTAAAGTACTCGTAATAGAGAATTGGATTAGGAGTATGGGATTTGATTATGCTATGGTCGTTTGTTGCCAACCGAATGATGATAGGGATAATCTTGTTGAGCAAATCCATGTATCTAATGTTAACCGTATAATTGAACGGTATAATGGTACGTAATACTTATGAACTTAGCAAAACAATACTAATGTTGGTAATTAAGACTACGCTAGGAATCCAGTTAGGGAAGGGAGACTAGTTTTATTTATCATGATCCGTACGAGGTGTTAATCGGATATTACGTGACTAGGTTAAGCTCGAGTGGGCGTGGAGATCCTGGTTATCATAAAACACCTTCCCGTTTGGATACTTTCGTGACCCTTGGTTGCGACCTTGGGGTTTATGTGATAAAAAGAGAAAGACAACGTCGGTCGCATGGTGAATTATTTTCTGTTGGTTATATGGCATTGTGTTCGGTAAAATTATGTATATCGTTGCTAATGATCGTTATTTGTATCCATTCTCTGACCCTGGTTACCTAGCATGAATTGTCGTGCCAGGTAAATTTGTTGATTATGTGCAAGACATTCCTGAGGGGTCCGGTCAGACTTGAACGGTGTTGGAATAAACTCTTGCCGCTGGTTAAATTAAATTTGGTCTTTAAAACCTCCGTTATGAAATAATCAAACTTTGAACTATGTTTCACCTTAAAACCTTTCGGCTCATGTTATATAACCGTGAAATTATTCTTTTATTGCAATTTCTTTAAAATATCTATTTTCTAAACTAACCTTGTGGGTCCCACATGGGATTCACGGCACTGTAATACCTCAGGAGATTTAGGGGGTATTACAAATACTGCGTCAAGGTAGAATTCTTTAACAATCTATTCATCGTAGTTCTCTGGGTGAAGGATACCCAGTCTATAATGCCCTTGCTGCTTGACATGGGAAACCACCAGATTCATCCAGGCCATATCTTCCTTCTCAGAAATAATGTGTTCTTGGAGCACAGAGCGGGAAAAGATTCTCCCGTCAATGATAGTTTTCTTCTTCTTCAAGGACATGGATGAAGTCTGATATGCAGTCATTTTTCACAAAAAAAAGGTGAATAATGAGACTGAAAAGTTTGCAGAAAATATATTAAGTATGTAGGTTGTATGTTGTAGGCTTGTTTAATTTGAAAAAGCATAAAGAGTCCCTAGGTCTTCATGCTAGCCCTTTTATAGTGTGCAGAGAGGCAAGGTTACCGTGAACGGTCATATTTAAGGTATGAGAACCATTTTTGCATAAACGTACAAGATGAATCCGGACGTAACTGGTACGTCTAATCCATCAATCTAGAATTAAATACCCGGTCCCACCTATGACACTTTACAGCCTCCATGAATGCATGCTTAGGCAGTTTGAATCTTAAAATCACCGGTTTCAGGGCTTTAAAGTCCAGATATCGTTTCAATATTGAAAGTTAAATCATATTAAATTCAGATGATGCACGTAGACTTAGACTTGTTTTGAAAAGTTAAATGTATGGAATTGGATACGATGAAAATATTAATTGAAATCATATAGTATTTGTGTTGTATCCATGAAAGTACATACCCCTTAAAAGGTACATACATGATTCAATTCTTACAGCAATTGATGATTAATACTATATTCAAGAGTCCTATTGTTTTCCCACTTAAATAATGCACACTATAGTTGTAGGAAGGTAAATGGACCATATTCTTCCTACAGTAAGAATATGACTTGTAGTTCTGAGTGTACAATTAATAAGTGTGAGCACTCTATTCATGGGTCTTATAGTATTCCCCGTCAATTGATGAGTAAAATAAAAAATTACATGGGTTCTAATCAAGCTGTAGTGTTGCCAATTCCCGATGGAGCATACAAAACCTCATTGTGATGAGAAGCTTTATGAAGCTGTCGGATATCTGAATGTCTGTATGGACTTTTTCAATACGGACATCTTTATTCCCCATATGATTTCTAATGATATGATGCTTCATATCGATGTGCTTGGTCCTCAAGTATAATATAGGATTGTGCATGATTGTGATTGCACTCATGTTGTCGCACATGATAAGAGTTTCTCTTTTACTTGATGCCATAGACATGTAGCTGTTGCTGCATCCACTGGATGTGCATGCAGCGGCTTCCCACAACACAATTTCTCACTCAGCTTTAGAAAGCGAGCTGGCCAATTACTTCTTACTGAACCATGACACAAGTCTAGGTACAAGAAAGTGATAAGTCCCACTTATATACACTTCCTACCCAGCTTGCATCCTTCGAGATCCTAATCACTGTAGCCTACCAAATTGAATCCTCCTTCCTTAGGATACCACCATCCTACACTGATTGTTCATTTGATGTGGTGCAACCTGGAATCGAGCACACACTCCTACAGTAAACTGGATATCGGGATTACTGGATGTTAGGTACAGGAGTGAGCTTATAAGCTTCTTATAAAGTGATTGGTGCACTACATTTCCAGCTTCGTCAACACTTGTCTGTGTGGAAATGCTCATGGGGGTAGATGATGGATTTGAAGTGTTCATCCCAAATTTATTGAGCAACTCTTTGTTGTATTTCTCCTGGTTGATAAATATTTCTGTAGGTAACTGCTTGACCTATAACCCTAACAAATAGCTAAGTTCTCACATCAAACTCATTTTAAACTTCTTACACAGATCAAGCTTAGTTTAACTTAAGATAATATCATCTACATAGATTTGGACCATGAAAAGGTCATCACCTTCTTAGATTTTGAAGAGTGTTCTGTTAAGAGCACCTTTCTCAAATCCACTATTGATAAGATACAGCGATAACATTTCATACCATGCCCTAGGTGTTTGCTTGAGATCATACAACACTTTTATTAGCCCGTAGACAAGATCTCCTTCTTCCGTGTTGGCAAACTCTGGAGGTTGTTCAACATACACTTCTTCAGTTAGGTCGCCATTAAGGAATATGCTCTTAACATCTATTTGATACATGATGAAGTTCTTGTGATCCACAAATGCTAGGAATATCCTAATGGCTTCTAATCTGGTTACAGGGGCAAATGTTTCATCATAGTCTATGTCTTATTCCTCTCTGTAACCTTGGGCAACCAGTCTGGACTTGTTCATTATAACAAGTCTATTCTCGTCTTCCTTGTTTCGAAATACCCATTTAGTTCCAATTATAGCTTGATTGGTTGGTTTGTGGACTAGGAGCTAAACATTGTTCCTTTTGAACCATTTAGTGCTTCTTCCATAAATGAGATCCAGTGAGATATATTGAGAGCATTGTTGGTTGAGATGGGTTCAGACTATGCTAAGAATACAGCAAGTGTGCACATGGCATGTCTTCTAAGTTCAGCTTTTGGCTTCCATACAGGGAATGGGGACTGTTCAAGTCCAGATTCTATTTTGTCTTGTGTACAGAGTGTAGTTCCTTGTGTACTCTGTATTCTTTTTCTGGTGGAAACACCAACATCAATATCACCAATTATTAACTCATGTGGGTGATGTCTTAACCACCTCTTGTTGGATTCTAATTCGGCATCCTTGCTGTGTCCTGTTTACTATAGGTTCTGCATCAACTTCAACTACCCAATCTGTTCTCATAGCGGATTAATTTCAAGAGTGCCGACAGTGTCTTCCTAAGGCTGTGGGATTTCCTCAAGAGATAGAGTCTCAATAGGTTGAGTTAGGTTATCTATCCATGTGGGATCACAATGTGGTTCATCGAAGACCACATTGACTGACTCCTCTATAGTCAGTATCCTTTTGTTGAAAATCCTGAATGCCTTATTGACATAGGAGTATCCAACAAATATATCCTCGTCGGATTTCTCATCAAAGGTCTTGAGCTGATCTTTCTATTGTTGAGAATGTAACACCTGCATCAAAAAATATGAAAATTCGCAACCATAGGAGTTTTATTATTGATACCTCATATGCACCTTTGTTGTGGTGCTTGTTGGTGATACAGCGGTCTTGGGTATACCAAGCTATATTTGTTGCTTCTCCCCAAAAAAGCTATGGTAACTTGCTTGCAACAATCATTGTTCTAGTTCCCTCCTTCAACATCCAGTTCTTTCGCTCGGCAATGCCATTGTCCGCACAGTATTGCTCTATGAAGCGGTTTGTGAATTTTATGCCTCTGTCTGACTGAATGGATACAATGCTCATCCCTTTCTAGTTCTGAAGCTTTTTAAGGTGTTCGGTCATCTTTGTGTTTCTCTTTTTTCTTTCTCAGGACTATGGTCAATTTATACCTGAAGAAATCATCAACGTTAACAACATAATATTTCTTACCTCCCAGGCTAAAGTCTACAGGGCCATAAACATCCATATGGAGTAGATACAGGACCCTGTGGGTCGAGAGATATGAATTGCTCTTTAGAGAGGTCTTGACTAGCTTGACTTTCTGACAGGATCCACATATGCTGTTCTTATGAAATAAAACATAGATCAAGCCTCTGACCATTCCCTGTTGGTCCAATTTGTTGATGCTATAGAAGTTGATGTGAGACATCCTTTTATGCCATAGCCATATTTGATCTGCAGTGCCTTTGGCAATAAAACAAGGAATTACAGCACTAGTAGGCTTCCAATCAGCAATGCACATGTTTCTTGACTGGATTCCTGTGAGTACAATCTGTCTGGTATTTTTGTCATTCACCCTATAGTGGTATTCGTAGAATTTAACAAAGAACTGTTTTTCACAGAACTTGCTGACACTGAGAAGATTGTACTGTAGTCCTTATACATTGTCTACATTGGTGACTTTGAATTTTCCTACAAGCTGGGTTCCTTTCCTTCTTGTTGTTCCTTTTGATTTATCACCGAATTGCACCTTTGGACCTCGACATTTTACATAATGTGTTAGCTTGGTGATATCTTCTGTCATGTGTCAAGAACATCCATTGACGAAGTACCAATTGTCATTTTCCATGATATCCTGTAATCAAGAAGTAAGTAGATTTAGGCCCCCTTTGATATTTAAGTCCTTGGTAATTAGTGCCTTTAGGTACCAGAATTTGATTGACAGCAATGGGTTTGTTGTAGGTTTTGTTAGGTCCTCATTTGCGAGATTTACGTGTAGCAGGCACGTAATCACTATAAGCATTATTATTATGCATGTAAAATTGAGAACTTTGGTTTAATTGAGGTTGTTGTCTGGGGGTAGGAACCATGTTTCTCTGCCTTCTGTATTGCCTTCTGGGTTTCCAGTTCGATTGCCAGCATGCTGTTGGTAGAACTACGCATCATCTTGCTTATGAGAAAGATACATGGGTTCTTATACCCTGTATTGAGGAGCAACGCACTGTTGATAGTACTGAGTCGCATGTTGTTGATGGTACTTAGGTACAACCGTCCTTCTTTTCTACTGGCAATGTTGTTGGTATGCTTGGGGAGAATACTACTGATGTTGTGCATTAGTCCTACATGCTTATGAGTTTATGCAGTCCGCTGCTTGTGATAAGAGCTTGGTGGAGTAATGGCAGTATTTAATTTCTGAAGTTGTAGCCTATCCTTTATCTACAGGTGCAGCCTTTAGAACTTCCTAGGTCTTAGGGACAGGTTCCACCTCTATGACAAATATCGTATTGGTTTTATCATTGTTGGAGAACGAGTTGTATCCTAAGCCACGTTTATGATGGACATGTTGTCCATTGCTCAGGATGTCTTCTATCCTCCTAGATGATTTTCTCAAATGACTTAAGGATGGTCTCGTGCTCCCCCTCTTGTTTCTCGAGAAGCTGTATCTTGGCTTCCAACAAAGCATAATCATTTGGGTTACCTTGATTATGAGATTTTACCTCATTTAGTTAATTTGTAAGTTGATCATTACTTTCCATTTATTTTTCATGAGCGACCTTGCCATTTTCGCAATCTAACTCTTAGTGAAGACACGCCCTATACTTATCAATGTACATGTTTTAAAAGTCTTATCTAAAATTAATTTCCATTTAAGTTTTATGACTTGGGAACTAGTTAAGCATCGAGCCGAAAAGACTTTCAGTGCATATCTCCTTATCGTATAAGGAGTGGAATGTTTCCTCTCAAATGCAAGTGCAATTATTCTATATATCAAATCATGATGTCAGTGATATACCATTAATATAGTAATAATGAATGCCTTATTCGGTTGTTGTTCATAATTATAATATAATACTCTCACTCTACCATCCTATGAGTGGCATATGAGGGCATATTCCTAACAAAAACGTGTCAGACAATAACACTAGTAGAAAACTAGTGGCTATTGTAACTCCCTTTGACTGCTATCACCTCCCAAACTGAGCTGAGAACCCGTAGATGCCTCACAATCTTTCCTTGGTTGCTTGTAACCACTTGACTGAAAATCCATGGATGCCTCGCGACTACTTAAGTTATTTGTCACCTTCTAATTAATAACTTGTATATGTCATACAACCTTAAATTTCAAGAACCTCATTCAAGCAAGGATCCCAACTATCAGTTTATCATAAGAATTTGTTTTCCTCCAACGAGATATCCTCTTCTTTCTCTATCTGTTTTTTAATGTGACTTAGAGAGGATATCTTTTAGGAGTTTCTTCATGCGTTCCTTTTCGAACTTAGCTCTCTTAGATGCTATAAATCTTTCTCAGAATATTTTCTTTGTTGGGTTTGTAGGTCCTTCAAATCTTCAGATATTTGGTTTTGACAAAAATTCACCCATTGGAGATGGACTTCTTTATTTATGATTATCTTTTAGTAAGGCTTTGTTGTATTTCAACTGATCTGCCCATTTGAGAACATTCCAATATTAAATTGGTCTAGCTGATATTCTGACTTGCTTCCATGGAATATTTTTTGTGTTGATCTAGTAAGGTTGTATCTAAGTACCATCAATGCACCTCAGTATTATCAACAGTATGCTGCTCCTCAATACTTGGTACAGGAACGCAGGTATCACTCTTGTAAGCAAGCTGCCGTGCAGTTGTACCAACAGCATGTTTGGGAATCTAATTGGATACCCCGAAAGAAATTCAGAAGGCATAGAAATATGGTTCCTCCTTCAAGACAACCGTACTTGTACCAGAATTCTCAATTATACATATATAATCATAATGCTTACAGTTATTAAGTGCCTACCCCACATAAATCTCACAAAAGAGGACCTAACACAACCTACGCCAAACCCATTGCTTTCAGGTAAATTTGGGAATATAAAGGAACTAATAGCCAAGGACCTAATGATCAAAGGAGACCTAAATCTACTTAATTTTGGATTATAGGATATCATAGAGAAGGACATGGTGCTTCGATAGCGGATGTTCTCGCCACATGACAGGAGATATTACCAAGCTAACAAATTATGTAGAAGGTCATGGTCCAAAAGTGCGATTCGGTGATAAATCCAAAGGAAAAACAAGATGTAAAGGAACTCTGCCTGTAGGAAAATTTAAAGTCATCGACGTAGCCTATGTAGAAGGACTACAGTATAATCTTCTTAGTGTTATCTAGTTCTGTGACAAATAGTTCTCGGTCAAATTATATAAAGATCATTATAGGGTCAAGGATACACTGTTCTCAGATGAAGTCGATTAGGTAACATGTACATTACTAATTGAAAACCTATTATTACTATAAATCCTTGTTTTGTTGCCAAAGGCACAGCAGATCAAAGCTGGCTATGGTATAAAAGGATCTCTCCATCAACTTCAAGTCTATCAACAAACTGGTTCGATAGGGAATGGTCAGAGTCTTCCTCTATGTTTCATTTCATAAGAAAAGCGTCTGCGGATCCTGTCAGAAATGCAAACAAGGCAAGTCGTCTCCGATTAGTTTCGAAGCCCCAATCACTACAAAAAAAAACAGTTTTTACCGACGCCATTTACCGACGCCAGTACCGCCGTTGTTAAACTTATAATTTACCGACGTCATTTACCGACGCCCGTACCGCCGTTGTTAAACTTATAATTTACCGACGCCATTACCGACGCCCGATTTACCGACGCCATTGCCGACGACCGGTTCGCAGACTTATTTTTTTTTACAATTAACGACGCCGTTTACCGACGCCATTTTGGCGTTGGTAAATTTTTGTTTTTTTAATTTACCGACGCCGTTTACGCCATTACCGACGCATTTCGGCGTCGGTAATTTTTTAACACAATCCCACATCGAAAAAACATCAATGTTTTTGGTGGTTTATAAACCAAAATCCTTCTCAACCATTTGAAATTGAAAGGAGTCTGAACCTGATCCGCTCGGACCCTTTCGACCGGACTGACCGACCGATCCCTCTCGCTGAGCCGGACCTAACGCCCGAGCCCCTTTGAGTCATGACCTGACTTTTTTTAAAAAAAAAATTTTAATTTAACGACGCCAAAAATGGCGTCGGTAAATGGCGACGTCGGTAAAAAATTACCGTCGAACGTTTTTCCAACGGCAGGTTGCCGTCGGTAATTTTTTTACCAACGCCATTTTCTATTTTACCTACGCCATTTTGGCGTCAGTAAAAACTGTTTTTTTTTATTGTGAATTTAATACTAAATGGTTGTATCTTGGGAGGTTCATTGTCATAGACTATGAGGTATTGTAAGAGGCAATGAGAATCTTAAAGAAATATTTCTCAAGCCTTTTTTTTATTTTCCATTTGTTTATTTAATGTTTTATTGTTTTAATTTAGATATGCTATTAGTTCACACAAGTGTATTCCAATTATTTGTCGTATATCCAATACTTGAGATTCTTATTTGTAATTTGCAGTGATGGCGACCAATGTAACTATGATCGACTCCACTACCTCCGCCAATATTGTCGGAACACTCCGCTGCAATCACCATTGTTGGAACCGCCACTGCTGGATCTGTCAAGATTACTGTTTCCTTCACCACAACAGTTTTTATCGGTGTCTTATGGATCGGTTTATGGGACTGGTTCATTAATTGCTGGAATTACTTATTCTGCGCCTATTTCATCGTTTGTTGCAGCGCATGCCGAGGGGAAAGAATCAATAAAAAAAATCTTCTGATCGGACTAAGAATATGAAAAGTTTTCTATTTATTTTCTAACGGACCACCAAGGAACCAAACAAGCTGTGGTTAAAATGTTTAAACATCACCCCCCCCCCCCCGCCCAACACCCCCACCTCAAAAAAAACGTTGCGGTAATCTTGTTGAGTTAGACTCCACTGAATACAAATGGTTAATTATCATGTCAAACCACTGAGACCAGTCAATTAATCGAAGGACCAAGCATGAAAGAAAACGAAAGACAATAGATCCTACAGAAACCCATAGGGTCCTGGACTTACTCTATATGGATCTTTATGGCCCTGTATACCCTGTCAGCCTGGGAGGTAACAAATACTCTTTTGTTGTCGTTGATGATTTCTCAAAGTATTCATGGACTATATTCCTAAGAAAGAAGAAAAAGACAACCATATGCTATTGTAACACCTAAAAAAGCTACATAAGGAGAATAAGATGAGCATGTATCCATTCGGGCCGATGAAGGTACAAAATTCACAAACAGCTTCATAGAACAGTACTGTCCGGACAATGGCATAAAACATGAATATTCAGCAGCCCGAACTATCAGGAATATTTATTAGATTTTGATGATTTCATCCCTGTATTAATTAATTATTCAAATGTATGTTTTAAGTACTTGGAAAATTGTAAAGAAGGACCAAATGAGTATCTTCTATATGCCTTAAAATTTAGGCTAAGTGATGATCAGTTAGAAAATCTTCTAAATACAGAACTGCCACTTATCAGAGGAGTTTTGGTCAACGCAGTATATCAGAGAGGTTTGACCAAAACTCATCTGCAGTCAAGATTATCAGACGAGATCAAATATCGGCTGGAGTTTGACCTTCAGATCAGAGGACTTTATCTCAGAGAACTTCAGAGCAGAGAACTTCATCTCAGAGAAGTCTAGAACAGAGAAGTTCAGACCAGAGGACTTTATATCAGAGAACTTCAGAGCAAAGAACTTCATCTCAGAGAAGTCCAGAACAGAGAAGTTCAGATCAGAGAACTTTATCTCGGAGAAGTCCAGAGCAGAGTACCTCAGAGAACTGATAGCAGACAAGTTCTCAATCAAGTTATCAGCCAAGATACTCAGTCCACATCAGCAAGAGTTGAAAGTCAACAATCACGGAAAGCCGCATGCAAGACGTAAGGAGACAAATTGGAAAGATTCCCGGAAAGCTAGGAATAAAATATTCCTTGAGATCCACGTTCTGAAGACTTATGATTATTCTAAATAACGGCGCTATACAAGAAAGTCTTTCAAACGGTCGGAATTGAAAAGGGAATCCAGCCTTGCAACGGATTGATAAGATAAACAAAGAAGTCCACTCTCCAACGGACAGATTTGTTACAGTAGTGCAACGGCTATGAAGAAAGCTCAAAGGATCGTACTATAAATATATGAAGATATGAATTGAGCAAAGTACGATGCGAACAATACTTTCAAGCAATCAAAACAATCAAGGAAATCAAAGACATCAAAGCTATCTAGGCAATCTATAGCAAGAGCAAAGTATTCAAGATCATATTCTGAAAAGCTCTTAGTTGGAGAAGACAACACTTTGTCTCAAAAGTTGAGTACGGGGTACTTCTGTAAATGAGGTTTTCAGAAGTTACGCGACTGATAAGGCATCTAAGAATTCTTGATTGGAAGGTGATAGACAGCTCGAGAGTTGTTGAGGCATCCAAGGATTTTCAATCAAGAGGTGCTACGCAGTCAAAGGGAGTTGCAACTGTTGGGATTCGGTGCCTAAAACAAAGGCCCAGCGGAAGCGGTAAAACGAAAATTATTTCGATCCGAATCCCTACGAGGATCGATCGAGCTATGTATATACGAATATCAAAAACGAATTCACAAGAGATATAGAAACTCACCCTTGTAGTCCGTTGATTAGATGGATAACCTTCTCTTGAGCTATTCCCCAAGCTTTGCTTGATCTCTACGAATCTATTCCGCTTCAAGCCCTTGAACGATCCAACGCCTAAAGCACCGCGTCTCTACTTGCCACGCGCCGGAGAAATGACCGGAACAACGATCACCTTGCTATCCTCCGAGGATACGGCTAGAGCTAAGTGATGAAGCTATATATTTGTGATTACAACACTCCAAGTGTATAACTCACTAACTCTCAATGAATCTCTCAATTTTCTCCAAGAACAATTGAGATGATATGAAGAAGATGATGAAGACAATTGAGAAAATGGTTTTTCTCTCTCTCTACACTCTTATTCACGTAGGAATCAAAGTGAATGAATGAAAGATGTCTTCATCCCTCTTATTCAACTTCACCCACATGTTACAACTCATGCATGTGGGAATCTAACCCCACCTCCACAATTATCAATCATTAAAGAATGAAGACATAAGTCCAAAAGGAAGGTGGCTAGAAATGGGGGGGGGGCATGGAGAAAACGGATGAGTTCGGTTCGTTTCGGACTCCCGAGAGTCCAAACAGATAAACTCCAATTCCGTCCCGATGTATTTGTATAGTTTAATTAATCCAATTAATTTCATCATATCAAATACATTACATCATAATTAATTTCTCCAAGAAATAATTATATCCATGAATTAAATTAATCACCGAGTGATATATTTAATTCATTAGGCCGTAAATCAATTTATCCAATAAATCGATTTAGACATCTAATGTCCCAAATTTAGATATCCAATATCTAATACACATAATGAGAGAATTAGCTTGATTCATTCCGTCGTCAATCCTAATGCGCGACTCGGTAGGTCCATCTCAGTCAGCAATGGGAGGAACCAAAGAGTAGTAGCACCACCTAGCCAGCCTGGCGGCCTACACTGTACCCCAACTGAGAACGAATGATTGGGATCATTCAAGAACCATTCTGTCGTGAATACCAGTATACGTATAAACCCTTCTTTCAAATGTCCCGATCAAGTTATAGGGTCACGGTCAGTCAAACCCTATCTATACTTGACGCTATGCATGCGTTAATGCAAATCGAGATCATCGAGCTGTCGTGTATCTAATACAACTAGCTCCAATGCTTTGGCGAAAGACTTGTGATCTCATCTGCTAATAACCGCATAGGACATATAACCCGTTCACTAACAGGAGAAAGAAATCTATCTTGGTATTCAGTAGGACCTGCTACTTGCCCATCAAGATGCACGTCGAGGTTGACCCCCGCCTTCTGGTTTATAGGGTCGAACTACTCTAATGAAAATCTTGACGTCACAAGCACATCCCTACTAAATCCTCAAGTCGAAGGTTCACGAATACCTATCACAACCTTTCGATTCCATCATTGACTGTCCCGGAGTGAAATCTGTGTGACGAATCGAGGGTGAGTCGGTTCGAGTATACTAATCCAATTAGCATACCTATAACCTGTGCTCCCACTAACCATAATTGTTCGACAGGCACTCTTCATGTCAAAGAACACGTCATACAAGTCTTCACATAAACTTAACGCCCAGTCAAGTTTCATTGACTTGCGAACGATTAAGCATTTGAGCTATAACCTTTCCAGTGCCGACCCCCTTATCCAATAAGGAGTGGAACGTTTTGCTCTCAAATACACGGACTAGTTTCTATATGTTTATTTACGAGTTAGGAATGCGGTAACTACGGTAAATAAAGAAACATTCATTTGCCTTATATAAATGGTTTACATAATTACAAGTACAATGCCCTCACTCAACAACCTCTGAGTGACATTCGAGGGCATACTCCTAACAATCTCCCACTTGCACTCAATGCCACACACTATGGTATCTAATACCCATGTTCTCCAGATGACGCTCTAAGCTAGTCTGAGAAAGTGGCTTGGTCAGTGGATCGGCGACGTTGTCGGCCGAGTCTACTCTGTGCAGTACAATGTATCCCTTGCGAACAAATTCTCTTATGAGATGATACTTCCTCTCAATATGTTTGGTGCTGTTGTGAAACCTCGGCTCCTTGGCCTGCGCTCTGACTCCGTCGTTGTCGCGATGCAGTAGACAGGCTCGGCCACATGGTATCACTTGAAGTTCTCCCAGAAACTTCTTAATCCAGAACCCTTCCTTGGAAGCCTCCGAGGCTGCTTGATACTGAGCCTGACAGGTGGAATCAGCAGTCGCGCTTTGCTTGGCGCTACGCCAAGATACTGCTCCTCCATTAAGAGTAAATATGTAGTGAGAAGTAGACATCGAATCGTCCTTCAGTCCTTGGAAGTCCGAATCAGTGAATCCCACCACATCCAATTCTCCACCGCCATACATAAGAACCATATCTCTAGTCGTTCTTAAGTACTTGAGAACGTTCTTTACAGCAGTCCAATGTTCCCTACCTGGGTTTGCCTGAAACCTACTCACCACGCTTACAGCATGCGCGATGTCAGGTCTTGTACACAACATAGCATAAGGCTACCCACGGCCGAAGCATATGGTATATTACTCATTTCCTTTCGTTGTTCCTCATTTTGAGGACACATCTTCAAGGTGAGTTTTATTCCATGTCGCATCGGTAGGAACCCTCTTTTAGAATCATCCATCTTAAATCGCTTTAAGATTTTATGTATATATAGGGCTTAGGAAAGACCTATTGTTCTCTTCGCTCTATCCCGGTAGAGTCGAATACCAAGAATATCGGTAGCTTTTCCCAAGTCTTTCATGGAGAAATTACTCGAAAGCCAAGCTTTCACAGAACTGAGCATTCCCACATCATTTCCTATTAGTAGAATGTCATCTACATATAGTACTAAGAATGCGATCTTGCTCCCACTAACCCTCTTGTATACACAAGCTTCTTCTTCATTTTGCACGAAATCAAACTCTTTGATTGCCTCGTCAAAAAGAAGGTTCCAACTACGCGACGCTTGCTTCAGTCCATAAATGGAACGCTGAAGCTTGCACACTTTCTGAATATCGACTTCGGACACAAAGCCTTTAGGATGCTCCATATAGATTTTCTCCTCGAGGAATCTATTAGGGAAAACCGTCTTTATGTCCATTTGCCATATCTCATAATCGTGGTAGGCAGCTATAGCAACCATCATGCGAATAGACTTGATCATGGCTACGGGCGAGAAGGTATCGTGGTAATCAATCCCTTCCTTCTGGGTATAACCCTTTGCCACAAGCCTGGCCTTATAGGCGTCAACCTTTCCATCACCATCAGTCTTTCTCTTGTAGATCCACTTGCTCCCAATAGGCACTATGCCCTTGGGGCGGTCTACTAGAGTCCAGACCTGATTGACATGCATCGAGTCTATCTCAGCTTCCATAGCTTTACGCCATTGCGCGGAGTCTACATCCACCATCGCTTGGTCATAGGTCGTCGAGTCGGTCCCTTGGCTATCACTTGGAATCTCATGGAGACTCAGCTCCTCCAAGTGCACAAGCCCTATCAGGTAAATGAGATACCCTACTAGACCTACGAGGTGGTTGTACTTGTGTTTTATAAGGTTCGGTTCCAGTTTCTTGCACAGGCGTCTCCCGAGGCGTTTCATTGTATTCTTCTAAAGAAATACTTCTACCTGCTCCGCCTTCCTGAATGAACTCATCTTCCAGGAAGTGTGCTTGTAAAGCAACAACGATCTTTCGATCTTCGGGCATGTAGAATAGATATCCCATCATCCCAGATGGAAATCCAATGAAATGTCCCTTCGTGGACCTAGCTTCCAACTTCTCCACCTTAGTCTTCTTGACATAGGCGGGACATCCCCAAATCCTAATGTGATTAAGACTTGGTTTCCTACCCTCCCACATCTCATGTGTAGTTTTAGGAACGGATTTGGAAGGACATCTGTTCAAGATGTAAGCAGCAGTCAGGAGTGCATACCCCTACAGGTAAATCGGTAAGTCAGTATAGCCCAGTATGGAACGGACCATGTTCAACAAGGTCCGGTTCCTTCTTTCTGACACACCATTTAACTGAGGAGTACCTGGAGGTGTTAGTTGTAAAACTATTCCATGTTCCTTAAGGAACTCATCAAACTCCGTACTCATATACTCGCCACCTCGGTCCGACCGAAGTGCTTTGATATGATTACCAGTTTATTTCTCGACTAGGGCCTTGAATTCCTGGAATTTCTCAAAAGCCTCGGATTTATATTTCATTAAGTATACATAACCATACCTAGTATGATCATCTGTAAACATAATGAAATATTGATATCCGTCACGTGCTGCTTCCAAAGCACCACATACGTCGGTATGGATTAATCCCAGTTTATCAGCGGCTCTTTCAAATGTCCCTGTGAAGGGGGACTTAGTCATTTTGCCTTTAAGGCAAGATTCACAAGTTGGAAAAGAATCTGATCCCAATGGACCCATAAGTCCACCTTTTTCCATCTTGTAAACCTTGGTCTGACCAACATGACCAAGTCTAAGATGCCATTTCAAAGCTTGATTGGTTTCATCCCTACCACATTTTCTAGTCATAGTATTCACAACTACTTTGTTGCTGAGATTTAGATGATACAATCCATTCAACAATGTAGCAGTACCCACTAGTTTATTTCAAAAATAAATTTTGCAAGAACCATCACCAATGAAAAATGAAAAGCCTTTTCGGTCCATGACCGGAATGGATACAATGTTTTTGTGCCCCTTGGGCAAAACAAGTACATCTTCTAAAGTCAAAACAAAGCCGGATTCTAAACCCAAAAGAAGTGATCCTATGTCGGTCGCCTCGACACTATGCCCGCTTCCGACTGTGATCATAACTTCTCCAGCTCCAAGCTTCCTACTTTGTTCCAGATCCTGATTCACGGTACAAATATGAGAACTAGCACTAGAATCCAGTATCGAGGACGTAGAAAATACAGTAGCAGAACAATTTGTTTCCAAAACTAAAAGTTCTGCACCTGAAGTGCCATGAAGAATCGGACAGTCTCTAGCCCAGCTCACCGCGCTTGAGACAAGCATCCTTCTTCTTATTATTCTTTGGAACCATCGGGGCCTTGTCCTTTCCCTTAAGGTCCTTAGCTTGCGGTCCAGTCCGCTTCTTGGTCTTTTTCTTCTTATTCTTAGACCTCCAAGGTCCAGAAGAAATCACAAGAGCAGACTCCTTCATCCGCAGAGTCTTCATCTGAGACTGAGTGGTCACAAGTTTGTTCATTAGCCCAGCTAAGTTACATGCAATCTCATTGCAGTTAAAGTTCATAACAAACTGGGAGAAGGAATCAGGGAGAGACTGTAGGATAAGGTCGGTTTGGAGAGAATTATCCATCTTAAAATCAAGAGCCTCCAATCTATCGATCATGGATATCATTTTGAGGACGTGTTCCCCAACCTTCTAACCTTCCTTCATCCTTGCACCGAACAGTTGCTTGGATATCTCATATCTAGCAGTTCCGCTGTGCTCACCATAAAGTTCGGTTAAGTGAGATAGAATCTGCCTAACAGAAGTCATTTTATCATGAGCTCTTTGAAGCTTATTAGACATGGAAGCCATCATATAAGCACGGACTTTCACGTCATCCTTAACCCACTTTTCGTGGTTTTCAATCTCTTCCTGATTGGCTCGGGTCCGCACAGGAGGCCCCGGAATGTCCGTCTCCAAGACGTATCCCAGTGCCTCTATACTGAGGACAATCATCAGATTGCGGAGCCAATCCACAAAGTTAGGTCCCATTAAGTTATTCTTTTCCAGCAGAATTGCTAGTGGATTCATTGTCATATTGAGATCTGAGTCTGCATTAAGTACGATAGATTAATTAGTGACTCATTCAATTATGTTCCGAGTATAGAATTAAGGTCTTTTCTATTCCTATTACCCAGCTCCCACTATTTTTATCGGAATAACACACTCCCATGTGAAATCCGGAAGTATTGTCGCTCTACTTCATAGTGGTGATCGAGTTCTTTATAAATCTTAATAGAGGGCAACCGAACAGGTTTCTAGTCTACTAATTTTCATAAAGTGGTGTCCAACACCAACCCATCTAATGGATGATTTGATCTTCTTTTTCCCCTTGTTCACTCCCCTCAACCTATACGGTTTCTATGGTTCGTGAACAAGTTAAGTTTATACCATCGACGCAAATCAGTTTCACAATTGAATCTTATCCGGCAACCTATCAGGTTTCTAGGGATAAAATTTGCTCCAACCGAAGGCATCCAATGTGCTCCCGGTAATTTATCCATCCTCCCCGAATGACTACCCCGATAACTCAGAAGCATAGCACATCCGGTTTGGATTTCAATTTCCCGAAAACTCGATGGAGGGAAGAAAAACCTTGAAACCTTATAAACTTAATAATTTATCGTGGGAGAATTTTCGCGATTAACGTTACACTTTGCACATTAATTGTTTAAGCGCGTTTGTGGCATTCATACAATATGAAACAACCATTCACAACCTAGTTGCTACCAACATGTGGTTCATGGACCGTTCCTAGAAAATAAAAACTCTGTAATATAATTACAAGTCTTCGTCTTGAATCTTCGTCTTCTCGAAATGGATCTTCCTCCGGTCTTTGTCATTACATATAAATTTTACATTGAAAATTGCATCCTAGATACAAATTTTTCTAGTAAAATAAATAGCCTCAAAACGGCCTTTACAACCCAATCGAATAAAACGAACGATTCAAAACTAAGTCCACGAACCACATCCCCATTCAAAAAGCATTCATCCAATAAATACTATATAAATGGAAAGCGTAGAGATACATTGATCCAATCAACAATATGAACCGATCCAATCGATTCACACAATTGGTAATATGATAACGTTCAAAATAATTCGGTCGACCATAAATATTCCAATTAATCAAATTTCCCTTATAAAATGAAATACCATAAATCTTTTTAATCATATTAAATCCAATTTAACATGAGAGAGATTAATTTACAAGAATACACGAAAAAATCGAGCGGGGGCGAAAAAGGCCTGCCATGGCCGAGTCACTACCGGCAGCATGCCGGCAGACAGGCCTGGCATGGCCGAGTCACGCTCGGCGGTACCATGACCACAGGCGCGGCCCCGAGCCACAGGCCGTGGCCCCCTGCTCTGGACCCCTCCCGGTTGTCAATGACATTTCGGGGCTAGTTTTTCGACCGGATATCCAATATCTATATTCTCCAACATTCATATCTTCAATATAAATCATATTTCCAAGAAATGAAGATTTATATTTAGACATAAACTTACGAAAAATATAACTACAACGAACGTAAAAACATATACCACGATTATGACTAAAATGATTCCAAATCAGTCACCATCTAATCGAGCATTCCAAATGCCAATATCGTATATACGATCGCAAGACCTACGCTCCGATACCACTGTTGGGATTTGAGATAAGGTCGGTTTGGAGAGAAGTATCCATTTTAAAATCAAGAGCCTCCAATCTCTCGATCATGGATATCATTTTGAGGACGTGTTCCCCAACCTTCTCACCTTCCTTCATCCTTGCACCGAACAGTTGCTTGGATATCTCATATCTAGCAGTTCCGCTGTGCTCACCATAAAGTTCGGTTAAGTGAGATAGAATCTGCCTAACAGAAGTCATTTTCTCATGAGCTCTCTGAAGCTCATTAGACATGGAAGCCATCATATAAGCACGGACTTTCACGTCATCCTTAACCCACTTTTCGTGGTTTTCAATCTCTTACTGATTGGCTCGGGTCCGCACAGGAGGCCCCGGAATGTCCGTCTCCAAGACGTATCCCAGTGCCTCTATACTGAGGACAATCATCAGATTGCGGAGCCAATCCACAAAGTTAGGTCCCATTAAGGTATTCTTTTCAAGCAGAATTGCGAGTGGATTCATTGTCATATTGAGATTTGAGTCTGCATTAAGTACGGTAGATTAATTAGTGACTCATTCAATTATGTTCCGAGTATAGAATTAAGGTCTTTTCTATTCTTATTACCCAGCTCCCACTATTTTTATCGGAATAACACACTCCTATGTGAAATCCGGAAGTATCGTCGCTCTACTTCATAGTGGTGATCGAGTTCTTTATAAATCTTAATAGAGGGCAACCGAACAGGTTTCTAGTCTATTAATTTTCATAAAGTGGTGTCCAACACCAACCCATCTAATGGATGATTCGATCTTCTTTTTCCCCTTGTTCACTCCCCTCAACCTATACGGTTTCTATGGTTCGTGAACAAGTTAAGTTTATACCATCGACGCAAATCAGTTTCACAATTGAATCTTATCCGGCAACCTATCAGGTTTCTAGGGATAAAATTTGCTTCAACCGAAGCCATCTAATCCGCTCCCGGTAATTTATCCATCCTCCCTGAACGACTACCCCGATAACTCAGAAGCATAGCACATCCGATTTGGATTTCAATTTCCCGAAAACTCGATGGAGGGAAGGAAAACCTTGAAACCTTATAAACTTAATAATTTATCATGGGAGAATTTTCGCGATTAACGTTAGACTTTGCACATTAAATGTTTAAGCGCGTTTGTGGCATTCATACAATATGAAACAACCATTCACAACCTAGTTGCTACCAACATGTGGTTCATGGACCGTTCCTAGAAAACAAAAACTCCGTAATCTAATTACAAGTCTTCGTCTTGAATCTTCGTCTTCTCGAAATGGATCTTCCTCCAGTCTTTGTCATTACATATAAATTTTACATTGAAAATTGCATCCTAGATACAAATTTTTCTAGTAAAATAAATCGGCTCAAAACGGCCTTTACAACCCAATCGAATAAAACGAACGATTCAAAACTAAGTCCGCGAACCACATCCCCATTCAAAAAGCATTCATCCAATAAATACTATATAAATGGAAAGCGTAGAGATACATTGATCCAATCAACAATATGAACCGATCCAATCGATTCACACAATTGGTAATATGATAACGTTCAAAATAATTCGGTCGACCATAAATATTCCAATTAATCAAATTTCCCTTATAAAATGAAATACCATAAATCATTTTAATCATATTAAATCAAATTTAACATGAGAGAGATTAATTTACAAGAATATACGAAAAAATCGAGCCGGGGCGAAAAAGGCCTTCCATGGCCGAGTCACTACCGGCAGCATGCCGGCAGACAGGCCTGGCATGGCCGAGTCACGCTCGGCAACTGCCGGCCGGCTGCCGAGCAGCCACAGGCGCGGCCCACGAGCTGGGCCGCGGCCCCCGGTCTGATGTTTGCCCGAGCCGCAACAACCCTGGGTCGTGGCTCCCTGCTCCCGGACCCCTCCCGGACCGTCCAACGGCATTTCGGGGCTAGTTTTTCGACCGGATATCCATTATCTATATTCTCCAACATTCATATCTTCAATATAAATCATATTTCCAAGAAATTACGATTTATATTTGGACATAAACTTACGAAAAATATAACTACAACGAACGTAAAAACATATACCACGATTATGACTAAAATGATTCCAAATCATTCACCATCTAATCGAGCATTACAAATGCCAATATCGTATATACAATCGCAAGACCTACGCTCCGATACCACTGTTGGGATTTGGTGACTAAAATGAAGGCCCAACGGAAGCGATAAAATGAAAATTAATTCGATCCGAATCCCTACGAGGATCGATCGAGCTATGTATATACGAATATCAAAAACGAATTCACAAGAGATATAGAAACTCACCCTTGTAGTCCGTTGATTAGATGGATAACCTTCTCTTGAGCTATTCCCCAAGCTTTGCTTGATCTCTACGAATCTATTCCGCTTCAAGCCCTTGAACGATCCAACGCCGAAAGCACCGCATCTCTACTTGCCACGCGCCAGAGAAATGACCGGAACAACGATCACCTTGCTATCCTCCGAGGATATGGCTAGAGCTAAGTGATGAAGCTATATATTTGTGATTACAACACTCCAAGTGTATAACTCACTTACTCTCAATGAATCTCTCAATTTTCTCCAAGAACAATTGAGATGATATGAAGAAGATGATGAAGACAATTGAGAAAATGGTTTTTCTCTCTCTACACTCTTATTCACGTAGGAATCAAAGTGAATGAATGAAAGATGTCTTCATCCCTCTTATTCAACTTCTCCCACATGTTACAACTCATGCATGTGGGAATCTAACCCCACCTCCACAATTATCATTCATTAAAGAATGAAGACATAAGTCCAAAAGGAAGGTGGCTACAAATGGGGGGGGGGCATGGAGAAAACGGATGAGTTCGGTTCGTTTCGAACTCCCGAGAGTCCAAACAGATAAACTCCAATCCCGTCCCGATGTTTTTGTATAGTTTAATTAATCCAATTAATTTCATTATATCAAATACATTACAACATAATTAATTTCTCCAAGTAATAATTATATCCATGAATTAAATTAATCACCCAGTGATATATTTAATTCATTAGGGCATAAATCAATTTATCCAATAAATCGATTTAGACATCTAATGTCCCAAATTTAGATATCCAATATCTAATACACATAATGAGAGAATTAGCTTGATTCATTCCTTAGTCAATCCTAATGCGCGACTCGGTAGGTCCGTCTTAGTCAGCAATGGGAGGAACCAAAGAGTAGTAGCACCACCTAGCCAGCCTGGCGGCCTACACTGTACCCCAACTGAGAACGAATGATTGGGATCATTCAAGAACCATTCTGTCGTGAATACCAGTATATGTATAAACCCTTCTTTCAAATGTCCCGATCAAGTTATAGGGTCACGGTCAGTCAAACCCTATCTGTACTTGACGCTATGCATGCGTTAATGCAAATCGAGATCATCGAGCTGTCGTGTATCTAATACAACTAGCTCCAATGCTTTGGCCAAAGACTTATGATCTCATCTGCTAATAACCGCATAGGACATATAACCCGTTCACTAACAGGAGAAAGAATTCTTTCTTGGTATTCAGTAGGACCTGCTACTTGCCCATCAAGATGCACGTCGAGGTTGACCCCCGCCTTCCGGTTTATAGGGTCGAACTACTCTAATAAAAATCTTGACGTCACAAGCACATCCCTACTAAATCCTCAAGTCGAAGGTTCACGAATACCTGTCACAACCTTTCGATTCCATCATTGACTGTCCCGGAGTGAAATCCGTGTGACGAATCGAGGGTGAGTCGGTTCGAGTATACTAATCCAATTAGCATACCTATAACGTGTGCTCCCACTAACCATTAGTGTTCGACAGACACTCTCCATGTCAAAGAACACGTCATACAAGTATTCACATAAACTTCACGCCCAGTCAAGTTTCATCGACTTGCGAACGATTAAGTATTTGAGCTATAACCTTTCAAGTGCCGACCCCCTTATCCAATAAAGAGTGGAACATTTTGCTCTCAAATACACGGACTAGTTTCTATATGTTTATTTACGAGTTAGGAATGCCAGTAACTACCAGTAAATAAAGAAACATTCATTTGCCTTATATAAATGGTTTACATAATTACAAGTACAATGCCCTCACTCAACAACCTCTGAGTGGCATTCGAGGGCATACTGTAATAAAGAACGGCCAGGATTCCACCGTTGGAAGTCATTTATGGGTTGAATCATTGTAACATTTATCACTGGTTGAAAGTTATAGTGAATTCATCTCCAACTGGTTTGGAGAAAAGTGGACTAGTAGAGGATTACCCCACCTCTGAAACCACTATAAGTGCCTGTGTGATTTACTGTTTTCCACATCATACTTAACTGCTGCATTCATATTTACTGTTCCATTAGATAGTTATTTGCAGTTAACATTAGAGTCGCGCAATAGGATTGACGACGGAATGAATCAAGCTTGTTCTCTCATTATGAATATTAGATATTGGATATCTAATTTGGGACATTAGATGTCTAAATCGATTTATTGGATAAATTGATTTACAGCCTAATGAATTAAATAAATTACTGGGTGATTAATTTAATTCATAAATATAATTGTTTTTTGGAGAAATTAATTATGTTATTATGTATTTAATGTGATTAATTGATTGGATTAATTAATAGACACAAATACATCGGAATGGAATAGGAATTTATCTGTTTGGACTCACGGGAGTCCGAAACGAACCGAACTCATCCTGGCTCCTTCTAGATGGCCGCCCCTTTTCCTTCCGATTTCCCTTGATCATTGTCTCCACCTTAATTGGTGGATGACTTCAAGTGTCAAAGGGACAAGATCATGTAGTTAATTAATATTGAGAATTTGGTCTTGATTTGGGGGAGGATATTATGAAGAATAAAATGAAGACTCTTCTCACTCCTTGCCAACCCATTCCATACGTGAGATTGATAAAGAGAGAAAAAGGAAGAGTGTTCTTTGTCTTCAAAGTGTTCTTCATCTTCATCATATTTTCTTTGAGAAATATTGTGAGGATTAATTGAGAGATAAAGATTATACACTTAGAGTGTTATAATCAAAGGCTTCATCATCCTAGGTCTAGCCGTATCCTTGGAGGATAGCAAGGTGATCATCATCCCGTTCGTTTCTCTGGCGCATGGCAAGTAGAGGCGTTGTATTTCGACGTTGGATCATTCAAGTGCTTGGAGTACTTTGGATCGTAGGGATATACAACTAAAGCTTGGGGAATAGCTATATCCCATAAGTAGAATATCATCTACATATAGTACTAAGAACATAGTGTTTCTCCCACTGGCCTTTTTGTGTACACGCTGAGTGCTGAAGCAAAATACAATTCCGATTACCGGGGAATCCAAAATACGACAAAGAAAGTAAAATTCCCTAAACTTGTAGGAAATTACAAAACGGCCAAAACGTCCGAAAATCACGATACGACGTCGGATTAACAAACCAAAACTCACAATATAAACAACTCAACCATACGAACTCGTGTAACCAAAGAAATTATGAAGTCGAACGAGTTTTACGAGAATCGAACGCTCATGCAACAACACATAACATAACACGGAATTACATCAAAATATCTCCGAAACTCGTCCAAAAATAAAAACTCCAAGAATAAAATAGATTCAAAACGTCGAAAAAGTTACAAGCGAGTCGTTAAAAATGAGAAAATACACAAAAATGAGAATTCCGGAAAAAGGAAAAAATGCGGATATTACATTCTACCCCTCTAAAAATAAGTTTCATCCCGAAACTTAAAAAACAAACAACTCGAGGTACCTAGAACGCATGCTATCCTCGGTTTCCCAAGTTGCCTCCTCGACACCATGCCTCGACCACTGCACCTTGTCTAAAGGAATGGTCTTATGCCTCAGTCGCTTCTCACGGTGCTCCAAAATCTTCAAGGGGCGCTCCTCGAAGGTAATATCCTCGGCGACATCAATCTCACCATAGTCGATGACGTGAATAGGATCCGGAACATATTTCCTCAGCTCGGAAACATGGGAAATGCTATGAACGTGACTCAAGGCCGGAGGCAACGCCAAACGGTAGGCCAACTCACCGACTCTATTGAGAATCTCAAAGGGCCCAATAAATCTGGGACTAACGAACGAAAAACATATACCACGATTATGGCTAAAATGATTCCAAATCATTCACCATATAATCGAGTATTTTAAATGCCAATATCGTATATACGATCGCAAGACCTACGCTCCGATACCACTGTTGAGATTCGGTGCCTAAAACTAAGGCCCAGCGGTAGCGGTAAAATGAAAATTAATTCGATTCGAATCCTTACGAGGATCGATCGAGCTACGTATATACGAATATACAAACGAGAACATAGGAGATATAGAAACTCACCTTAGTAGTCCGTTGAGTATGCCGAGAGGTCGAGGCCAAGGACGTGGTCGTAATCGGGAGCATGATATGGCGACTCGCTCGTCGTCGAGTGCCGATCAGATCAGTACAGATGGTCCAGATGACCAATCGCGTGATCAAGGGCAACCATCAAGAGGTAATTCTGATGTTGGTGCCGCCACCATACTTCGTCAGGTGGTTGATCAGTTGGCGTAGATGAATCAGACCATACACCGAGATGAGAACCCAGAAGGGTATAATGGAGCTAGTAAATGGTTACGGGAGGTGATGAGAATGCATCCGCCCTGTTTTGTAGGATCTTCGGACTCGTGGGGTTGGGAGAACTGGACCTTCCAGTTGGACATAAAATTTGATGCTCTAGCTTGTCTGGACGAAAGGAGAGTACCTATTGGTCAATATCTGCTCGATAAGGAAGCTGCAGACTGGTGGGAGGCCGTAGCGCCTAGTGATCAGACAGCTACTTGGGCTGAATTCAAGACTGCCATGGAGGTCGAGTGTTGGGATAAACAATCCTGTATCGTGTTTTGATAAAGTGCCAACTTACAGCAAGCTACTGTCCCGAAGTCAATCACACAGTAAGATGTGTGTTTTGATAAAGTGCCAACATACAGCAAGTCTTCGCGTTGCCAGCATACATCAAAAGTATAGAGTTCCATTATACATCAAGAAGCTCGTCAGTCGATATGATACCAAGCATGGAAGCTGTCCTGAAATATTCATAAAGCATCTTTCCATACAGCAGCACTAAGATATCCTACAGTGTAGAACCTACAGCTACAGCAGTATAATCGCAACATGTTTGATACAGCAAACAAGCTGTAGGTGTTGAGTCCTTGAACACTTATCCAACAGGACTGAAGACCGTTGAAACAGAATTTGCTTTAGTCACTAAAGTCAAGCCACCATTTGAAATGAAGTATTCAAATACTGATTGGATAAAGTATTTAAATACTAGCCACAAAGATGTTCAGACAAGGAGCAAAATCAGGATCTTGTATTTTGCAAGTCAATCAAAACGTTGGAATAGATCTGTTCCCAACGGATCTATTCCCAACGTATCTATTCCCAATAGATCTATTCCAAAGGCTATATATACCGCGAAGTTTGAAGATCAGATACACAATCAAGAATACAACACGACAAGCATACATTCGAATATTCATAAGATCTGAGCAAACTGAGATATACTAAGATACATTCGTAAACATCTCAAGAACAGTATATGAAGAGCAAACATATTTCTTCAAGCATACTGCCAATCTTGAGAGAAGAAATACACGTGCTCAACCTTGAACAACACATCATTATCTCAATCTCAAGAAAGTCAAGCTGTTGTTCAACCATTGTTCTTACATTGAAGTAAACCATCAGCCCTGTATGGACTGAGAAAGCCTTGCTTTTCCTGAACTATGTGTGATGGATCTGCATTGTAGATGAAACTTTGAAACTGTGTGTGAAGAAGCAAGTTAAGTGAAACCTTTGACCAATCTGTGTGAACAATTGAAAGCGACAGTCTTTGTATCAATCTGTGTGAATGATACAAGGATAGGTCTGATTATAGACATGTAGTTGTGTATGTAGTCTTTATAATAAACATTTTCACTCCTGTGTGGAGGACCAGTGGACGTAGAGGAGTTTACCTCGAACCACTTAAATATCGTGTCATTTACCTTCTGCACTTACTGTTTTCATAACCGTGATTATTTTATAAGTATACACTGCATATCCTGTATGCACCAAGCAAACAGGAGAAAACCGAGTTGCTTTATTTACAGCAACTTACTTTAAAATAGACTTCCGCTACGCACTCTTATTTAAAAATCGTACATCTTGTTGCTTAAATGCTTTCCAAGCTGTATTCTATATACTTAGTGGGCAACAAGTGGTATCAGAGAGGTTGGTTCTAAAAAGAATCAGTCGTATTTTTAAACGAATCAGATCTTTAAATCACTTATTTTTGAAAAGTTCTTTATCTTTCCTAATCTTAGACATGGATACCTCACTGATTAATAAGGTACCAATGTTTTCTATTAACGAGTTTGATGACTGGATAATTAGGATGGAGGCTCATCTTGCCGCCATGCATGAAGAGATGATTTATGTCATCCAAGAATTCCCCATAAAGATCATGAAGGTAAATACGGACGCAAGGATTGAAGGCCAAGCTCATGCCTAGATGCTCAAGAAAGAGCGAGAACAATGGACCACAGATGATCGAAAACGTGCCAACCTCGACAATGTTGCTAAGAACGCGCTATTTGTCACTCTTGACGAAGGCATGTTTTCGAAGGTAAAGAGCTGTAAGACAACCAAAGAAATCTGGGAAAAACTCAAGATGATTTGTAAGAGAATTGAGCTCTCAAAAGAAAATAAAATTTCAAAATTGACTCAGCAATTTGAATCTTTTGAAATGAAACCAACTGCAACTCTTGAGGAACTTGACCTCAGATTCACTGGCATTGTCGGTGAACTTGAAGCGTTGGGCAAAATTTATATCCAAAAGGAGAAGAACTTAAAAATTTTCAGATCTCTCCCTGCCCGATGGGACATTAAGACCACAGCGATGCGTGTGTCATGCAATCTTAATGACATATCTACGTTTGACCTCTTCTCTGACCTCAAAGCATTTGAATATGATATTGACAGAAGAGAGAAAGCTGAAGAATTACCTGCGAGGACTACAACGCTAGCCGCTGTATCCAACAGAAGACATAATATGCCCAGCACATCAAAGCCTGCCCACAAGAATGCTGACAGTGACCACGATATCCTGTCACAAGATGAAATGGCGCTCCTCATGCATAAATTCAATAAATTCATCAAACAGTCTGGAAAGACTCCCTACAAGCCCAAGCCTGTTCACAAGGTAAGTACCGAATCTTCCTCTGGTGACGCTAACCTGTGTTAAAATTGTAGTAAACCAGGAAATTATGCAAATAAATGTCCTCACCCTAAAGTTCAAAAGTTGCCAGAAGCCGAGCAACAAGAAAAAGACGAAAGAAGACGTGCTTAGAGAAACAAGCTCAAGGCCCTGATTGGCGAATCAAAAGCCTCCCCCGCACCAACAAAGTCCGAAGAATGTCTTCAGGCAGTCACTGACAGTGACTTGTCCGATGATGAATTCGAAGATAGAGCATATATGTGCTTTATGGACAAAGACATACCGAAATACGAAGATAGCGATGATGAGGTAAGATCAACCTCAATTACTCCTGTAAATTCATCTCATACCTTTGAAAACATGATGAATGTATTTAAAAACATTCAAAAGGCCCATGAGACATTGAAAAATGAAAACATACAGCTCTAAATTTCTAACCTAGAGCTGAGGGAAGAAAACGACTTGCTGAAAGTAAATTACGAAAATATGTATGTCGATTGTGAAAACAGCAAAGTCGATCACGAAAAACTCATGGATAGCAATCATCAACTTTCTCACGAACTAAATGAGGCTAAAACTCACAGTGAAAGCAAGACAAATGATTTTGTTCTGATCCAAGCCAAAGTAAAAACTCTCGAAAAACGAGAAAGAGAACTTGAGACCATCTTGAAATCTTTCGAGAAATAATCTAAAGGATGGAAGAAATTCTAAGCATTGGGCAACATGCTCATGATAAAAGTGGCTTATGACACAGCTCATTTTCCAATAAAGGGAAAACTAGTACTGTGTTCGTCATGGGTGTGGAAACCATTCCTGTATCGGAAGAAATCCCGAGTCCTGTGATGGTACCTGTTGCACCACGAACAGCAAAGGCAGCCATTCTACCACCACAGTCATATCATAGATAGTGGAATCCTCAGCCATTCAGACCTATAAGGCGTAACCAACAGCATGCTCCCCGAGCATATCAAAAGCGCCAGCAGCCGTTCAGAAAGAAGGCTGTACCCAAATATCAAAGGCCCGCACAGCAGTAGTTCCAACAGTACAGCGCGGCTAGATATTGGATACAGGAGCCTCGTTATCCATCGCGAAAGCAGGTCGCCACACAGTATCAGCAACAACTTTGGGAATCCAACTGGAGACCCAGAAGGCAAGTTGTAAGGCTGAAGAAAATGGCTCCACCTCCAAGACGGCATTCGTACTGGATTAATAATAATAATCCTGAATTTTACATGCATAATAGTTATCAAGGTTACAGCAACTACGTGCCTGCCACACGTAGACATCGCCAGAATGGACCTAAAGTAACCTACAACAAATCAATTGCCGTCAGGAAAATCTGGGCACCTAAAGGCACTAACATCCATGGACCCAACAGTCAAAGGGGACCAAAATCTACTTAAATTATTTGCCTACATGACATCTTAGAGAAGGACATCTGGTAGTTCGATAGTGGATGTTCTCGGCAGATGACCGGAGACAAAATCAAGCTGTCAGATTACGTAGAAGGTCACGGTCCAAAAGTGTGCTTTGATGATAAATCAAAAGGAAGAACAAGAGGGAAGTGAACCCTGCTTGTAGGAAAATTCAAAGTCACCGATGTAGCTTATGTTGAAGGCTTACAGTATAATCTACATAGTATTAGCGAGTTCTGTAATAAACAGTTCTCGGTGAAATTCTATATAGATCACTATAGAGTTAAGAACAATCTGACCAAAGAAGTTGTGCTCACATGAAGCAGATCAGGTAATATGTATATTGCTGACTGGATGCCTATGAGCTCCCCAATTCTTTGTTTTGTTGCCAAAGGCACTGCAGATATAAGCTGGCTATGGCACAAGAGGATGTCTCATGTGAACTTCAAGACGATCAACAAGCTCGCTAGACAGGAAATGGTCATAGGTTTGCCCAATGTGTTTTTCCAAAAAGACAGCATTTGTGGACCCTATCAGAAAGGAAAACAAATCAAGACCACCCTGAAATGCAAATCCTACCTTTCCACTAACAGAGTTCTGGAAATGCTACATATGGATCTATACGGTCCTGTAGACCCTATAAGTTTGGGAGGTAAGAAATAATGTCTCGTTATTGTTGATGATTATTCCAAGTATGCTTGGACAATCTTCCTGAGCAATAAGAAGGAAACCATATCAAAGCTGCCCGAGCACTTGAGAAAGCTTCAAAATGAGAAAGGGTTGAGTATCGTGTCCATTCGTTCCGACAGAGGTACTGAATTTACTAACCGCTTTATAGAGCAATACTATTTGGAAAATGGGATACATCACGAATACTCAGCTCCCAAACACCTCAACAAAATGGTGTCACCGATCGAAAGAACAGGATGCTCAAAGAAGCAACAAGGACCATGATTGCCGCAAGTAAGTTGCCACAATGTTTCTGGGGCGAAGCCACCAATACAGCGTGCTACACACAAAACTGATGTATCATCAACAAACACCACAACAAAACAGCTTTTGAGGTATGGAACAACAAAACTCCATTAGTTTCGTACTTTCACATATTTGGATGCAGGTGTTATGTTTTGAACAACGGGAAATATCAAATTAGAACATTCGATGAGAAATCGGAGGAAGGGATATTTGTAGGATATTCCTCTGTCAGCAAATCTTACAGGATCTTTAATAAACGGACGCTGACAATTGAGGAATTTATACATGTAGTGTTCGACGAACCTCATCATGATCCTACAGGAGTAGAAGATCTTACTCGGGATATCCAACAACTCACCATTAATGACCCTCCAAATCCAATAGAACCTGTTGTTGATTTAGAAATCAATCCCACAGCTGTAAGAATTGAAGTAGATGAAGATGATGCTGTACAAGATGAAGCTGAAACTACAGCAACTCAAGATACAGTACGGGATGCCGAATTAGAACCTGATAGAATATGGTTGAGAGATCACCCACATGAGTTGATCATAGGAAACATTGATGCTGGAGTGTCTACCCGTAGAAGAATACAGACTACACAAGGAAATGTACTATGTGTGCAGGAAGAACCAGAATCTGAGATATCTGCATTCCCGGTATGGAAGTCTCTAGTTGAACTTAGAAGACTTAATATGTGCACTATCGTTCTATTCATAGCTCAATCCAAACCTATTTCTACCTTAGAAGCTCTAAACAATTCACACTGGATCTCATCTATGGAAGAAGAACTTAATGGTTTCGAAAGAAACAACGTATGGTATCTAGTACCCAGACCTGAGCATCAAGTCGTAATTGGATCAAAATGGGTATGTAGAAACAAGAAGGATGCAAATGGACTTGTTATTAGAAACAAATCCCGTCTAGTCGCACAAGGCTACAGACAGGAAGAAGGCATAGACTACGATGAAACATTTGCCCCTGTTGCCAAACTAGAAGTCACTAGGATATTTCTAGCCTTTGCCGCCCATAAGAGCTTTATTGTGTATCAAATGGATGTCAAGAGCGGATTCATGAATGGAGACCTTGGCGAAGAAGTCTATGTTGAACAACCATCGGGGTTTGTCAATATAGAAGGCAGAGACCTTGTATACAGGCTACGGAAGCACTGTATGTACTTAAGAAAGCACCTAGAGCGTGGTATGAGACCCTGTCCCTGTACCTAACCAATAATGGGTTCGAGAAAGGTGCTGTGGACAAGACCCTATTCAAAATACAGAAAGGTGATGACCTACTGATGGTTCAAATATATGTAGATGATATTATATTTGGGTCAACTAACCTTGCTCTATGTCAAAGGTTCTCTCATCTCATGCAAAGTAAATTTGAAATGAGTATGATGGGAGATCTTAGTTATTTCCTAGGATTGCAGGTTAAGCAGTTTCCTACAGGAATCCTCATCAACCATGAAAAGTACAGCAAGGATCTTCTCAACAAATTTGGGATGAACAACTCCAAATCCTCGTCAACCCCCATGAACACTTCCATGCAAATTAGTGCTGACGAAGCTAGAAAGCCGGTTGATCAATCACTATACAGGAAGCTTATTGGCTCACTCCTGTACCTAACAGCTAGCAGGCCCAATATCCAATTTGCTGTAGGAGTGTGTGCTCGATATCAAGTAGCACCTAAAGAATCACACTTTACAATAGCCAAACGAATCCTGAAGTACGTCAAAGGAATAGTCAATGCAGTAATGTGGTATCCTAAAGAAGGCAGATTCAATTTGGTTCGATACAGCGACTCGGATCTCAGAGACTGCATGCTAGATAAGAAGAGTACAAGCGATACTTGTCACTTTCTTGGACCTAGACTTGTATCTTGGTTTAGTAAGAAGCAATTGGCAAACTCGCTTTCCACAGCAGAATCAAAATACTATGCTGTTGGTAGTTGCTGTATGCAGATCCTTTGGATGCAACAACAGCTGTCAGATTATGGAATCACTGCCAAAGAAACACCCATCATGTGGATAGCACGAGTGCAATTGAAATAACACACAATCCTATATTGCACTCGCGCACTAAGCACATCTATATGAAGCATCACTTCATTAGGAATCATATTGAGAACAAGGATGTTCGGCTCGAGAAAGTCCATACAGATATTCAGTTAGCCGACATCTTTACCAAACCTCTCAGCACAGCCTGATTCTGTATGCTTCGACAATAATTGGGAATGCTACAGCCCGACTCCTTATAATTTTTTAATGCTTTTACTCAACAATTGAGGGGGAATGTTGTAAGACCCAAGAATACAGTATCCACCGTTAATTATCTTTACACTCAGAAAATCCGACAGCACAGTAAGGATAAAAAGACATGAAACTATCCTACAGCTGACGTGTGTAATAATTAAGGGGGGATACAGTATGACCCATGAATACAGTATTATTCCAATAACTGCTATAAGAATTGAATCCCGTATATACCTTTTAAGGGGGAGCGCTGTATTTTCACGGATACAATACATACTATGGGAATTCAATTAATATTATACTTATATTCTATCATTTTAAAACAGATTTGAGTCCATGTGCCCTGTTTTAAATCAAACGTCTTTTGCATTTAATGCTTTACACGACATATGGACTATTTTATCTCAAACGCCGCGATTTTATAAATTATTTAATAATTTCAAACCGCTGTTTTGGGCAATAAGGGAAGTCGAAATGTCAGATATGGGACCCATTATCATTTCAAAATCAGATGGATTCGATGTACCTGTTATGCTTAATTCATCCTATTCGTTCATTAAAAAACGATAGTTCCTATCCCTTAAATCTGACCTTTCACTATCTGGAAACCCTAACCGTCCCCCGCCCACTATAAAAGGACTGGTTATTACTCCCTTCAACTCTTTACGCCTTCTACAAAATTGAAGAGTTCTTAAGCAAAACAGCTTACAAGATTTACTGCATTTTTCTGCATTTTCTTTGAATCTTACTCACTTTCTTTTCAAGAAATCACTATGGCATCTTCACAGAACTTCTATCCATCTCTCAAGAAGACAACCACCATCATCGACGGGCGAATCTTCTCCAGATCTGTTGTCGTTTAACGTGTTCGTGTTGAAACCGACGACGTTGACTCCATGGAGATCATAGTCTCAAGGATTCATCAACAAGGCCTCTATCGACTTGGTAGCCACTCTGTTGAGCTCTACGATGAGCACATGGTTGATGAATTCTATATCAATGCATCTGTTAGTTTCTTCTCTCTTGCACAAGGAGGAAACATTGCTGACATCACTGCCATCCTAGGAGTCGAGATCCGCATTGACCAAGCTTTATTGCAGAATTTGTACAGGCTCCCTGCTGATGGCCTGTCTATGGAGGAACTTGAGACCTTTGGGTCCCAAGAAGACCTCACCAAATATTGAGGATTATTCACTGGCTCTGCATCGAATGTGACTGTTCATGCTTCATGCCAGAAGAAATGTTTTTGCTTACCATTTGTTTATTTACACGATTTTTGTTGTCGTGTGATCAACATGAATGAGGATATTAGGGAAAAACACACAGGACTGGTTCTTTCGAGATGTGCACCAATCTTAGATTTAGAATGATGGTCGCCATCATGTCTGGTGAAAAGGTAAATTGGTGTCAAATTGCCCTCAAAAGGCTGCAGGAAGAAGTCTCTAAACCTGCTACTCAGAAGAAATCATTTGGTCTTATTCTCAATAATATTCTGACCAAGTGCGGTGTTCCGCAATCAAAGGAAGCAATGAAGATCAATCAGCGAAAATATATTGGAGGAACCAGGCCCTCCGTATTCAACAAAGAACATCTAATTGGGTCTAGACCCTTTATCAGAACCTTACCCCTTTCTGCTGATTCCAGGGACATAACCTGGAATTCCGGAAGCGAGGAGACCTCAAGGAAAAGAAAGAGATCTCACAGTTGGCTGCCCCTTCGGAGCTAAAAGCCACCTGTCCTGCACGGGAACCCACACCCGTAAGGGATCCATCTCCCCTCAGGAAACCCTTGTACGGGATCCCTCCGATATAGGCTCCCACACCTGTATCGGAACCCATGCCTATAGTAGACCCATGCACTGTACGCAGTCCCTCTCCCGAAACCATCATTAACAAAACCTTGCTGTCAGTTCAAATTGTATAGGCTTACGAACGTTTTTTTCAATGGAAATCCTATTGGGTCTCTCCTTACGACACTTTATATAACTGGAGCGAGTGGAGAGAAGAAGAATTGTTTGTCCTGGAGATAACAGATTCTCCAATTGAAGTCCTAATCCAATGGGACAATGTCTTTTGCAAAGAGCTGATCTCGAGCTATTTCAAGGATAATGTTGACACTCGTTTGAAAGGAAAATCTGTCTCTGAAGACACTATTCCCATTAGTCCCAAAATAGACCACGACTCAGACGACGATGATGACACCTTCCAAGCCGGTCTGAGAATGAGCCGTGAGGAAACTAGGGAACAAGAGTTCTCCAGAATGCAACAACAACAGGGTGAAGGGACCTCGAGACAACAACAGTCCCATCCCCAACAGCGAGAAACTGCTCAAGACATCGAGGAATCAGTACCTCCTGTCGATGAAGCCCCAACAGTTTCTCAACAGGCACCCGAGCCTGTAGCCGCTCAACAGGAAGCTGAGAGACAACTAGAGGATTCAGTCCCCCCTGTATCTTTGTCTACAGAACCCATCCTGAACAGGAGGATTCAGTCCCCCCTAGCGCTCGAGTCCGAACAAGCTGCAACCGCAACTGATGCCCCCGTATCTCCAATAGTGGAATTCGATGATGGTTTCTTACCTGAGGATGAACCACAACGGCCACACACTCATGTGGTCATTAGATAGCTCAATGGAGCTGATGAGGATGAGCCAAGCTCTCCATCCAGACACGAGAAACTTCATGCTCTCTGTCGCTAAATTATTTTCCTACAGGACGCTGTGAATGCCCTGCACACTGTGGAAAAAGAGATTAATTGGTTGCATGAGACTGCTATTGACGAAATGACTGGCGTAAAAAGAGAAATCTCTGAAGTGGAAGAAGCCTTCCGCTTGGTGCCTAGCATCTTAAGGCAAGCTCTTCATCAACTCCAACAGTGCCAGGAGCAAATTCTCTTGGAAGAACAAGCAAAGCTCCGCATCTTTGAAGCCAAAACTATATCTGCACTACAGGAAACAGGCTTCCACCTAAGAGGACACGATTGAAAAACAGATGATATGTTGCTGGTGCTTCAATCCCTAATTGATAAGATGTCAAGTATGGAGACCAAATAGGATACTACAATGAAATTCCTGGAATGCCTTGATGAGAAGGTCTCTTATCTTGATGAGGCCAAAAAGGGGGAAGAAGCCATAGAAGCTGTAAGGCAATGGAGGCTTGAGCGAGAAAAGGAGTTTGACGCTGCATTGGAAGACAGTGTCATTGCTGCAATTAATCGACTGTCAACTCCTTCCCATTCCATTAGAATGCAAGGTGCTTGCCCTGAATTCCACGATCCTAACCTTCCGTGGAAAAACCATGTGCAGAAGCTACTAGTAATGAATCTCCCGGCCAACCGACAGCCTATAGCCGATGAAATAAAAGATTGGAAGAAAAATGAACTATTGAGATACTTCATAGTTCTCATCAGGGAATCCTCCATATTCAACAAATGTAAAATACTGAAGGAAGTTGTCGAGGAATTTAAAAGAATGCTGGACGAAGAAAAGCTCCCCCTACAACTTCAGATGGAATCCAAGCACAGGAAAGGTGATCTGGTTACCCACCCTGAAGATTAGATCCTTGTGTTCGACAAATCATATGAAGGACAAGCCATCTACTTGAATCGAAATAAGGATGCCCTGCAAAATTGGTGGAAGGGAACCGAGAATGATCCCAGAAGGCCTTGGAGACATGCTCACTACAGGAGCTAGCAATGGAGGATTCTTCCTGTATTTTAATTTTAGAAACAACATAAAATTCTGTATCTTTAATTTCTACTCTCATTGTAATCTTTGCCAATAACCAATAAAATTTAATTTTGTCTTGAAGGATTACAACTCGTAATCTACTACTGTGTTACTGTGTGATTACGGAATTAATTTATTTGATGCAAAATAACAAGTATGAAACTTGTCAAGTATAAAAGCTGTAAGAACTTGTCTGTGAACAGTTCATAGGTTAAGTTGCAATCAACTACATCAAATTGTAAGAATGTGCCTAAGCGCCAATCATAAGTTTAAGTTGTAAAACACTTTCCTGTTAGATGCTATCATTTTAGAACTTGCCTGCGAGCAGTTCACGCTTCTTAAAATTGCTGAAGGCCAGAACATTCAACAGAAGACCAAGAAGAAAGCCTCTCTATAACAAAGAAGTTTACAAGATTTTGGCATCAAGGTTTTGGCATCATCAAGAAGTTATGGCATTATCAAAAAGGGGGAAATTGTTGGGATAAACAATCCTGTATTGTGTTTTGATAAAGTGCCAACATAAAACAAGCTGCTGTCCCAAAGTCAATCATACAGCAAGATGTGTGTTTTGATAAAGTGCCAACATACATCAAGTCTTCGCGTTGCCAGCATACAACAAAAGAAAGTGCCATTATACAGCAAGAAGCTCGTGAGTCGATATGATACCAAGTATGGAAGTTGTCCTGAAATATTCATACAGCATCTTTCCATACAGCAGCACTAAGATATCCTACAGCGTAGAGCCTACAGCTACAGCAATATAATCGCAACATGTTGGATACAACAAACAAGCTGTAAGTGTTGAGTCCTTGAACACTTATCCAACAGGACTGAAGACCGTTGAAACGGAATCTGCTTTATTCACTAAAGTCAAGCCACCATTTGAAAAGAAGTATTTAAATACTGACTAGATAAAGTATTTAAATACTAGCCGACAGAGATCTTCAGACAAGGAGCAAAATCCGGATCTTATATTTTGCAAGTCAATCAACACGTTGGAACGGATCTATTATAAAGGCTATATATACCCCGAAGTTTGAAGATCAGATACACAATCAAGAATACAACATGATGAGCATACATTCGAATATTCATAAGATATGAGCAAACTGAGATATACTGAGATACATTCATAAACATATCAAGAACAGTATATCAAGAGCAAACATATTTCTTCAAGCATACTGCCAATCCTGAGAGAAGAAATACACGTGCTCAACCATTGTTCTTACATTGAAGAAAACCATCAGCCCTGTGTGGACTGAGAAAGCCTTGCTTTTCCTGAACTGTGTGTGACAGATCTGCATTGTAGACGAAGCGTCGGAACAGTGTGAAAAAGCAAGTCAAGTGAAAGCTTTGACCAATCTGTGTGAACGGTTGAAAGCGACAGTCTTTGTATCAATCTGTGTTACAAGGATAGGTTTGATTATAGACATGTAGTTGTGTACGTAGTGTTTATAATAAACATTTTCACTATTGTGTGGAGGACCAGTGGACGTAGAGAGGTTTACCTCGAACCACTTAAATATCGTGTCATTTACCTTCTACACTTATTGTTATCATAACCGTGATTATTTTATAAGTATACACTGCATACCCTGTACGCATCAAGCAAACAGGAGAAAACCCAGTTGCTGTATTTACAGCAACTGACTTTAAAACAGACTTCCACTATGCACCCTTATTTGAAAATCGTACAGCTTGTTGCTTAAACGCTTTCCAAGATGTATTCTATATACTTAGTGGAAAACACCGAGTATTGTCCACCACCTGTTAAAGAGCGTAAGATTGTCAAGCTTTTCTCGGCGATGCCCCAAGATGTGTCAATATCTCAGGCAGTAGTCGATTATAATCAGCAGTTATGTTATATTCGAGATCAAGTGAGAAATGAGGAAGATAAGGTTCGTTATTTTGATATGTGTATGAAACGTCATGTTCGGCAGTGTATGGCTCCTTTTATGTGTACCACGTTGAAGGATTATCAAGACCGAGCATTAGCATTTGAAATGGCTGTATTATTTGAGTCGGTATCTATAGCAAATAAACAGAGGATTTCTGATGATGCCTCGGGAAGTAAGGAAATTGGGATTTTAAAATCCCAAGCCTCGTATCAGATGAGTATGGTACCTTCTCGGTTAGCTAGAGAATCAAAAAGACCCAGGTCGGCGTCTTTGATTTCAGGCAGTGCTCTAAGATGTTTCAAATGTAATGTACTGGGCCACGAGAATGCGAGCTGTAAGAAACCGCCGGTAACTTGTTATAGTTGTGGAAGCGATGGGCATCAAGAATAGTACTACGAGTCCGTTTCTAAGATGATAGGGAACCGGAATTCTGTTCCTACTCTTGGAGGGCCCAGCGGTGCCCAGTGATAGTATTTCATGTTGGTCTTGTGAAAGATCGTTCGCGTATTGCTTGTAAGCTTGTATGTGTTGGATTCTTGGATGAACTGATCTTCAAACTCTGGGATATATAGCCTCTGAATAGATCTGCTGAGAATAGATCCATTGAGCAAAAGTCCGTTTCCAACGGGATGATTTATTTGAATAAAACACGATCCGGTTTTTTCTCCTTGATTGAAGATCTGTGTTGGCTAGTATTTAAATACTTTATCCCTTCAGTATTTAAATACTTATTTTCAAACGGGACTTGACTTTTAGTGAATAAAGTAGATTCCGTTTCAACGGTCTTCAGTCCTATTTGGATAAGTATTGAAGATCTCAATACTTACAGCCTGTATCCTGTATCCGACATAATGTTATAGGTTATGTGCTGTTGGCTATCTTAGACCGATACTGTATGGAGGGATGCTTTTTAGGACAGGTTCCATAGTTAACGTCATTATGATTTTCTTGATGTATGATGGCTCTTTATACTTTCGCTGTATGTTGGCACTTTGAGAAGACTTCAATACAGGATTGTTTACTCTAACAACTTCGATCATCTTCGAGACAGCTGATTGTTGTATGTTGGCACTTTATCAAAACTTCGATACAAGATTGTTTATCCCAACAATTTCCCCCTTTTTGATAATTTCCAAGTCTCTTGATGATGCCAAAACCTTGATGCCAAAACCTTTGAAACATCTTTGTTTCGATATTTTGTCGAATGTTCTCGCCTTCAGAAAATTAAGGCAATGTGAACTGCTCGCAGGCAAGTTCTAAAAAGGTAGAATCTAACAAAAAAGTGTTTTTACAACTTAAACTTATGATTGGCGCACAGACACAATCTTACAGTGTAATCTAGTTGAATACAACTTAACCTATAAACTGTTTGCAAACAAGTTCTTTACAGCTTATATACTATACAAGTTTCACACTTCTTTATTGCAGCAAATAAAATCATTTCGCAATCACAAAGTAACACAGTAGATTACGAGTTGTAATCTTACAAGACAAAAATATATTTTATTGATGAAGAGCGAAGATTACAAGTTTAGGCAAATATGAGGATACAAAATTTTTGCTGTTTCACAAATAAAATACAGGAAGGGCCCTACAAGCTAATTCCTATAGTCAGCATGTCTCCAAGGCCTTCTTGGATCATTCTTGGTTCCCTTCCACCAGACAGTTTCACCACAGAGAGATCAGTTAAGTGATCAGCCAAGTACTCCAGTCCACGTCAGCATGCATTGAATTGTCAATATTTACGAAAGTCACATGCGAGCGATAAGGGACATATTGGAGAGATTCCCGAAAAGGAAATGAATTAAATAAATTCACCCAGACCACCACTGGAGACTTTAATCTTATTATATTCAAAAGATTTGGCGTCATCACATGGAAGTCTTCACAACATTCGAAAATGGATTAAAATAATGGAATCCAGCCTTGCAACGTTCAGAAAGAAAAACAAAGAAGTCTATTTTCTCCAACGTACGGATTTGTTACAGATCTGGAATGGCTATGAAGAAAAAGTTCTAAGGATTAACAAGCTATAAATACCTGAAGATTTGAAAGAGCAAACAACGGTGCGAGCTATACTTTCTAGCGATCAAAGCAATCTAAGCAATCGGAAATCTATAGCATCGTGAAGAGAAGTATTCTCATTCATATACGAAGAAAGCTCTTAGTTGGAGAAGATAAAACACTCTGGTCTTAAAACCTGAGTAAGGGGTACTTCACTTGTTGAAGTTTCGCGACTGATAGGCATCCAAGGATTTGATGAATCAAGTGGTGCTAGGCAGTCAGAAATGAGTTGCAACGACGGGATTTCAACTGGTTGGAAGTTGTTGTAGCTAAGTTGTAGAATCACTGTAATATTTATCACTGGTTGAGAATTATAGTGGATTCATCTCCAACTGGTTTGGAGAAAGTGGATTAGTAGAGGATTACCCCACCTCTGAGACCACTATAATTGCCTGCATACTTTAGTGTTTTTAGCATCATACTTAACTGCTGCATTCATACTTAAGTGTTCCATTGATTATTTCTGTATTCGTCATCAACTGACTTCGCACTTATATTGACTACAGAAGACTCTAAGTCATCTGTACCATCAGCTGAGAAACTCTTTAACTCATCCTTTGTGGAAAAGAGTTTCAATAAGTCTATTCACCCCCCTCTAGACTTATTCCTGGACGACTTGTAACCTACATGTGGTATCAGAGCGGTTGGTTCAATATTTCAAGAACCAGATCCATATATTTAGGATATATATTTTTTTATCTCTCATTTTAGAAATGGAACACATGCATTCTAGATTATCTGTCTTTTCAGTTGACGAGTATGATCTTTGGAAGATAAGGATGCAGGCACACTTATCTTCAATCCATGACGACATGTGGTGCATCATAGAGGACGGTCCCTTCATCTTAGAGAAGGACAACACACCTGAGGAGATTGCATGTGGGAAGCCATAGAAGATCCCCAAAGAAGAGTACGGAGCTAACCATTGAAGAAAGAAAGCTGCCCAATCTTGACAACCGGGCCAGAGACGTGCTGTATCAAACTCTTGATAAATCAACAATGGTCAAAATCAAGAACTGCAAAAATGCCAAGGATCTGGGACACCCTTGCGGTGATGTGTGAAGGTACAGAGCTGATCAAAGAAAACAAGTTGTCAATTGCTACCCAAAAATTTGACAACTTCAAGATGAAGACCAGAGAATCTATAGACCAGTTGGAGACAAGGTTCACAGAGATCATCAACGAAATCAACTCCGTTGGAAAATCATATGGCAATAGGGAGATGGCCTTGAAAGTGTTAAGATCTCTTAGCCCAGAATGGAGCATGAAGGCGGTGGCCATGAGGGAATCCGAAGACCTCAATAAAATAAAGATCCAGGAGCTGTTCTACGATCTAAAGGCTCATGAATTCGAACTTCCAAGTTCATCATCAACCGAGCCTGCAGAGAAGGGAATAGCCTCTGCAGCCGAGTCCCCCACCAAGAGCTTATCTGATGTCAAACCTCCAAATCCACTTGATTTCGAGGAAGAGATGGCATTTATAATGCAAAGATTCAGCGACTTCTGAAAGAATTACTCCAAATATAAGAAAAATTATAAGGAGAATCCAAGGAGAAATAAAAAGGCCGGAAGCTGGAAGGTGGAATGCTATAACTGTCATAAGACAGGACACATTCAAATCGACTGTCCTGATCTTAAGAAGGACGAGAGCAAGAAATATGTGAGCAGAAAAGAAGGCTGAAGGAAAGCCCTCATTGGAGAAGATCAAGAGAAAGTAGAATCAAGCAGTGGATTCTTATCTCATGACGATGAGGAATATGAGTGTCTGATGGCCAACCTAGCTGATGAAGAGGTAACATCTAAACCTTCTAATTCAAATAATAGCTCAGACATGTCAAAAGACATGGACTTGCACGAGTCTGTAAATCAGCTCCTCAAAGACTTTGAGAAATTAAAATCTGCACACCTATCTCTATCAGCCGAGAAGACCCAGCTGCAAGATGAGAATAGGCAGCTGAAAAATGATTTTGAAAAACTCAGCCTAAAATTGAATAAAACCAAATCTGATCTTGAAAAACAGGCTACAGATAACTTGAAAAACCATGCTGATAATACTGCAGCTGACATAAAACGATTAACTGTTTTGAATAGTGAAAAATCAGCTGCACTTGCTCATGTCAAAGCTGAGTTTACTAAACTGACTCAGCTAAGTAAGACTCAGGCGAAGGAAATAACCTCCCTGAAGGCGTCTCTAACTCTGGACGAATTGTGTATGAATAAAAGGCCACTATATTCCAGATCAGGCCTTGGATATCACCTGAATACTCCCTCTAGTTCTAAAACCACTTTCATCAAGGGAGAAATAATTGTCTCGTCTGCTGAGCCTAATTACAAATCTGTGTTACAAAATAGCGGACCCGACCACAGTCTAAGGCTGACCAAGGTATACAAGGCAGCCACCTAGACATGAGACTAGGCAATGGCCAAGGCAGAAGCAGCAGCCCAGACAACATGCCCATTATTATCAAAGACTCCCAAAAAACAGATTTAAAAATGGAAGGGGCAAATGGAAGCCTCAAGGTTATCCTAATTTTGAAAACGAACAGGTGTGCAGACCTCAAAGATTTAATAAATGGTCTCAGCCAAGATTTAGGCATGACCCACACCATCAGTTTTATGAGGCATACCCAATATACAATCCTAACAGAGGATACAGGCCCTGACCTTACATACATTTTAGGGGTAATAACAGCAACTTTCATAATCCAAGGAGAAACCAATTCCCCAGGAAACCAACTAACCCCCAAGGACCCACACAGATTTGGGTACCTAAATATCTGCTTGTCTAATTGCAGAAGAGGTGGAAGCACTACTACCACATCTCTACAAATTCAAACTTTGGAGGTGAAGAATAGTTTGTTGATTCCGGATGCTCAAGGCACATGACTGGGAACAATAAGGTGCTGACAAATTATATCAAAGAAAGAGGTACAGACGTAACTTTTGTAGATAGCTCTAGAGAACAAACAAAAGGCTTTGGAGAGATGCACAGAGGAAACATCACTATATCAAAAGTTCATTATGCCAAAGGGCTTAAATACAACCTTTTGAGCATAAGCCAATTTTGTGATGAGAAGAATCTAGTAGTCTTCATCATTTGGAAATGCATGGTGATAGATATCCTATCTGGAGAAGTGAAGCTACAAGGATTCAGAAGGAGAGATGTCTATATGATAGATTGGAACACATGAACTCCTAATACCTGTTTTCTATCCAAGACAATAGCTCAGAATGGATGGCTGTGGCATAAGAGACTATGTCACCTAAATTTTAAAGCCATCAACAAGATTAGTTTTCAGAAGCTAGTCAGAGGACTTCCAGAAGAAGTATTCAAGAAGGAAGCTCTCTGTGATGCATGTCCGAAAGGGAACCAGACCAGAGCATCATTCAAGCCAGTCCAGTCTACCACTCTCACAACAAGGATCTTAGATCTACTTCACATGGATCTATTTGGTCCTATCAAGCCAAGGACCATAAGTGGTAGAAAGCATGCTGTAGTAGTATTGGATGACTACTCAAGGTACACATGGGTTGTTTTTCTCTATAAAAAGAGTGAAACACTAACCATGTTGCCTGAGCTGCTGAGAAGGATACGAAATGAGAAATCCCTCTCAATTATCAAGATCAAATCAGATAGAGGAGGAGAATTTCTCAACAAGGTAATCACTGATTATAGTGATCAGAATGAGATCGTGCATGAAGTCTCTGCAGCTAGGACTCCATAGCAGAATGGTGTTGCCGAAAGAAGAAACTGAACCTTGAAGGAAGCAGCCAGGTCCATGATTGCAGAAGCAGACCTGCCCAAGAGGTTTTGGGCTGAAGTTGTCAACACAGCATGCCACACTCAAAACAAGAGTATTATAGTAGGGAGACATGGAAAAACTCCCTATGAGGTTTGGAATGACATAACACCTATAGGTGCTTATTTTCATATTTTTGGTTGTAAGTGCTTCATCCACAACAATTGTAAAACCCAATTATATGCCTTTTATGCTAAAACGGATGATGGTCTCTTTATGGGATATTCACGAAGAAGCAGGGCATATAGAGTTTTTAAGAAAAGAACCTTAGTTGTGGAGGAAACACCTCATGTTGTATTTGATGAATCTTCTATTGAGTACAGGAAAAAGGTGGAATTAATTGAGAACAAACTCAAATCTGCCACACTCAAAACAGGAGTATGATAGTAGGGAGACATGGCAAAACTCCCTATGAGGTTTGGAATGACAAAACACCTATAGTTGCTTATTTTCATATTTTTGGTTGTAATTACTTCATCCACAACAATGGTAAAACCCAACTAAATGCCTTTGATGCTAAAACTGGTGATGGTCTCTTTATGGGATATTCACAAAGAAGCAGGGCATATAGAGTTTTTAACAAATGAACCTTAGTTGTGGAGGAAACACCTCATGTGGTATTTGATGAATCTTCTATTGAGTACAGGAAAAAGGTGGAATTAATTGAGAACAAACTCAAATCTGCCACCCTAGAAGAAGTTATCATCCATGATACAGGAATGGTGGACTCACATGCATACAAGCCTGAAGACCCATTTGTAGCTGATAAAGACCCAACTGAAGATCATATAGGACCTCAGAACCTAACTGATCCAGTTGCTGCTGATGAAGACCTATTTGTAGCTGATAAGACCCATCTGCAGACCAGATAGAACTTCCACCTGCAGATGACAAGGCGGTAGCTGATCCAATTGCAGATCAAGGAAGCCAGAATCAAGCTGATGTTGAGAGAGAAGAAGTTTACCAAAGCTAATCTACAGGAGGAACATACCCTGAGGAAGAAGACATTCCTAAGTGGCTTAAAGATTGTAACACCCCAAACTAGGCGGATATTACAGTGCCGTGAATCCCCGACTGGGACCCACCAGGCGAATGAAAATGATGAATTAAATAATATAATTGTAGTACCGAACCACATTATATTACCAAGTACTCCGATGTGGAGTTTAAGTAAAACACACCAGGACAAAACCGAATAGTAGTATATTTTATATGGAGATAAAATACACCACCCTGAACAGTTAAACATCTCAAACGGAATTTGCAGCGGAAAATACAAATGATAGAATAACTGAAATGACTGAAATAACTGAAACAAACGGAATGACTGGGGCCCCCCTACTAGTATCACTGGGACTCTTTGCCGTCAACATGCTCTTCCCATGCCTTTGCCTTGCCGTGACCTGAAAACAAAATTCCCCAACGGGGTCAGTTACACAGAACAACAATCCTCAAGGGTTGAAAATACACAATCATGAATTAACTGAAGTTATGAAATATTCTTAGTCATGAATTACGCTGAAGAGGAGTATCATAGTACGCCCGTAATGTTCTGTGCAAGTGTACAAGACGAATGACCGGACACACCCGTCCTTGTACCTAATTAGTCTCACGGAGGTAAGCGTTATCGTGTGCACAGTCCAATGTATCGGTGAACCCAATACATGACCATCATGTGCCCAACTAAAAATTCCACACAGCCACACCCGGCCACACAATATGAACCCAGAAGGTCATGTGAACGAGAATGACCACAATGAATATCAATGAATAATAATTCGACAAGGCCAAGATGACTCACCGAGATGAAAACAATAGTGACTTGATTGATAACCCAATGAAATGATTTGGAACTGTCGTTCCTCGTGAATGAAATGATTATTCAACAATTACAAGTCTCAATATGATTAATACCATGATGAATGAATTATGATTATGAGCAATCAACAACAAAAGGAATGAATATCCTTTTAACCGAGTAAGAGTTAACTTACTCAATACCGATGACAATGTCCTTCCACGAACAACGTCCTAATCGAGATACCGGTCGCTCGGACAACCTTGAATAACAATAATTACCAACAACCGTTCAATACACGTATCAAGCAACAAAACACGACTAACCCAAAGGTCGATACAACGATAATCAAACTCATAGAGGCATTCTAACGAATACGTAACCAACCACACAACTTCGAAAATATCTAATCCCGAATATATCGAACCCAACACCAAAATGGGTATTACGAACTATCAAAACACTTCAATGATATCAATAATCCAATAGGAATCCACAATTCAAGATTACAACAACATCAACCGGAAAATCCCCAATTAATCGAAGTCAACCCCAAGGGTTCTTGAAATAATTCCGAATATAGCCATTAAATCCGTAGGAATATATTTATTCAAGGTAGATAATCCATATCTAACATATTCAAATGATAATCCAAGCTTACACGAAGAAATCGAAAGGAAAAACCCAATAATCCGAAATTCTAGATCCAAGAGATTCATACCTTAGATTTGATGTTAAGGAGTGATGAAGTGATGATTAATCCAACTCAAAGGCTTGAAGATGATGATAGATGATAGCGGATCGAAGAGAACACTCCAAATCGCCCGAAATCACCCGACGTCGCTCAAAAACGAAGAGAAGTGAGAAAATGACGAAACTCAGGCTAACTGTCCAATTTATACTACTCCAGATTAGCGCACACTATGTCCTGCTATTTAGCGTGCGCTAACGAGTGGTATGAGCATTCCAGTGAACTATGGCTGACCCGTTAGCGTACGCTACGACCTGGTAGCGTGCGCTAACTATATCCCAATAGCGTGTGTTAACTCCAATTGTTAGCGTGCGTTAACTCCAATTGTTAGCGTGCGCTAGCTAAATATCAGTTGTCCAGTACTGAAGTCCAGAACCTTCTGTCCTCTGATCTGATCTCGGTAGCGTGCGCTACAACCAACAAGTAGCGTGCGCTACTACACCATTTGCGTACGCTAAAAATCACTCGTAGCGTGCGCTATGAATTAATCCAGTGCAGTCCAGTAGCCACTGGACTCAACCTGATCCGTCCTTAGCGCGCGCTACACCAAACATTAGCGTGCGCTACTACAACCTACTAGCGCGCGCTACCTACTACTCGTAGCATGCGCTACTTATAACTCACCTGCAGTCCAGTACCTTCTAGACTGCAGCCAGGGTAACATTAGCGTGCGCTAATGCTGAGTGGTAGCGTGCGCTACCTGTACTCAATTAGCGCGCGCTAGAAAGAGTACGTAGCGTGCGCTATCCCTCACGCACAGCTCACAATGAAAATGACAATGATGATAAACACGGCACGAAACTCCAATTAGATTAGTGATGAACGACGATTGATACACGATACAATTACTCTGAATGATGAATACCATGATTGAATATGAGTGACAAATGATCAAAAACGAGTGAAATTACTGAATGATAATTACTGAATTACAACCGGGTATTACATACACCCCCCTTAAAAGAGTTTCCTCCCCGAAACTAAGGGTCAAACAACTCGGGATAACTCTCCCGCATACTATCCTCGGTTTCCCAAGTAGCCTCTTCGACTCCGTGCCTAGACCACTGAATCTTAACCAAAGGAATCGTCTTATTCCTCAACTGTTTGATTCGCCGCTCTAAAACTCGCATAGGACGCTCCTCATATGAGTGATCGTCGGAGATCTCGAGTACATCTAACTGAAGTATGTGACTCGGGTCGGCAAAATACTTCCGCAACTGAGAGACATGAAACACATTATGAATTCGGCTCAACGCCGGAGGTAAAGCCAGTCGATAAGCTAACTCGCCTACTCGATCCAAAATCTCGAACGGTCCAATGAATCTTGGACTCAACTTCCCCCTCTTCCCGAAACGGAAGATACCACGACTCGGGGATACCTTGACCAAAACATGGTCACCTGATTCGAACTCTAAAGGTCGACGCCGGTTATCTGCATATGATTTCTGTCGACTCTGAGCGGTCAACAAACGACTCCTGATCAAAGTTACCTTCTCACGGGCGGCTATAAGCATATCGGGCTCGGTACCGATTAATTCTGATAGGTCATCCCAACACAAGGGAGATCGACAACGACGACCATACAAGGCCTCGTAAGGTGCCATCTTAATTGAAGCATGCCAACTATTATTATACGTGAACTCGATCAATGGTAGTTGGGCTTCCCAATCGTCTTTCCAATCGAGGATGCATGCCCTCAACATGTCCTCTAATGTTTGAATAGTCCTCTCTGATTGCCCGTCGGACTGAGGATGAAAGGCGGTACTGAGATTAAGATGAGTTCCCATAGCACGATGAACTGATTTCCAAAAATGAGACACAAACCGTCCGTCACGATCGGAAACGATACTTTTAGGAGTACCGTGTAGTCTCACTATCTCTTTGATGAACAGCTGGGCAAGTCTCTCGGGACCCCACGTATCCTTGATCTCAAGAAAGTTAGCTGATTTGGTTAAGCGGTCCACGATCACCCAGATCGTATTCATGCCACGACGACTCTTCGGCAAACTCGTGATGAAATCCATAGAAATGTCTTCCCACTTCCATTTGGGAATAGGAAGAGGTTTCAGATACCGCCTTGATGCTGATGTTCAATCTTAACTTGTTGACAGGTTAAGCATCTCAAAACAAATTCTGCGACTTCTTGTTTCATATTACTCCACCAGTAATTTTGTTTCAAGTCCTTGTACATCTTGCTAGACCCCGGATGAATAGAATAAGGGGTAGCATGAGATTCTTTCAAAATCGAGTTTTTCAACTCGTCATTCGCCGGTACGCACAACCGATTCTTAAACCTCAAAATTCCATCCTCGTGGACCACAAATCCGGGGGCTTTCCCCTGAACCACATCCTCACGGATGCGTAACAATGATGGGTCCAAACCCTGATTCTCTCTGATTGCCTCCTCAAGTGACGATAAGATCTCCAACATACAAAGCTGTCCCTGAACTCGCTGAAGCCAGACCTCGATCTCGGGTCTAAGGAATTCCTGCTGAAGCTCCTTCTGGACTGTTAAACGAGCAAGCATCTGCTCCTGAACGGACTTACGACTCAAGGCGTCGGCGACAACGTTCGCCTTGTCCGGGTGGTAAAGGATCTCAATATCATAATCTTTGATTAATTCCAACCACCATCTCTCTCGCATATTTAACTCCTTCTGAGTAAATATATACTTTAAACTCTTATGATCGGTGAATATCTGACAGGTAACGCCATAAAGATAATGACGCCAAATCTTCAAAGCGAACACCACGGCTGCTAGCTCCAGTTCGTGTGTCGGATAATTAACCTCGTAAGGTCTCAATTGCCGTGAAGCATAGGCAATAACCTTTCCATTCTGCATGAGCACACATCCGAGACCCTGTCCGGACGCATCACTATAAACCACAAATCCCTCCATCCCCTGCGGCAAGGAAAGTACAGGTGCTGACATTAACCGGCTCTTCAGTTCCTCAAAACTCCGTTGGCACACGTCGGACCACGTGTATTTCTTATCCTTTCGCAAAAGGTTCGTCAAGGGTTGAGCGATTCTAGAAAATCCCTCCACAAATCGCCGATAATAACCCGCTAATCCGAGGAAACTTCGGATTTCCTTAACATTCTTCAGAGGTAGCCAATCTCGAATAGCCTCCGTCTTCTGAGGATCGACACGAACTCCGTCTGAAGAAATTACGTGTCCGAGAAACGTCACTTCGGACATCCAGAACTCACATTTGGAAAACTTCCCATAAAGTTGTTCTCGTCTCAACACGTCAAGCACTTGATGAAGGTGAAACTCGTGTTCCTCCCGGTCACGAGAATAAATCAAAATGTCATCGATGAAGACAACAACAAACTGATCCAAGAAGTCGATGAAAACCCGATTCATTAACTCCATGAATACCACAGGTGCATTAGTCAATCCAAACGGTATAACCACAAACTCATAATTATCATAGCGTGTTCGAAACGCCGTCCTCGCGATATCCGACTCTCGAATCTGCAACTGATGATATCCAGATCTTAAGTCGATCTTGGAAAATACTGAAGCTCCCTGAAGTTGATCTAAAAGATCATCGATACGGGGTAAAGGATACTTATTCTTGATCGTCACCCTGTTCAACTCCCGATAATCAATACATAAGCGAAATGAACCATCCTTCTTCTTGACAAATAACACTGGTGCTCCCCACGGGGACGCACTCGGTCGAATATAACCCTTCTCGAACAACTCCTCAAGTTGGTTCTTTAATTCCTGCATTTCGGTCGGGGCCATCCGGTACGGTGCCTTTGATATCGGGGACGTACCAGGCTCCAACTCAATCGTGAATTCCACATCCCTCTGTGGAGGCAAACCAGGTAACTCGTCTGGAAAAACATCGGCATATTCCCTCACTATCGGAATGTCCGTCAACATTGCTGATGATTTCTCGGTTTTGGTCATATAGCACCAATAACCAACACACCCCTGATTGAGTAATCTCACTGCTTTCATCAAATTAATGACCTTACCAGAACAGCCGGGATTACCTTCCTGAAACACAAATTCAACCCCATCGTCTGAAATGATAGTGATCATACGCTTACGGACACTAATGATGGCATCATGACGATCCATCCAATCAATACCCAAGATGACGTCGTCCCTCGGCAAATCTACTACGATAAGGTCCGCTGGCCATACACGACCATGAAACTGAATCGGACAATTCTGGATCTCACGATTACCGATAATTCGTCTACCATCAGGTAGGCCGATGACATAAGGCTCACAACTAGTAGCACTACCCAGACGTAGTCTACTCAAACATGACTCGGAAATGAATGAATGCGATGCACCAGTATCAAAAAGGGTACACACAGGTTGAGATAGAATATCGAGTGTACCTGAGATCATTCGGGCCTCTAGATCATCGGTCTTCTTCATCTCATAAATCCGGGGCTTGCTAGTCCCGGCACCGGACGCTCCTGTCTGCTGGCTATAGGCTCCACCTTTAGTTGCTCCTGTCGTTTTAAACGACGCTGATTGAGTGGCCTGATTCTGAACGACTGACTGCTTAGGGGCCTGAGATGACGTCTGAGCAGGTTTGGAGTCCCTACGGCAAAAACGGGCCTTATGCCCAGCAATCCCACAATTATGACACGTGATAGTCTGTCTCGGACACTTGGTACTGAGATGACCAAGATCCCCACAGTTAAAATAGGTGATGGCCGAACTGGCCGCTCGAGACTGAGATTCCACGGGTTTAGACGTCACAGGAGGTCGCTCAGAAAAAGCAGAGCCCGCACGAGGTTTCTTGAAAGTGGCCTGACTGCCGTCAGACTGATTACGGTTCTTGGACTTCTTGCCAGCAGATGAAGGTTGCTTCTTAGCAATCTCCTTAGCAGTAAGCTCATAGGTGAGAGCTATCTCGATGAATTCGGCCAACGTGGTGCAATTATGATTAAGCAATTGTAGTCTCATACGGGGTTTCAGCCTCTTGCTGAAATACTTGATTTTATCTGCCTCGGAATGAATGATAGATGAGGCGAACGGAAGAAGTTCCTGAAATTTCTCGGCAATGGCGAGAACATCCTCGTCTCACGAGGGGTGGGGTGAGTAATTCGGCTTGGCCTCTCTCGAGCGGGCCGGATAATACCTCTCCATCATGAGAGTTTTGAACTGATCCCAAGTACATGATCCTTCGGTGGGCTTCAACGACAACCACCAAGAATGTGCGCTCTTACCTGTAGTAAGCAGCAACAGAAACTTTGTGTCCTTCGGGACACTCTACCATAGAAAACAACTTCTCGAAATGCTCGAGCCAATGAATAATATCCGCCGGCTCAGACGAGCCCTCAAAAGTAGGTGGCCTCTGGCGAGAGATGTCGCCGATGATATTGCTCACGTTCCTCTCTTGCCTCTGAGGTGGCGGCGGAGGAGCCTGTTGATTTTGATTGACGGAGTTATGCATCGTCTCCATCAGCTGTGCCATATGGGTCATTTGGGCCATCATGCCCTGCATAAAAGCGGGTGGGTCAACCCGGACACCTTCTGACTGAGCCGTGTCCCGGGTACGACTCCCCGTTAGTGAATGATCGCGTCCAGGTGAATGAGTGGCAGCGTCGCTGCTCGATGAATTAGCATTATTTCTCGCATTTGCACGTGTATTCACACGAGCTCTCGGTATTCGGCCCGCTCCACGGCCTCATCCTCCACGTCCTCTTCTTGCCCTCTCCATACTGAAGTAGGAAAGTCACATGATGATTATATTTCCCGCATGAATATCACGTTATGATTATGACATGAGATGATGAAAATGAGCATACGCGCTCTAACACAGTGATTACATGATTGATTAACTTAGGTGACATGATTATCTGATGAAATTATTGAAATGATTATTTTGAACAAGTTAACATGATTAATGATTTGATCTTCCTGATCAACAACTGAATAATGAAATGAATTGAGTGATTAACGAGTTAACATGACCGTCCTGGTCAAATGAAAATGATGGTTGAGGATTGTTAACTGATGAATTATGAATGAATGATTCTTGCCAGAAATTATACCATGGCGTTAGAAATCTTACAGTTCTTGGTCTGGTTGGCTCGGCATTTGCACAGGTCACACGTGACGCGAAAGTCCAGTGATACTAGTCCGATGACGATGATTTCAAGTGAGACATGACTTGGAGGGTAGCAATCAAAACCACGCTCCGATACGAACTCTGTAACACCCCAAACTAGGCGGATATTACAGTGCCGTGAATCCCCGACTGGGACCCACCAGGCGAATGAAAATGATGAATTAAATAATATAATTGTAGTACCGAACCACATTATATTACCAAGTACTCCGATGAGGAGTTTAAGTACAACACACCAGGACAAAACCGAATACTAGTATATTTTATATGGAGATAAAATACACCACCCTGAACAGTTAAACATCTCAAACGGAATTTGCAGCGGAAAATACAAATGACAGAATAACTGAAATGACTGAAATAACTAAAACAAACGGAATGACTGGGGCCCCCTACTAGTATCACTGGGACTCTTCGCCGTCAACATGCTCTTCCCGTTCCTTTGCCTTGTTGTGACCTGAAAACAAAATTCCCCAACGGGGTCAGTTACACAGAACAACAATCCTCAAGGGTTGAAAATACACAATCATGAATTAATTGAAGTTATGAAATATTCTTAGTCATGAATTACGCTGAAGAGGAGTATCATAGTACGCCCGTAATGTTCTGTGCAAGTGTACAAGAAAAATGACCGGACACACCCGTCCTTGTACCTAATTAGTCTCACGGAGGTAAGCGTTATCGTGTGCACGGTCCAATGTATCGGTGAACCCAATACATGACCATCGTGTGCCCGACTAAAAATTCCACATAGCCACAACCGGCCACGCAATATGAACCCAGAAGGTCATGTGAACGAGAATGACCACAATGAATATCAATAAATAATAATTCGACAAGGCCAAGATGACTCACCGAGATGAAAACAATAGTGACTTGATTGATAACCCAATGAAATGATTTGGAACCGTCGTTCCTCGTGAATGAAATGATTATTCAACAATTACAAGTCTCAATATGATTAATACCATGATGAATGAATTATGATTATGAGCAATCAACAACAAAAGGAATGAGTATCCTTTTAACCGAGTAAGAGTTAACTTACTCAACACCGATGACAATGTCCTTCCACGAACAACGTCCTAATTGAGATACCGGTCGCTCGGACAACCTTGAATAACAATAATTACCAACAACCGTTCAATACACGTATCAAGCAACAAAACACGACTAACCCAAAGGTCGATACAACGATAATCAAACTCATAGAGGCATTCTAACGAATACGTAACCAACCACACAACTTCGAAAATATCCAATCCCGAATATATCGAACCCAACACCAAAATGGGTATTACGAACTATCAAAACACTTCAATTATATCAATAATCCAATAGGAATCCACAATTCAAGATTACAACAACATCAACCGGAAAATCCCCAATTAATCGAAGTCAACCCCAAGGGTTCTTGAAATAATTCCGAAAATAGCCATTAAATCCGTTGGAATATATTTATTCAAGGTAGATAATCCATATATAACATATTCTAATGATAATCCAAGCTTACACGAAAATCGGAAGGAAAAACCCAAAAATCCGAAATTCTAGATCCAAGAGATTAATACCTTAGATTTGATGTTAAGGAGTGATGAAGTGATGATTAATCCAACTCAAAGGCTTGAAGATGATGATAGATGATAGCGGCTCGAAGAGAACACTCCAAATCTCCCGAAATCACCCGACGTCGCTCAAAAACAAAGAGAAGTGAGAAAATGACGAAACTCAGGCTAACTGTCCAATTTATACTGCTCCAGATTAGCGCACGCTATGTCCTGCTATTTAGCGTGCGCTACCGAGTGGTATGAGCATTCCAGTGAACTCTGGCTGACCCGTTAGCGTACGCTGCGACCTGGTAGTGTGCGCTAACTATATCCCAATAGCGTGCGTTAACTCCAATTGTTAGCGTGCGCTAGCCAAATATCAGTTGTCCAGTACTGAAGTCCAGAACCTTCTGTCCTCTGATCTGATCTCGGTAGCGTGCGCTACAACCAACAAGTAGCGTGCGCTACTACACCATTTGCGTACGCTAAAAATCACTCGTAGCGTGCGCTATGAATTAATCCAGTGCAGTCTTGTAGCCACTGGACTCAACCTGATCCGTCCTTAGTGCGCGCTACACCAAACATTATCGTGCGCTACTACAACCCACTAGCGCGCGCTACCTACTACTCGTAGCATGCGCTACTTATAACTCACCTGCAGTCCAGTACCTTCTGGACTGCAGCCAGGGTAACATTAGCGTGCGCTAATGCTGAGTGGTAGCGTGCGCTACCTGTACTCAATTAACGCGCGCTAGAAAGAGTACGTAGCGTGCGCTATCCCTCACGCACAGCCCACAATCAAAATGACAATGATGATAAACACGGCACGAAACTCCAATTAGATTAGTGATGAACGACGATTGATACACGATACAATTACTCTGAACGATGAATACCTTGATTGAATATGAGTGACAAATGATCAAAAACGAGTGAAATTATTGAATGATAATTACTGAATTACAACCGGGTATTACAAAGATCATCCCATCCAACAAATCATTGGGAAGCTAACTGATGGAGTCAAGACCAGACAGTCCACCCTACCCACAGGAATGGCAATGTTCTCATGATTTATGTCTCAAATTGAATCCAAGACTACAGAACAAGCTTTGGAAGACTACTCATGGATCAATGCAATGCAAGAAGAGCTTAATCATACGGAAAGGAACAATGTTTGGGAACTAACAGACAGACCAGATCACAAGAAGGTTATTGGCACCAAATGTGTACAAGAACAAATGCGATGAAGATGGAGCTGTTGTTAGGAATAAGGCCAAACTTGTGGCTAAAGGCTATGCACAATGTAAAGGAATAGATTTTGATGAAACTTACGCACCTGTTGCAAGATTACAAGCCATCAGACTATTCCTTGCATATGCAGCATTCAAAGATTTTGATGTCTACCAAATGGATGTGAAGAGTGCCTTTCTTAATGTTATTCTAGAAGAAGAAGTCTATGTGGAGAAACCCTCTGGATTTGTCAAAGAAGACAAAGTCTACAAGCTTATAAAGGCTCTATATGAACTCAAGCAGGCACCACGAGCATGGTATGAAACATTATCTGTGTTTCTAGAAAAGAATGGTTTCAGCAAAGGAAAAGTGGACAAGACCCTATTCAGACTGGAGCATATTAGTTGAAATATATGTGGATGATATCATATTTGGCTCAACCAATCCAGAGTTGTGTGAGAAATTCTCAAATCTCATGCAAGGAGAGTTTGAGATGAGCATGATGGGAAAGCTAAATTTCTTCCTAGGGTTGCAAGTAAAACAGATGGAAATTGGAATTTTCATCAACCAAGCCAAATATACCAGATATTTAATCAAGAGATTTGGAATCGAATTGGCCAAGTCAGCAAAAATTCCTATGAGCACAAGCACACACCTAGATGCAGATGAAGAAGGCATATCAGTGGACTCAACTCACTACAGAGGACTCATTGGATCACTTCTTTATCTAACTGCAAGCAGGCCAGACATTTCATATGTTGTAAGAGTATGTGCACGATTTCAGTCGAAACCCAAGCAGTCACACCTGGAAGCAGCTAAGAGGATCATTAAATATCTTAAGTCTACCATTAATGTTGGATTATGGTATCATAAAGATAACAACTTTGAGCTGTCAGGATATTCAGATATAGATTTTGCAGAATGTAAGATTAATAAGAAAAGCACTAGTGGAACGTGCTAATTCCTAGGAACTAGACTGATATCCTGGTTTAGCAAGAAGCAGGTATCTAACTCTATCTCAACAACAGAGTCAGAATACCTAGCTGCAGGTAGCTGTTGTGCCTAGATTTTATGGATCAGACAACAGTTAAGGGACTACAACATCATTGCAAATGAAGTCCCAATATGGTGCGACAACAAAGTTCAACTGTAATCACCAACAAGCCAGTATTGCACTCAAGGGCGAAGCACATTGATGTCAAACATCATTTTCAGAAGATATCATGTGCTTAATAAGAGAGTCAGAGTAGAAAGAGTCAGCACAGAATACCAAATTGCTGACATATTCACCAAACCTTTACCAGAAGAAAGGTTTTTGGAGCTGAGCATGGAACTTGGATTACTAGATTGGGAATCTAGTACAGACGAGAAAGATGACTGAAGCAGATCAGAAGAAGGACGGACTAAGCTGACCTCAGGCATCAGATCCTACCAGAAGCAGACAAGAAGAGTTACCTGATGCAGAGCAGTCAAACAGTCAAACAGTCATACGGTCAACCAGCTAAGTTTTCTAATCGTGACCAACTCCTGAATATTTTATTATTATTTATTTACACATGGCAATATCACGTTCACATGTTTACACGATGACACGCTCGCACGCTTACACGTTCACACGGACCCACTAATTCAAATTAAAAAATTCCAACCGTCATACAATTTTAAAATTTAACCAACTCAAAATTAATTTAATATTAAAATTCCAAATGTCGTCTCAATTTTCCTTTTAAATACGTAAAAGTCATTTCACTTTACCTTCTTCAAGCTTCAAACCCTGGTTTTCGAGAGCAAAAATTCTTTCGAACTTTCAATACACTCAGGAAACTTTTTCTTGTGCAAAAATGGAATCGTACTTTGAAGGAGTGAATCTGAAGGCGGTGAAGGACCAGATTATTTTTTCTCTGGTAGTCGATTTCGAGCGGCTGCTCGAAACCAATCTGGACAACGACGTGTGTCACCTTATCAGATCAATGAAGACGAACGGGATTTACCCATTTTTGGATATCAGCCCTAAATTTCTCTTCAAAGAGGCTGTTATCGCGTTCTACAAGGAAGCTCGAGTTCTGGAACCGGGCATCAGGAGTTCAGTCCTTGGAGAACAAGTGGAAATCACGCCGCAAACCGTCGGAAAGGCCTTCAGAATGAAATCTCATGGAATGGCCATCGATGCCCTGAAACAAAACGCAGCCGACACGTGGCTGAATATCAAGGCTCACGAGTAGCCGTCAAAGTTGAAGCTAACTGCTAAGAGAAGAGAGCTGAGAAAAGAGTATCACTATGCGTTGGATATTACCAACAAAATAGTGATGGGGATGGCGTGCAGCTACGACCAGTTTTCGTCAGCCAAGTTTATGGTGCTGGAAGCACTAATTGAGGATGAACCAATTGACTGGGTTGACTACATTTTCAAGCAACTGGTTCGCAAAGTAAACAAAGTACAATGGATAGATGACGAGAAGAGATTCAAATCGAAGCTGTCCTTTGGGAAGCAAATAAGTTGGATTTTGGAGCAGTTAGGTGTGGCGAAGGGAAATGCTGTCCCATTCTACATCAACAAGAGACTTGGTCACTTGGACGAGGAGACTCTAAGAAGATTAGGCGGAGAGAGAAAAGCACCTCAATTGATAAGGAAAATGTCTGTAGATACAACTCCCTACAGATATCCATTAAGCTCAGACGAGTCTGATGGAGATCAAACTGCAGCCCACGACCAACCTGCAGACCAGTCTGATTTAGATTCAGACAACACCCCAATTGCCATCCGTTTCTAGAGAAGGGGACCAGCCCCTGGAGAGCCATATGTGATCTACTCTTCACCAGATCCATCCCCCAAGAGGACCAGGCGATTAGAGTTTGAAGAGAAAGAGCAGCCAGATCACTACTCTACCCCTGCACCCACTCACATGGAGGATCAGCCTGCTCCCTCCAGCCTGGAAACTCAAATGGTTCCTATTCTAACCCCTCATTTCATGTCGGAAGAAGAAGAAGCAGGATTGATTATCCATATTGCTGAAGCAGACTACACTTTCAAACTGCTCGAGAACAATTTAATAAACCTCTCTATAGAGCAGCTTTTACTGGTAAAACAACACGCTCTCAAACATTCTTTTGTCGATATTTTTGAGGAATGGAAAACTTTGAAATCTGTTCCATTTACTCAACTGCAAGCTTTTATTGAAATGAGTAACTAGGATTATCCCAAGGCTACGGAGCAACTACTCATGCATTTTTGCAATGAGCCAGACCCAATTTTGATGCTCCAGGAAGACTGGTTCATGTCCAATTGTAAAACCAACATGGACCAAGTCATGGACCAACATGAGAAGTGTTTTTGATGGTTCTCTCAATGAGTATGGAGAAGTAAAAAAAAAAGAAATTAGAATCGAATAGATAGTGGAGGAAGAAGAAGTAGGAGTTGAAAAAGAAGAAAAAGAAGAAAACATTATAGTTGAAGAAAAAGAAGAAGAAAAGGAAAAAGAAGATGAAGCTGAAAAACAATTTGGAGAAGAAGAACAGGAAAAAACAGAGTAATTGGAAGAAGAAGAAGATGACGAAGGAGAAGAAGTCGAGCAGGAAGAAAAAGAAAATGATGATGATGATGATGGTAATGATGATGAGGATAAGAAAGGTGATGAGGATGAAAAGAAGGATGAGGAAGAAGAAAAGGAAGAAGAGAAGGAAGGAGATAAAGAGGAAGAAGAGAAGGAAAAGGAGGCATAAGAAGAAAAAGAAGGCAAAGATGAAGCCAGAGCAGATGAGGTTGGGGCACCTCCCCGCTACACCATCCTAGATGAAGAAGAAAAAGACAGATCGGGGACCCCAGAACAGACCCTATTTGATCAGCTGCCTGCAGACAGGAGTCTGCAGACAGGTAGGTCAATTGCACATCTATATGCAGGCGCAGAAAGCTCAGGTGAGCACTCTCCTCAGACATCACCCATCTCCCCTGTGATGACTGAGCTGATCCGCAACATTGTCAAAGAAACTGTTGAAGAGTTGCTTGCCACAAAAATCTCACCTGACCTGCAGATCATCAATGCCAAAATTGATACCCTACTGCAGAGGAATGTTCGTCAACCTCCTCCTCCTACAAAATCCAGAATTCCCCTTGGCATGTCAGACTGGATGCACAGAGATGAGCAGCAATTGACTATACTGGTTGATGCTGGCAAAAAGGGGGAAGGAAGTAAGCAGGGGGAAGTAAGAGAAGTATCAAGTCAAGTACAGGCTCAGGAGATCAGATCGAAGAAGATGCAAGATATCCCCTTAATTGAAGCTGGGACATCGAGCCAAAAAAGGAAGGAAGTAGCTGATCCTGAGCAGACTGAAGATCAGCCTACAGAGAAGAAGCGGAGAACAAAGAAAGGAGAATAGCCAAGGTTCGAATTGGAAGGCAAACAAATGTGGCATGTTGAAGAAATTATGCCTACTAAATTTATGACTAGTTGGGCAGAGGCCAAGAAGGAGTTCACAGAGAAGTATTATCACTGGGAAATACTCCAGGACAGAGAAAGCTCCCCCCAACAGTCATTCATCAACTACATGGAGACCAGATGGTCTAGTCTTTGGAAGATCACGCTTAAATATGCAGCCAAATAGGATGTTTATCCTATGATCCCTTCATTTAGAGCAGAAGAAGCGCCTACCAATTTGGACAATGAATTGGATGAGCTAGTCCTGTAGAAAGAAATCAGAGCTCTCTGCGAGAAAAAAAATTCCCAACCACAGACGAGCAAGAGTTCACCTCCCAGATCATCAAAAGGAAATATGGTCTGGCACCTGTCTGTAAGAGGCCTATTGGAGTTAAGTTGTTTAGGCATCATAAGAAAACTATCCTATGAGACAGAGGCAGATAGGATTTTTCTTGTAATTTTTTGTTTTTGTAGTACTTAATTTTCTCCTGTATTTGTTCGTTCATTCGAAGCTAATGTACTTGTAAGCAAACTCAGGAAAATTATATAAACAGTCATTTGAATGACAACCTCTAGTTGTCTCAAAAAAAGACTAATTTTAGTTTGTGTATTGCACATATGTGCAGACCTGTTATTCATTTGAACAATTGCTTAAGTTTTCCCATCATCAAAATAGGGGAAATTTGTTAAGAATACTTGTTAAATTTTGATGATGTCATCATTATTTGTTTATTTAAATATATGTTTATTACTTGGCAAAATGTAAGGAAGAACCAGATGAGTATCTTCCATAGGCCAAATTGTGTTAAGTTAGATACTTGGCAAAATGTAAAGAAGAACCAAATGAGTATCTTCTATAGGCCATATAAGTTAGGCTTTAAAAAATGGATAAGTACAAATCACAGATAAGTATCTATCAGCCGAGTCTTAGTCAACTCAACTGTTCGGATAAGGTTGACCACAGACGAGCTATATCAGGCAACCCTTATCAGAGAAGTTCTGGTCAACAATTTAATCAGCGAAGATGGACCAGACTGCAGTCAAGGAGAAAAGTCAAGTCATTTAAGTTTGACCATCAGATCAGTCATGTTCAATCAGGTCAGATGACTTCAGACAAGTCGGCACATCAGAGAAGTCAACATCAGAGAAGGTTGACTGCACATCAGACAGTTTGACCACAGAGAGATCAGTTAAGTGATCAGCTAAGTACTTCAATCCACGTCAGCATGCGTTGAATTGTCAATATTTATGGAAAGTCACATACGGGTGATAAGGGACAGATTGGAGAGATTCCCTGAAAGGAAATGAATTAAATAAATTCATCCAGACCCACCACTGGAGACTTTAATCTTATTATAATCAAAAGATTCAGCGCCATCACATGGAAGTCTTCACAACGGTCGAGAATGGATTAAAATAATGGAATCCAGCCTTACAACGTTCAGAAAGAAAAACAAAGAAGTCTATTTTCTCCAACGGACGGATTTGTTACAGATCTGCAATGGCTATGAAGAAAAAGCTCTAAGGATTGACAAGCTATAAATACCTGAAGATTTGAAAGAGCAAACAACGGTGCGAACTATACTTTCAAGTGATCAATGCAATCTAAGCAATCAAAAATCTATAGCATTGTGAAGAGCAGTATTCTCATTTATATACGAAGAAAGCTCTTAGTTGGAGAAGACAAAACACTCTTGTCTTAAAACCCGAGTAAGTGGTACTTCACTGGTTGAAGTTTCACGAATGATAAGCATCCAAGGATTTGAAGAATCGAGTAGTGCTAGGCAGTAAAAAAGGAGTTGCAATGACGGGATTTCCACTGGTGGAAGTTGTTGTAGCTAAGTTGTAGAATCACTGTAATATTTATCACTGGTTGAGAATTATAGTGGATTCATCTCTAACTCGTTTGGAGAAAGTGGATTAGTAGAGGATTACCCCACCTCTGAGACCACTATAATTGCCTGTGTACTTTACTGTTTTTAACATCATACTTAACTGCTACATTCATACTTAAGTGTTCCATTGATCATTTCTGTATTTGTCATCAGCGGAATTCCGCACTTATATTGACTACAGACGACTCTAAGTCATCTGTACCATCGGCTGAGAAAATCTTTAACTCATCCTTTGTCGAAAAGAGTTTCAATAAGTCTATTCACCCCCCTCTAGACTTATTCCTGGGCGACTTGTGACCTACACACACAGCTTCTTAATTTCCTCCTGAAGAGCCAATTCATCCAACTCATCATTCATCAGCAGAGGGACTTCTTCAGGTCTAAAGTTGGGTATCATGGGATAGGCACCAAACTTGTTGGCCTGCCTTTTCAGAGTGGCCCAGAGCTTTGGGAAGGTTGAGGACATCTAGTTTATGAATGACTGCTGTGGGGAGCATTTCTTATCCTGGAGCAGCTCCCAGAGATAATATTTCTCAATATATCACTTCTTTACAGTTCCCCACATTGGACTTATTTCAGTAGGTAGGAATTCCTCAACGTGTCACAGCTCTTTTCCCTCCCATTCATATCTTTTATCATACCCTTGTCTGATTCTCTTCTTCTTGGCTGCTGGTTGACCTTCAGGTTGAGATGGGGTAGCCATTTCCTTTCTCTTCAGGTGAGAATTCCCAGCCTGTAGGGCAGGGAGGTCGTGTCTTTTCTTTGTCCTAACTTCTTCTTGGATATCCTCCTCAGAGTCTTCCCCCTCTTCCCATTTGTCTGAACGCAGGTGCTCTGACTTGATCTGTTCCTATTCCTTCCCCCTTTTTGCCAGCATCAACAATCGCTGCTAGCTGCTACTGCACCCAGGTCATAAATTCAGACATGCCAAGAGGCATTCTGGAATTCGTGGGTGTTGGAGTGGGTTCCTTCTTATTGATTTGAGCATCCATCTTCAGGTTGAGGTAATGAAGATCCGGCTTCACCTCAGTTGATAATAGTTTGGGAACTATCTCTTCGACAAGCCCTCTGATCAGCTCGGTCAGCTCACGTGATATAGGAATTGCAGGTACTGCTTGTAGTGAATTTTCACCTGAGTCTTCAACTGCGGCAGGTCTCTTGGCATTTGACCTGTCTGGTTGCAGACTTCTGTCTGCTGGTTGCTGATCAGATGGGGTTTTGTCTGGGGTCCCCGATCTGTCATCTTCATCTGGCTGATGTGAGCTGGAAGCTTGATCAGGTGATCCATGCTCATCATCATCATCATCATCATCCTCATTCCACTCTTCCTCCTTCTCTTCTTCTTCTTTTTCTTCGACTTCTTCTTTTTCTCCTTCTTCATCTTCTTTGACTACTTTTCTTTTTCTTTTTCGACTTCTGCCTCTTGCTCTTTTTCAACTTCTTCTCTTTCTTTTTATTCAACACTATTTTCAGACTCCTCCTTTTCAACTTCTTCATTTCTTATTCCTTTCTGTTTTTCTTCTTCCCTCTCTCCATTATTTTCAACTTCTCCAGCAAAAACACTCTCCATAATAAATAGGACGAACTGGTCCATATTACCTTTAGAACTGGACATAAACCAGTTCTCTTAGAACATTAAAATAATGTCTGTCTCATGACAGAAGCCCGTGAGAAGTTGCCCTATAGCCTGGGGATATTCCCAGGTACTCTTCTCAATAGATATTTGCAGTTGAGTGAGTGGAAGTGATTTCAAGTTCTTCCATTCCTCATAAATATTGACAAACAAAACATTTAAATATTTTTGCTTTACCAGCTTAAGTTGTTTGGTTGTCACATTCAAGGGATTGTTCTCCAAAAGGTTGAGAGAATATCCTGCTTCAGGAATTTCGTGGTCAATTCTGCCTCTTCCTCCTCGGTCATGCTAGTAAGGGTCAGAAGGGGAATCACTTCAGCCATCAGATTGGTCTGATCAGGCTGATCCTCGTCATGGGCAAGAGCAAGAGTGGTAATTATCTGCATCTGAGCTGCAGTGTCATCAATGGGCTCAGGTGCATGTGACTTGTCTGTTTGCTCTGCTTAGACTACTTCCTCTTCAAAATCAAGGCCTCTCTGCCTTTTGGGTGAGTGATCTGGGGACGAGATAACATGACATCCTCCTCTGCAATAGGTAACTTTCTTCTGAATCTCATTGCTAGAGGGGTGTTGTCTGAGTCTGAATGATCTGCAGGTGATTCATTCTATGCAGGTAGGTCTTGAGCTATCTGATCTGAAGCATCAGAGCGGACTTCGTTTGAGTGCGAAAGCGCTCTGTAAGGAGTAGGTGTACTAAACATCTCTTTCAACAAATGGGCTGCTTTCCTTTCTATGCCCAACTTCTTCAACGTCTCGTGGTCCAAATGACCAATCCTTTTGTTCACATGGAAGGGGTCTGCATTTCCCTTCGCCTTTCCGAGGAACTCCAAGATCCAACTGATCTGGGTTCCGTATGCTAGCTTTGTTTTAAATTTCTTTTCTTCTTCAATCCAACTGGCCTTGTTAACCTCTCAGACTAACAGCCTGTAAATGTAATCAGGCCAGTTAATCATCTGATGCTGGATAAGGGCTCCCAGCACCATAAATTTAGTGGATGACAGCTGGTCGTAGCTGCCTGCCATCCCCATTATGATTTTGTTGGTAATTTCTAGGACGTATCTGTTGTCCTTCTTCAGATCTCCTCTCTTCGTCGTAAGTTTAACTTTTGTCGGTTGTTCAGGTAGTTTGATCTCGTACCATGTTTCCATTGAGATCTATTTGAGGGCTTCCACCGTAATGCCCCAAGCTTTCATCTTGAGCGCATCCGCAACAGTCTGGGGATTAATCTTCACCGCTTCCCCGAAAATCGAACTTGTGATTCCATCTTCGGTGATTTCATCTTCTTTAAAAAAGCAGATAACCGCTTCCATGTATAGGAGTTCGGGTTAATATCCAGAAAGGGATAAATCCCATTCTTCTTCATCATTCTGATGATGTAGTGCATCTCCGTCGCCACATTTGCCTCCAATAGACCTTCAAAGTCGACCACGATGCTGAATATGATCTGGTCATTCACGAGCTTGAAGTTGACGCCTTCGAAGTATTGAGTGCCTCCATTTCTGCAAAAGGATTAATTTTTTCGTCTGAGTGTATTGATTGTTCGAGAGTTTTTCTTGCTCTAGGAAATTTGGGTTTCTCAATTTTGAAGACGATAAAGTTTCTGTGAAATGTTTTCGCCGTCTTAAATAGCCATTCCAAAAGACGTTTTGAATTTAATAATAAATTAAATTAAGCGGCGGTCCAGTTTTTGAGAATTTGAAAAATGATAGTTGAAATTTTAATTGGACATAGTGGCGGTCGTGTAAACGTGTATTTGGCCATGTGTAAAAAAATAATAATATAATATTCATAAGTCGGTCAAGGATAGGAAAACTTAGCTGGTTGACCGTTTGACTTCTTGTCTGCTCTGCATCAGGTGAGTTGTATCACTTCTTGTCTGCTCTACATCAAGTGAGTTGTGTCGCCTGTGGTTGCAATCAGCTAGGTTTCTTCGTCTGTCCTTCGGCTTCTCGTCTGGTCTGATCAGATGGGTGATCTGATCAGGTAGCTCTTCCTTGTCTGATTACTTCGCTCGTCCGATCTGATTATCAGGTAGCTTTTTCGTCTGTACTAGATTCCCAATATAGTAAGCCAAGTTCCATGCTTAGTTCTAAAAACCTTTCTTCTGGTAAAGGTTTAGTGAATATGTCAGCAATTTGGTATTCAGTGCTGACTCTTTCCACTCTAACTCTTTTGTTAAGTACATGATCTCTGATGAAATGATGTTTAACATCACTGTGTTTTGTCATTGAGTACAATACTGAATTATTGGTTATTGCAATTGCACTGTTGTTATCAAACCATATTGGGGCTTCGTTTGCAATGATGTTGTAGTCCCTTAGCTGTTGTCTGATCCATAAAATCTGTGCACAACTACATGCAGCTAGGTATACTGACTCTGTGGTTGATATTGAGTTAGATACCCGCTTTTTGCTAAACCAGGATATTAATCTGGTTCCTAGGAATTGGCACGTTCCTTTAGTGCTTTTCCTATTAATATTACATCCTACAAAGTCTGCATATGAGTATCCTGATAGCTCAAAGTTGTCATCTTTAGGATACCATAGTCCAACATTGATTGTAGACTTAAGGTATCTAATAATCCTCTTAGCTGCTTCCTGGTAAGACTGCTTTGGCTTGGATTGAAATCTTGCACATACTCTTACGGCATAAGATATATCTGGTCTGCTTACAGTGAGGTATGGCAATGATCCAATAAGTCCTCTGTAGTGGGTTGAATCCACTGATATGCCTCCTTCATCTGCATCTAGTTGTAGGCTTGTGCTCATTGGTATTCTTGAAGGTTTGGCTGAATCCATTCCAAATCTCTTGATTAAGTCTCTTGTGTATTTGGATTGATTGATGAAAATTCCATTATCCATCTGCTTAACTTGCAAACCAAGAAAGAAGTTAAGCTTGCCCATCATACTCATCTCAAATTCTCCTTGCATGAGATTTGAGTACTTCTCACATAGCTCTGGGTTGGTTGAGCCAAATATGATGTCATCTACATATATTGTACTAATAATATGTGGTCTTCATGCTCCACTCTGAATAAGGTCTTGTCCACCTTGCCTTTGCTGAATCCGTTTTTATCTAGAAATGCAGATAGTGTCTCATACCATGCTCTTGGTGCCTGCTTGAGTCCATATAGAGCTTTTAGAAGCTTGTAGGCTTTGTCTCCTTTGACAAATCCGAAGGGTTGCTCCATATAGACTTCATCTTCTAGAATTCCATTGAGAAAGGCAGTTTTCACGTCCATTTGGTAGACTTCAAAATCCTTGAATGCTGCATATGCAAGGAATAGTCTGATGGCTTCCAATTTTGCGACAGGTACATAAGTTTCATCAAAATCTATTCCTTCACATTGTGCATGTCCTTTAGCAACTAGTCTGGCTTTATTCCTAACAACAGCTCCATCTTCATCACAGTTGTTCTTGTACACCCATTTGGTGCCTATAACCTTCTTGTGATTTGGTCTGTCTGTTATTTCCCAGACATTGTTTCTGTCCATCTGGTTCAGCTCTTCTTGCATTGCATTGATCCATGAGTAGTCCTCCAGTGCTTGCTCTGTTGTCTTGGGTTCCATTTGAGACATGAAACATGAGAACATTGTCATTCCTGATGGTACTGTGGATTGTATAGCTCTGACTCCATCAGTTAGGTTTCCAATAATTTGTTGAATGGCATGATCTCTGAGCCATTTGGGGGTATCTTCTTCTTCAGGGTTTGTCCCCCCTGTAGAGTTGCTTTGGTGAACATATTCTCTCTCTTCATCAGCTTGGTTCTGACCTCCTTGGTCTGCAACTGGATCAGCTATGGTCTTGTCATCTGCAGATGGGTCTTTATCACCTATAGATAGGTCTTCATCAGCTGCATTTGGATCAGGTAGGTTCTGAGATCCTATCTGATCTGCAGTTGGATCTTCAGGATGATCTGCAGGTGAGTCCATCAGTCTTGTGCCATGAATGATGACTTCTTCTAATGTGGCGGACTTGAGCTTATTCTCAATTAATTCCACCTATTTCCTGTACTCAACAGTAGACTCATCAAACACAACATGAGGTGTTTCTTCCACAGCTAAGGTTCTTTTGTTAAATACTTTGTATGCCTTGCTTATTTGTGAGTATCCCATAAAGAGACGATCATCAGTTTTAGCATCAAAGGCATTTAGTTGGGTTTTACCATTGTTGTGGATGAAACACTTACAACCAAAAATATGAAAATATGCAACAGTTGGTGTTCTGCCATTCCAAAACCTCATAGGGAGTTTTGCCATATCTCCCTACTATCATACTCCTGTTCTAAGTGTGGCATGCTGTGTTGACAGTTTCAGCCCAGAAGCTCTTTGCAGGTCAGCTTCAGCAATCATAGACCTGGCAGCTTCATTCAAGGTTCTGTTCATTCTTTCAGCAACACCATCCTGTTGTGGAGTTCTGGCTGCAGAGACTTCATGCTGGATCCCATTCTGATCACTGTACTCAGTGATTGCCTTGTTGATAAATTCTCCTCTCTCTGATCATATCTTGATGATTAGGGATTTCTCATTCTGGATCTTCCTTAGCAGCTCAGGTAGCTTTGTCAGAGTTCCACTCTTTTTATAGATAAAAACAACCCATGTATACCTTGAGCAGTCATCAACTACTACTAGAGAATGCTTCCTTCCACTCAATGTCATTGGCTTGATGGGGCCAAAGAGATCCATATGAAGTAGATCTAGAATTCTAGTGGTGAGAGTGGTAGGCTGAACTAGTTTGAATGATGCCCTGGTCTGCTTTCCTTTCTGACATGCATCACAGAGAGCTTCATTCTTGAATACTTATTCTGGAAGTCCTCTGACCAGCTTTTGATAGCTAATCTTGTTGATGTCTTTGAAGTTCAGGTGACATAGTCTTTTATGCCACAACCATCCATTTGCAGCAATTGTCTTAGATAGAAAACAGGTGTTGGGAGTGCCTGTATTCCAATCTATCATGTCGACATCTCTCCTTCTGAATCCTTGTAGCTTCACTTCTCCAAATAGGATATCAATCACCATGCATTTCCAAATGGCGAAGACTACTGGTTCTTCTCATCACATAATTGACTTATGTTAAACATGTTGTATTTGAGCCCTTTGACATAGGGAACTTTGGATATTGTTATATTTCCTCTATGCAGCTCTCCAAATCCTTTTGTCTAACCTCTAGAGCTATCTCTAGAGGTTACATTTGGACCTCTTTAGTTGATATAATTACCTTCTTATTCCCAGTCATGTGCCTTGAGCATCCAGAATCTACCAACCATTCTTCTCCTCCCATATTTGAGTTTGAGGAGATGTGGGAGCAGTCCTTCCACCTTTTCTGCAATCAAACAAGCAGAGATTTAGGTACTCAAATCTGTGTGGGTCCTCGAGGGTTAGTAGGTTTCCTGGAGAATTGATTTCTCCAAGGATTATGAATGTTATGTTGATTGCCCCTAAAAGGTGTGTGTGATCTATGCCTATATCCCTGGGTAGGATTGTATACTGGATATGCCACGTAAAATCTGTGGTGTGGGCCATTTCTAAATCTTGGCTGAGACCATTTATTAAATCATTGGGGTCTCCACGCCTATTCATTTTGAAAACTTGGATAACCTTGAGGTTTCCATTTGCCTCTCCCATTTTGAAATCTTTTTTAGGGAGCCTCTGATAATAATTGGCATAATGTCTTGGCTGCTGCTTTTGCCTTGGCCATTGCCTGGTCTCTGGTCTAGGTGGTTACCTTGTATACTTTGGCTGCTGCCTAAACCTTTGACTTGGCTTCTCCCTATTTTGAAATATGGGTTTATAAGTAGGCTCAGCAGTCGGGACAAGTGTTTATCCCTTGATGAAAGTAGTTTTTGAACTTGAGGGAGTGTTGGGGTTATATCCAAGGTCTGATCTAGAATAAAGTGGCCTTTTGTTCATACACAGTTCATCCAAGGTTATATATGCCTTTAGAGATGTTATCTCTTTAGCCTGTGTACTATTTAACTGTTTTACCTTGGCTAGCTCAGCTTTGACATGAGCGAGTGCAACTGACTTTTCACTATTTAAAACAGTCAGCTTATGTATCTCAGCTGCAGTATTTTTAGATCGTTTTTCATGCTCAGCTATAGTATTTTTAAATTTTGCTGACCCTTGACTGAGCTTGTCAAAATCATTTTTCAGATGTGCTTTCTCATATTTCAGCTGTGCATTTTCGGCTGTCACTGTCTGGTGAGCTGATTTTAAGGTTTCAAAGTCTTTTAGAAATGGATTAACAGATTTATGAAGATCCATGTCTTCAGATATGTCAGAGCTGAAACCTTCAGTATTTTGAGGTTTAGAGGTTACCTCTTCATCAGCTAGGTTGGCCATCTGACAGTTGTATTCCTCATCATCACCAGAGAAGAATATACCGCTTGATTCTACTCTTTCTTCGATCTGATCCTCAATGATGAGGGCTTTTTTCTTGTCCTCCTTTCTGCTCACAATCTTCTTATCTTCATCCTTCTTACGATCAAGATAGTCAAATTGGATATGTCCTGTCTTATGACAGTTGTAGCATTCAACCTTCCAGTTTCCAGCCTTTTGATTCCTCCTTGGGTTGTCTTTGTAGTTTTTCTTATACTGGGAGTAGTTTTTTCGGAAGTTGCTGAATCTTTGCATTATGAATGCCATATCTTCCTCAATATCTAGAGGATGTGGAGGTTTGACTTTAGATAGGGTCTTGGCAGGGGATTCTGCTGCAAATGTTATTCCCTTATCTGCTGGCTCAGTTGATGATGAACATGGAAGCTATAGCTCATAAGCATTTAGGTCTGAGAACAGTTCTTGAATCTTTATCTTGTTGAGATCCTTGGATTCTCTCATTGCCACAACCTTCATGATCCATTCGGGGTTGAGGGATATTAGAACTTTTAGGGCCATCTCCTTGTTGCCATATGTCTTCCCGAGGGAGTTGATCTCATTAATGATCCAAGTGAATATTATTCCCACTTAGTAAATTGATTCACCATTCTTCATTTTGAAGTTGGCATACTTTTGAGTAGCAATTGACAACTTATTTTCCTTTATCAGCTTGGTTCCCTCACACATTACAACTAATGTCTCCCAATTTTTTTTGGCATTTTTACAATTCTTAATCTTGACCATGGTTGATTTGTCAAGAGTCTGGTACATCACATCTCTAGCCCGGTTGTCAAGATTGGCCAGCTTTCTTTCTTCAGGGGTCAACTCTGTCCTTTTTTTGGGAATCTTCTCTGGCTTTCCAGTTGCAATTTCTTCAGGGGAGTTGTCCCTCTCAAAGATGAAAGGACCGTCTTCTATAATGCACCACATGTCGTCATGAATGGATGATAAGTGTGCCTGCATTCTTATCTTCCAAAGGTGATATTCATCAACAAAAAATACAGGTAGCCTAGAGTGCATGTGTTGCATTTGTTCTATTCTAAATGAGAGATTAATATATATATATATATATATCCTCTTATATATGCATCTGGTTCTGTAAAAATTGAACTAACCGCTATGATACCACTTGTAGGTCACAAGTCGTCAGGAATAAGTCTAGAGGGGGGGGTGAATAGACTTATTGAAACTCTTTTCCTGAAGTCAGGTGAGTTTCTCAGCTTATAGGTACAGATGACTTAAAATCATCTGCAGACAAGTATGCGGAAGATAGCTAATGATGATAACAGATAACTAAATGCTCTCTGCAGATAACTAATATGGAACAGTTTAATATGTATGCAGCAGGATATGATGTTCAATGCAGTAAAACACGCATGCACTTATAGTGGTCTCAGATGTGGGGTAATCCTCTACTAATCCACTTATCTCCAAACCAGTTGGAGATAAATTCATCATAACTGTCAACCAGTGATAAATGTTACAATGAATTTTTCCTAGTTACAACAGCTTCCAACCAGTGGAAACCTGTGGCCATTGCAACCCCTTTGACTGCCTAGCACCTCCTGATTAAAACCCGTGGATGCCTCAACAACTTCTCGAGCTATCTATCACCTTACAATCAAGAACCCGTGGATGCCTTACCAGTCATGAAACTTCTGAGAATATCGTTCACAGAAGTACCCCGAACTCAAACTTTAAAGACAAGGGTTTTTGTCTTCTCCAACTAAAGAGCTTCTTCGAATATGACTGCTTAAGCTTTGCTCTTCATGATGCTACTTGTTCACTGTGATTTGTTTGACTGCTTTGATCGCTTGAAAATATTGTTCGCATCATACTTTGCTCAGTTCATATCTTCGGATATTAATAGTGCGATCCTTTGAGCTTCCGTCATAGCCATTGCACTACTATAACAAATTCGTCCCTTGGAGAGTGGACTTATTTGTTTATCTTATCAATCCGTTGCAAGGTTAGATTCCCTTTTTTATTCCGACTGTTGTGAAGACTTTCTTGTTGTAGCGCCATATTCCTTGATTAGAATAAGTATAAAGTCTTCAGAGCGCGGATCTTGATGAATATTAAATTCCTTGCTTTTCGGGAATCTCTCCAGTTTGTCTCCCTCCGTCCGCATGTGACTTTCCGTATTTGTTGACTTTTCAACGCTTGCTGACGTGGACTTAGTTACTTGGCTGATAACTTTGACTGAGAACTTATCTAATCTCTCTTGGTCAAACTGTCTGATGTCGGACTTCTCTGATATATCTTCTCTGAGATGAAGTTTTCTGTCCTGATGAATCTTCTCCGATCGGATAACCTATCTGAAGTCTTCTGACCAGATGAATGTTATCTGATCTGATGGTCAAACTCCAGTTGACTGGACTTCGTCTGATAACTTGACTGCCAATTGGTCAAACTTCTCTGATATTCCTGTTGACTAGTACTTCTCTGAAAATAAGTTGCCTCATGATAAGTCGTTTGTGGTCAACCTTATCTGATCAGTTGAGTTGACAAAGACTCTGCTGATAAACACTTGCCTGAAGTTTGTTCTATACTTTAGCCATTTCAAGACTTAGCCTAACTTATAAGGCCTACAGAAGATACTTATTTGGTTCTTCTTTACATTTTGCTAATTATTTAAACATATATTTGAATAATCAATTTAATACAGGGATGACATCATCAAAATCTAATAAGTATTCCTATCGCCCGAGTCCAGAAGCATTCTGTCAGTCTGGACTACCAAATTAGCACGCGCTGCCAAACACCTAGCATGAACTAAGTCTCAATCATAGCATGCGCTAATATACAGATTTAGCGTGCGCTAAACTGCTCGTCTAGAGAGCAGAAACAACCTAATGCCACTGCTGTGTTCGAGTCATTAGTGCGCGCTACAAACACAACGACATTAGCATGCACTACACAACAGAATTATCGCGCGCTAGTGAGTGCAGACAGTAGTACAGACAACACACAAATATGGAAAATGGCGAATTCCTCCCTGGATGAAGACAACGAGCACCCGACACCAAACAACAGCCGGAAGAAGACACACGAACGATGAGTTCGAGTCAGCACTGAGGTACTAAAAGAAAACATGATTCTGACTACCCAAAGATTCGGAAAACGACAACAATAATATTGCCCCATAACTTTGGGAAATTACAAAGCGGCCCAAAACATCTGAAATGCACGATACATGATCGAAATGCCAAACAAAAGCTCACAACATACATAATAACATAAGATGGATTAACGGTAATCTCGAAACAGCGGTTTTGATCATCGATTACAAGAATCGAACCAAATAGCGACAGAAATAATATTAAACGCGGAATTGAGTAAAATAGGTCCGAAACATGCTCGGATAAGAAAAAGTCCAGTATTAAATATTATCAAAATATCGATACGGTTACAAATGAGTCACTAAAAATGAAAAATACACCAAAACAAAAAATACCGAAAAAAGAAAAATATGGATATTACAATATGATTGCCATAAGCTCCAATACAAACAGTTTGAAAGTGTTTCTCCCATTGGATTTTTTTCAATCTAGTTCAGCAGATATTTATATAAAAATTCATTCAAGGTAGAGTGTTATGAGTTATTGAAATGCGTATTTCTCGAAGTGCATAATAATATAATATATTATGATATGTGAATGACTATTTATGCCCCTAATGTAATTATGTAATTACGATTATGCCATCTGAAGTTTTCCTATAAATAGGACTTCAGTTATTAATGAAAAATATACCTGAGAATCATTCTCTCTCTTCTCTCTCTAAATTCTCTCACTATAATATTTCGATTTATAACAAGATGGTTATTATCCAAGAGAAATGGAAGACTATGCGAATGAATAATCTTGAAATAAGCGTGTGGAAGACAAAATAGAAAAGACAAATATAAAAGTGGTTGAAAGGTGATAAAGAGAAAGAAAGAGAAAACAAGACAACTTTCATGAGGCAATGAAATTGGCTCGATCGAGAGAGAGAGAGAGAGAGAGAGAGAGAGAGAGAGAGAGAGAGAGAGAGAGAGAGAGACAAGAAAAGAAGAAAATGAGGAAAATATCAAAAGAGAATATGAATACATTTGATGAATATGAAAAAGAGCAAATCAATCTCCCACTAATGGCAAGAAGCTTCAATGACTACAGTGACAGCAAAAATGAAGTACATATTTCATCACAAGATGAACTTTTTGATGTTGGAAATTGGCTTGTAGGAAAAATGAGTTTTGACTCAATTTAAACTAATTTATTAATAATAAAATATTTCCTTCTTGTAGTTAAATATTAAATTGTGAATCTACGTTTTGAGGTGATATATGTAGGATTTTATTTTTCTCAAAACCAATTTCTGGTGAGTGAGAAATAAATGATTAAAGTTGGCCATTTAATTGAAATGGTGAAGAGTTAAAGTAGGTATGAAAAGTCATCCCACGTTGAATAATGAAAGCCTTATTGACTAGGGCTCTGTTCTTTTGGACTGAATGAATTTGAAGCGAATCGAATCCAATCGAATCGAATGGATCAGATTGAATTGAATCGAATCGAATCGAATGGACTCGAATCGAATCAAATATATATTAAGGGTAAATAGTAATAATAATAATAATAACAGAAATAATAAATATAAGAAAATAATATTAAAAATAATAATTTAATAAAATATAAATGATAAGTTGAGATCTATTTGATAAGGGTAAATTATAATAATATTAATGATATTAATAACAATAGCGATAATAACTATAATAATAATAACTATAATAATAATAACACTGATAATAATGACAAATAATAATAATAATAATCAACAACGATAATAATAAATATTATTAATAATAATAGTAAATATTATTAGTAATAATAACAATAATAATAATTAAGATTAATAATAATAATAATAACACTTATAATAATGGTAAATAATAATAATAGTAATCAACAACAACAACAACAACGATAATAGTAAATATTATTCGTAATAATAACAATAAATTAAGATTAATAATAATAATAATAATTTTATGTCATTGAGAAAGACCTTGTTTCTATGTACTCGCTAAGTCCAAGACAGGTGGCTATTCTCAGTTGTATTCGCGCCCCCACATGCACAGGATTTTGTTTTCACCATCCTTATTGATGGCTTGGGACAGAGGATGAACCATCGCCAATTCCGATATGTGTTGTGTTACAGGCTTACTTTACCTATGTTCTCTGAAGGGAGCATTTTCCCAAGTTGTAATGTGCATCGTATGGACCAATGGAGAGATCACGCGGTCCACTGCTCTAGTGAAGTGGGTGTGAAGTTCAGGCATAATCTTGTGCGTGATATTCTTGTTGATATATGATCTAAGGTTGGGATCATGGTGCGTAAGGACTCTCCTATGGGGTTCCTTTCGGAGGATGGGAAGGAGCTACGACCTGCAGACTTGTTGTTATTCAATTGGCTCCAAGGCAAAGATGCATGTTTGGATGTGACCGGAATCTCCCCATTTGCTGGTACTGGAGCGACTTCATGGGATCCTGGGGTAGCCTTGCACAATGCGGTGGAGAAGAAAAAGAGGAAGTATGCGTCCAAATGTGAGGACAACGGGTACAAGTTCATACCATTTGCTTTTTCTACATTCGGGGAATTCGATACGGAAGCTTTGGACACAATTTCACGTATTAAGTCTCTTGCCATTAGCCACTCGAATAATGCTAAGAGTTGTGTTTTTATCTTTCATAGAGTAAGCTTGTGTATTCAGAAAGGAGTGGGAGCACAAATTGTGTCTAGACTCCCATCCAACTTTATGTAAAATTATTATGTTTCAATAAAATAATAATAATAATAATAATAAAATAATAATAATAATAATAATAATAATAAGAACTGAATCGAATCGCCCAATCGAATGGACTGAATCGAATCAATCGAATCGAATGGACTGACCTAAACTGAACCGAATGGACCTTAACTGAACTGAAAAACAGCAAAATAAGTAAAAAAGAACAGGGCCTAGCTTGTTACTAAGAAGGTGCATTGGTAGTTCAACAAGCTAGTAGTATACCGCCCACCTCTCAATCGGCTCGGCTCGGCTCGGGCTTAGTTCTTGGCAATTGGACTTTGGGCTGGACTTGGGCGACTTGGGCCTTGGGATCTTGGGCTGTAACGATATTAGGTTTAAAACCTAGCTAAATTTTGGAGGTTGGAAACCCAGCTCCAATCAGCCAAGTTGAAAACCCAGTTGATATTTGGACCCAGCTGAAATGAGCCATGTTGAGAATCCAGCTTCTAGAATATGAATCTTCACACTCTATAGTATAACGTCCGATTGAAATAGGACTATTTATGGAGGTAACTTTTTAGCTGAAGGATTGAAAAGAATTGATGGTACTTTAATATGCAGTTAGTCCCCACACGATGGAGTGGTTTTTGGACCCTATAAAAGGGGTTTCATTACATACAACATAACATAGAATGAAATACAAGCATACCACATATTGCAACATATTTTCTTTTTGCTTATCGTGCCCAGTTTCCAGCACTTGCACGTTCATCGGAGTTATGTGTTTTGGAGAGCACCTAACTCAGAAACGTAGAAGTTGTATCTTGGGGACATTGCCTAAGCCTTCTACTCTTATGTGGGGGCAAAATTGTCTTACGGAAAGAGTTCTACTCGCCTCTGCTAAATTGTATTTTTTATTCATTTTTTTAATTTACTAGAATTATAATATGCTGCCTTTATTTGTAACTTTTATTGTAATTATATTGTTGTAAATTCACAGAACCAACAATCGTAAGACAATTTTACTATCTTATTTTATATAATTTTCAATGGCGACCTATGCTGATGCTGCCGCTGCTGCTGTAACACCCCCAAAACCATATCGGAATAGTACACGCCGTAGATCCTTCCCACAAGAATGTACCAGGCTAAACACCACAAAACGACCAAGGGTCTGCCCGACCGGGGCAAACATTACAATGATATGGACCGTTAAGGTCAATTATAAACAACTACACGAACCGGTGAGGTCGTACAACCGACGTAAATAGAAAAATACAACTCTTACAAAGAATGTCCACGTAGGGGTAAACATATAAAATAGCATAAGGCGGAATACGACTCTGAGGATACAACACAACTCGGCTAAACTCCCAACTCTCGATTAATATCGTAGCCCGTCGCTTCCTGTGCCGATCCTGTGACTGCTCCCCGAACCTGCAAGCACCTGGACACAAAACAGACATCCACCCCCGATTACTCGAGGGTTAGCAAAATTCCACTATTTTGCTAGTGCAAGTATAATACGATACGAAATGCAACAAGTAAATAGCAACCATGAATTTGATACGGAAATCAACTATCAAAATGTTCCCGAGAAGTTTTTGAATTTCGCACTCAATCAAGGAAGTATTTGAAAAAAACTTGTCATCTCAGGGAATCTTAAAATAGAAATTCTTTTAGACCTCGAGTCCCAATTTACAAATCCTTTTCGAAAGGCCACAGCCCGATTCTTGTTTCAAAACACACTTGTTGAGATATCATAATGGGTCTGTGACCCAACATTAAAACGTTATCCAATCAATCATTGTTACACGATCACCGTTCGTAAACATCATGTACCAAACTCCAGAGACCTCAACGGACCCTACCTAGACCACATGCATTGTTCGTACACATCATGTACCGAACTCGAAAGGCCTCGACGGACCCTACTCGGACCACACACGTTGTTCGTACACATCATGTACCGAACTCCAGAGGCCTCGTCAGACCCTACCTGGACCACACGATAACTGTTCGTACACATCATGTACCGAACTCCATAGGCCTCGTCAGACCCTACCTAGATCACATGCATTGTCACGACACAACTCATATAGATCAACTCAACACATCACCACGAGCAACACACATTGTTACCAACATGTCAAACCATTCCACAATACACTGTTATACATCTTCAGGTATGTAATCAACCGACACAAATATCATAATCATCATGGTCACCCAACCATGGCCAATCACGCACGACACGAACCATATGATTAACACAACCAACACAATTCCAAGATGTTATCCAAGTGAGGATATCATCACTACCATCAATCATTCACAATTATAAAATCACACGAAGTATATTTACGAAAACCAAATCATCATTAATCTAACACACATTCTCTATTCACAAGACACAAATCGTATAGAATGATACTTGCCTTGATAACCGATACCGAACACTACGACGAACATGGCTCAAGTGGGAAACCTCGAACACCTCGATTCGATGAAGAACAAGGATTAGATGTTGATATAATCGACAAGAGCCTTCCAAAACGCCTAGAAATCGAGTGGAATCGACCAAGAACTCCACTTCCCAAACCTCCCGTCCGACAGCCGCAAGAAAAGGAAGAAGAAGGGTTGAAATGAGGCCTGCCGACGCCCAGGCCTATATAAGGCCGATCACATTATGTCCGTAACCGGCAGAGCCTTACGACTGTCACTCGATCAACACATATTGTGTATGTAACGGACGCTACCTTATGTACGTACTGGGCACCCCTTACGGCCGTACTCAACAGCCCCTTACAGCCGTAACCGAGCTCCCAGGGCTACTTCCCGAAATCTACTAGTGCGTTATAGCCGTAACCGGCCCATGCCTTGCGGCCGTAACGCGGCATTACAGTCGTAACCTGACGATCCTTATGGACGTAACCGAGTTTCCCCAATCCAAGGTGTGCGGGAGTCTTACGGCCGTAATTGGCCAGGCCTTACGGCCGTAACTCGACTCAGCCAACCCCCGACCATCCGGCTCGATGCTCGATGACGTCTCGATCATGCAAACACACCGTCTAAGATTTAAAACAATAACGAGCAATTCACGAAACATACCACACCACACCACACGCACATATTTAATCAAAGAAACGCATGCAACATCAAGTTTCACTTGACGAATAGTACAACAAAATGTATCATACCGTTCATGACAGAAAAACGAATTCCACATAATCACGACTCGAAATAACTGACACCAAACGACAAATAGTTCAAGGCAACTGGAATAAAAATCTCGGGTATTACATTCTACCCCTCTAAAAATAAGTTTCGTCCCGAAACTTAAAACAAAGTCATCAAAGTGATACAAAACAAAACACGACGACACAAAATAGGATACCAAATTCATGACCTCGTGGTCCACTGTCACGTCTTTGTAGGTTCAACAACCCACACGGAACTTATTCAAAACAAAATATCAATCAACAAGCTCCAAACATAAAAACATCACATAATACATCTCCACACGAGAAACAATCCGCGTAACGAGCACAAAATACCATCACTGAACATCATTTGGCCCTGCAGAAGTAGGAATGGAACCCCGGTTCCCTACCATCTTGGCAATAATCTTGCATTACTGAACTCGAGCCCCTCACGTCCACAATTATAACAAGTCACCAGCGGTTTCTTACAATGCGCACGTTCATGGCCCAAAACGTTATAGTTGAAACACCTTAGAGCATTACCAGAACTCAATGATAGCGGCTTGGGTCTTTTAGATTCTACCGTTGACTGAAAAGTTCACATACTTGACTGATACGAGAGTTGAGGTTTAGGAATCCCAATTCCCTCACTTCCCGATGCGTCTCCAGAAGCCTTCCGTTTCCTTGCCGCAGATGCAGACATTGCAGACATTATAGCCATTTCAAATGCTAAGGCTCGATCCTGATAGTTCTTCAATGTTGTACACATAAACGGATCCATACACTGTCGAACCTGAGGTTTTATACACATATACAAAAATAACGAACTTTATCTACTTCACTTCGCACTTGATCCCGAACATAACACAATTGTTGATTGTAATCGACTATTGCCTGATATATTGACACGTCTTGGGGCGTAGCCGAGAAAAACTCGACAATCCTGTGCTCTTTAACAGGCGGAGTACAATACTCGGCCTCCATGGAAATCTTGAATTCAGCCCAAGTAGCTGTACGATCACTAGGCGCGATGGCCTCCCATCAGTCTGCAGCTTCCTTGTCGAGCAGGTATTGAGTGATGGGTACTCTTCTTTCATCGGGACAAGATACAACATATAATGTTCTGTCTAACTGGAAGAGCCAGTTCTCCCAGCTGAATGAGTCCGAAGAACCTACAAAACGGGGTGGGTACATTCTCATCACATCTCGTAACCACTTACTAGCTCCGTTATCCCCATCAGGGATCCCATCCTGGTGTAAGGTCTGATTCATATGCGCCAACTGCTCAACCACCTGACAAAGGATGATGGCGGCACCAACGTCAACATTACCTCTGGTTGATTGCCACCGATCACGCGATTGGTCATCTCGACCATCTATACTGAGCTGATTGGCGCTCGACAATGAGCGAGTCGCCATATCATGCTTCTGATTACGACCACTACCATGCTCACGTCCTCGGCCTCGACCTCTCGGCATACTGAACGGACAACCACCCAGAATAACATAACAAAACAACATCACATAATCAACACAGGACAACAAACAGCAGCACGGTAAAACATTAACTCCAATTCATTACACGAATACATGAACTAACACTGCAATAACAGAGCTTAAATTCAAAAGTGATTTGCACGGTCACATCAACAGAGATGTTTAAATTTTTCCAAAACAAAGACAGTCAAAACCACATAAATATCATTGGGATCAAACACTTGTAACATTCTTTAAAAATAAAATTTTTTCGAGCTATTTGTTCAAATAATAATATTTTAAAATTCACGAGTTTGAAAGATTTTGCTGAAATGAAATTTTTGAAAACACTTTTAATACCTTGTCATTAACTAAAACCATGAACCCATTATCAAAATTGTCTTGCTTGAAATTACTTACAAAACAACACGTTGAAACTTCAATCTTCACGATAAACGATATCATCAAAATGACCTTATCAATATATATATATATATATATATATATATATATATATATATCATATCACTGTTAACGAAACATAGGGTAACCACATGTTACCACGCCAACCATCACGAAGAATAACGCGCATGATAATCCGCGGCCATTCCCCTCGGCATATATCCCCAAAGGTTTCGCTAAACTAATCTCGGGTGGAAAACCTCTTGTACTCGCACTCAACATTTCCCAGATTAATTACCATATCAGGATAATGTCGTAGAATAAAACGATCAAATCGTACTATGCAGTCACAACACTTATGTATACAACCAAAATGTTCTAGCAAGGATGGTAACAATCAACAACACGTCAACGATACCCATATAGGATAACTAACAGAGTGCGATATTACCGATAAAATAGTTCAAATTCACAGTCGTCACTGGCGGACCATACGACTATGTCTACTGAAATCAAATGATTGGTAGAGGGCGTGGATACAACTATAACAACAAGGTTACCACCGTGCCTGTCAAAATCTTACGGCCGTAACAACATGTTGTTTACGGCCATAACATCTATAATCTTACGGCCGTAATGGTAAACATCTTACGGCCGTAATCACTAGCTGCAGGACAGCAGAATTGTCCCAACAGCCCCGACACGGCTCCGAAGGTTAATGATCCACTTCTAACAATGTATTCCGACATATAGAAAACACTGTAACATTCTCCGACGAGTATAACAACATAACAAACTTGTCGCAATGACTTAGTCCCAACACAAAAACACATAACGTTTAAATTCCGAAAACCAAAGTCATTTTGCAAAACAGAAGTTTTACTAAAATCCTTTCAATTATAATCAAAAACGACGGTAGTATTTTGCAATGTCCAGAGTATTTTAAAACACATTTTCCAAATACCGTCGGATGGTACGATTTGAAAATACGTGACCAACTTGTCAAAATTCAACCGATTTTAAAATCCATACAAACCGTGGTTTAACCGCACCATCAAAATATTTTCAAAAAAAAATCGATTTCAATAAAAATGTTCAAACCCGTAAAGCCCTTCAGAAAAATGTTCTCAAACCCACCCGCAGCGGGCATAATTACAACAATCCAAAAACAATCGAACATGAAACCACATGCCCAAACGCCAAACAGGATCGCCAATTCAATCAAATACACCGCGTGGGCATCAAGTTTAATCATACAACTGTTAGGAATATGCCCTCGAATGCCACTCAGGAGTTTGATGTATCTGTCAAATTGTACCCATCCTGATATAGCATGCTCGGTTCACAAGTTGAGTAGCTACACAGCTAATCCAAGTAAAGAATATTAGAGGGCTCTAGAACGAGTACTGAGTTATTTAAAATATACTCAGAACTTTGCGATTAATTATTTAAGAGAGCGTGCTGTACTTGAAGGGTATAGTGATGCTAATTGGATATCCTAATCGAAAGACTCATTTTCTACGAGCGGATATGTATTCACTATTGGGGGTGGTGTTGTATCTTGGAAGTCCAAGAAACAAACTTGTATTGCAAGGTCTACCATGGAATCTGAATTCATAGCTTTGAATAAAGCTGGTGAAGAAGCTTAATGGCTTAAGAATTTCCTCGAGGATATTCCATGTTGGACGAGACCTGTGCCGTCTGTGTTGATACACTGTGATAGCCAAGTTGCTATTGAACGGGCATAAAATATGTTTTATAACGGTAAGTCTCGACATATTCGTCGACGACATAATGCCGTGAGGCATTTGATCTTGAGTGGGATTATCTCAATTGACTATGTAAGGTTAATAGATAATCTGGAAAGAATACTATCTTGGTATTCAGTAGAGACTACTATTTGCCCATTAAAGTTGCATTTCGAGGTTGACCCCACCAACTGGAGATTGGATCGAACTATTCTAATGACTAACTTAATGTCACAAGCACATCTCCTATAGAAACCTCAAGTCAAAGGTCCACGTATACCTATCACAATCTTTCGATTCAGTCATTGACAATTCCATAGTGATATCCATGTGACCGAATCGAGGTGAGTCGTGTTTGAGTATTCTAATCCCATTAGCATACCTATAACATGTAACACCCCCAGAATACGTCCGGGAATATCACACGCCGTAGACCCTTCTCACAAGGATCTACCAGGCTACACTCCAATAGACTACTTAAATGATTAACCGACCGGGGTCAATCTAATTACAAAGTGGACCGACAAGGTCATTAAACAATTCGGAACTAAAGGAACTCACCTCACAATGAAAAGAATAAACTGCAATATAGAAAAAAAAATGACAACTGAATTTAATAAATGAAAACTACACCCATGCAAGGGTGAATACTCGACCAACAAGGGGAATGCCGACCAAAGTGAAAACAAAAGGAAAGACTCTGACTCTCGTGTGATTATCATTGTCGTCTTCCATCTTCTTCCAAGCCAATCCCGTGACTGCTCCCGAGCTGCCAAAACCTGAGCGCATAACAGGCACCCACCCCCCGAAAACTCGGGGGTTAGCAAACTGGAATTTTGCTAGTGCAAGTACATAATATACAAGATATACGAACAGTAACAACACAAAATTCAAGTGCCGTGAAGCCTTAACACAAACCATACATTCCCACAGTCAGCACAGATTAACACTTGCATACACAAGGTGGAAGGTAATCACATAGTCATATTCTCTTTACGGAAAATAACATTAATGAACTTTAAACGAGCTCAAGGAGTCAGGAAGATCCCTTTTGTAAAAAAGAAAAAAAGTATTTTGATAAGATAGTTTGCAACATTATTATTGACTCGGGCCGTCTAGGGGTTTTTAAAATCGAATGGGAATACTTTTGGAAATAATTTCAAAAGCTCTCGGGTCCTTGACCCAACATATGGAAAACGATTACACGAAAACCAAGTCATCTTATTCGGGGTTCTCGACCTAATTTATAGAACACCGTCACAAACGAAATCATTACAACATCTCACAGGGTTCTAGACCCATTCCAAATAACATCATCACGAATTCAATCATCTCAACATTCCACAGGGTCCTCGACCCAATACACAGAATGGCACCACAATACAATCAAAGGCACAATCTCTCATTCGACATATCCTGCTCAAGACCCCCGATTAATTAACCCTCGGAGATTTCGTCAAACCTCCTTGGTTAATTAACCCTGATACCCACGCTTTAAAAACAATTTGAAACAGGATTTCAAAAACACGAATTGCGGTCTGCATCACGACAAACATTTAAAAGTGAGTTGAAAGAATTTGAGATACGAACATCGTTCGTAGCGGGTCTCGGCTATCACTCAAATACCCGTAACTAATAAGCACGCCAGCGCCTCCCTTGCGCACTGTACCGGCGTTCACTTCCATCATGTTGGCCGCTCCTTGAGCATGTCACCGCACCGGCGTCACTCCCGCAAGAGCCGCCCCTTGCACGCGCATTAGGTGACATCGGCGTTCACCACCCATATGGAGCCGCACATTGCAGCATACACCAGGCCGGAGTGCACGCCCCGCCCTCAGAGGTTCCCGGATATGACATTTCTCACAACAAGTATCCACATTGTTCAAACATCAAGCACACGGACAAACGTCACAACAAATTTTCAACTCGGTACATCAAGTCACACAATTTCTCCGCCAGTCCATAACCACACAAATAAACAATAACACGCACGTTATCAATCAAACTCAATCAACACCGCACATATATCTCTATATTGCGACTCAACCGAATATATATACATTTTTATATATATATATATATATATAACCTTACTATATTATATGAATAACTATAGTTCGCCCATCAATCCAAGTTGAGTACGTCAACTAATGTTAGAATTCAACACTCGTCGATCACCGACATAAACATATATATTAATATACGTATATACATACATATATTTAACATGTAACTATATATAAACACACACATATATATATATATACACATACATATATATACATCCATATAAACTCATACACTTCGACAACAATGATTTCACGCAGTTACAATTCGTATATCGAGGTACTTGCCTTGGTAATACGATGCGAAGGAGACGACGAAGGAATAGGTTTCGGTCCGAACAATCCTCTCAAATCCGACCCTAACACAATAATGATATACAATCAATCCCACATCATGAATACGAAGAATTCCTCCTAGTTCTACCCGTTGGGACAATTTATCGAACACCAAGAGTACGTAGGGAATTGAAATCGGTTAACGGTGAATTAACGGGATTTCATCCCATCCATTAACAAGGGAACCAAGGGTCACGAGTATACTATCAAAATCTAATAACAACATCGGTTAATTCGGATTAAAAGACAAGATCACGACCAAACCCTCCCCAAATACATACTAGGGTATAAGAGATCTTACCTCTTGAAGATACAAACCCTATAATCCGAAGAACACGTGCTAGATCCACAATCCGAGCTACACGATCGAAGGAAGATGAAGAAAAACACACAATCAAAAGGGTGGATGGAGAAGAAATCCCCTCTCAACCCTCTCTCTCGCGCACGGTGGAAGGGAGGAAAAAAATGTGCGAATCTCATGAAAACACACGATTATAGCGCCGGCCGCATTGTGTGTGCCGCGGCTAAAGCAGGCCGCGGCATGAGGCCAAAAATTGCGCCCGGTGGTCGGCGGACCGCTCGTTGTGCGCGGCTCATTCAGAGTGTGCCGCGGCTCGGACTCGGCATGTGCCGCGGCATCGGGATCTTGGGGCACGCGTACAGAGGTTTTAGCCGGCAGTGCCACACGGTGTGCCGCGCCCGGACAAGTGTGCCGCGGCACTCGACTGTGTGCCGCGGCGCACAATCCTTGTGCCACGGCACACGCAGTGCCGCCGCCAACTGGGAAAATGAGAGTGACTTAGCTATATCGACCATAACTCCCTCATCAGGACTCCGATTGACTCACCGCTTGAACCATTGGAAAGCTAACTCGATGCTTTATAATATTGCAAAGAGTCAGAATTTTTTTGGAGTTTCCAGAAATTAACGGTGATCTAACAAAGTCGAACTCGTACGTGGAAAAGTCGCTAAAGAACACGGAACTCAACAAAACGACACCGAAACGAACTCGGATGTCAAAAAGTGCAGAATAAAACATTCCCAGAATGACGAAACGGTCCTAAGCGAGTCGTCGAAACGGACCTCCACCGAAAAATGAAAATTACTGGGAATCGAAATTGCGGGTATTACATTCTACCCTCCTTAAAAGAAGTTTCGTCCCGAAACTTAAAATAGAGAGCGGCGGAACAATCAAGGAAATAACTACTTGCTCAGCCCCACATCATCATGAGCAATGCGCGAATGCGAGGTTCTAAAAATGTAAGTGAACACGATAAGTCGAGGTGGAGGAGTATGAATTTCTAGACAATAACTCCAAGAGTTAAGAAAACCACAAGACGGCTCAGATGTCCCAAACCATCTTTCGAGCTCGACCAACCGCAATCCAAGTTCATAACACATCCTAAGTGTCAATTGCACGCGTGGGAATAATAGTTCGAACAAGATTTGCAAGAATTAAGTTCGATAAGGGAAGACCACAATAATCCACGGGTTTTAACAAAACAAATTCAAATTCGTTCGAGGACGGCAGCTAGGTAGAACAAGATAGTTTAAAATCGTTGAGAGGATCATAATTGAATTACCAACAATGAAAAATCACACAATACCGAAAATACCAAGGAAAGTACGGTAATACACTCCCCACACTAAAAGATGTTTCGATCCCAAACTTAGAACAACAAGAGTTGGAAACATAGAGCAATGAAATGAAGAACGATCAAATTCACGATTGTTCAAAACAGCAACGATTAGGACATATTGCAAAATATTCATCCTCCCATGTTAGGCTCTTGGAAGGAAACATAGGGTTTCGGACATTCTCCACCACTTGCTCTGTCCGCCAATAGGGTAGCATTCCTTGCCAGTTCAGAAATTATCTCACAATGCTTCTCCCGATGACCTTCACACCCGCACCGGTAACAAGTCAAGAGTGGAAAGGGACAATTTACACGAACATGTCCCTGACGATTGCAGTTGAAGCACCCTCCCTTCTTACCGAGAGTCACCGATGCTGGCTTGGGATTCCAAGCGCTCACTCCTGATCGCGAAGACGACGCGTTCGAACGACGTGGGGGTTTGGGAGCCTTAGGCTCTTCGCCGACCAAAAATTTCCCAGATGTCCTCCGTCTCTTGGCTTCGCTCGAGGGCTCGACCACTGAGGAGATTTCATAGGATATCGATTGATCTTGATACTCCTTCACCGTAGCATGAATCGTGGTCGTACGAACCACCTCGCCGCTTCCATTTCCATCATCACGTCTACGTCCGCTGAGGCTCGACATACTAATACGGATAACACCGATCAACAGTATTAGTTTATCAGTCGTACAATATACCATAATTATCAACCCGAGTTTCAGTTAGCATCCTTAGAATAACAATACTATCGTAAAGCACAAAATTTTATGAAGTCAATTTCGAGTTCCTCCACGAGGACGATCATTATATGTATGCACTTAATGAAAACAAATTTTTGAAACAGAGGGCTAGTCACGTTGAGCCCAAGACTTGTAAACACTGTCTTTTATTTTGGAAGAGGAAGTTTATATAACGACTCTAAAAATTATTTTCGAGTGATGTATAAAAGAAAAAAAAGAAATCGAAAATTAATTCGTAACTAATTTGAAATATTTCAAAGGTGTTAAGTCTCAAATACCACAATTTTGAAAATCTTTCCTTTCTTCCAAAATGTTTATTCGAAAGAATTTTCCACCGAGATACGTGACCATTTAACATGACGATGTTAAATCATGGCTTTACACAATGTTAGAAAATTTCAAAGCATCACTTTAAAATATTCGTGATACTACAACGCCGTGGGCCCCGTGCCGGAACCTACCAGGCAAAAAATCATTTAAAAAAATGTTCAAAATGCCAAAAAGGCCGATGTCGGTAATGTTCTCAAATACTCACTAAAGTCATTTATAAAATATCAAGTACCGTCATAAGAATACTATCAAAACGTGCAAGACAAAAATATCAAAACTCGGCTTGCAAGATACTAAAAGCCATCTCAAAATACTCACGCAACGGATAAAATTATCATTCATAAATTTATTCTAATAAAGTACCGAAACAGATAAACATGCTCGACTTTCGAAGCATACTACATAACTATTTTTACTCGGACCGCATATTCATATTATATCCTAAAACAATAATATCACCAACAAGTTCCAATTCCTATCTCACATTAAACATATTAGCACAATATGATCAAATACGTATATAAGGGGACTTACGATCGGGAGGCTTACCATCACGGATTGCCGGAAGATGATGTCGGAACCACGATACTAACCACAACTCTGATGCGCGCGACTTACACAAGACATGGACTTGACCCAACGGCCTAGGTTTTTCGCAATCCTAAGCTCTGATACCATAAATGTAACACCCCCAGAATACGTCCGGGAATATCACACGCCGTAGACCCTTCTCACAAGGATCTACCAGGCTACACTCCAATAGACTACTTAAATGATTAACCGACCGGGGTCAATCTAATTACAAAGCGGACCGACAAGGTCATTAAACAATTCGGAACTAAAGGAACTCACCTCACAATGAAAAGAATAAACTGCAATATAGAAAAAAAATGACAACTGAATTTAATAAATGAAAACTACACCCATGCAAGGGTGAATACTCGACCAACAAGGGGAATGCCGACCAAAGTGAAAACAAAAGGAAAGACTCTGACTCTCGTGTGATTAGCATCGTCGTCTTCCATCTTCTTCCAAGCCAATCCCGTGACTGCTCCCGAGCTGCCAAAACCTGAGCGCATAACAGGCACCCACCCCCCGAAAACTCGGGGGTTAGCAAACTGGAATTTTGCTAGTGCAAGTACATAATATACAAGATATACGAACAGTAACAACACAAAATTCAAGCGCCGTGAAGCCTTAACACAAACCATACATTCCCACAGTCAGCACAGATTAACACTCGCATACACAAGGTGGAAGGTAATCACATAGTCATATTCTCTTTACGGAAAATAACATTAATGAACTTTAAACGAGCTCAAGGAGTCAGGAAGATCCCTTTTGTAAAAAAGAAAAAAAAGTATTTTGATAAGATAGTTTGCAACATTATTATTGACTCGGGCCGTCTAGGGGTTTTTAAAATCGAATGGGAATACTTTTGGAAATAATTTCAAAAGCTCTCGGGTCCTTGACCCAACATATGGAAAACGATTACACGAAAACCAAGTCATCTTATTCGGGGTTCTCGACCCAATTTATAGAACACCGTCACAAACGAAATCATTACAACATCTCACAGGGTTCTAGACCCATTCCAAATAACATCATCACGAATTCAATCATCTCAACATTCCACAGGGTCCTCGACCCAATACACAGAATGGCACCACAATACAATCAAAGGCACAATCTCTCATTCGACATATCCTGCTCAAGACCCCCGATTAATTAACCCTGAGATTTCGTCAAACCTCCTTGGTTAATTAACCCTGATACCCACGCTTTAAAAACAATTTGAAACAGGCTTTCAAAAACACGAATTGCGGTCTGCATCACGACAAACATTTAAAAGTGAGTTGAAAGAATTTGAGATACGAACATCGTTCGGTAACGGGGTCTCAGCTATCACTCAAATACCCGTAACCAATAAGCCTGCCAGGCGCCTCCCTTGCGCACCTGTGTACCGGCGTTCACTTCCATCATGTTGGCCGCTCCTTGAGCATGTCACCGCACCGGCGTCACTCCCGCAAGAGCCGCCCCTTGCACGCGCATTAGGTGACATCGGCGTTCACCACCCATATGGAGCCGCACATTGCAGCATACACCAGGCCGGAGTGCACGCCCCGCCCTCAGAGGTTCCCGGATATGACGTTTCTCACAACAAGTATCCACATTGTTCAAACATCAAGCACACGGACAAACGTCACAACAAATTTTCAACTCGGTACATCAAGTCACACAATTTCTCCGCCAGTCCATAACCACACAAATAAACAATAACACGCACGTTATCAATCAAACTCAATCAACACCGCACATATATCTCTATATTGCGACTCAACCGAATATATATACATTTATATATATAGATATATATATATATATATATATAACCTTACTATATTATATGAATAACTATAGTTCGCCCATCAATCCAAGTTGAGTACGTCAACTAATGTTAGAATTCAACACTCGTCGATCACCGACATAAACATATATATTAATATACGTATATACATACATATATTTAACATGTAACTATATATAAACACACACATATATATATATACACATACATATATATACGTCCATATAAACTCATACACTTCGACAACAATGATTTCACGCAGTTGCAATTCGTATATCGAGGTACTTGCCTTGGTAATACGACGCGAAGGAGACGACGAAAGAATAGGTTTCGGTCCGAACAATCCTCTCAAATCCGACCCTAACACAATAATGATATACAATCAATCCCACATCATGAATACGAATAAATTCCTCCTAGTTCAACCCGTTGGGACAATTTATCGAACACCAAGAGTGCGTAGGGAATTGAAATCGGTTAACGGTGAATTAACGGGATTTCATCCCATCCATTAACAAGGGAACCAAGGGTCATGAGTATACTATCAAAATCTAATAACAACATCGGTTAATTCGGATTAAAAGACAAGATCACGACCAAACCCTCCCCAAATACATACTAGGGTATAAGAGATCTTACCTCTTGAAGATACAAACCCTATAATCCGAAGAACACGTGCTAGATCCACAATCCGAGCTACACGATCGAAGGAAGATGAAGAAAAACACACAATCAAAAGGGTGGATGGAGAAGAAATCCCCCTCTCAACCCTCTCTCTCTCGCGCACGGTGGAAGGGAGGAAAAAAAATGTGCGAATCTCGCTGAAAACACACAGTTATAGCGCTGACCGCATTGTGTGCCGCGGCTCAGCTAAACTGTGCCGCGGCACAGGGCCAAAAATTGCGCCCAGTGGTCGGCTGACCGCTCGTTGTGCCGCGGCTCATTCGGAGTGTGCCGCGGCTCATACTCGGCATGTGCCGCGGCATCGCTGATCGTGCCTTGGCACGCGGTACAGAGGTTTTAGCCGGCAGTGCCACACGGGTGTGCCGCCCGGACAAGTGCCTTGCGCTGACTGGCCGTAGCCGCGGCGCACAATCCTTGTGCCGCGGCACACGACAGTGCCGCCGCCAAACTGGGAAAATGAGAGTGACTTAGCTATATCGACCATAACTCCCTCATCTGGACTCCGATTGACTCACCGCTTGAACCATTGGAAAGCTAACTCGATGCTTTATAATATTGCAAAGAGTCAGAATTTTTTGGAGTTTCCAGAAATTAACGGTGATCTAACAAAGTCGAACTCGTACGTGGAAAAGTCGCTAAAGAACACGGAACTCAACAAAACGACACCGAAACGAACTCGGATGTCAAAAAGTGCAGAATAAAACATTCCCAGAATGACGAAACGGTCCTAAGCGAGTCGTCGAAACGGACCTCCACCGAAAAATGAAAATTACTGGGAATCGAAATTGCGGGTATTACATAACGTGTTCTCCCACTAACCCTTAGTGAATATAGGCACTCTACATGTCAAAGTACACATTATACAAGTCTTGTCTAAACTTACTGCCCAATTATGTTTTATCGACTTGCGAACCAGTTAAGCATTCGAACCCTAAACACTTCCAATGTGTGTCTCCTTATCTCCATAAGGAGTGGAATGTTTGCTCTCAAATGAAAGGACTATTATTTTATATACCAAATCACGATGCCAGTGATATAGAATAATATATAAATAATAATTGCCTTATTAAATATAATATTCATAATTACAATACAAATACTCTCACTCTCTCATCCCCTGAGTGACATTCGAGGGCATATTCCTAACATCCGCAGCCTCGTCCCTCTCTGCCATGGCCTCTCAAGTTTCTTTCCATACTGAAAGAATCAAATATTAATCATGACCACAATTCATACTCGCCTTTACGGCCAATCACAAAATTATGTTAAGTTAATAGCAATAATGAGACTATAAGTTCAGAAGTAATTCCCTAAAAATAGTGGTACACTATGAGTGCTATACAAAAATCATATTGACACAAGTCGAAACAAGATCAACCGAATAATCAAATCCGTATTTTTCTTTAAATATCAATAAGATAAAATTCCGCCACAAATCATTTAGAATATCAAGACCAACAGAAAGGTTCAATTCCGCAAATCAACATCTCGCTAGTAATTAAATCATGGAATAGAAATCACATACCGTATTGGCTCGCAGGGCTTGGCACTTGCACAAGTCACACGTGACGCGAAGGTTTCTTGATATTAGTTTGTTCAACAAAGACTCGTAAAGAGAAACAATTCTCTTTGATACCATCTTCTGTAACAGCCCAAAAAGGGAGGCTATTATAGTGTCGTCGATCCCACACTGGGACCCACCAACCACAAAATAATAACCATCACTCCAACGACGAGTTTATACATCATACGGCTATAATCACTGCGACACATAGGATTCAGATACAAGTATAAACCATATGAAGATGGAGTATACCCCAGATAATAATACAACTGAAAAGAATACTATAAAGCGGAAATAAAAATACACGGTTTACTCATAACCAGAGAAAATGAAGACTTGGGCCCCCCAAACTAGTATCCTTCAAACCCTTCGCCGTCTTAATGCTCTTCACGTGCCTTGGCCTTCCCTCGACCTAAAATACAACAACAAGTATTTCAGCAAAGACCACACAGTCAGATGTACATGATAATAAATCCCAAGATGTTATACAAATCATATATGATAGATCTTAATGAAACAAGCCCGAACAAGCCCGACTGTTGAAAATACAACTCGGGCGTATGAAACAACCAATCGCGAACCATCGGACATACCCAATCACACATGGTGTATGAACGACCAATAAATATGGCTCAAGATGGGCATCACAGTACGCCCTATCCGAAAATGTGTCTGTGCACATGTCCACTCCATATAAGGAATCCAGGATATACGTTGGACAATGTACCTAATTAGTCTCATGAATTAATCGTCTCGTGTGCATCGTCTAATGTGGAAACATCAACACACGGACGTATGTGCCTGACTAAAAATCTTATATATAACCAATCGGCACGCAAATATGATTCCCGAAATGTCACGATGCAACATAACAATAAAACTTAATTAATCACATATATAACAAGGATCAAGGAACTCACCGAAGTGACAAGAACGATCAATGAGACCAATGATATAAAAAGTAGTGAACTTGGGAGTACAATCCCACAACCGAACGATCGAAATGATCCACAACGCCTCAATATGAATCATAGATTCATAAAGCTTTACACGTACATGAAATGTATAATATTTAAAAGAATCACTTATCATTATAACCAGGCAAGATAACTTGCCTCCATTTTGGTGACGAAAAAATTGTGTTTCATCAAACGAACGAACGACGTCCTTTGATAAACGACACTCACTCGAGCAGTAACCTTGAATGAAATATAATTCATTTAATACCATAACCCTATAATACCGATATCGAATTCATGGAAATCAACATCCACAATTCAACATGAATAGATAAAACTTATTCCAATGAATATTAAAGTCCTAATTTATGAACTTCAATCCCCCAAAATCATCTCTATAATCAGATTAACATATTTATAATGTTCTTTGATACCCATGATAATCCATTAATTAGGGATTATCAGGAACAACGTCAATTAATCATCCTCTTATGATAATATTATCATATATCATCATAATCCTCTCAAGAACATTATCAACATTTGAACATGATGTTTAAGACAATCCTAAATCATCAATATATCAATAATTTCGGATTAAACATCAAGTTTAACTTAACTATGATAGTTATCTCATAATTCATTATATCGTCCGTAGAATTAGTTAAATCTCTCAAGAATACCCAAGGTATCAATAATCATCCTCAGTTATATTAATCATCAAGCAATTTAATAATCTTTCCAAAACATGATTATAACATCTAAGAATCTCTAAGCATTAAGGACATACTCACCTATAAGTTCTAATCAATATGTTCTATATAATGTTTTCATAATAACCAACAATAATCATGTTATGTTCCAACAATTCAATAGCACATGAAGTAATTATAAATAATATCATCATCATCATCTCGGAATTAACACAAGATTAGACAATATACCTCTTTGAAGATGAAGAACAACCTAAAAGACTTCAAGAATCCACTATAATCCTCAAGCCCCCAAGTTCCAGTCCAAGATATGAAGCTCCAATGTAAGATAGAAGAGTCTTATAGTCACTTAGGAGGGCAGGAGGATGATTGTTGGAGAGAAAACTCAGACTGTGTTCATGTAAAAATGAAAGACAAGACATGTCTTTATAATATACACTCTCCCTAACATATGGTAACCTACAAAGGTTAACATATGCTAACATCCTTTACATACACTAACACCACAGTGTTAGGTACGTAAACCTCCTTCAGAGGCTACTGCCCCAATTCAAATGTTATCTTACATCCGTTGATAATATAATGTATGTTGACTCACCACAATTACGTACGCTAATACAACGACACTGCGTACGTAATGCCCGTTAACTTGGTTGTCCGAATCAAGCCAAAAGTTCTAGTCATGCGTGGTCCCACACACTGAAAGTTGAGATGCGATCTGATACCCTCAGTTACGTACGTAATCTATTAAGCTTAACGTATGTAACACTCATCGTGATAGCATACTCTAGACATTGATCATATCATACGCTAGATCTAATATACTTGACCAAAATCACAACTTACCATGCAACGTCTAATAGTTAAAATAATACAAACGTCAAATATAAATAATTTGATTCCAAAACATCTCTATATAATAAATATTGTATAAATCCAAACACAATACAATGATACTCGTACAGTACGTACAATACAATAGTAAATGAAAAATTACAACCAAATATTACACATTTCATCATGTCGCAAAGTCAAGTAATTCTTATGAACTTATATTCTTAAATGTGAAAAGTGATTCGTACGTGTGTGAGAGTGTACGTTCACTCCAAGAGGGTCCGACTGGGCCCCTGATGGATCCACGTTTAGTTAGGTCCACGAACATTGGGGTTAACCAACCCGAAAGGGTCTGATGCGTCCTCGGAGGGATCCAGGCATGGTTAGATCCATTGTTAATTATGAGTGTTTTTACAATTCTGGAATATTCTGGATATTGCATTTTCGAAAATTATTATTTAGGTTTTTGAAAATATTAGTGCATATACTTTAATGTGTAATATGTAATGGTTCATTTGTATTTCCTGCACTAGCTATTCCACGGCTAACCCCATTTGGGGAAAATATGTTTTATGTATCATATATGGAGCAACCGAGCGAGCGAGAACAGGGGCAGTACGACAATGACGACCAAGCATGATACTTTGTTGAATTATGTCACTGTCCTTCTAGTTGTCTTTTGGATTCTTGTGTCATATAATTATTAGTTGGTACTCGAGTACTATAGGAGTCTGTTGGTCACAATATACTATAGTGGAAGTCTTAGGCTAAGCTGTTGTAAGTACAACAACTAGACACTCTCTTGTAGATTGGTGCTTACAGGGTTTTCTCAAAGTAAGCATACTATAAATAACATACAATATGAAAATAATAAGTGCAGGACATGATAACACACAGTTTTAATGTGGTTTGAGGTAAACCACTCTACCTCCAAAAATACTGCACACCGGAGTAAGAAGTTTATTAAAATCAAGGCATATACAACTGTATGATTTTAACTAAACTGGTTGCTATATCGTTCACACAGATTGATACAGCCGACTGTAGTTTGAGCCATTGATAGAGATTGGTTGTAGGATACTTTATCTTGATTCTTCTCACACAGATTGAAGCTTCATCCTTAAACTCTCTTCTTCCCACACAGGTCAGAACAGTTTGACTTATTCCGCACAGGGCTAAGGGTTTCAACAATAAGGTTTGAATTATTAGGGGTTAGAACAACAGTTGTAGGCTATGTAAGTCTTCACTGTAGTTGTGCTGTTTTCTATTGAGGACTTAATATTTCTTCACTCAATATGTACATTGTATGCTTAAATAAATAGATTTCTCTTAGATAGTGAATACTTGACAAATTAGTAAGTTTATGTCTGAGTAGTCCATCAATGAGTATTGTCCTCTTTCTTGGGCTATTTATAACCTTGGAAATAGATCTATTATAAATGTACGCATTTGCTGGTTGGTGATATTCAGACAGATATGATTGGTGGCTTCAGAATGTTTGAATTAAAGATGTTTCACATTTAATGCTTTCAGATATTCTCTTTGATCCGCACTAAATGCTTTTATGTCTGCAGTCTTTTCGATCGTATTAAATGTTGTGCTATCATCATAAAATGCTACTTTAAAACCGTGAATACTTTGTGAATAAAGGAATAATTATATCACAACTTCTTGAAGTTCTAAGTCTATATGCTGTTGGATTGTGTTTTACTTTTCCTAAGTAAAACACCTACAACTTTTACGTTGTAGCCAACAGTCTTCTTGGTGTGTGCATGAATTTATATTTAGCTATCGGATAAACATTCTTGGGCACTGTATGAAGTTTCGCTGTAGGAACAGGCTGTAAGGAGCATTTATTGAAACACTTAGAGTATTATTTTCCCAACAATTTCCCTCCTTTTGATAATGCTAGAACCCTTTTAAAACACAAGGTTGTCTTCAAGTCTTACGTCAGATGATATGATCTTCGAAATTTAGACCAATATTTGAACTGCTCGCACATAAGTTCTAAAATTCTAACCTACAAGACTAAGTATATTACAACTTAAGTTATAATTGGCTCGGAGGCACAATCTTACAGCAAGCAGTCTAAATAGATACAACTTAATCTATGAATTATTCACAGACAAGTTCTTATAGCTTTTAGACTTAGCAAAATTTTATACCTAGTAAATATTTCAATATATATCCAATGAAGACAGGAAATAAAGATCATGAGCTGTAATTTTTTGAGGTAAATTAAAATTAAATTGATAAACTAGATTATGGTGCTGTTCGAATTAAAACATTACATCAGGGAGCATATAAAAATGAAAGATACAGATGTCAGGAGTTATCTTCTAGATTGTAGTCTAGAAGAATTCCTGGAGGGATCATGCTCGATTCCTTTCCACCAATTGACTAAGGAATCTCTGCCTTGGTCCATGTAGACATTTCTTCATTCCTGGAGATATTGTAGGTGAGAATCTAGTCTTCTGGGTGAGTTAACCAATCACCCTTCATAATTTTCGATTTCAGTTTTAGTTGCAAGGGACGTTTTCCTTCTGACAGGAGCCTTTAGAACTCCATCGCAGCAGCATCCAGTGTCTTGAACTGATTGAATATGGTAGACTCCCTGATGAGAATACAGAAGTATCTCAACAGTTCATTATTCTTCCATGTCTTTAATTCTTCTTTTGTTGGCTGTTATGTATTGGAAGTAGAATCTTAGGGGGCTTTTGTACTTTACTTTTCGATGGAATTTTTTGATCCTTGAACTCGGAATGAGGACCAGTCAACTTATATCCTCTCGCTCCATGACCTAGCCCGGTCCGGCCAGTCTCCCCATAGCGGTAGCAACATTTTCGTCCAGTGTCGCTTCAATTTTTCTCTCTTTCTCCAATCTCCACCTCCTAGCAGCTTCACGAGTCTCTTCCCACTTTTTGGTATTATCAAGCTCCTTGACTTTACCCTGAATCTCCCCTAGAATATCCGTTGATAGACTGCTTGTTTTGAATGTCTTTTATCGAGTCCACAAGGCTTGTGACCACTATAGTTAGGTCGTCAATCTTCTGATCATGGGTAGTGAGTCTATACTCCACTCAAAGTAGGCGAGTGTTTTAGATTATGTGACCCGCAGATTCTCTTTTGAGTCCAGATAATTCATCAAGGGTGGCTCCTCCCATCCATTCTAGTTCTTTACCGACATCATACAGTGCTTTGACAACATCCTGTAAGAAGAAGGTTTGGCGACCGATTTGTTGCAGTTGATCGCTTCTTGCTTCGATCACAGAGGAGAGGGGATGAGTAAATTTAGAGTCAGGGGGCTCTCTTAGCTGTTCGATGATGATATTGTGTTTGGGCTTTTTAGGGCTGTCATCGAATATGAAATCCTCATCTAGTTCAGAAGATAAACCTGTAGCAATAGGAAGTACTACATTCTCGGCGGCTGGTCGGTTCAGTTCGTTCTGCCATCTGGGAGACAGAAGGGACTGATTCCTCCTGCCTCTGTTGGGTGTCTGTAGCCTGTTGGATAGGAGGGCTTGATTCTTCCCGTTGGCTCTGAGCTTCTGCCTGTTCCTTAAGAGGGACTGAATCCTCCTGTCTGATGGCGTGGGATGCATCCTCCTCATTCGGAGGGACTTATTCCTCCTTGGCGGGGGATGATTTTTCCTCCAGCTGCTTCATCAGTTACATGACGGACTGATTCCTCCTGTAAGTTGTCAGTTTGGCATGCTTAATTTTGAGGGATGGGGGACTTAGGTTACTCAAATGATGTCCCCTGGCCCTGGGCAGTCTGCATCTTGGCAAATTAGATCTCTCGAGCCTCTTCACGGCTCACCTGCATCCTAGTTGTAATATCCGGATTAATTGTTGAGTATTTCATCTGTAATTGAACCTTGTATTATTCGGATTTGTGATATCAATAATCAAAGTATGATCTTTCTCATATTCGTATCCATATGCATGATAATAGCATCAAATAAATTTTTCATGCAAATACGTGTTAAGGTACGTTATGAGTAAAGCTTAACGTACGTTATGTTGACAAGTATAGTGTACGCTATGAATGAAGCATAGTGTACGTAAAGAGGCCAATAATTGAGCAGGGCAGCTAGCACATGAGCCAGCTGGTGGTGGGCTCGGCCAGATGCTTACCAGATTCGCACGGCATGAACCTAGACACTTTTTGAGTCAACAGATATTAACATACGCTAAGGTAAGCATGTAGCGTACGCTAATAGTATTGGTTACGTACGTAACCTAGTAAGCGTAGCGTACATAATGAAGTTTAGAAACAAGACAGTTAACTATCGGTGACGATAGCGTACACTAAGAATATAGGGTAGCGTACTCTAAGAGACTAACATACGTTATGTATCGAAGTGGAGAATCATTTTGGATTGACACACAATCAACCGGAATTGGATTCTACCTATTGTCTCAGCATTTTCTTCATCTTAAGGTATGTTATGTTGTCTCCCCTTCCGTTTCCATGGTGTCGTGTTTTGATTCGATATCTCGATGTGCTAGGATCGAATTGTTGAAGGACCTTGATTTCGTATTCTTAAAGATATTATGATCACATGATATCAAGAAAAAAGGACATCTGGTACTTTGATAGTGGATATTCTCGGCACATGACAGGAGATATCGGCATGCTGTCAGATTATGTAGAAGGTCGCAGTCCAAATGTGCATTTCGGTGATAAGTCCAAAGTAAGAACAAGTGGGAAGAGAACCCTGCTTGTAGGAAAGTTCAAAGTCACCGATATAGCCTATGTTGAAGGCCTACAGTACAATCTACTTAGTATCAGCAAGTTCTATGACAAACAGTTATCGATGAAATTCTATGTAGACCACTGTAGAGTGAAGGACATCAAGACCAAATAAGTTGTTCTCACGTGAAGCAGGTCAGGTAATATGTATATTGTTGACTGTAACTGTACGAGCTCCTCTATTCTGTGTTTTGTTGTTAAAGGCGATGCAGATCAAAGCTGTCTATGACACAAGAGGATGTCTCACATCAACTTCAAGACAATTAACAAACTCGCCAGACAAGGAATGGTTAGAGACTTCCCCGATGTGTCATTCCATAAAGATAACGTCTGTGGACCCTGTCAGAAAGGCAAATAAGTCAAAAACACCCTAAAAAGAAAATCATACATGTCCACCCACAGGGTTCTTGTTGGCCACTAAGTATACTGGATACAGCTTGGAAAGTGTTCTAAACAACAAGCTGTACGGTTTTTAAATCTGAGTGCATAGCGGAAGTCTTTAATACAACAAGTTGCTGAGGATACAGCAACTCAGTGTGCAGTGTATACTTAAATAATCATAGTTAATAAAACAATAAAGGCAGAAGGTAACTAACACAATATTTAAAGTGGTTCGAGGTAAATCCCTCTATGTGCACTGGTCCTCCACACAGGAGTAAAAAGTTTATTATAAGTACTGCATACACAACTACGTAATTATAACCAAACTTAATCAATATATCGTTCACACAGATTGATATAAAGATCTTAGCTTTCAACCATTCATACAGATTGGTTTGAGATAACACGTGACTGGCTTCTTCACACACAGTTCTGAAGTTTTGTCTTCTTCAATGCAAGTCTGTCACACACAGTTCGGGAGTAGCATGGATTCCGCAGTCCACAAAGGGCTGATATGAGTTTGTTCAAAGATAGAACAGGGTTTGAACAACAGCTATGACTTTCTAGGCTTTAAGCTGATAATGTGTTGTTCAAGGTTTGAGCATTGTATATCTCTTCTATCAGAATAGCAGAAAGCTTAGGGAGATATGTTTTGCTCTGAATATTTCTTGTAAGCTGTGTTCATTTGTAAGTCGTGAATATTCTATATTTTTTCTGTAGATTTTCTGTAGATCTTGACGTTCAAACTCTGGAGATATATATAGCCTCTGAAATATATCCGTTTGAAATATATCCGTTGAGCAAGATTCTGCGACAACTTGATATTTGACTGAGATCCGGATATTGCGGGATTTAAATATCTTCTAATGACTTACAGTATTTAAATACTTTATCCTTTAGTATTTAAATACTTCTTTATCAAATGGGACTTAACTTCCAGCGAATACTGAAGATTCCTTCTTGTCCTGTTTGAGGGCTGTATGGAAGGATCGTTGTATTGATATTTCGAGACAGCTTCCATATTTAGCTTTGCGGGACTCTTTGTTGTATGATAGATTTACTGTATGGTTGGGACTGCGAGAAGTCTTCGATACAGGTTGATACTTGATAAACTTTTCGATACAGCTATTGGTGGTATTCAGGATTTGGCATATTGTCAAAACGTTCTGACAATACGATCGATACAGGGATTGTTTATCCAAACAGCATCGATAAAGGGTTTTTGTTATCCCAACAATTTCCTCCTTTTTTATAATTTGCCAAGTCCTTCCGAGTCTTCTTTTTAAAACCTTATGATGTTATCCAAACATCCTTGATGATGCCAAAACTTTGACACTTAGCGGTTTGAAGTAGGGCAGACTTCTTGGTCTTCTTTCGAACGTTCTGGCCTTCGGCATTTACCTTAACACTAAGAACTGCTCACAGGCAAGTTCAGCTTTTATCAAAAGAAACTTACATTGAAAACTTATGATTGGTGCGCAGGCACAATCTTACATTGTTTTCTAGATGCATATAACTTAAACTATGAACTGTTCGCAGACAAGTTCTTACAGCTTGTGTATGAGATAGGTTTCATAATATGAATACAGTAAGAATAAATAAAGTGACTGTAAACATATAAGAACATAGTAAATTACGAGTTATAATCTTTCAAGACAGACAAAAAATTTATTGATATTGAAATGAGGAGTACAAAATTTTGTTGTTCGGAAGATAAGATTACAAAAACTATAATACAAGGAAATTTAGCTCCTATAGTTTGAATGCCTCCATGGTCTTTTTGGGTCATTCTTGGTGTTTTTCCACCAGTATTGATGGGCTTCCTTGTCTCGATTCTGATAAATGGCTCGACCTTCATATGTTTTATCGAAGACAAGATTCCAATCCTCTGGGTGGGTCACCAAGTCACTATTCTTGTGCTTTGATTTCATCTGCAGCTGTAGCGGGAGCGTTCCACCTTCCAGCTTCGTCTTGAATTCCTCTACGGCTTCCGGCACCGTTCTGCATCTATTGAATAATGGGGAATCCCTGATAAGTACAACAAAGTATATTAACGGTTCATTTCTCCTCCAGTTCTTGATCTCTGCAGCGATAGGTTTTCGGTCTGCCGGGAGGTTCATAGATTGCGGCTTTCGGACTAGGCTTTTCCAAGGATACTTAGGATCCTGGAATTCTGGTCTTTCTCCCTGTATCATCACGTTCGGCGTTGAGATACGGGCTATGTCTGCAGTGATGGAGTCTTCAAACAGAGCTAACAACTCTTTCTCTTGCTCCAACCTCGTTCTCCAAGCGGCTTCCCTTGCTTCTTCCCCCTTTTTGGTGTCATCAAGGTATGACACCTTTTCATCAAGACGTTCCAGGATTTGCAAAGCGGCATCCTATTTCGTCTCAATATTAGACATTCTCTCAATAAGGGAGGAGAGCACCTGCGACATATCTTTTATGTTCTTGTCACGGGCTCACAGTTGGGAACCGAATTCGATTAGAGCAGATGCGGTCTTGGCCTCAGACACCTGGAGTTTTGATTGCTCTTCTCTCAGGATCTATTCTTACTTATCTTGCAGTTGGCTCAGTGCTTGCTTGAAGACATGTGGCAAGACAGTGAAGGATTCGACTACTCGAGATACTTCATGCCTTAGTCCGGTCATTTCTTCAACAACAGATGTGTGAAGCTAATCAAGAGCCTTTTCTACAGAGTGTAGAGCATTGACTGCGTCCTGAATAAAGACAGTTTGGAGGCCAAGAGCACGTAATCGCTCATTTCTTGCTTCGGTGCTGGGAGAGTCTGGCTGGGCAAAGTCCTCGACTCCATTTAACCTTCTCAAATTCACATTAGAGCGTGAAATGAGTTGGACATCCTCAGGTATAGCACCGTCGTCGAATTCCTCAGGAATAACTGTTTCGGGTTCGGCGGCAGGGGGTGCGGCATCCTCCTGTGTCGAAGTGGTTTATGTACACATGGATACAGGATGGACCAATTCCTCCTGTTGTCTCTCAGCATCTGCCTGTTCTGGCAGAGGGACTGATTCCTCTTGCTGGATGGTGCTAGATCTTTCTTCGGCGGGGGCAACGACAGTCTCGGGTGCTTGTTGTGAAACATGTTGTTCCTTCTCGACATGAGGGACTGAATCCTCATTGTCGGGAACAATGTCTTGCTGTGGTGAAGGGGGCGACTGATGGGTAAATGTCCCTTCATCTCTCTTTGCTTGGGATTCCTCTCGACTCATCCGCAGACCAGCTTGGAGTGCGTCGTCATCGTCGTCGGAATCAGGATCGGACTTTGGACTATAGGGAGTTTCCATGGACGAAGCATTCCCTTTCCTTCGAGCTTCATCCTTATCAAGCAGATGACTCTCAATAAGCTCCTTAACGAATAAGTTGTCCCATTGGATCAGGACAGCAATTTCTGGAGTGTCCGTCACATCCAAAACGAATTTTTCTTCATTACACCACTCGCTCCAGTTGTACAAAATTTCGTACGGATCAATTTTAAAGCTCTTCCATTGGAGAAACCGCTCGAAAGACTGTTCAATCTGCACGAAAAGCAGGGTCTTGGAAATGATTGTGTCCGGGGAGGGACTCCGTACAACGCTTGGGTTTGCTATAGGAAGGGATTCCTCTACAGGTGTGGAATCCTGTATTGGAGAGGGATTCCTTACAGGGTATGGTACCCCGAAGGAAGATGGATCCTGAGCGGGTGTGGAATCCCGTATAGGAGAGGTAGCTATTGGCTCCAAACAGGCAACCGACTCGCCAGAGTCTTTTGAATTGGCAGATGTCCTAGTATCCGTCGTATCCGCCAAGGGCTCGGGATCTACTGTATTGACAGTAGCAGGCATCTCTTCCACAGGGATTGGGCCCTGGGGTAGTTGATCAGTGGGTTGCGCCACGAGAGGAGGATCCTCGGAGGGTTCTGTAGCTTTAACTTTAGTAAGCCTCCTTAGCTTCCTTTTTGGCTTCTCAATAGCAACTGGAGTTTTGCTGTGAGATCTTTTTCTCTTATTCGAAGATTCGACACTTTCGGACTTAGAAGAAACATCCCTTTGATCTGCAGACAGCGGCAAATTCCGGATAAAAGGTGTGTTGGCAATCAGGCTGCTCTGGTTAAAGGCAGTGGGCCTGACGTCTCCTAAAAATATCTGTGAACTGATCTTCTTTGCTTCTGCGGTTTGCTGAAGTCCGCACTTCGTCAAAACATGGTTCAAAAACAAACCAAACGATTTCTTCTACGAAGCAGGTTTAAACACCTCTTCCTGCAAACACTTAAGGATGACCTAACATCAATTGACCTTCTCGCAGGTCATTATCGCGACCATCATCCTGAATCTGAGATTGGTGCACATCTCAAAAGCACCTGTACGATTCTAAATAATACGGCAGCAAAAATCATGTAAGCAAATGAAAGGTAAACAAAAATTCTTCTTATGGCATGTGGTGTGAACCACTTCCACCGTTGCTAAACTGGTGAATAATCCATAGTACTGAGTCAGCAGTTCTTGGGACCCAAAGGTCTCAAGTTCTTCCATAGTCAGGCCATCGGAGGGTAGCTTGAAGATGTTTTAGAGAAGCTCTTGGTCAACGCGGATCTCCACTCTGCGGATAACGGCTGTGATGTCAGCGACATGACCTCCTTGAGACAGCGACAGAAAACAAGCTACGGCGTTGAGGTATAGTTCCTCAACCATATGACCATTATAGTTCTCGGCGGTGTGGCTCCCAAGGCGGTAGAGGCCTTGTTGATGGATTCTGGTAGCGACGACCTCCATGGCATCAACGTCATCACCTTCACCGTGAATAAGTTCCAGCACGACAGATCTGGAGAAGATCCGTTCGTCGATGAAGTTGAGTGACTTCTTGAGAGAGGTGGAAGATGTCTGGGTAGACACCATTGATGATTTTTCAAGTAACGGTGTAAAAGATACAAGAAAAATATGCAGTAAACACAGAAAAATCTTGTAGGCTGAATGCTCGAGTGCTCTTAAAATATGCAGAAGGCGTAAAGAGTCTCAAATGGTATTTACAGTCCTTTTATAGTAGGCGACGAAGAAGGGTTTTCAGAGAACGAATGGTCAGATTTAAGGGATGGGAACCGGTGTTAAAAATGAACGGTCACGATGGACTGAGTGTAACTGGTATACTTTTCCATTGATTTTTAAAATAGGAGCGGGTCCCACTTCTGATATTTCATATTACCCTTAATGCCTGAAACGGCGGTATTAAATATTAAACAAATTGAAAACATCGCGGCTTTTGAGATTCCATTGTCCAGATGTCGTGTAAGGCATTTAATGTAAACGACGTTTGACATGAAAACTGGGCACGTGGACAAAAATTGTTTTTTTTTTAAAAAGGAATATTATAATATATAATGAATCGAATTCCCATAGTATGTGCTGTATCTGCGATGATACAGTGTTCCCCCTTAAAAGGTACATATAGGTTTCAATTCCATACAGCAACTTTTGGATTAATATTGTATTCATGGGTTATACTATATTCCCCCTTAATTATTGCACACGTCAGCTGTAGGATGATTCATATCGCTTTGTTCCCTACAGTGCTGTATTGAAGGCTCTGAGTGTACAAATAATTAATGGTGGATACTTTATTCTTGGGTCTTACAGCATTCCCCCTCAATTGTTGAGTAAAAACAGTATATACTTATAGGGAGTCAGGATGTAGCAATCCCAATTTTTGTCGAAGCATGTTGAATCTTGCTGTGTCGAGAGGCTTGGTGAAAATGTCGGCCAACTGAATATCTGTATGAACTTTTTCCAGCCGAACATCCTTGTTCTCGACATGATTCCTAATGAAATGATGCTTCATGTGTATATGCTTAGTGCGCGAGTGCAATACAGGGTTGTGCATTATTGCAATTGCACTCGTGCTATCGCACATGATGGGCGTTTCCTTGGCTTCAATCCCATAATCTGACAACTATTGCTACATCCAAAGGATCTGCATACAGCAACTACCAGCATCATAGTATTCTGATTCAGCCGTGGAAAGTGAGTTTGCCAATTGCTTCTTACTTAACTAAGACACAAGTCTAGGTCCAAGAAAGTGACAAGTTCCACTTGTACTCTTCCTATCTAGCTTGCAGCCTCCGAGATCCGAGTCGCTGTAGCCAACTAAGTCAAATCCGCCTTCTTTAGGATACCATAGTCCTACATCGACTGTTCCTTTAATATACTTCAGTATTCGTTTAGCTGTATTGAAGTGTGATTCTTTGGGTGCTACTTGATATGTCGCACACACTCCTACAGCAAACTGGATATCAGGCCTGCTAGCCGTTAGGTACAGGAGAGAGCCAATAAGCTTCATGTACAGTGATTAGTCAACCAGCTTTCCGGCTTCATCAGCACTAATTTGCACGGAAGTGCTCATGGGGGTTGACGATGATTTGGAAGTGTTCATTCCAAATTTGTTGAGAAGCTCCTTGCTGTATTTTTCTTGGTTGATGAATATCCCTGTAGGCAACTGCTTTACCTGCAAACCTAGGAAATAACTAAGTTCTCCCATCACACTCATTTCAAATTTACTTTGCATGAGATGAGAGAACCTTTGACATAAAGAAAGGTTAGTTGAACCAAATATAATGTCATCTACATAGATTTGAACCATTAGAAGGTCATCGCCTTCCTGTATTTTGAACAAGGTCTTGTCCATAGCACCTTTCTCAAATCCATTATCGGTTAGATACTGGGACAGGGTCTCATGCCATGCTCTAGGGGCTTGCTTAAGTCCATACAGTGCTTTTCTTAGCCTGTATACTAGATCTATGCCGTCTGTGTTTGCAAACCCTGGTGGTTGTTCAACATAAACTTCTTCGGCAAGGTCTCCATTTAGGAATGCACTTTTGACGTCCATTTGGTATACAATGAAGCTCTTATGGGCGGCAAAGGCTAAAATATCCTAATACCTTCTAGTCTGGCTATAGGGGCAAACGTTTCATCGTAGTCTATGCCTTCTTCCTGTCTATAGCCTTGTGCGACTAGTCTGGATTTATTCCTTATAATTAGTCCATTTCGATCCTTCTTGTTTCTAAATACCCATTTGGTTCCAATAACTGATTGATGAGTAGGTCTGGGTATAAGATACCATACATTGTTCCTTTTGAAACCGTTAAGCTCTTCTTCCATAGATGTAATCCAATGAGAATTATTGAGAGCTTCTAAATGAGGTTCGGACTGGGCTAAGAATACAGCAATAGTGCACATATTGAGTCTTCTAAGCTTGGATTGATATTTCCATTCAGGAAATGGTGATATCTTAGTATCTGGTTCTTCTTGTGCACACAGTACATTTCCTTGTGTACTCTGTATTCTCGTACGGGTAGAAACACCAGCATTAATGTTTCCAATGATCATCTCTTGCAGGTGATCTCTCAACCATCTTCGGTCGGGTTCTAATTCGGGGTCCCGTACTGTATCTTGAGTTGCTGTAGTTTCGGCTTCAGCTTGTACAACATCGGCTTCATCTACGTTGATTCTTATAGCTGCGGGGTTGATTTCTAGGTCAACAACAGGTTCTTTGGGAGTTGGTGGATCTAAAATGGAAAGTTCTTGGATGTTCTGAGTAACAGCTTCTACTCCTGTAGGGTCATGGTGAGGTTCGTCGAACACTACATGAACTGATTCCTCGATCGTCAGCTTCCTTTTATTAAAGATCTTGTAAGCTTTGCTGATGGAGGAATATCCTACAAATATTCCTTCATCCGACTTCTCATCAAAGGTTCTATGTTGATCCTTCCCATTGTTCAATACATAGCACCTGCATCCAAAAATGTGAAAATACGAAACTAACGGAGTTTTGTTGTTCCATACCTCGTATGCTGTTTTGTTGTGGTGATTGTTGACGATACAGCGGTTTTGAGTATAGCATGCTGTATTGGTTGCTTCACCCCAGAAACGCTGTGGCAACTTGCTTGCGGAAATCATTGTCCTTGTTGCTTCCTTCAGCGTCCTATTCTTTCGCTCGGCAACACCATTTTGTTGAGGTGTACGGGCAGCTGAGTATTCGTGTTGTATCCCATTTTCCAAATAGTATTGCTCTATAAAGCGGTTAGTAAATCCTGTAACTCTGTCGGAACAAATGGACACGATACTCGATCCTTTTTCATTTTGAAGCTTTCTCAGGAGATCGGGCAGCTTTGATGTTGTTTCCTTCTTTTTGCTTAAGAAAATTGTCCAAGCATACCTGGAGTAATCATCAACAATAACGAGATAGTATTTCTTACCTCCCAAACTTACCGGGTCTATAGGACCATAGAGATCCATGTGTAGCATTTCCAACACTCTGTGGGTTGAAAGGTAGGATTTGCTCTTCAGGGTGGACTTGATTTGCTTGCCTTTTTGACATGGTCCACAAACACTGTGTTTTTGGAATGATACATTCGGCAATCCTCTAAACAGTCCCTGTATTTAGAGCTTGTTGATCGTCTTGATGTTGACGTGTGACATCCTCTTATGCCATAGCCAGCTTAGACCTGCAGTGCCTTTGGTAGCTAAACAAGGAATTGTGGAGCTCGTAGGCATCCAGTCAGCAATATACATATTACCTGATCTGCTTCCTGTGAGCACAACTTCTTTAGTCAAGATGTTCTTGACTCTACAGTGATCTATATAGAATTTCACCGAGAACTGTTTGTCACAGAACTGGCTAATACTAAGTAGATTGTACTGTAAGCCTTCAACATGAGCTACATCGGTGACTTTGAATTTTCCGACAAAAAGGTTTCCTTTTCCTCTTGTTCTTCCTTTATATATATCATCGAAGTGCACTTTTAGACCGCGACCATCTACGAAATCTGATAGCTTGCTTCTATCTCCTATCATGTGCCAGGATCATCCGCTGTCGAAGTAGCATATGTCCTTCTCCAAAATGTCCTGTAGCACACAAATTAGGTAGATTTAGGTCCCCTTTGATTGTTGGGTCCGTGAATGTTAGTGCCTTTTGGTACCCAAATTTTCCTGACAGCAATTGGTTTACTATAGGTTACATTTGGTACAGATTTGCGGTATCTACGTGGGGCATGTACGTAGTTTCTGTATCTATGATAATCATTATGCATGTAAAAATCAGGGTTATTATTATTAATCCAATACATATGCCGTCTCGGAGGTGGAGCCATTTTCTTTGGCTTTACAGCTTGCCTTCTGGGTTTCTAGTTAGATTCCTAAAGATGTTGTCGATGTTGTGCGGACACCTGCTTTCTTGATGGATAATGAGGCTCCTGTATCCAGTACCTAGGCGTGCTGTACTGAAAGTACTACCGGGCGGGCCTTTGGTATTTAGATACAGCCTTCTTTCTGAACGACTGTTGGCACTGTTGATATGCTCGGGGAGCATGCTGTTGCGTGCACCTTACAGGTTGGAATGGCTTATGATTCCGCTGTCTCGAATAGGATTGCGGGGGCGGAATGGCAGCCTTTGCTTTTCGCGATGCAGCAGGTTCCTTCACAGGACTTGGAGTTTCTTCCGATACAGGAATGTGTTCCACACTCTTGACGAACACAGTACTTGATTTCCCTTTGTTGGAAAATGAGTTATATCCCAATCCACTTTTATCATGAGCATGTTGCCCAGTGCTTAAAATTTCTTCCATTCTTTTAGATGATTTCTCAAAAGATTTCAGAATGGTCTCAAGTTCACTTTCTCGCTTTTCGAGAGTATTAAATTTTGCTTGAAGTAGAAGAAAATCATTTGTCTTGCTTCCATTTTGAGGCTTAGTCTAACTTAGTTCATGAAAAAGTTGATGATTGCTCTCCACGAGTTTTTCATGCTCGACCTTGCTGTTTTCACAATCAATTGACATATTTTCATAGTTTATCTTCAGCAAGTCGTTTTCTTCTTTCAGCTCTATGCTGGAAAGTTGAAGCTGAATGTTTTCATTTTTCAAAGTCTCGTGGGCTTTTTGAATGTTCTTAAATTCATTCATCATGTTTTCGAAAGTATGCGATGCATTTACTGGAATAATTGAGGTTGAGCTTACCTCATCATCGCTATCTTCTTCTTCTGAAATGTCTTTTGCCATAAAGCACATATATGCCTTATCTTCGAATTCATTGTCAGATGAGTCACTTTCAGTGACTACCTGAAGACATTCTTCGGATTTGGATTGTGTGGGGGAGGCTTCTGATTCTCCTATCATTGCCTTGAGCTTGTTTTTCCAAGCACGTCTTCGTTCATCCCTATCTTGTTGCTCGGCTTCCGGCAACCTTTGAACTTTGGGATGAGGACATTTGTTTGCATAATGTCCTGGTTTCCTGCAATTATAGCATAGGTTAGCATCACCAGAGAAAGTTTCAGTACTTACCTTGTGAACAGGCTTGGGCCTTGTGAACAGGCTTGGGCCAGAGAAAGTTTCAGTACTTACCTTGTGAACAGGCTTGGGCTTGGTCCTGTTTTAAACTTGTGCAAGAAGAGCGCCATTTCATCTTGTGACAGGATATCGTCGTCGCTGTCATTATTCTTGTAATTTGGCATTGATGGGCTGGGCATGCTGTGTCGACGGTTGGATATAGCGGCTAAGGCTGTAGTCCTAGCGGGAGATTCTTCAGCTTTCTCTCTCCTATCTATATCGTACTCAAATGCTTTGAGGTCAGAAAAGAGATCAAAGGTAGATATTTTACTAAGGTTCCACGACACACACATAGTTGTGGTCTTAATGTCCCATCGGGCAGGGAGAGATCTGAAAATCTTTAGGTTTTTCTCCCATTGAGTATAAATTTTGCCCAAAGCTGCAAGTTCAGCAACAATTCCAGTGAATCTGAGGTCAAGTTACTCAAGTGTTTCAGTTGGTTTCATTTCAAAATATTCAAATTGCTGAGTTAATTTAGAAATCTTGTTTTCTTTTGAGAGCTCAGTTCACTCACAAATCAACTTGAGTTTATCCCAGATATCCTTTGCTAATTTACAGCTCTTTATCTTAGAGAATGTGCCTTTGTCAAGGGTGACAAACAGCGCATTCTTCGCAACATTGTCGAGGTTGGCGCGCTTTCTTTCGTCAGAAGTCCATTGTTCGTGCTCTTTTTCAAGCTTCTCAGCATGTGCTTGTCCTTCAATCCTAGGGGCCGGATTTACCTTCATTATCTTGATAGGGCCATCCTGTATAACAAAAATCATCTCTTCGTGCATTGCTGCAAGATGACCCTCCATCCTAATTCTCCAATCATCAAACTCATTAATAGAGAACATAGGAACTTTGTTGATCATTGATGTATCCATATGAGAATGTAGGAATGAAAAAGACTGTTTTATAAAAATAAGTGATTTTGGATCTGATTCGATTAAAAATACGACCGATTCTTTTTAGAATCAACCGCTCCGATACCACTTGTTGGACACTAAGTATACTGGATACAGCTTGGAAAGTGTTTTAAACAACAAGCTGTACGGTTATTAAATCTGAGTGCGCAGCGGAAGTCTTTAATACAGTAAGTTGCTGAGGATACAACAACTTGGTGTGCAGTGTATACTTAAATAATCAGAGTTAATAAAACAATAAAGGTAGAAGGTAAATAACATAAAATTTAAAGTGGTTCGAGGTAAACCCCTCTACGTCTAATGGTTCTCCACACAGGAGTAAAAAGTTTATTATAATTACTGCGTACACAACTACGTAATTATAACCAAACCTAATCAATATATCGTTCACACAGATTGATATAAAGATCTTAGCTTTCAACCGTTCACACAGATTGGTTTGAGTTAACACGTGACTGGCTTCTTCACACATAGTTCTGAAGCTTCGTCTTCTTCAATGCAAGTCCGTCACACACAGTTCGGGAGTAGCAAGGATTCCTCAGTCCACACAGGGATGATATGAGTTTGTTCAAAGATAGAACAGGGTTTGAACAATAGCTATGACTTTCTGGGCTTTAAGCTGATAATGTGTTGTTCAAGATTTGAGCACTGTATATCTCTTCTATCAGAATAGCATAAAGCTTACGGAGATATGTTTTGCTCTGAATATTTCTTGTAAGTTTTGCTCATTTGTAAGTCGTGAATATTCTGTATATTTTCTGTAGATCTTGACCTTCAAACTCTGGAGATATATATAGCCTCTGAAATATATCCGTTTGAAATATATCCATTGAGCAAGATTTTGCGACAACTTAATATTTGACTGAGATCCGGATATTGCAGGATTTGAAGATCTTCTGATGACTTATAGTATTTAAATACTTTTACCCTTTAGTATTTAAATACTTCTTTATCAAACGGGACTTAACTTCTAGCGAATAGTGAAGATTCCTTCTTGTCCTGTTTGAGGGCTATATGGAAGGATCACTTTATTGATATTTCGAGACACCTTCCATACTTAGCTTTGCGGGACTCTTTGCTGTATGATAGATTTACCGTATGGTTGGGACTGCGAGAAGTCTTCGATACAGGTTGATACTTGATCAGCTTTTCGATACAGCTATTGGCGGTATTCAGGATTTAGCATATTGTCAAAACATTCTGACAATACGATCGATACAGGGATTGTTTATACAAACAGCATCGATACAGGGTTTTTATTATCCCAACAGTTCTGGATATGCTTCACATGGATCTCTACGGCCCTGTAGACCCTGTAAGATTGGGAGGTAAGAAATATTGTCTCGTTATTGCCGACGATTACTCCAGGTATTCTTGGACAATCTTTATAAGCAGGAAGAAAGAAACTACAACAAAGTTGCCAGAGCACCTAAGAAAGCTTCATAATGAGAAAGGATTGAATATCTTGTCCATTTGTTCTGACAAAGGTACTGAATTCACAAATCGCTTTATAGAGCAATACTGTTCGGACAATGGAATACAGCACGAATTCTCATCAGCCCGGACTTCTCAACAAAATGATGTTGATGAGCGAAAGAATAGGACGCTCATGGAAGCCACAAGAACCATGATTGCCGCAAGCAAGTTTCCGCAGCGGTTCTGGGGCGAAGTAATAAATATAACGTACTATACACAAAGCTGTTTTATCATCAACAAGAATCACAACAAAACAGCCTATGAGGTATGGAATAATAAAACTCCATTAGTTTCGTATTATCACATCTTTGGATGACGGTGTTATGTTCTGAATAATGGGAAAGATCAACTCAATTCTTTTGACGGAAAGTCAGATTAAGGGATATTCGTAGGATACTCCTCTGTCAGCAAAGCTTTCAGAATCTTTACCAAAAGGAAGCAGACAATCGAGGAATCTGTCCGTGTAGTATTCGATGAACCACATTTCGATCCTACAGGACTAGAAGACTTAACCCAGAATATCCGAACACTTTCTATTGATGACCCTCATACTCTAATAGAACTTTTCGTAGACTTAGAGATCAATCCCGTAGCTGTAAGATCAGAAGTAGTCGAAGCCAACTTGACACGTCTTTAGTGTAACTATTGCAAGTGCACGATATCGTATCAAGTAGTAAGTGGACTTTTTGAGTCCGGTTTATCGATCCCACGAGGAAGTTAGGTTATAGATTGAATTATACACTATTTAACTATTTGTTATATGTATTTATAAGATTGAAACACAAAATTTAAGAGTTTGGTTTTTAATTGCAAAGAAAATGCAATAATAGTTCTAATATTCAAGGAAATGAAAGATTACACTAATAATAGATTAATAAAAGATATAATGAAATAGTTGAGATTACAAACTTAGCTCATCATTAGTTATAGAAGATGTATAGGAGATCATAAGATGAATTTACTTATTATGTTACGTAGATTCAATTTCCCTTAAAAAGACGGTTTCTCTTTCGAACTATAAAACGCCCCTTATATATTTAATCAATCCACTATGTTTCTATGTTGATTGGCTTCAATACATAGCATTAGGTTTTATGAAAATAACTCAAAGAATCATCTAAGGTCTATAGGTATATTTCTATCCCCTAGAACAACTTAGAGTGAAGATCATTTGATATAATCAAACATATTTTCTTTCGAATCATATGAAGACCATAAATATCGTCATTTATTGGCCAAATAAATAAAGATTGGTAAAACAATGAAAATCACACACAATAATAAGTAATTCATAATCGATCTTTATACAAACTTAAATAACATGATTAACCTTGTTTATAATCCCAACTTAAGTAACTTAGACCATGAAGGGTTTAATAAACATAATACAAGCTTGAGTGCCCATTATTAGTTGAAAAGGAGAAAGAATTGATCTTAACTCCCTTAGTAGATAAAGGAGCAATAAGCAATAAACTCCCTTTAACAACATATGCTATACCACTATTACACAAGTCACTCAAGAACACAAGTGTGTTCTTCACACAAAAAGAAAATATTACAAAAAAGTGGAAAAATATAAGATGAAGGATAGTAATGATGGATCTAAGGGGTCTATTTATACACCTAAAGTCATCTAATAACTCAAAAACTCCAGCATTATTACATTAGATCGGATCAATGCCACCCATCCCCTCAATAATAGACCAAAAGTCTAAAAAATTAGGCAATGATCAATAATCTGCCAAGAGTTACGGCCGTAACATTGAGGAGTTACGGCCGTAACTATGATGACTTACGGCCGTAACTATGATGACTTACGGCCGTAACATTGAGGAGTTACGGCCGTAACATGTCTTCGTAAATTTGCATTTTGTGAGTTACGCCCGTACATGCCCGTATGGAGTTTCAGACTTCATTTTCAGCCCAGAATTTCTTAGACTTTACGTTTTTGCCCCAAATCTTCTTCGGATGATAACTTTTGATATATAACTCTGATTTTGAAGCCGGAAAGACTGTCGAACTCTTAGGAGTACCGTGCAATCTCACTATTTCTTTGATGAATAGCTGGGCAAGTCTCTCGGGACCCCAAGTATCTTTAATCTCGAGAAAATGAGCTGACTTAGTTAGACGATCCACAATTACCCAGATGTATTCATGCCACGGCGACTCGTCGGCAAACTCGTGATGAAGTCCACTGAAATATCCTCCCACTTCCACTCCGGAATAGGGAGCGGTTTCGGCATACCCTCCGGTCGCTGATGTTCTATCTTGACTTGTTGACAGGTGAGACATCTCGAAACAAACTCGGCGACTTCACCCTTCATATTACTCCACGAGTAATTTTGTTTAAGTCTTTGTACATCTTGCTGGTCCCCGGATGAATAGAATAAGGGGTAGCATGGGCTTCTCTCAAAATCGAGTTTTTCATCTCGTCATTCGCCAGTACACATAACCGATTCTTAAATCTCAAGAGTCCATCCTCATGGACCACAAAGCCAGGGGCTTTCCCTTGTGCCACATCCTCGCAGATGCGCAACAAAAACGGGTCCGAACCCTGATTCACTCTGATCGTCTCTTCAAGTGGCGATGAAATCTCCAGCATACAAAGTTGTCCCTAAACACACTGTAACCAAACCTCGATCTTATGCCTAAGCAATTCTTGCTGAAGTTCCTTCTGAACTGTTAATCGAGCAAGCATATGCTCCTGAACGGACTTACGACTCAAGGCGTCGGCGACAATGTTCGCCTTGCCCGGGTGGTAAAGTATCTCAATATCATAATCTTTGATTAGTTATAACCACCGTCTCTGTCGCATATTTAATTCCTTATGAGTAAATACATATTTTAAACTCTTATGATCGGTGAATATCTGACAGGTAACGCCATAAAGATAATGACGCCAAATCTTCAATGCGAATACCACGGCTGCTAGATCCAGGTCGTGGGTCGGATAATTTACCTTGTAAGGTCTCAATTGCCGTGAATCATAAGCAATAACTTTCTCGTTCTGCATTAGTACACATCCGATACCCTGTCCGGATGCATCACTATAGATCCAAAATCCTTCCGTTCCTTGCGGTAAAGAAAGGACAGGTGCTGAAATTAACCGGCTCTTGAGTTCCTCAAAACTCTGTTGACACACGTAGGATCACGTGTATTTCTTATCTTTCCTTAAAAGGTTCGTCATGGGTTGAGCGATTTTAGAAAATCCTTCCACAAATCACCGATAATAACTAGCTAATCCGAGGAAACTTCGGATTTCCTTAACATTCTTCGGAGGTTGCCAATCTCGGATAGCCTCCGTCTTCTGAGGGTCGACACGAACTCTGTCTGATGAAATTACATGTCCGAGAAATGTCACTTCGGACATCCAGAATTCACATTTAGAAAAACTTCCCATAAAGTTTCTCTCGTCTCAACACGTCGAGCACCTGATGAAGGTGAAACTCATGCTCCTCCCAGTTACGAGAATAAATTAAAATGTCATCAATGAAGACAACCACGAACCGATCTAAATAGTCTATGAAAACCTGATTCATTAACTCCCTGAATACCGCAGGTGCATTAGTTAACCCAAACGGCATTACCACAAACTCATAATGACCATAGCGTGTTCGGAACGCCATCTTAGGAATATCCGACTCTCGGATTCGCAACTGATGATACCCAGATCTTAAAGCGATCTTGGAAATACTGAAGCTCCCTGAAGTTGATCCAAAAGATCATCAATACGGGGTAGGGGATATTTTTTCTTGATCGTCACCCTGTTCAACTCCCAATAATTAATACACACACGAAACGAAACATCCTTCTTCTTGACAAACAACACTGGTGCTCCCCACGGGGACGCACTCGGTCGGATATAACCCTTCTCGGTAAAATACTCTAATTGATTCTTCAATTCCTGCATTTTGGTCGGGGCCATCCGGTACGGTGCCTTCGATAATGGGGACGTACCAGGCTCCAACTCTATCGTGAATTCCATATCCCTCGGTGGAGGTAAAACAAGTAGCTCGTCTGGGAGTACATCGTCAAACGATAACAATGATACCAAGAATGGTTGAACACCTCGATTGTCTGAGAGTGGCCAATCGACGACAACGATACGATGAATGGTTGAACACCTCGATTGCCTTAGAACGGCCAATCGATGACAATGATATAAGGAATGATGGAACATCTCGATTGCCATAGAACGGTCAATCGATGATAATGATATAATGAATGATTGAACAACTCTGGTTGAGTAATTTTACTGCTTTCATCATATTAATGATTCTTCTGGAACAACGGGGATCACCTCCCTGAAATACACACTCGACTCCAACGACGGAAATGATAGTGACCGTACGCTTACGAACATTGAGGATGGTATCATGACGATCCATCCCACTAATACCCAATATTACATCGTTCTTAGGTAAATCCACCACGATTAGGTCCACCAACCACTCGCGGTCATTAAGCTTAATTCGGTCAGTTCTAAACCTCATGATTTTCGAAAATTCTTCTACCGCCAGGTAGACCAATGATATAAGGCCCACAATTAATAGGACTATCCAAGTTAAGTCTATACAAACATGATTCGGAAATGAATGAATGCGGTGAACCAGTATCAAAAAGGGTACATACAGGTTGAGCTAAAATTACGAGTATACCTGAGATCGTTCGGGCCTCCGGATCGTCGATCCTCTTCATCTTGTGAATTCGGGACTTTCCAGCCCCCGAACCGGATGCTCCCGTCTGATAAATATGAGCTCCACTTTTATTCGCTTCTGTCGTCTTAAACGACGCTGACAAAGCAGTCTGATTCTGAGTCGCTGATTGCTTCGGGGCCTGAGATGCTACCGGAGTCGGCTTGGAGTCCCTTCGGCAAAAACGGGCCTTATGCCCAAAAATTCCACAATTATGGCACGTGATAGACGGTTTCAGACACTTAGTGCTGTAATGACCCGGCGCTCCACAGTTGAAACAGGTGATGGCTGATCTGGCCGCTCGGGGCTGAGATCCCGCAGGATTAGGCGCCGCAGGAGGTCACTCAAAAACGTTAGGGCCCGCACGAGGCTTCTTGAAGGTAGACTGACCGCCTTCAGACTGATTACGGTTCATTGATTTCCTGCTGACAGATGAAGGTTGTTGCTCAGCAATTTCCTTAGCAGCAGTCTCACACGGGAGACTTCTCTCGATTAATTCGGCCAGAGTGGTGCAATAATGATTGAGCAATTGCATATGGGTCATCATGACCAGCATAAAAGTGAGTGGATCAACCCGAACATCTTCTGATCGAGCTGAGTCATGGGTACGACTTCCTGGCAGTGAGTGATTATTTCCTGGATTTCGGCCCGCACCGCGGCCTCTCCCCGTGCATCCCCTGACAGCTCTCTCCATACTGATGTATGAGGGTTGCAAGATAATCATAGATCTCGTATGAGTACCGCATTATGATTTACATCATGAAATGATGAAAATGAGCATACACGCTCTAACACATTGATTACATGAATGGTTAACTGAGGTGACATGATTATCTGATGAAATTCTTGAAATGATTATTTTGAACAAGTTAACACGATTAATGATACGATCCTCAAGATCAACAACTGAACAGTGAAATGAACTGAGTGGTTAATGAGTTAACATGATCGACATGATTACAAATGAAAATGATAAATGAGGAAATCTTACTGTTCTTTGGTCTGCAGGGCTCGACTTTTGCACAGGTCACACGTGACGCAAAAGTCCAATGATACAACTCTGATGAACGATGATTTCAAATGAGACATGATTCAGAAGGTAGTATTCAAAACCACGCTCCGATACTAACTCTGTAACACTCCAAACTAGGTGGATATTATAGTGCCATGGACCCCCGACTGGGACCCACCAGGCAAGTGAAAATGAATGAAATACACAAGGTAAATGTAGTATCGAACCACATTACATCATTAATTACTCCGATGAGGAGTTTCAAACAACACACCCAAGATAATACAGAATACATGTATATTTTATATGAAGATAAAACATACGACACTGAATAAAATGAATATTCAAACGGAAGTCTGCAGCGGAAATAAAATAAAGAAAACACGAGTCAATGAAAAGTACTGGGGCCCCCTACTAGTATCACTGGGACTCCTCGCCGTCAACGTTCTCTTCCCGTGCCTTAGCCTTGCCACGACCTGAAAAACAAAATCCCCCAACGGGGTCAGTTACACAGAACAACAATCCTCAAGAGTTGAATAAACACAATCATATATGCTGTATAAACCACAAGTTCGATCAAAAATCTCAAACCGTCGAACACATGCGATCAAAACTGAATTGGTCAGATTATAACCCAAATCCTGTTGAAAACATACGCAATCAAACATGCTGTATGAATCAACTAACGGCACGGCTCAAAGGGTGGCGCAACACTACGCCCGGGATGGAAATGTGTCAGTGCACAATCCACCAACGAGTATCGATCGAATACACGTGTGGTCTTGTACCTAATCAGTCTCACGAAGTGATCTTCTCATGTGCACAGTACAATGTGAGGCCAACAACCAACACACGACTTAATATGTGCCCGACATGAAAATCCTACACATACCAACCGGCACGCCAGTATGACCCGGAATGTCACGAGATAACAAAAGTGACATCGAAATCAATAATGACTCACCGAGATGAAATGACAGTGAAGTGAATGATAGCTCAATGAAATGATAGCATTTATATTGTAATTATGAATATTTAATAAGGCAATTATTATTTCTATATTATTGTATATCATTGGCTTTGTTATTTCGTATATAGAATAATAGTCCTTGCATTTGAGAGCAAACATTCTACTCCTTATAGAGATAAGGAGATAGACACTTGAAGTGTTTAGAGCTCGAATGCTCGATAAAACTTTATTGGGCATTAAGTTTAGCCAAGATTTGTATAACGTGTACTTTGACATGTAGAGTGCCTGTCTTCACTATGAGTTAGTGTGAGCACACGTTATAGGTATGCGAATGAGATTAGTATACTCGAACATGATTCACCTCGATTCGGTCACTTGGATATCTCTTCCATGACAAAAAAAATAAACAAAATAAAATGAAAATAATAGGAGAAAATATCTACAAATATCAGTTGTTGTGGGAAACTAAAAATTCCGACTTTAATAGTCACAGAGTACCGTTATCCGCCACTTGACCGGACAAACACAATTGAGTACTAAGTTACAATGTCGAGAAATTGTATCTATAACAATAGTTTACAATGTAAGATTTCAAAATAAAACTTATACTTCCCCGGCAACGGCGCCAAAAACTTGACACGTTCTTAGTGTAACTATCGCAAGTGCACGATATCGTATCAAGTAGTAAGTGGACTTTTTGAGTCCGATTTACCGATCCCACGAGGAAGTTTGGTTATAATTTGAATTATACACTATTAGTCTATTTTTATAGATACTAAGATGAGTGAAACACACAATTAAAGAGTTTGGTTTAATAATTGCAAAAATAATGCAATAATAGTTCTAATATTTTAAGGAAATAAAAAGATTGCAACAATAATAGATTGATTAACGATAAAATGAAATAGTTGGGATTACAAACTTAGTTCGTCATTAGTTATAGAAGATGTATAGGAGATCATAAGATGAATTTACTTATTATGTTGTGTAGATTCGATTTTCCTTAAAAAGACGGTTTCTCTTTCGAACTATAAAACGCCCCTTATATATTGAATCAACCCACTATATTTCTATGTTGATTGGCTTCAATACATAGCATTAGGATTTATGAAAAAAACTCAAAGAATCATCTAAGGTCTAGAGGTATATTTCTATCCCCTAGAACAACTTAGAGTGAAGATCATTTGATCTCATCAAACATATTTTCTTTCGAAACATATGAAGACCATAAATATCTTCATTTATTGGCCAAATAAATAGAGATTGTTAAAGCAATCAAAATCACACACAATAATAAGTAATTCACAATAGATCTTTATACAAATTTAAATAACATGACTAACCTTGTTTATAATCCCAACTAAAGGTAACTTAGCCCATGAAGGGTTTAATATACATAATACAAGTTTGAGTGGTCATTATTAGTTGAACAAGAGAAAGAATTGATCCTAACTCCCTTAGTAGATAAAGGAGAAAAAAGCAATACTCTCTGAACAACATATGCTATACCACACTAACACAAATCACTCAAGAACACAAGTGTGTTCTTCACACAAAAAGAAAATATTACAAAAAGTGAAAAATTATATGATGAATGATGAATGATGAAGGATCTAAGGGGTCTATTTATACACTTAAAGTCATCTAATAGCTCCAAAACTCCAGCATTATTACAATAGATAGGATCAATGCCAGCCATCCCCTCAATAATACACAAAAAGTATAAAAAATTAGACAAATTATCACAATCTGTCAAGAGTTACGGCCATAACATTAAGTAGTTACGGCCGTAACATGGATGACTTACTACGTAACATTGAGTTACGGCCGTAACTCGCTTCGCCAATTTGATCAATGGTTGCTTTGAGAGTTACGTTTTCAGCCAATTTATCGACTTTGCGTTTTTGCCCCAAATCTTCTTCTGATGATAACTTTTGATATATAACTCGATTTTGAATCCTAAAGATCGCGAATTCATCTCGGAAAGCCCTACAACATGAATATATCAAAATTCAACAAAGAGAATATTTAATAAACATGTTATTTCTTGAGTAAATCAGTTATTCAATCCGATTAAGACTAGATTTACATCATCATCCGATAAAAATAAAATTATTAAAAACTAATTAATTAAAAGCAAAAAACGAGTAGACTAGCTCAATTATGGGTGAAATTTATCGATACAAACCATGGATAAGTGTATAAAACTGACACTTATCACTTCGTGCCGCGGCTTCGGCCCTCATTGTGATACGGCTTCGTGCCGTGGCTTCGGCCCTCATTGTGATACGGCTTCGCGCCGTGGCTTCGGCGCTCAGATGATACAGCTTCGGGCTGTTTGGCTTCGGACCATTGTGATGATTGAAAGCTTCGGCTAAGTGGTTTTCAGACCATTTTGATATTGTGGCAGCTTCGGCTGAGTGGCTTTCAGGAACTATAATTATGAATGAACAACAACGAAAGGAATGAATATCCTTTTAACCGAGTAAGAATTAACTTACACAACGCCGATGAAGAATGTCCTTCCACGAACAACGTCCTAAATGAGATGTCAGTCGCTCGAACAACCTTGAATAACACAATTACAAATAATCTGGTTCAACACACGAATCAAACACGAGTATAATCTAACTCAAAACGTCGATAAGACTAAACCAAGTCATTGGGGCATTATATCGAACACGTTGTGGCCAAACTTCGATTGTTTACAACCAAACCTCAATAATACCAATATCAAATCCCCAAGAAGTGTTTCAAACCAACAAAACATCTTCAATACGATCAATAATCCAATCTGAATATCCAAATTCGGGATTTTAACAACAATTAATCGAAAACCCCCAAATCCAACTCAATATTCAAAGTGTTCTTGAATAACCTTTCAATAATCCGATGAATATTCATACATACTCATAATCATCTGTATATCTCTTCATACAACATGATTATAACGTCCAAAACATCATATGTCAACACAAATCGAAATCCAAGAGGTTTGGGAATATAACCTTTGAAGATCCAAACACTTCGATTCGATGAACACGAGTTAGATCGACGACCCGAGCTTCACAACCAAATGAAAATGATGAAGAATCGAGTATTCAAGTGATTTATGATGAAAATTTCTCCCACAAACCCTCTCTCTCGGAAGTAGGATGAAGAAATGAGATTTTCTTCTCAAAAAACGAAATTATAGTGCAAAAATCTGCACAGGGCCAAAATCTGCCCCCAGTGCTCGGCAGTGTGCCGCGTCCTGGCCGAGTGTGCCGCGGCAGTGACTCGGCAGTGTGCCGCGGCCCTTCCGGCAGGATCCGCGGCCCCCGGTACAGGCGGGTCGGCCAAAACTGCAACATGTGTGTGTCTTAGCTATTTCGACCATAACTCCCTCGTCCGGACTCCGATGGACTCACTGTTTGAACCATTGGAAAGCTAACTTGATGCTCTATAATATTTAAAGGATTTAGAATTTTTGGAGTTTCCAAAAATTAATGGTGATTTTACAAAGTTGAACTCATACGTGGAAAAGTCGCTTAAGAACACGGAACTCAACAGAACGACACCGATACGAACTCGGACGACAAAAAGTGTAGAATTAATCATTCTCAGAATGACAAAATGTTAACAATAGAGTCTCTAAGATGGACTTTCACCAGAAAAATAAAATTACCGGAAATCCAAATTGCGGATATTATATTAATCTTAATAATTACAGCTTTTTGTGTCTTCGACATCTTTGTTGTTTTGTTTGCTTCTTTGTTGTTTTACTTTGTCTAGCAACTTAATCATCAAAACTATATAATGAATATTTGGAATAAAATATTCCAACAATCTCTCTCTTTTTGATTATTACAATATAACACTTTGAATTGGATAAAACCTGCAAAATAAAGTATATATATATTTGTACGAATCAATGTTTTCGGCTTTGATCGTTTCGTTAGTTTCTCCCATCTTTTCTTTTTGTCCTTTTCGATTTCTCCTTTTCGACTTCAATTTATCGGGATTTCATCTTTTTGACTTTTCTTCTTTTTTATTTTTCTCTCCCCCTTTTTACTTTTTATTTTTCTCGTCATTCTTCCATGACACTTTTTATCCATTCAGCTCTTTTCTCCCCCTTTTTGTTATCAGCAAAAAGCATAAACCAAAGGATACTAATTTATAAAAAAAATATGATATGATAAAATATACATAAAAAGGGTATAACACCCCTTGACAAAAATCCTTTCCTTTAAAAATATAAACTCCCACTGAGTAAAATATTTAATGATAAAAGTTAATTTTTAGGGATCCAACCGATAGTTGTTTTTTCTTTCGAGACATATACGATATTTGGAATAAAAGTTCCTTTTTGGAATCCAAATCTTTTTGGTTTTTATCGTCTGTCGTGGGCTTTTGCAACTCATAAAACGATGCCCAATTTTTAAACATTTTTCACAATGAGGTATCTTGCAACTTAAGGATTCGTTTTTCAAATGTGGTTTGAATCCTAACCCCTATTTGTTCAACGTAAATTTTTGAACTGAGAGTATTTGTTCAAATTTTTCGTTTCCACACGAAAATTTCTTCGTTAAATTTTTGAGCTCGGTTTGAACTTTCAATAGATCATCCTTTAAAATATTTTCATTTTCAACGCATTGAGAATGATCGGTTTCGACAAATTTCTCTTTTTCAAGAATTTTGGAAATTTTAATTTCCAATAATTTATTTTTAGATTGGATGGATTTAATTTCACTTAAAGCATTTTGAAAATCCATATGCAACAATTCAACGCTTCAAAAAGTTCATCCTAACAATTACTTACTTGGCTTTCGACGTCACTATCGTCGAATGAACTTCGGGCCATGAGAGCGAGATTATTTTAAATAAAATCATCATCTTTGTCTTCATCGCTCCATGTTGCAACGAGAACTTCCTTTTTAGGATTTGCTCCGCAATTCTTTGCGAAGTGGCCTGGTTTACCACATAATCGACAGTTGTTGTCGAATTTCTTCATTCCGTCAGAGATGTCTTTCTTTCTCCAGTTTAATAGGTTTTGAAACTTATTAATATTCTTGGCATAATATGCCGATTCTTCGTCGCTTTCGTCCACCGGGGTTTCTTTTTTATTTCTTGACATCTTAGCCTTCATTGCTATCGTTCTTTCCTTCGGCTTCGGCTTGGCATTCCGAGATTTTAGGACAATCTCGTATTTTATAAGTGAACCCACGAGAGCACTAAAATCAAGATTGTTTAAATCTTTTGATTCCATTATTGCCGTCACCATTCCGTCCCATTCTCGAGGTAGTGATCGTAGGATCTTCTTAACTTTTTGACTACTCGAAAGAGGTTTTCCATAACATGCTAATCCATTCGTAATGACCAAAAATTGGTTGAGCATAATTGTGATGGATTCTTCTTCTTTCATTTGGAATAGCTCGTAATCGTGAAGAAGCATGTTTATTTTCGTCTCCTTGACTTGAGACTTTCCTTCATGTCTGACTTATAGCATTTTCCATATCTCTTTGGCACTATCACACGAGGATATCCGGTTATGTTCTTCTGGATTTAAAGCATAATATAATAATTGCGTGGCTTTGCAATTATAATGGTCGTTTTTCCAATCCGCATCATCATACTCTTCAAAGGTTTTGAGAGCTCCGTTCGAGTTTGTCGGAATTTTGGGACCAAGACATATGACTTTCCATAATTCTATATTGTAAGCTCGGATGAAAATAGACATTTTCTTCTTCCAAGTCATGAAGTTAGATCCATCGAAGAATGGAGGTCGATTTAGATCAAGACCTTCAACCGGGACAAGTGGAAACGCCATTTGGATCGACTCCCTGGATGTTAAGCCGCTTCTAGGAGGAACCGCTCCGATACCAATTGTTGGAGCTATGTTGGTCGGTATCGCCGTTTGGAGATAGAGTTATAAAACTCTTTCATGCTGCGGAAGCGATTTAAGCAATGGTGCAGAACATAGATCGACATAAAGATTTATAGAGGTTTGGCCAAACGTGCCTACGTCCTCTCTCGGTATCTTTTTCTATAGGCTAAAGATAAACCTCTGCACCTCTGTTCTATAGGTCGAGGGATAACCGTTACAAACTCGTTTTCTAAAGGTCCGAGTAAACCTTTCAATCACTTGTCTTTATGTCGGTCCAAGTTAAACCGTTTTACTTTTTCTATTGGTCAAGAAATCAACCAATCTAGCTTTCTATAGGTACTAGATAAACCTCACATAGATATCGTTGTAGTTTATAAGTGAACCAACGAGAGCACTAAAATCAAGATTATTTAAATCTTCTGATTCCATTATTTCCGTCACTGTTCCGTCCCATTCTCGAGGTAGTGATCGTAGGATATTCTCAACTTTTCACTACTCGAAAGAGGTTTTCCATAACATGCTAATCCATTCATAATGACCAAAAATCGGTCGAGCATAATTTTGATGGATTCTTCTTTTTTCATTTGGAATAGCTCGTAACCGTGAAGAAGTATGTTTATTTTCGTCTCCTTGACATGGGACATTCCTTCATGTGTGACTTCTAGCATTTTTCATATCTCTTTGGCACTATCATACGAGGATATTTGGTTGTGTTCTTCCGGATTTAAAGCACAAAATAATAATTGCGTGGCTTTGCAATTATAATGGTCATTTTTCCAATCCGTATCATCATACTCTTCAAAGTTTTGAGAGCTCCATTCGAGTTTGTCAGAATTTTGGGGCCAAGACATATGACTTTCCATAATTCGATATTGTAAGCTCGGATGAAAATAGACATTTTCTTCTTCCAAGTCATGAAGTTAGATCCATCGAAGAATGGAGGTCGATTTAGAGCAAGACCTTCGACCGGGGCAAGTTGAAATGCCATTTGGATCGACTCCTCCGATGTTAAGCCGCTTCTAGGAGGAACCGCTCCGATACTAATTGTTGGAGCTATATTGGTCGGTATCGCCGTTTGGAGATAGAGTTATAAAACTCTTTCACGCTGCGGAAGCGATTTAAGTAATGGTGCAGAAAATAGATCGACACAAGGATTTATAGAGGTTCGGCCAAACAGCCGACGTCCTCTCTCGGTATATTTTTCTATAGGATAAAGATAAACCTCTGCACCTCTCTTCTATCGGTCGCGGGATAACTGTTATACACCCGTCTTCTATCGGTCTGAGTAAACCGTTCAATCACTTGTCTTTATGTCGGTCCATGTTAAACCGTTTTCCTTTTTCTATTGGTCAAGGAATCAACAAATCTAGCTTTTTATGGGTACTAGATAAACCTCACGTACATATCGATTGCGATTATAACAATGCCGGATCCTTGATCCTAATGACACCGAATCTAATAGTATCCTTTCTTTTTCCTCTCGTGTATGAGTTTTCGTGTATCACACCCAAACTCTTGACAATATAAGAACAATTACAACAACAACATGTATATCAATCTCTGATCAATGAATCGTTTGGTTTGCGTTGTTGTAGGATGAATACCATTAGAAGTGGTATTTATAGGCTCCAAATCCTCAACTAGCCATTAGCTCACCGGTGCACCATTACGTACGTTAAAGCCCATCCATTACGTACGTTAGCACCATTACGTACGTTAAAAATAATATGTTACGTACGTTATGCTCCATGCAAATCAGTCCAGTAGCTTCTGTCTTGTTCATTACGTATGTCAGCCTTTTCCTTATTACGTACATTATATGTAGTCAACATGTCCGTTGCATGCTGAACTATGCCATGATGTCATCTCCAACGTTCACCTTGTTTGAATTCTGAAACACTCCATTACGTACGTTAAACACCATGTGTTATGTACGTTCGCCTTGTATCATTATGTACGTTGAGCTTCTTTGTTAGCGTGCGCTATGTTCATCAGGTAAGTCCTTCAGGTTGCCTCATAGCTCGTCTGATCTGTAGGTAACTTCCATATTACGTACGTCATGCTTTGTACATTACGTACGTTAAGAGCCTTCTTTTGTGTGCGCTATTCCTGGCATATAGAGTGCGTTAATCTTGATAATTCCTGCTTTTGTGTCTTTGACATCTTTGTTGTTTTGTTTGCTTCTTTGTTGTTTTACTTTGTCTAACAACTTAATCATCAAAACTCTATAATGAATATCTGGAATAAAATATACCAACAAGGTATCTGTGAATACAAATTTGCTTGAAAAGCTTTACAGGCTGCCGTCGGATGGCCTGAAAATGGAAGAATTGGAGACCTTCAGGTCGGAGGAATTGTTGACTGCCTACTAGAGGCTGTTCACTGAAGATGAGGATGCATAGAACGTTCATCCTTCATGCCACAAAAAGAATTTATGCCTGCCCTATGTCTACTTGAATGATTTCTGTCGCTGGGTTGTTGAGAACCGGACAGGAGCATGCAAATGTGCACGAACCTTCACTTCCGGATGATGGTGGCCATCAGGTGAGGAGAAAAGGTCAATTGGTGCCAAATTCTGTTGAAAAGGATACAGAAGGAGGCTGCCAAACCTGAGTCTGCTAAGAAATCATTCGGCCTCATTCTCAACCATATACTTACCACACTACTAGAAAAAATGCCTATAGTGACGCTCAAAAGCGTCACAATATGTAGTCTATTGTGACGCTTTTGGTATAGTGACGCTTTTCAAAAGCGTCACCTGATTTGGCGTTTCAATAGCCCATTATTGTGACACTTTCAAGGCGTCACAACAGATATCTATTGTGACACTTTTTTATATATTGTGACACTTTTTTTGCATCAAATCAGTTAGCTTTAGTGACGCTCTTTTCGCATTCTGGTGACACTTTATGGCGTCACAATAGTATGTTATGGTGACACTTTCTGGCGTCGTAACAGTATGCTATGGTGACATTTTCTGGCGTCGCAATAGTATACTATGGCGACACTTTCTGGCATCGCAATAGTATTTCTATGGCGATACTTTCTGGCATCGCAATAGTATGCTATGGTGACACTTTCTGGAGTCATATGGTGACACTTTTTGGCGACACAATAGTATATAAGAATAGCAAAATATGAAACGAAGATGTTTAGTAGTATATACAAGAAAAACAATTTTCTGGTCAATTAATCTTTAATAGGTAGTTCTAACTGTTATATAATAAAGTGATTGATACATATGGTTGATGACACAATGCACTTAAAGGGGTGGAGACAACTAGAGCTGTTTATACCTAGCACATGATAACTATAATGCCTAGCATTTGAAGCCTATGAGATCACATAATCAAGTATAGTCAAGCTAACATCGGGATCCTTCGGGAAGTAATGAATGAGCTTCTTCATAATATTCTCGCACGTCACAAGATTAGCATTCGAGTCATATTCTTCTACATCATCGTACACAGGTCCATGCAAGAAAAAGGAGCGATGACAACTGCGAGGACATTATAGCCTGCAAAGAAGGGGAAGTCTTGAAAATATGTTTGGAATATTACTTTCAGACCTCATTAATTTAGAAGTTGGTACACTATCACTGAAGCTCAACTAACACACGAAAAAAAACTTAAATAGAAACTCATGCTATTCAAAAAAAAAGCACTGTAGTTGAACAAAGTAAAATGATAGTGGGCAATAAACTCTCGGCTCAATCATAGTGCCGCAAAAAAAGAAGAGAAGTATGAAGCAAATACATTGCTGATGAACTGGAGAAAATGACATTTAAAACTCCAAAGATACTAGAGCCGCGATTGATTTGGTTCCACTCAAAAGTTGAGCATTGTATAAAAAGAGTGTTCATTTTCAACAGCAAGCATTGCTAACCTGAATTTATTTGTGAGATAAAGAAAGGGTTTAAATCGTACGAACAATGTACGGAGCTGGCATACAATTCAGCTTGTAGGAGTTCAAAGCTTTATTTGCAAATATCAGAGTCAAGCAATATAATAATGGCAGCAAGATTGCTGGATAAACCTGATTAACAGCTTCACCAAAAGCTATGAAAGCAAATTCTCCGCCGGGTGCAAGTAGAAGACCCACTCTTATCGCTGATACCATTGAAAGACCAAATAGTCAGCCAACAAGAACAATCAAGATGGTCTTTCCAGCAAGAAGAAGCCCTAATGTCCCTGAAATGACTGGGAAATTTGAAACTAGAAGTTTTGGATCGATGGACATTCCAACATGTGAAACAAATAGTGCTTACTGTAAGCAATAAACAATAGAGAACAATATTAGTAGTCACTATAAAGTGGAAGTTCACACTAATCAGGGGCAATAAAACCATTTTCATGGAAAAGTGTAATCAATAAATCAAATGAATCATTCAACAGAAAGATGCACCTATACAGATGGAGAATTCTGAAGCTATGGTTACAAAAAGCAAGAGTTAAATAGATATGTACCCGAGTACTAATTATCAAATATCTTTTGACGAGCTCAAGAGATTAAGGTTTTGAACTTCAACAAAAAAAAAATGTCATCAACACCACCATACCATCATAAAGAAGAGACCTAACAGAAGTCCACGATATGGAGCAATATCAGATTCAACCTGCAACGAGAATTCGGTTTCGCAAGAAACAAGCCACCCAAAAATGCTCCTAAAGCCGTGGAAAGGCTAGCACATATCGATAAAGAATGAATCGTATCAACACTATTGGTGACAAATGAAAGAACTAGTTAACCAAAATATGCAAATAATATCAATAAATACAATAAGATGAGTTTTCTTACCTCGGCGCTAGGAGACTAGTACCTAAGATAACAAGAAGAGTATTTGCAGAAAATATTTCTCATTTTGATTTTCAGTAATTTGCTTATAAATTGGGCGAATCAGCTGCACGAAAAAACGTAAAATTGGTATTTTATAGAATAAAAAATTAGATACTTTTCTACTATGGAAGTAACAACACGGAGTGTATCAAAAGGTACAAACTTGTGTTTCCTTGACCTTAGATAGCACAAAATCATAAACAAAAAATATTGTCGAAGTGACTCTAGTGAAAAGCAGGATCCCATAAGAGTAGAGGATGTCGAGCAATGTAAAGAATTAGAATACTTCCTAAGCATGGCTGAGATGGCAACAACTGCCTTTACAGCCACCAATCTAAGAGCTTCAGCAATGGCATGGAAACCCACCTGAAACCATTGAAATGTTGGTTATTAATCCAAAAGAACACCAATATAATATTTCTGACTTAGTACAATTGTGAGAAACAACAATATAAGTAGCATCCACTTGTTAAACCAATCTAGCATGTCATAAACCTTCTTCAATTAGCATAGGAACAAACTATGAAACTATAAAATAGCACATACAGGTATCATGTCATACAAAAAAGACTATTCGGCTGAGTTAAAATGAATCCGGAATAAAATTGTTACCCCTCCTTTAGATGAACTAGGTGAAATAAGAGGTATCGGTATAAGCAAAACCACGATGACCCAAATCCTATTAGAGAGATTACAAAAATGGTCCTAACAGTAATCTTTAATGACACATAACAATGATAGCGCCAAATTAGGGGGGAGGGAAGACATGCAGTACCCAAGTGCACAGATACCTGGAAGAGTAATACGGAAAATGTAGCTCGCCAATGGCGTAATGTACTCTCACCATGTTCCTGCAATACCTATAAAACCCCAGATAGATTATATTAACTGCTCTGGTGCTAAAAAAACAGGTACTCCTGGCAAGTTATTAGTAAATTATAAAACATTAAGGAAAATAGACGAACCCATAAGACACAAAGTTCAAAATGAAGAACCAAAAGAAAAAATAGGGTAATCACTTCCTCAACAAACTACACAAGAATCATTAATTTGTACCTGAAGGACAACAGCAGTTGAAGATAATGCAAGGCCATTGCCTATGACAATTGCAGCAGGACCAGCAAGCCCAGCAGCATAATAAGCAAGCAAGCCAATGACAACAGCTGTCACAAAGACCTGCAATTAACATGCAATTAAAAGTTAGGTTTACCCAAAAAAAAAGGAAGAAGAAAAAGAAGAAGCAATCTCTTTCTGATATCATGCACTTGATAGCAGCTTCCAGTCACCTGAGCAGAGCCCAAACCAAAAACATACTTCTTCATGGAACTTAGTCTTTCAACAGAGAGCTATAGTACAAGAATAAATTAAAGGTCACCTATCAGTCCTCATATAGCTGTAAGGTGGAGATCAAATGGTTTTTTCTAAGTCCAAATTGAAAATTTATCAGCTCTACCTCAAGGCCAATATTAAATAGCAAGAAAACAACTCGAATTCAGCAATAGTCTTAGTTCCATGTACATTGCGAATAATAGAGAGATCAAAAGGTCCAATTAAAATTCCAGCAGCCAAATATCCAAGAACAGGACTGCCTACAATTTCAACACAAAGAAAATAACTTATATCATGGTATATACAAAATTTAAAGACACACAGAGGTACTTCGACACAAATGTATACCACCAAAATAGCACAAATGGGACCAAAACAATAACAAATTGCCTGCTGAAATATGCTCCACCTTTTTTATGAATACTAGATAATATGCACCAGCAATGCAGAAACTGTAATCGGAATCAAGTTTTACATATGAATCAACTGGTTATATGAAGATTGAGCTACTTGCAGCCTGAGGAAACCCTTTTCCTTTCTAATAAACCCTCAAGTTTTTAGGGGCAAACACACTCAAGTTCCACTTACCTCCAGGTATTGTTTGGAAAATAGGCACAAATATGACACTTGCAAGCAGTAACCACAACATGTCTAATAGGGGCGAAGGTCGACCTTCGAACGTCTAGGCGGCCGCCTAGGCCAATTTTTAGAACAGTGAAACTAAATCAGATTTTAGACAAATATGTCTTACACTGAAATTCGTATTTCAGGTCCTGAAATGTGGAGATGAAACTAAAAAGAGTTTTTTCATTCACCCAGCCATCACATTAAAGATTCATATATAAATATATCAAACAATCTGAAGAAGCTCAAAAGACAGAATACGAGTTTTGGTAGTAACTTCATCATTGCCCTCCTTCATACCCATCCGCGAACACATTATTTAATAAATCAATTTGTATTTAGAAATAGAATGTATAGAAAAACCGAGATACAAACCTTACAGAGAGTGTGGAAAACAAGTAAAGCATCACATTGTTCAACAAATCATAGACTCGGAGCCGGACCTCCAAAGAGATTAGCAATTTTACGGCAGAAGATAGGTATAAATTAAAAGTAGGCAAATTGAGATCCTGTAAGTGAACTTTCTCAGAAGACGAAGATAAAGATGCTCCAAATTTTGATCCTTACAATCCCCTATATGATTTTGTATCAGACTTCGGGAATCAAACAATTGAGTTTATAAGTTGTTCTCCCAACTACACAAAATCTCATTTTTAGTACTACGGATATACCTTGTGATATTTGCTCCATCGTCTAGATCCACAGCCTTCTTAAGAATGGCCCCCAAACCCTATCACAAAAGGGTTTTAGCCCAAACAACAGGTATCTCAAAAAGTGAACCTTGCAGAATCTAAGAGATGGCAGTAATGCGTATGATAAAAGAGTGCAAGACACAATTGAAAATCGCTAGAACATATAGGCACTACAAATACCTTTCAAGATAACTTGAAAATTGTCTTGCTGTTCTATCACAGATTACTTAAGTTCTATTCTATTCCTTATTCAAGTCAACTTAATTCATAAATGCAATGCATCGATAAGGTGGCAATACCCATATCTCGATCCGACTTGAACTTCATAGTAATCAGCAGATGCATTTACGCAAAACCCATCTCTTAAGAACACTTAACACAGATGGACATTTAACTTGTCGAAAGACAAGTTTCAGTTTACCAATCCACTCATTTATCTTTCTACATTTCCAATGTTATGTATTTCAGGCAATTCCATTCAGTAAGCAAATTCAATCATTCTCCCCCATGCATTTTCGCCCGTAGTATAATTATTTACGAAAAAGCAATAACGAAAACAAGAACTTACTAGGAGTTGAGTTCTATAAGGATATACCTGACAAAGATTAACGTCAGAAGCCCAAGTAACCCTTTTTGATTTCTGCGATCCTCCCATTTTAACAAATCAATTAAACTTTGATTCGATTCCAATATATATATATATATATATATATAGGTGTATGTATATATATTGAATATTCGACCGGTTTCAAGCAATCAAACCGCCGACGTACAGCAACGCGAAAATGTCTACATAGGAAAAACCTAATTGCCGTGTAAATGGAAGTATCAACGTACCTTCATATCCGTGCCACCAGCAAGATTCTGAAATCCTTCCTCCTCGTGGGTGTGACCGAGTTCAAAGACAAATGAAGATACGCGCGGAAATTAGAGGCCTACCGAAGAAGAAACGATTCTTGATATGGACCGATTTTTTCAGAGGTAATGGAGCGGAGATAGAGATGAGAGATTTGAGAGGTAATGGAGATGGAGGCAGCAGATAGGTTTTGATACACGATTAAGAGCGGTGAAATGGAAAAGAAAATTATGTTTAGCGTCACAAAATATGATTATAAAATTAATAAGACATTAAAGTGTCATTATAGGTACATATAGCAACACTTGTTTAAAAGTGTCATAAAAAAAGTGTCACTATAAGGGTATTTTTCTAGTAGTGCCAACTGCGGAGTCAAACAATCCGAGCATGCCAAGAAGATTGGCCCTGGGAAGTTCATTGGAGAGATGACTTCCACTGTATTCAAGAAATCGCCTTTGATTGCTAAAAGGCCAAACCCAAAATTCATGCCTATATCGAGCAACCCAAGAGAGTCAATGAGCAGATCTCGATCCAGGAGAAGAAAAGGAAGAGAAGTGTCCCTGATAGCCGATCACCTCATGCTGTCGAGAAAAAAAGGAAGAGAAGTGTCCAAGACTGTGCCTACAGTACCTGCAGCGGCTACTGTAGAAGCCACATCTGTTCCCGTCGCTGATCCTATCCTACTGTAGAATCGGCTACCCCCTCGGAGTCGAAAGTCGCAACTCCTGACAGGGTACCCACAGCTATACAGGATCCCTCTCCCCACAGGGTACCATCTCCTGTCTGGGATCCCTCTCCGAAACAGGCTCCCATACTTGTTGAGGATCCCATCAAAACAGTAAACCCAACTACTGTACGGAGTCCCTCCCCATCAGAAATAATAAAGAATACTCTCCTTCAAGTCCAAATCGAGCAAGCGTATGAACGCTTCAAGATATGGAAGTCATACAGGGTCGCCCCATGTGACACCTTATACAACTGGGCTGACTGGAAGAAAGAGGAATTGTTCATTCTGGAGGTCACGGACACCCACAATGTTGAAGTCTTGATCCGTTGGTAGGATCACTTTTGCCATGAGCTCATTTCTTACTATTACAAGGCGGAAGAGAAGGTTAGACTGAAAGGAAAATCGCAGTTCACTGATAAAGCTCCCTCACCAAGCCACCACTCCGACCCTAACTCAGATGCTGATGATGATGCCTTACAGACAGGTCTGTGGATAAGCCGTGAAGAGGCCAGGGAACGAGAGATGGCCAACCACCAAAGCCAACAGGGTCAGGGGACATCTGACAGACAACAGTCCCTTCCCCCACAACAGGAATGTTGGCTACTAAGTATACAATAAACAAATTGGAAAGAGATAGTACTGCAAGCGGTATATTTTTCTAAAGTGAGTTGCGTAGCGGAAGTTCGTGTGTGAGTTTCTATAAATACAGCAACTAGGCGTTCTCCTGTTTGCTTAGTGTGTACAGGGTTTTGCAATGTATACTTGTATAAATCACAGTTATGAAAATAATAAAGACAAAAGGTAAATAACAGAAAATTTAAAGTGGTTCGAGGTAAACTACTCTATGTCCACTAGTCCTCCACACAGAAGTAAATATTTTATTATAATCACTACGTACACACCTACGTGACTATAACTAAACCTGTCTCTGTATCGTTCACACAGATTGATATAGGGAACGAGATTTTGCCGTTCGCACAAATTGGCTTGAGCTCTTTCTTGACTCACTTCTTCACGCACAGTTTGAACCTTCGTCTATAATGCTATTCTTCCCACACATGTCAGAATACGCAATGATCTTCAGTCCACACAGGGCTGATGATTATCTCAACGATAAAGGGTAGAATTCTCTGAACAGCAGCTTGATCTTTGATATACGTTTGTTGTACGATGAGCTGTTCTTGTTGAGAACTTAGTATATTTCTTCGCTGTAGATATGTTGTATGCTTGCGAAATATACTTGCTCTTGATATAGCTTAAATTGTCAGAATCTTTGTCGGAGCTTTCGCGAGTATGAATATATGAAGTGTTAGCTTCTTTTTAAGTCCTCAGCTTGGGGCTATATATAACCTTTGGAAAATGCATTCGTTATAAATGTAGCCATTGCAGGTATATGAGATGTTGACCTCTCTGATTGGCGACTTGCTAAATATTTAAATTAATGTAGATCGCATTTAATGCTTCAGACATTCTTTTTGACTTCGCATCAAATGCTCTTCAGCGCGTTCAGACTTGTCTCACTCCGGCTGCATTAAATGTTGTCCTATCAGCAATAAATGCTGCTTTAACCGTGAATACTTTATGAATAAACAACGTGTATTCCACAACGGTTTAAAGTATTCTTTAATTAGGCCCGTAGGATGTGTTTTACTTTTCCTAAGTAAAACATCTTACAGTCTGACTGTTGTATCCGACCCATTAAGTCTTTTGTTGTAGTTGTAGGCTCTATAGGATAGACTGTATGAGATCTTCAATGTTGCATGGAAGTGTTGTATAGAGATTCCAGATAACTTCCATAATTAGCGGCATTTTAACTCTTTAGACTTCTTTGTTGTATGATGGCAATTATCAAAACAGGATTGTTTATCCCAACAAGGAAGCTGCCAACGATCAATAGTAGGAGAAGTCAGTCCCTCCTATTACCACTAAAGAGCAAGCAACACCTGTACAGGAAGCCCAGTCTGTCCAACAAGAAGAAGACGCCGCCCGCACCATCCGCCAAGAGGAATCAGTCCCTCTTCCGGATCAGGCGGAAGCTGAGAGTCGACAGGAGGATTTAGTCCCTCTTGTACTCCCGACTATAGACAAACAAACTGAACAGGAGGAATTAGTCCCTCCTGTCCTCGAGACTGATCATGATGCAAATTCTTCCAAAGAACCTGCATTTAAAGCTCCCGCTCCCGAAGCAGTGTTGCCGAAGAGCCCGCTCAAGATGCTCCTACATCTCCTACCTCTGCTCACTCCAAATCAGATTCCGATGATGGTTTCCAAATTAGATTCCGATGATGGTTTCTTGCCTGATGATAGACCATGACGACCCTGTCACCATGTGGTTCTCCGTAACCTCAATAAGCCTGAGGATTCCAAAATCGCACACCCTGGCTCCCCATGCACCGATGCCCGCATCGAGCAACTCCATGCCATCGGCCGACAGATAATGTTCCAACAAGACGCCGTGAAGGCACGGTATGACATCGGGAAAGAACTCGATTAGATGAGAGAAACTACCCAGGATGAGCTCTCCGATCTGAAGTATGCAATTATCACCAACGTCGAGGACGCGTTCCGCCTAATGCCTAATGCATTGTGGCAAGCGCTCAATCAGCTCAAGCATCATCGGGAGAGAATCCTTCGGCATGAATAAGAAAAACTCAGGATTGTCGAGGCTAAGACGGTTGCTACTGTAACACCCACAATCCACTCAGGGATATTACACGCTGTAGAACCTTTCCTCAAGGATCTACCAGGCTGGTAACAACATCGAACGTCTCAATAATGCCTTTAAGGCTGAAATGACTCAGTAGACCGATTTGGCCTTTTAATAAATACATACAACTCAATCTTAAAACATGCACTAGTACAAATCTGGGATTTCGTCACACGTGCTGTTTTTTGAACGGCCACACAATCAGATATTTATGTGACTAAATTTACCAGAATAAAATAAACAGCCACACTTGAACTCATTTTGTGTGACCATTTCGGAATTTCATTGTCACACATTTGAATATTTATGTGACTAGAGGTAACTGGTAATTTTTTGTTGATTATTTAGTCACTTATAATTTGGGACGTGTGACAGATACAAACAAGTTTGAAACATTAGTCACACTATATATATACATATGTGACAAATATATGTCACACAATTAAAAAGTGTAACCAGAATCCATATATGGTCACATGAAGTAATTGTGTATGTGGCTAAATCATATAGTCAAGTTTGTCACACATTATTTAAAAGTGACTGCTATTTTTTGCTGAATATTTAGCCACATATGAATTTGAAATGTGTGACAACCGAAAAGTAAGTTTGAAGTATTAGTCACGATATGCATTTAAAAGTGACAAATATATGTCACACACTTGAACAGTGCGACCAAATGTCATATATGGTCACACTAAACCATAGACATACATGATTAAGTGTAACCAAAATTCGATATATATGGTCACGTAAGTTAATATGTGTGTATATAGTTTACTGTGTGTTTGCTTGCCAAAATTTTGTCTTCCCTCTCAAATTATCATATCCCGCCCCAATTTTTCCCCAAAATCAAAATCTCATTTTTAGATCCCTCCATTTTTTATTTGCAAAATTAATGGTGTTGCGAGTCACGGGTAGGAGATGCTCCTGCTAACCAAGCCCCCAAAATCGAAACCTTAACACTTTACATCAATTTATTCCCGCCTCCCACCTCATGGTTAACACACCTCCTGCTTTACTCATGCTTGCACTCCACCTCATGCTTAAGGCTGTCTCATGCTTTGGGGTGTTGAATGCGCAACACCTGTTTTCACACATTTTCTTGGTTGGTTTATATGCTCGGTGTAACTCAAAACACATACACAAACCAAATTCAGGTTAACCAAATCTAGGGATCTTCATATTTTTAATTCCAGTTAATTTTTTTATAAAAAGTTTGTATTTTTATTCAAAGGTTTATGTTTAATTGCAGGCTTGAACATCGATTGCGAAGTGCCGCTGCCATGAATATTTTTTAATCAAGGTGTAATTCGCTATACTTATTTTGTGTTTAGTTTAGCTGGGTATTGATAGGATTTTGGTTTTGTGATAAGCTTTGGGTGTTTTAATTGATTTATGGTTAATTTGTGTTTTATTGAATTGGTTACTTATTGGATTTTGGTTTTGTCTTCATAAGTTTTTTGCAGATATTTATGTGGATGTTTGAGATTGCTTATTTGTTCTGCTTAAACTTAAGCACTTATTTACATGGGATGACATTTGAAAAGATGAGGGGGAAGCAAGCATAAACATGAATACGTTTATTATTTTAAAAAGATTTTTTTTTATTTTTATGATTTATTTTGTGTTTGATTATTTATATGATTTGTGGATTTCTTATATAGAAGTGAAAGGAAAGTGCTTTAGTTTGGCATCATCTACAAGATGACCCCGATTGTGGAATGTGGTAAGCGAAAAAGGTGGTTGATCACCTAGAAATCATTTTAGCGAATGAGCCCATGGTCGTCAAACGAAGGCAGCAGATCGTTGCAGTCAACCCACACTCCCACAGGTAACCTAGCAGTCAAATTTTTATGGTATGTTGTTTTAGAAATGCAGTTTCATTATGCAGAAGTTGTTTAAAAGCATAAATTGTTTTTATTATAGTATAGATGAACAGTCAAAATTGGTAACGATAAAAAGTTAGCGTTGAGATGTTTAGAATTGCTTATTTTAAAGCAGTTGAACGCAGAAAGAAAAGGTAGGTAACAACTGCTTTTTGTTAGTGCGTATTTACACAAACATAGATACGTCACACTGAAAACTACTTAAAGCACATAAACACTTACATAAGCAATCCCAAACACTCTTTAAAATGACTAATACGTTATTTGGCTTATGAATAACAGAAATCATGGGTGGTGGTGTCAGCAGCAATTGGGGACAGAGCTCACTCGACTACCTTTTTATCTAACGGAGATAAACCAAAGACCAGCAAAGGGAACACAGACGCTCTAGATAGCTGCATGCTCAACAACTATATCCGAGCTGATGTTCAAAATGCTAGCAGGTTAAGACTGCTTGAAGTTATATTTGCTAGTCCACCATTCCGTACATCTTTTGATATTTGGTTACCAAAACTTAGAAGGTTTTGTTTGTTTCTGCCAGTGCAAAACTCGTGGATCTTGCTCTTGCCTCTAGAAAAGTTATGTGACGATGAAGGTTTTAATTACATTTAAGGAATCTTTTGCAAATAATACATTGCACCTCATTGGATTGATGAGTGATGGGGGTGGGCACTCTCGCCTTGATCAGTTACAGGTGAATAAGTCTGATTGATGAGTATTTTTGGGTACTAACCTTTTATTTTGTGGATTAATATCCTTTCAAACTACCAGAAAAAAGTCAATACTTGTCAAAACGGTCAAAATGTTCAAAGAAAAATTCTTAAAAGCATTGATATTGCTATCTTGGTATCAACACAAAGTTTTTGGTCATGCTGATCAGTTTTCTATATTTACACCTTGCTTATTTAAATGGCTGAATTTTGTCGCATAGTATTGCAAAAGTGAATAAATTAATTTTTGATGTTACTTTTGCAGAATGATTGGAAAGTTGTAAAACATGGTTGGGATGCTCAGGTGCTTGGTGAAGCCCCACACAAATTCAAGAGTGTTGTGGAGGCTATCAAGAAGCTAAGGGAAGCTCCAAATGCTAATGATCATTACTTGCCCCCATTTGTGATTGTTGATGAGAGAGAGGAGCCTGTGGGTCCCATAATGGATTGTGATGCCGTTGTCACATTCAACTTCCGAGCAGATCGAATGACAATGCTTGCCCAAGCTCTAGAGTTTGAGAAGTTTGATCAATTTTACAGGGTGCAGTTCCCTAAAATCCGCTATGCTCGAATGCTTCAATATGATGGGGAGTTGAAGCTACCAAGTCATTACCTGGTTTCTCCTCCATTGATAGAGAGGACACCTGGTGAAATATCTAGTCAATAATCGTATCCGCACCTTTGCTTGTAGGTAAAATTTTATAATATTTCATTAAAGCAAAAGCAATTGCATTCGGGAGTTATGTGTTTTTTTGATATTACCTGTTGAGTGTAAGATGTCTGAAGTTGTTTTTTTTTAATTGACAGTGAAACAGTGAACTTTGGTCATGTTACCTTCTTTTTGGAATGGGAACCGCTCTGGATATTTTAATTCGGAGTTGGGGGAATATGTAGAAATTCTAAGTGATAGTGGAATTACCTTCAATGTCCAACCAAAGATGAAGGCTTTGGAGATTGGTGAGAAGGCCCGTGATACCATTCTCAGTCACAAATTTGACCATGTAACGATGGTATTCCTATACTTGGGAAAGAAAGATATTATTCGTTCTGCTGCATGTGTAGTATCTATCAGGTGTTTCCAAATGGTTGTAGGTAAGGGTGAATATACCAAATGGTGACATGGTTGGGCATACTAGTGACATTGAGGCAACAGTTGTGGCATGCAAGGCTGCTGATGATGCTGTTAAGGAATAATAAACCATCAGGCGTTGAAATCCAATGTATATTAACCCAATTACTAGTTTCTTGTAGGAAGTCAGTTTTACTTTTCCTCGCTTGTTCCATGTTTTACTGTATGTTTCCATCCAAAATCTATTAATGAGAGAATATGGATGGTCATCATTAAGTATAGCTGGCACAGCGTGTTTCTTGCACGGTGTACATTGAGGACATTAACCAAACCTGTCATTTTTGCTTATGTGAAAAAAAAAGTAGAATTTTGTTTATCGAAAATTTCCTTGGAATACTTGTGAAGTTTAATTGTGTAAATATAGGAAAGTCCTGGTCACTTTTTCCACTTCTATCTTAAGAAATCGATGTGTGCTCCTGCAACTTTGAGACAACCTTTTATGCTGTATATATTTATGAGATGGTTTGTGGTGACAGATGATCCTTGATGCAATAAAGGAAGTAGACGGAATATATGTGGTGACTGCAGATCATGCTAATCCAGAGGACATGGTGAAGAGAAACAAGAAGGGAGAGCCCCTTGTTGATAAGGATGGCAAAGTTCAGATCCTAACCTCGCACACTCTGCAGCCCGTAAGCCGCTTACCTGTGTCATGTGTATTTGATTGCTAGTAGGAACATTTGATATGTGTTTATAATGGAATCAGGTACCGGTTGCAATTGGAGGTCCTGGGTAGCAGCAGGTGTGAAATTCCGCAAGGATGTACCGAATGCTAGTACAAAGTTAAGACTACTTGAAGTTAACACTGCTAGTATATTACTTACAACTGTTAGTTATGAGTTATTACTGTTGGTTCATATAGTTAGTACTGCTTATATGATATGTATTAGTTGTTTATGGAAAAGATTATAGATACTTAGGAAAGTATTGTAAGCCGACTAGGACTCCTTGGTGTATAAAAGGAGGTCCTAGGGTATAGAGTTATATACGAATTTTATATTTGGTTCATTTATATACATTCCAATTTTATTTTATTTGAATTTGTTTTGATATATATTTAAATTTGTTTTGATATATATATTGATTTCTTAAATGTGACTAAAACATGTATGTAGTCACACTTATCAACACTTTTGGTCACTGTTTACTTAATTCGTTGTGTGACTAAATATTATAAAAGGCCACACAAAAAAAATTCATGTGGCCATTGGATGATCAACAGTCACACAAACTATACATTTCTTCACTTTAAACAGCATATGGTCACACTTATTAATACTTTTGGCCACTTTATGCTTAATTGTATGTGACTAAATACCCAAACCAAGCATGCTTTGTGTGACTAAATATCACAAAAGGCCACACAAACAAAAAATTCATGTGGCCATTGGATGAACAATAGTCACACAAAATACACATTTCTTCACTTTAAGAGCATATGGTCATACTTATTAACACTTTTGGCCACTTTTTGCTAAATTGTATGTGACTAAATACCCAAAACAAACATGCTTTGTGTGACTAAATATTACAAAAGGCCACACAATCATAAAATTCAAGTGGCCATTGGATGAACAATAGTCACACAAAATACACATTTCTTCACTTTAAACAGCATATGGTCACACTTATTAACACTTTTGGCCACTTTGTTTTAAATTGTATGTGACTAAATATACAAAAAAATATGCTTTGTGTGCTTGTACAGTGTTTACGGTAACACTTATTAACACTTTTGGTCACTGTTTTTTAATAGATACGGACACTAACTCAAAAATGTGACCATAAACACCCTACGGTCGCGCGACCTTTTGTCACACACATTCGAAAACGCATGTGTGACTATATGTATATCGTCAAACTTTTTTGGTGGAGCTAAATCCACTTTTTGTTCTAGTGATGCCCACGCAGGGGTCAAATACAACATACTCTCGTACAACGGGAAAGTACTGCAGCGGAAATTAAGGTACAACTTGTAATATCCGCATTTTTCCTTTCTCTTGATATTCTCATTTCGGCGTATTTTCATTTTTGGTAACTCGTTTGTAATCGTATTGACATTTTAGGGATAATTAATATTGGACGTTTTGTCGTGCGAGCTTGTTCCAGACTCGCTTTACTCGATTCGGTGTTTTATGTTGTTTTTGTCGCTATCTCGTGTATTCTCATAAATCGTCATGCGGAACTGTTGTTTCGGGATTTCCGAGGATCCATCTCACGTTTTTATGCGTGTCGTGAGCTTTTGGTTGATGTTTCGACCATGTGTCGTACATTTCGGATGTTTTGGGCCGTTTTGTAATTTCCCAAAGTCTTGGGTAATTACGTTGTTGATGTTGTTCCGAATCCCGGACAGTCGGGAGTATGTTCTCTTCAACATTTGAGTTCATTGTCGGGAATTAATTACGTTCGTACCATCGTGAATTGTCTACCATTGTATTTCGACTTTTTTTCGGTACCTCCCTTGTCTATTTCTGTCCTGTACTTCCCAGGTAGGGATGTTACGTACGTAACACACCTTTTGGTTACGTACGTAATGGCTTGTGTAAAATAGTACAGGCATTTTTGGCTTTTTGGTTACGTATGTAAGGCTTTTAAGGCTTACGTACATAACACAGTTTACGTACGTTAGCACTTGGTGGCTAACGTACGTAACGCATCCTGGGTTATAAACCCAGGAGTTGACCATTTTTGATCATTTTTCATCTCTTTTCTCATCTCTCCGACTCCAACGATTTCTTGGGCGATTTTCTTGGTATCACCGGCGATTGGAAGCTTAACAACTCCGAGACATCATTTGCTTCGAGCTCTTGGAGTGTTTTATCATCATCTAATCTTGTTCTTCGCCTTTAATCCGAGGTAAACTCCTAGAACTTTGTTTTTGGGTAAATTGGGGGTTTTCACATTTCCGTCCGATTCTTTCCGTATGATAGATTGTTTCATGATGAATATGATTAATCTCGTTAGTCTTATTGGTTTCCTACAGATTCATGGTATATTTCGTGGTATTTTCATACTCGAGGGGGGTTTGGTTGCGGTCCGCCCTCGTTGTTGTTTTTAGACATATATACATGAATCGTAGGCGGGTTTTTGGGTGTATTCCAATTCCGTATTCGTTTAGGGTTGGTGGTGATTGTGTTCTTCGAATTATTAGGTTCGTAATTGTCGGTCCCTAGCATTCGTCGGCGTCTTTCCTTCCGTTCGCTGCGTCGTCTATTATTCAAGGCAAGTATTTTTGGAAACATTAATGCTTAACGTGAAATGGTAATATATTGTGTGTGATTTGCTCACCTAGGGAGGGTCTGATGGGGCCACGGAGGGAGTCCAATGGTTTGTGCCCTGTATTCATGAGTTTGTTTGGCTAGCCAGCTCGGGAGGGTCCTTAGAGGCCTCGAGTGGGATTTGTGGCATCGTCCCGGTCCTAGGCGGTGCATGTGCGTGATTTGTTTTATGATATGGCCAGCTCGGGAGGGTCCTTAGAGGCCTCGAGCGGGATTTGTGGCTTCATCCTGGTCCTAGGCAAATGTGATTAACTGTTTGTTTCCGGAAAAGACATGTCTGGTTTTGGTTTTGAAATGATTTGGTGCATTGTACTATGAAACGTGTAAGCGAATGGTTTGCCTTGATTACTTGTACTAGCGTAATTGCTAACCCCTTTGGGGACCCGTTTTGGGAAAATTCTTGTTATGGATTTCAGGTTATGTTCTGCCGGACGAGCGGGCGCTGGGACAGTACGAGGATGTTGGCCAGGGTCGTTGACATGTGCATTCGAGTCTTCTTATTTTTCTTGTCCCTTCGATATGGTTGTATTCCACATTTATAAACTTATAGATTGTACTCGCGGGTACTTAGGCCTTTCACTCCAAACTTCGTTTTGTATTAACTCAAATTTCTATGTTGTCGATTGACGTTTATTACGCCGGTTGTTCCGGGCATATTATTATATGTTGTATTATTTAAATGTGTGTCCTCGCTAACTGATATGGTTAGTCGAGTGGTGTTTTCTTGTTTTAGCCTGGTGGGTCCCATGTAGGGATCCACGGCGCTGTAATATACTTCGAATATCTCGGGGGTGTTACAGAAAATGGTATCAGAGCACTAGGTTTATGGATACCTAGGCTTGTCGGTTATTTGGGTCTAGTTGTGTTTGTTTTGCACATTGTCACACCGCTGCCAGCATCTCAGTACTTCCAGTGTTCGTAAGTTTTCCTTACTCGATTCTTTGTTTTCTCGTACTGTATTTCCGTTTCTTGAACTGTGGTTATTTTCCCTCTTTTACTCATCATCGAGTTGTTGTTTGTCACCTCTTAAAACCAGCATGGATGCTGGAAAGCGCCGTGGACGCGGCCAGGGACGGGGGCAGCCGATGGGGCGGCCACGTCGCATTCTTCGGGAGCCGGCAGTATCGGTTACCATCACAGTCATGCTTCTTCTCAGGAGCGCGCCAACCTTGGTATTGCGGCCGTTATGCAGCAAATGGTAAACCAGATGGCGGCTATAGCTCAGGTGGTTCATAACCCGAATCCGACCCATGCTAATTGGGACGGAGCAGACCGTTGGCTCCAAGATGTCATCCAGATGCATCCTCCTCAGTTTTCGGGAGCATAAGACCCGATCGGCTGGGAGGGGTGGATCAAGGAGATATCTAAAGTCTTCGTTGCCACCAACTGTCCCGAGGACCGTAAGGTCCCTATTGCCCAGTACTTTCTCACTCGGGATGCTACGGATTGGTGGGAGGCCGTTGGGCCCAAAGACCATGTTGCTTCGTGGGTCGAATTTCAGGAATTGATGGAGACTGAGTATTGCTCGTGGCCGGTTAGACAGGCTCGAGTCCATGCTTTCTATGATTCTCAACCACGGGATGTTCCCGTATCCCAAGCTATTGCCGATTTTAACAAGGAGTTGGGCTATGTGAAGACCCAAGTTGTCGAGGAGAGCGACAAAATTTTCCAGTTTTCCAGGCGGATGAAACTGTCAATTCGGGACTATATGTCTGGGCTCGTCTGCACTACTTTGAAGGATTATCAGAGTAGGGATCTTGCTTACGATATGTCGGTGATGGCTAGTGAAGCGGCTCGTGAGAGCAAGAAGCAGAAGTCAGTCGGAAGTTTTTCTGGTCCCAAGGGTGGAGGCCAGCAGAAATCTCAGGCTGCGAGTATTTCTACAGAAGATTCAGCTCGTTTCTATAGGAGTTTTCGAGGTGCCACCAGGACCTCCGTTCCTGATTGCATATACTTTAACTGTGGCTAGTCGGGCCATAGGAACTGGCAGTGTCTTCATCAGAAGTTGACTTGTAATACTTGTGGTCAGTCGGGCCACAAGGCCATCTTTTGTGAACAGGTCAGACAGATTCTCGAGTCCCGTGATTCTTTTCCAGCACTTAAAGAGCCGAGTGTGAACCAGGGATTGTTTGCTCCGCAGCCTCCGTCGAGTGCTAACTGAGTTAGAGGTCGGGGTCAGACCGCTAGAGGAGGAGCTTCTAGTGTTGGCTCTGCGCAGCCGCGTATCTACGAGATGAGGAGGGCCGATGATTCAACGTCCACTGTGGCGACAGGTACCGTTCATATGCATTCTCATCCTGTCAGTCTGCTTTTCGATTTTGGTGCTTGAAATTCGTTCATATCGCTATGGTGTGTGCGCCCTTTAAGTCTAGACTGTTTGTCGCCTTACGAGTCTTTCATCATTAAACTTCCTAGCGATGATAGGATCGTTGGAGATCGAGAGGTCCGAGACTGCTCTGTATTTATCTGTGAGAGATCTTGGCTCTCTAATCTTATTGTCGTTAATATTGAGGGTGAGGATTTGATTCTCGGGAATGATTGGCTCGAGCGGCATGGCGCAATCATGAACTACCGCATGAGGATCATCACTATGTTATCCGAGGATGGCACCGAGCACTCTTTCGCGGGGCGAAAGAGGGGAAACCAGAAGTTCGGTATTAACGCCTTGAAGGCGATGAGACTCCTGCGAAAGGGGTGTGCTGGTTATTGGTGCTACACATTGAAGGCGGAGGATGGTGGAGTCGAGCTTTCATCGATTCTAGTCGTTAGTGAGTTTCCTGATGTATTTCCTGACGAGTTACTGGGATTGCCACCGGATCGTGAGGTTGATTTGCTATAGAGTTAGAGCCGGGTGCGGCTCCGATTTCGAAGGCACCGTATCGCATGGCACCTTCAGAGATGGCCGAGTTGAAGAAGCAGTTGAGTGAGCTTCTTGAGTCGGGGTATGTTCGACCGAGCACTTCGCCTTGGGGCGCACCAGTCCTGTTTGTGCGGAAGAAGGATGGTTCACCGCGTTTGTGTATCGACTATCGCGAACTAAACAAGGTGACCATCAAGAACAAGTATCCTTTGCCAAGGATTGATGACTTGTTCGATCAGTTGCAGGGAGCTTCGCTATTCTCGAAGATTGATTTGAGATCGGGGTACTATCAGCTCCGGGTGAGGGAGTCCGATATGCCGAAAACAACTTTTCGGATGAGATACGGACATTATGAGTTTGTAGTTATGCCTTTCGGGTTAACTAATGCGCCGATGGTGTTCATGCAGTTGATGAACAAAGTCTTTATCGAGTATTTGGATAAGTGTGTCGTCGTCTTCATTGACGACATTCTTATTTATTCGTGGAACGAGGAAGAGCATGCCCATCATTTGCGAGTAGTGTTACACATTTTGAGGACCGAACAACTCTATGGAAAGTTCTCGAAATGTGAGCTCTGACTGAAGGAAGTGATGTTTCTAGGTCACGTGATTTCAGCCGAGGGTGTTCGTGTGGACCCGCAGAAGATTGAGGGAATGTTGGATTGGGCACCGCCTAAGAATGTGAAGGAGATCCGTAGTTTATTGGGTTTGGCCGGCTACTACCATAGGTTCGTCGAGGGTTTCTCGAAATTGGTTCGGCCACTTACACAGTTGCTCCAGAAGTCCGAGAAGTCCGTCTGGAATGACGAGAGGCAGTCGAGTTTTGAGGAGGTGAAGAGGCGTTTAACATCGACCCCGATTTTAGCGTTGCCATGTGGCAACGGGGGGTTTGCTGTTTATAGTGATGCTACGGGTCAGGGTCTTGGGTGCGTATTGATGCAGCACGGCAAGACCATTGCATATGCATTGAGACAGTTGAGGCCGTATGATCTTAACTACCCTACTCATGATTTGGAGTTAGCGGCAGTTGTTTTTGCGCTCAAGATTTGGCGTCACTATCTTTTCGGCTCTGCATGTCAGATTTTTACTGATCATAAAAGTCTAAAATACATACTTACTCAGCGGGAGTTGAATATGAGGCAGAGAAGGTGGTTAAAGTTGATTAAGGATTATGACCTCGAGATCCTTTGTCATCCGGGCAAGGCGAACGTCGTGGCTGGCGCCTTGAGTCGGATACCGGTTGCATTGCGAACGCTCGAGATCCTTACGTCTCAATATGAGCTTTGGCGGGTTTTGATCGAGTTGGATGTTGAGGTTTTGTTGCCTGGACTTGTCGGGCAACTTTGTGCTTTAGAGATTTCATCATCTTTAATCGATGAAATTAAGCTGAAGCAGTTGGAGGATCCGATGTTTACTCAAATCCAAAAGAATGTTCTTAAGGGAAAGTCTCCTGGGTTTGTAATTCACGAGGGTGGTGTTTTGAGATTTCGTCGGCTTTGTGTACCGAAAGACTAAGAGTTGAGACTGTAATACCCGAGATTTCTGATATGTATTTGGAACTTGTGATATTATAATTGTTGCACTTTAATCTGAGTATTATTCTCCATATCTCATAGTCCGGTGTTGTTGAGCGTATGATTTCATGAATGTGATTTAAGATTGTGATTCTGCGCATGTAGCGCACGCTATCGTCTATGTGTAGCGTACGATAACATGGATCCATAGCGCACGCTACAAATGATCATTAGCGCACGCTATACGTGGTCAATATGATTGAGACGTGTGGTAGGTGAGATCAGGCCGGGGATCTTGGTCAGATTGTGTCGGGATGAACCTGGACGGCTTTCGGGAAAAGCTAAGTCAACGCCTTAGCGCACGCTACTAATATGAGAATAGCGCGCGCTAAGTGCTGAGTACAGTGAAGTCAGTAAGCCGTTAGCGCACGCTAAGAGTATGGACTAGCGCGCGCTAATAACCATTTTCTATAAATAGGACATCATCCTTTTCGTATTTTCAGTCTTTTCTCTTCCCACATCCGAATCTTTATACTTAGAGTGTTGCTCTCTACATCCTAAACACTTCATATCAGCATCCTAGCTCGTGTTGAAGATTGTAGATCATTGAGGATTGGTGTTCAAGCCTTCGACGTTGGATTGCTTCGATATCCTCCTTGTTCTTCACTACTTTGAGGTAGGCGATTATTCACCAATATTAGTAGTGTTCTAAAGAACGTTTGATCATGTTTATCTAGTCAGTTAGATTCGTTAATAGTCGAACATCATGTGTTAGAAGGATATTTTCGACGTTTCGGCACTTATTCATCGTATGATCCATTGAACCTTTTTAGTATGTGGACTCCTAAGCATATTATGTATCTTCAAAACCGATCATGACCAGTATATGAAGATTACCTAGTTCGTATTTTTTACGTAAGGAATCATATGTTTTGGGACTTGGAATGAACGGAACTTAGAATATTTTCTTGAAGATCAAGATGAATTATGGTGTAGTAATGATGATACGTATCCTTGTGTCTCGTAGTCATTTAATCCATAAAATGTCCTTCATAAACCGTATGAGCATGATATGCACGGAGTTGGCATGTATTAACACTGAGGATTTCATGAGTTTTCATCACCTTTAGCTCAAGTTTTACCCAGTAGTGACTGCCATGCAAGATTAGCGCACGCTAAGATGTACATATTAACGTGCGCTATCGGGAACGAGTAACGTGCGCTACGTTGGATATGTAACGTACGTTATATCATCAGGCAGGGCAGTCGGCTGTTCAGAGAAGACTGCCAGTACACAACTAGCGCACGCTAAACCTTGTCATTTGCGTACGTTAACGGGTAGGCTTAGCGCACGTTACGTATAGTACGTAGCGCGCGCTAAGTAGTTCAGGCAGAATGCATTTTTAGAGCTTGTGGTCGTAAACTGGATTATTAGACGTTCGTACGACTTGAGAGGAATTCTATATTATTTCTTAGGTCCGAGCCTTGCATAGGGGACGATCGAGGGGCGGTGGCATACGGACGCGTGTCATTTGTTGGAGTATTTCCATTCTTGCCATTTCCGAGGCAAGTATCATATGTCGAGTTTGATTTATATTGAAACTTTGATCATGCTTGTGGTTTTGTTCATGTTGTTGAATATGAGATGTATTTCTGAAATTTCTCGTTGTATTCGTTGTTATTTGTTCGTATTGATGAACATATTGAAATGCATATATGTATGCATAATTGATTGATTTATGGTATAAATGATCCGGGTGGATCATGAGGATCTATGCTGAGGGCGCTGGATCGAATGTCCACCATGCGTTGGTCCGACGGGATCATCATGGGGATCTATGCTGAGGGCGCTGGATCACTGGACGGGTTTTCCACCATGCGTTGGTCCGACGGGATCATCATGGGGATCTATTCCAAGGGCACTGGATCGCTGGATTACCCTGTACTGTGTTGATGGAATCGTGAGGATTCACATAATTGGATTCTGGTGACGGAAGTCCGTTTTGCATGTTTTATGTTGCACTGATGATTTATGTATTATGATCCTTGTACTAGCATTGTTTTGCTAACCCTTTCGGGGGTGGACATTGTTTTGATGTTCAGGTAGCCGAGGAGCGGGGAAGCAACCACAGTTCCGACAGGACGATGAAATGGCTCAGTGGTGTGGTTGATGTTTATTGTTATTGTGATTTGTCTTCTTGGTTCATTTAGTACTCGAGTACGTCTGTTTTAATAAGGTCATTTCGATATGGTTGTATAAGTTAACTAATTTGATCGGTTGAATCAAATCTGTATTTGAACTTCAGTTGTACGATTGGATTATATTTACACTTCTTTTAAATTAGCCTTGTAAATCCTTACCTAAAGGGTTTACGGCGCTGTAATTATTCCGAATATCTCGGGGTGTTACAGAATATGGTATCAGAGCTAAGATTCATGGATATCTTGGCAGTCGGGTTAGTTGGGTCTGTTTACGTTATTTGATTATTGGTCGTTCGTAACATCACTGCTAAGCCAGCATCGTCGTGTGGACCGTGGTTGTAAGTTCCTAAATCTCAAATGCTACCGTTTTATTTAATTCACGTTTGTGAACGTTGATGGATGTACTTTTAGAAAGTTTGCCCTGGATATTGAGTATTTGTGTTTACAGTATGTTGAGAGGAGGTCGTGGACGCGGACGCGGACGTGGAAACGCGAGACAAGAAGATTCGGTGTCTACCCCAGAAATAACCGCTAGCCGAACGGATTCCCATTCCGGGGGACAACAGGGATCAGCAAATAATAATGCAGATCCTAACGTGCCGGGAGTGCTTCAGCAGGTGGTTGCCCAGATAAACCAGTTTTCTCAAGTTGTGGAACGCATGCAGACGGCGATGGGACAGCAGCATAACGTGGATAATCGAGGAGATAAATGGCTTACGGAGGTGATCAAATTGCATCCTCCGAAATTTGACGGTTCTGCTGAGACGCTTTCTTGGGATCACTGGCTGAAGGAATTAGAAAAGATTTTTGAGGGGATTAACTGTCCCAACGACAGAAAGGTTCCGGTCGCCCAGTATCTTCTGACAGGGGAGGCTTTCGACTGGTGGGAGGCCATTCGACCGGAGGAGCATAATGTTGACTGGACGGAATTCAAATTAATGATGGAAGAGTAGTATTGTCCTCACCCAGTTCGAGAGGCCCGAGTTCGGGAGTTTTTCTCACCACAAAATTCAGAAGCATCTGTGACGGACGTGATTAAGACTTTTAATCACCAGCTGACTTACGCGCGCCACTTGGTCAGGACCGAGGCGGAGAGGATTTTCCATTTTGACATGCGAATGAAGCCGGAAATTCAGCAATATATGTCCGGATTTGAATGTACCACTTTGCGACAGTATCAAGACAAGGCGTTGGCCTATGGTATGAAGGAGGCAGCAGTAGAGAAATCGACGGAAGCAAAGAAGCAGAGAGTGGCCGGCAAATTCACGGAGAATAAGAGTAGTGGGCCTCGCAGGGGCCAGTCCTCCTTTCATTCATCTAGGAGGCCTCCTCATCCTTCTCGAGGAGGAAAGAAGTTTCGGGCAGCACCAACCGTTTCAGACGCAGGGAAGAAATGTTATAACTGTGGAAAAACGGGGCATATTCGACGTGACAATTTCGCACCTGCTGTGACCTGTTTCGAGTGTGGACAGAAAGGACATCGCGCAACATTTTGTGGGAATGCGACTAGATCTTTTGGCACTCGCACTCCTGTACTGGTTCCGAAGGACACTAGTGTAAACCAGACGCAGCAGAGCGGTTTCCCGCAGCAGAATGTTGGGAAAAGAGAGGCATCCAGCGCTGGGTCCGTTCCTCCGCGTGTTTACGAGATGAAGAAGGATGATCAAAACACAGCTGTTGCATCAGGTACAATTCAGATCCTTTTGCAACCAGTTAGTGTCTTGTTCGATTCAGGAGCTACGCATTCTTTTATATCTTTGAACTGTGTTAATCGTTCGAAAGTCTCGTGCTTGTATAATTGTGAACCTTATGTTGTGGGATTACCGAGCGGAGAGAAAATTGTGGGAACCCTAGAAGCTAGGGATTTTCCAGTGTCTATAGGAGGGAGAGATTGGCTATCGAATCTTATTGTAGTTGACATCTACGGTGACGATTTAATTCTCGGAGACGATTGGCTCAACCGTTATGGAGCTATTCTGGATTACCGAAAGAGAGTTATTTCTATCATTGCTGATGACGGATCTGAACACTTATTCCGAGGATGGAGACCGGGAAGCTCGGGAAAATTGATCAAAGCAATGAAAGCCGTGAAATTACTGAAGCAGGGATGTCATGGACTTTGGTGTTATGCCATGAGTAAAGAGGAAGGAATAGAGCTCTCATCGATTCCAGTTGTGAATGAATTCTCCGACGTATTTCCTGACGAACTACCTGGGTTACCTCCGCAGAGAGGGGTGGAATTCACTATCGAATTAGAGCCTGGAGCCGCTCCTATTTCCAGAGCACCATACCGCATGGCACCAACCGAGATGTATGAACTCAAGAAGCAACTGGAGGAATTGTCACAGAAGGGTTATATTCAACCTAGCGTTTCTTCTTGGGGAGCGTCCGTTCTCTTTGTCCGGAAGAAAGACGGATCCCTCCGACTATGTATTGATTACAAGGAGCTCAACAAGATGACAATCAAGAATAAGTATCATATACCTCGGATCGACGACTTGTTTGATCAACTGCAAGGGGCAAGGGTATTCTCGAAGATTGACTTGCGATCAGGATACCATCAGTTGAGAATTAAGGAATCGGGTGTACCGAAGTCCGCTTTCAGGTCCCGGTACGGGCATTATGAATTTGTAGTGATGCCATTTGGACTTACCAATGCTCCTGCGGTATTCATGCAATTGATGAACCGGGTATTCTTAGAATACTTGGATAAATTTGTGGTCGTCTTCATTGATGACATCTTGATATATTCAAAGGACGCATAGGAGCATGCCGAACATTTGCGTGTGGTTTTGAGCACCTTGAGGAAGGAACAGCTGTATGCAAAGCTTTCCAAATGCGAGTTCTGGCTTAGGGAAGTAACTTTCCTTGGGCATGTGATATCAGCTGACGGAGTTCAGGTGGACCCGAAGAAAGTCGAAGCAATCTTGGAATGGGAAGTTCCTAGTAACGTGAAAGAAGTCCGGAGTTTTCTAGGACTTGCTGGATATTATCGCCGCTTTGTAGAAGGATTTTCCAAAATTGCTCGTCCGCTCACTCAGCTGTTGCAGAAAACTCAAAAGTTTACGTGGGATGAGAAATGCCAGACTCGTTTTGATGAACTTAAGAAGAGACTGACAACAGCACCTATATTAGCGTTACCAGATGGAACTGATGGATTCATGGTATACAGCGACGCTTCAAATCAGGGTCTGGGATGTGTGTTGATGCAAAAGGATAAGGTGATTGCCTATGCTTCTCGGCAATTGAAACCGTATGAGTTAATTACCCGACTCATGATCTGGAGCTAGCAGCTGTGGTCTTTGCCTTGAAAATTTGGCGACATTATTTGTACGGCACTCGTTGCCAGATCTTTACAGATCATAAGAGCCTCAAGTACATTTTCAGTCAGAAAGAATTAAACATGAGGCAGAGAAGGTGGCTAGAATTGATCAAGGATTACGACTTGGAGATTCTCTATCATCCGGGGAAAGCAAACGTAGTAGCCGACGCTTTGAGCTATAAACCTGTTTCTCTTCGAGTGTTGGAAGCACTTACATCCCAAACCGGCATTCAGCGGGAACTGATCCGCAAAGGGATTGAAGTATGGGCACCAGGAATCCAAGGGCAAATATATGTGATGGAACTGACTTCATCACTAGTCGAGGAGATCAAATATAAGCAGTTGAACGATTCTCTGATCCTTCGGTTATGTGACGAAGTAAAGAAAGGAAAGGCCCCAGGATTCGTGATACAAGATGATGGAGTTCTGAGATTTCAGAGTCGATTTTGCGTCCCCGATGATGATGATTTGAGACGGACAATTCTGAAAGAAGCTCACAGCGCGCCCTATTCTATTCACCCGGGCAGCAGTAAAATGTATAAAGATCTTAAACAAAGCTTCTGGTGGGGGAATATGAAGAAGGACGTAGCAGAGTACGTTTCGAAGTGTTTGACTTGTCAGCAGGTTAAGATTGAACATCAGCGACCTGCCGGAGTGTTAAAGCCGCTTCCGATCCCTGAGTGGAAGTGGGAGGATATCTCGATAGATTTCATCACCAGTATGCCAAGGACTAGAATGGGAATGAACATGATTTGGGTTATAGTTGATCGACTAACCAAGTCGGCTCATTTCCTAGGAATTAAAGATACATGGGGACCCGAGAGATTGGCACGAGTATTTATTGCGGAGATAGTCAGATTGCATGGGACGCCGAAGACCATTATTTCGGATCGAGATGGTCGCTTCGTGTCGCACTTCTGGAAGGCAGTTCATAGGGCTTTGGGGACTGAGCTCAATTTTAGCACAGCTTATCACCCCCAAACGGACGGTCAGTCCGAAAGGACTATACAAACAGTAGAAGACATGCTTAGAGCCTGTGCTTTGGATTGGTCAACTGATTGGGAAGTTCATTTTCCATTGATTGAATTCACCTACAATAATAGTTGGCATGCTTCTATTAAGATGGCACCATTTGAAGCTTTGTACGGGAGAAGATGTCGATCACCCCTGTGCTGGGATGATTCTTCAGATTTGATCAGGACAGAACCGGAATAGATAGTTCAGACTCAAGAGAAGATAGCTTTGATTCGGGAAAGATTGTTGACTGCCCAGAGTCGACAGAAGTCTTATGCAGACGTACGTCGTCACCCTTTAGAGTTCGACGTTGGGGACCATGTACTCTTGAAGGTGTCTCCTACGCGAGGGATTTTCCGTTTTGGGAGGAGAGGTAAGCTAAGTCCGAGATATATCGGGCCATTTGAGGTCCTAGAGAGAGTTGGGGATTTAGCATACAGGTTGGCTTTACCACCATCCCTGAGTCACGTTCACAATGTGTTTCACGTATCCCAATTGTGGAAGTATGTACCGGACCCCAGTCACGTCATTGATTTCGACGAGATCGAGATAGCTAATGATGACACCTTGGAAGAAAGACCAATCAAGATACTTGAGAGTCGGATCAAACAATTGAGAAATAAACCAATACACTTGGTTAAAGTACAATGGTCACGACATGGAGCTGAAGAAGCCACTTGGGAAACAGAGGACAGTATGAAGGATAGATATCCAGAGTTGTTTTCATCTTAAGTTTCGGGACGAAACTTCTTTTTAGGGAGGAAGGATGTAATACCCGAGATTTCTGATATGTATTTGGAACTTGTGATATTATAATTGTTGCACTTTAATCTGAGTATTATTCTCCGTATCTCATAGTCCGGTGTTGTTGAGCGTATGATTTCATGAATGTGATTTAAGATTGTGATTCTGCGCATGTAGCGCACGCTATCGTCTATGTGTAGCGTACGCTAACATGGATCCATAGCGCACGCTACAAAGGATCATTAGCGCACGCTATACGTGGTCAATATGATTGAGACGTGTGGTAGGTGAGATCAGGCCGGGGATCTTGGTCGGATTGTGTCTGGATGAACCTGGACGGATTTCGGGAAAAGCTAAGTCAACGCCTTAGCGCACGCTACTGATATGAGAATAGCGCGCGCTAAGTGCTGAGTAGAGTGAAGTCAGTAATCCGTTAGCGCACGCTAAGAGTATGGACTAGCGCGCGCTAATAACCATTTTCTATAAATAGGACAGCATCCTTTTCGTATTTTCAGTCTTTTCTCTTCCCACATCCGAATCTTTATACTTAGAGTGTTACTCTCTACATCCTAAACACTTCATATCAGCATCCTAGCTCGTGTTGAAGATTGTAGATCATTGAGGATTGGTGTTCAAGCCTTCGACGTTGGATTGCTTCGATTTCCTCCTTGTTCTTCACTACTTTGAGGTAGGTGATTCTTCACAAATATTAGTAGTGTTCTAAAGGACGTTTGATGATGTTTATCTAGTCAGTTAGATTCGTTAATAGTCGAACATCATGTGTTAGAAGGATATTTTCGACGTTTCGGCACTTATTCATCGTATGATCCATTGAACCTTTTTAGTATGTGGACTCGTAAGCATATTATGTATCTTCAAAACCGATCATGACCAGTATATGAAGATTACCTAGTTCGTATGTTTTACGTAAGGAATCATATGTTTTGGGACTTGGAATGAACGGAACTTAGAATATTTTCTTGAAGATCAAGATGAATTATGGTGTAGTAATGATGATACGTATCCTTGTGTCTCGTAGTCATTTAATCTATAAAAGGTCCTTAATAAACCGTATGAGCATGATATGCACGGAGTTGGCATGTATTAACACTGAGGATTTCATGAGTTTTCATCACCTTTAGCTCAAGTTTTACCCAGTAGTGACTACCATGCATGATTAGCGCACGCTAAGATGTACATATTAATGTGCGCTATCGGGAACGAGTAACGTGCGCTACGTTGGATACGTAACGTACGTTATATCATCAGGCAGGCGATCATTGCTCGTAGAAGATCACAAGATAATAGCTAGCGCACGCTAAACCTTGTCATTTGCGTACGTTAACGGGCAGGCTTAGCGCACGTTACGTATAGTACGTAGCGCGCGCTAAGTAGTTCAGGCAGAATGCATTTTTAGAGCTTGCGGTCATAAACGGGATTATTAGACGTTCGTACGACTTGAGAGGAATTCTTTATTATTTCTTAGGTCCGAGCCTTGCATAGGGGACGATCGAGGGACGGTGGCATACGGACGCGTGTCATTTGTTGGAGTATTTCCATTCTTGCCATTTCCGAGGCAAGTATCATATGTCGAGTTCGATTTATATTGAAACTTTGATCATGCTTGTGGTTTTGTTCATGTTGTTGAATATGCGATGTATTTCTGAAATTTCTCGTTGTATTCGTTGTTATTTGTTCGTATTGATGAACATATTGAAATGCATATATGTATGCATAATTGATTGATTTATGGTATGAATGATCCGAGGGGATCATGAGGATCTATGCTGAGGGCGCTGGATCGAATGTCCACCATGCGTTGGTCCGACGGGATCATCATGGGGATCTATGCTGAGGGCGCTGGATCGCTGGACGGGTTTTCCACCATGCGTTGGTCCGACGGGATCATCATGGGGATCTATACCAAGGGCGCTGGATCGCTGGATTACCCTGTACTGTGTTGATGGAATCGTGAGGATTCGCATCGTTGGATTCCAGTGATGGAAGTCCGTTTTGCATGTTTTATGTTGCACTGATGATTTATGTATTATGATACTTGTACTAGCATTGTTTTGCTAACCCCTTCGGGGGTGGACATTGTTTTGATGTTCAGGTAGCCGAGGAGCGGGGAAGCAACCACAGTTCCGACAGGACGATGAAATGGCTCAGTGATGTGGTTGATGTTTATTGTTATTGTGATTTGTCTTCTTGGTTCATTTAGTACTCGAGTACGTCTGTTTTAATAAGGTCATTTCGATATGGTTGTATAAGTTAACTCATTTGATCGGTTGAATCAAATCTGTATTTCAACTTCAGTTGTACGATTGGATTATATTTACACTTCTTTTAAATTAGCCTTGTAAATCTTTACCTAAAGGGTTTACGACGCTGTAATTATTCCGAATATCTCGAGGTGTTACAGAGACAGAGTATCTTGCGTGAGGCCCATGCTACACCTTACTCTGTTCATCCTGGTTCGAGTAAGATGTACAAGGACCAGAGAAGGAATTTCTGGTGGAATGATATGAAGGAGGAGGTCGCACAGTTTGTAGCGAGATGTTTGACTTGTCAGCAGGTCAAAATCGAGCATCAGCGACCGGCCGGGTTATTGCAGTCACTTCCCGTTCCGAAATGGAAATAGGAAGATATATCGATGGATTTCATTACAAGTTTGCCGAGATCGAAGTCGGGCATGAATATGGTTTGGGTGATTGTTTATCGTCTAACCAAGTCGGCACATTTTCTGGGCATCAAGGACACTTGGGGCCCGTAGAAGTTGGCTCGTGTGTTTATCGGGCAGATTGTGAAGCTTCACGGTACTCCGAAGTTTATTGTTTCGGATCGTGATGGCCATTTTGTATCGCACTTTTGGCAGGCGGTACATAAGGCGTTGGGTACTTGTTTGCGTTTGAGTACCTCTTTTCATCCTCAGTCAGATGGACAGTCGGAACGCACTATCCAGACGTTCGAGGATATGTTGCGTGCTTGTGCTCTCGATTGGAGCAGTGATTGGGAGGAGCATTTGCCATTGATCGAATTCACATACAACAATAGTTGGCACGCGTCGATTCAGATGGCACCGTATGAGGCGCTTTATGGGCGGCGTTGTCGATCACCGATTTGTTAGAACGAGGAATCTGATTTGGTCAGGACCGAGCCGGATATCATTTTACAGACGAGGCTGAAGGTGGAATTGATTCGAGAACGGATGTTGACTGCTCAGAGTCGACATAAGTCATATGTCGATGTCCATCGTCAACCTTTGGAATTCGAGGTGGGAGACCACGTTTTGCTAAAGGTATCGCCGACGAGAGGAGTTTTCCGCTTTGGGAAAAAAGGGAAGTTGAGTCCGAGATTTATTGTACCCTTCGAGATTCTCGAGCGAGTTGGTGGGTTGGCATACCGTTTGGCGTTACCCCCGCCCTGAGTCATGTTCATAGCGTTTTTCATGTTTCTCAGCTGAGGAAATATGTCCCGGATCCTAGTCACATCGTGGATTATGGTGAGATTGATGTCGCCGAGGATATTACTTTTGAGAAGCGTCCACTAGTAGAAAAATAACTTTAGGTAACATCCCGCAGGTAACACTTTTGATCATTGAAAATTGGCAAGTGCATAAGTAACACCTAGGTAACACATTTTTATTAGGTAACACTCAAGGTAACACTTTCAAAATAGGTAACACTTTCAGGTAATATTTTTTTGTGTTACTTTGTTTAGGTAACACTCAATGTAACACTTTCAAAATAGGTAACACTTTCAAGTAACACTTTTTTTTGTTACCTAGTTTAGGTATCACTCCAGGTAACACTTACAAAATAGGTTACACTTTCAGGTAATACTTTTTTGTGTGTTACATAATTTAAGTAACACTTATGTAACACTTGGAGAATATGTATAATTATTTGAAGTTCTTTTTTTGAGTTATAATAATATTGTGAATTACACATTAAAAATATATAACAATAAGGATATAACATGATTAATTAATCAAAATACTATCATCAATTTACTTGATTCCAATAACTCGATTACTTATCACTATATAATAATTTAATGACATCATACCTTGAATTGGGTAAAAATCGATAGGTAGCTGATTTGATTCGAAATTCGACTGTCAATTTACGAAAATCAACGGACAGTCAATTGATCAAATCTTTAACCTAAATTAATCTCTTTTTCCCAACTTCCCCATTGATAAATCTAGCCCAACAACATATTCCCACCATTAGGGGTGTTCAAAACCGGATATCCGGAGTTTCGGATATCCAAAAAATCGGATATCTAAAAATTCGGATAGTAGATTCTGATATCCGATATCCAAAAAAAAATATAAATTATATCCGGATATCCTTATATTCGAAAAAAAAATTCGGATATGGATATCGGATATCCGAATATCCGAAAAGAACTTCGGATATGGATATCGGATCTGAATATCTGAATACATTCTATTATTTAAAATATAAAAAAATAAAAATTTTAGGATTTTTCGGATATTTCGGATATCTGAATATTCGATTTTTCTGAAAAGTACTATTCGATATCCGAATCCGAAGTTCCGGATATCCGAACTTTGGATATTCGAATTATCGGTTATCCGAATTTTCAGATATCCGGAACTTCGGATTTTCAGATATTTCGGACTGGATATCGGATACTTTTAAACACCCCTACCCACCATTATAAATCATCTCGGCCCATTTATTAAAACTCAACCCGAATTCTCTATTACCCAAACCCTAATAATCCCTTTTTTTTAATAATAATAGTACCGATCGTTTACTTTCTGTCCAGATACACCGCCCTCATACTTCTCTTCTTACCTACCCCCTCGTCCCTCTTCTCTCACTCTCTCTCTCTCTCTCTCTCTCTCTCTCTCTCTCCTTCCTTCGTCTTCTCCGCCTTCTTTCTCTCTCTTTTTTTTTTTAATTTCTCTCGTGTTCCAAAATCACAGTCACACGACACACAAACCACGCCGGCGGAGGGATGGGAGACAGCGGTTGAGCGACGAGGGGAAAGGGGATTTCTGCATTCGATCCTGAATTCCGGCAAATCGACCGATGGCGGCGACGTCTTTTAGCGACGGATATAGCAACGACTGACTTTGTACGACGGTGAAGTGGCGGGTGTTATGGCTAGAGAATGTGAACGTACAGCCGTACCAGTGGCCAGCGAAGGTTGATGCGATGAGGCGGGGAAGGTTGATGTGATGGTTCTGTCTTTCGGACCTGATTTCAGTTCATAGAGGACTACCTGGCCAGTGAGAAATGAAGGCGAGCTTACAGCCAGGTTTAAGGTTTCATCTCTAGTTCGTGGCTGTGTGCTAAAGCTTGGACTTCTCCAGGTTTTGTCTCATTAACCGTGCGAAATAGCCGGAACTACTGTTGTGTTTGGCTCATAATTTGGGCTCGTTGTGTAGGTAAGTGCAGCGACTAGTAAAGAATAACGATTCAATTGTTTTGATTTTTCCTGACACGTAAAGATATTTTGACATAAACGCTTTAGAATGATTATTTTTCCTGACAAAAATATCCTTATGTGTCAATGTTTAGTTGCTAATGGTCTGTAATTTGGATGTAGATTCTATAGGTAACTAACACAAAATTACAGTGGTTCGTGTGGGGTTCATATATTCCAGTCTTATCAGTGAGATACTATTTAGAGGCACTAGGGTATGCTATCGTTTGTGTGTGCCTAGAGGTGTTCGGCGGTTCAAAACCGCCGGTTTTTTTGAACCGCCGGTTCCGATTTGCTGGGTGGTGGAATTTACAACATTCTTGGACCCCGAAGGACCTTTTTCGCAGGTTGGTCTTTTGTTCCTCGTCTTTGAGACTAATATCCCGTGACCAATAGCCTAACGATAATGGTTTTACTGCAGGCTGTTCAACTTATGTCTTGTATGTTGGTTCTCTTCTTTACTATAATCACACACATAAACAAGGCTTTGTTATTGTTGCCGGTGGTTTGCTTGGTATTGGTACTGGACTTTTATGGCTGCTCAGGGTGCTATTATGACCTCTTATCCTCCTCATGATAGGAAAGGGACTTATATTTCCATGTTTTGGAGTATTTTTATCCTTGGTGGAGTTATTGGTGGACTAATTCCGTTCGTGCTGAATTATAACATAACCACTGCTGTTTCTGTTAATGATGGTACCTATATTGGATTTATAATTTTTATGTCTCTTGGTACTGTGCTTTCTATAACGATTTTGCATCCTAAGAAAGTTATACGTAGTGATTAATATCCGATTCTTTGGTTTTATATGATTCTGACTAGTATCCGATTCTTTGGTATTGTCGGTATTAGCTTCCACTTATTACTAATCTCTTAGTCGAGTTATAATATTGATTGTCCAGTAGGCATAGTAGAATTTGTTGTACAGGAACAGAATGGATAGTTGTTACCTGTATAAATAGTTTCATTTGTATCCTCTTCAGCTTGCAGGATGATATTCCTGATGCAGCTAACATGGATTATGTATTGACAATCCCATTCTACACATTGTTATGCTGAATAAATGTTGCACCATTTGAGGCATTGTTATTGTGATCAATCATCATTTTTTTGCAATGATTGCAGCAACCACTTGGATTCATGCCAATAAGGTGCCAATTGCACATCTAGCACTGATGAATTCATGTTGGAACATTGTGTGCTGATAGTCGATCCTTCTTCTAGTTGTTAAATGTCCATTAATTGAGTGAGAAACATTTTCTTTATGCACATAACCTGTATTGATTTACCCAGAAGCATAAAGTCATGCCTGCCTTGGAATTCACTTGCAGGATTGTACTTAGTAGCATGACAATTTACCACTATTTGTATCTTGTTATTTTAGGTTGAAGGCCAAACACGGGAGGTAATCTTTGATCACTTGCATGCGACTGCGTCCGAGTATATACTTCTCTTGGATTTGCATTCCAGTATAATCCTATTGGAAGGACGATTACTCACGAAGACATACAGAAGAAGAGTGTTGGTGGCGGGAAACATATATATAGAAGATGCAAGAGATGAAGATATAGATAGACAAACGAGTTCAAGATATATGGGAGCTATTTTTTATACAAGTTATAAATTAGACAACAATTTGGTGATTGTTTTTTAGTTATTGGATGTGTTTGACATACTATGAATTATATTTTATTGTTATTAGATTATTTATTTAAGTTTTATCAATATAATTTCTCGTTATTTATATATGAAAAAAATGGTTTCTTCTAGATTTCATATTAATGATAAATATTATTCATAATAATAATAAAATAATAATAATAATAATAATAATAGCAAGTGTTACTTAATAATGAATAAGGTGTTACCTAAGGTAGCACCCATATAATCGAAAGTGTTACTTAAGGTATTTAAAGTGTTACTTAAAAAAATGGACACATTTAAAAGTGTTACAAAGGTGTTACAATAATGTTTCTTAAACAATCTGAAAGTGTTACTAAGGCGTTACCTAAGAAATTTCTAAAGTGTTACTAAGGTGTTCCTTAAGATGACTTTAGGGAACACGTTTTAAAGTGTTACCAGAATTGATCAAAAGTATTACCTAAGAGCATAGGGAACACTGGCAGATGTAACACCAAAAATGTGTTACCAATGGTCTATAGTAACACTTTAGGCCCTTTAGGTATCATTTTATGGGTGTTACGTAAAGTCATTTTTCTACTAGTGGTCCTTTGAAGATTTTGGAGCATCGTGAGAAGCGACTGAGGCATAAGACCATCCCTTTGGTCAAGATGCAGTGGTCGAGACATGGTGTCGAGGAGGCAACTTGGGAAACCGAGGATAACATGCGTGCTAGGTACCCCGAGTTGTTTGTTTCTTAAGTTTCGGGACGAAACTTATTTTTAGAGGGGTAGAATGTAATATCCGCATTTTTCCTTTCTCTTGATATTCTCATTTCGGTGTATTTTCGTTTTTGGCAACTCATTTGTAACCGTATTGACATTTCAGGGATAATTAATATTGGACTTTTTGTCGTGCGAGCTTGTTTCGGACTCGCTTTACTCGATTCGGTGTTTTATGTTGTTTTCATCGCTATCTCGTGTATTCTCGTAAATCGTCGTGCGGAACCGCCGTTTTGGGGTTGCCGAGGATCCATCTCACGTTTTTATGCGTGTCGTGAGCTTTTGGTTGATGTTTCGACCATTTGTCGTACATTTCGAATGTTTTGGGCCGTTTCGTAATTTCTGAAAGTCTTGGGTAATTACGTTGTTGATGTTGTTCCGAATCCCGGACAGTCGGGAGTACGTTCTCTTCAGCATTTGAGTTTATTGCCGGGAATTAATTACGTTCGTACCATCGTGAATTGTTTACCGTTGTATTTCGACTCTTTTTCGGTACCTCCCTTGTCTATTTCTGGCCTGTACTTCCCAGGAAGGGGTGTTACGTACGTAACACACCTTTTGGTTACCTACGTAACAGCCTGTGTAAAATAGTACAGGCATTTCTGCCTTTTTGGTTACATGCGTAAGGCCCTTAAGGCTTACGTACGTAACACAGCTTACGTACGTTAGCACTTGGTGGCTAACGTACGTAACGCATCCTGGGTTATAAACCCAGGAGTTCACCATTTTCGGTCATTTTTCATCTCTTCTCTCATCTCTCCGACTCCAGCGATTTCTTGGGTGATTTTCTTGGTATCACCGGCGATTGGAAACTTAACAACTCCGAGCCATCATTTGCTTCGAGCTCTTAGAGTGTTTTATCGTCATCTAATCTTGTTCTTCACCTTTAATCCGAGGTAAACTCCTAGAACTTTTTTTTTTTGGTAAATTGGGGGTTTTCATGTTTCCGTCCGATTCTTTCCATATGATAGATTATTTCATGATGAATATGATTAATCTCGTTGGTCTTATTGGTTTCCTACGGATTCATGGTATATTTCGTGGTATTTTCGTACTCGGGTGGGGTTTGGTTGCGGTCCGCCCTCGTTGTTGTTTTCATATGTATATACATGAATCGTAGGCGGGTTTTTGGGTGTATTCCAATTCCGTATTCGTTTAGGGTTGGTGGTGATTGTGTTCTTCAAATTGTTAGGTTCGTAATTGTCGGTCCCTAGCATTCGTCGGCGTCTTTCCTTCCGTTCGCTGCGTCGTCTATTATTCAAGGCAAGTATTTTTGGAAACCTTTATGCTTAACGTGAAATGGTAATGTATATTGTGTGTGATTTGCTCACCTCGGGAGGTTCCGACGGGGCCACGGAGGGAGTCCAATGGTTTGTGCCCTGGATTCATGAGTTTGTTTGGCTAGCCAGCTCGGGAGGGTCCTTAGAGGCCTCGAGTGGGATGTGTGGCTTCGTCCCGGTCTTAGGCGATGCATGTCATGATTTTTTTTATGATATGGCCAGCTCGGGAGGGTCCTTAGAGGCCTCGAGTGGGATTTGTGGCTTCGTCCTGGTCCTAGGCAAATGTGATTGACTATTTGTTTCTGGAAAAGACATGTCTGGTTTTGGTTTTGAAATGATTTGGTGCATTGTACTATGAAATGTGTAAGCGAATGGTTTGCCTTGATTACTTGTACTAGCGTAATTGTTAACCCATTGGGTGACCCGTTTTGGGGAAATTCTTATTATGGATTTCAGGTTATGTTCTGCCGGATGAGCAGGCGCTGGGACATTACGAGGATATTGGCCAGGTTCGTTGACATGTGCATTCGAGTCTTCTTATTTTTCTTGTCCCTTCGATATGGTTGTATTCCACATTTATAAACTTATGGATTGTACTCGCGAGTACTTAGGCCTTTCACTCCGAACTTCGTTTTGTATTAACTCAAATTTCTATGTTGTCGATTGACGTTTATTATGCCGGTTGCTCCGGGCGTATTATTATATGTTGTATTATTTAAATGTGTGTCCTCTCTAACTGAGATGGTTAGTCGAGTGGTGTTTTCTTGTTTTAGCCTGGTGGGTCCCATGTAGGGATCCACGGCACTGTAATATACTTCGAATATCTTGGGGGTGTTACAAAATTTAACCAATACAACAACATACGAGTCCTCGTGTGATTAGTATCGATCATCTTTCATCATCCTTCATGCCGACCCTGTGCTATGCTCCCCAAAACCTGAATGCAATACAGACATCCACCCCTGATTACTCGGGGGTTAGCAAAATTTCACTATTTTGCTAGTGCAAGTACAAAGTGCAAAATACGAGTCATACAATTCACATTCCAAGGATAATAATAATTAGAAATCCTCACAGATTCAAACATAACAAAAAGTACTTCCTGAGGCAAGAGTTCGAGTAAACCTTTCTAAATTCGAAATATCTCAAATCATGAGAATAATTTGCAAAACGTTTAAAATGCCCGAGGGAGTTTTAGCGGAAAACAATTTAGGATTATCGAATCCTTATATTTCCAAAAATCAACACGGTTCAGAGCCCAAAGATTTGCTTTCTTGAATAAAAATCAACAACAATTCATAGGGTTCAAAACCCACGTCACGAGTCCTCAACGGACATAAAGTCAGCAACACATAACCACCCAAGATACGAAATCTCGGTCACACCCAAGGTACTCGACCTGGTAAACACATCCAAATTCATATACATAACACCGTGAACACATGCCACGTCATCTCATAGTTGGATCAATCACATGTTGTCTCCTGACCAGGTGATCGCATGTCATGTGTCATCGTAGGTTCCATATACCACCGTGATAACTTGCCATGTCGTCTCATGGATGGATCAATCAGTTGTCGTCTCCTGACCACATGATCGCAAGCCATGTGTCACCGTAGGTATCCCGAGGCTCACACAGTTGGATCAATCACTTGTTGCATCCCGACCACATGATCACATGTCATGTGTCACCGTAGACCCCGCCCATATACACACATTCACCACATAACACAGCATGGCACAATTGTGTATCACAACACACCAAAATTAGATAATATATATATATATATATATATATATATATTATCAAAGCACAACAACAACACCAATCGTATTCACAGGGTTCACTTAACCATTCACGAAACACACCATTCACAAAACACACGCGTTTTGAAAGTGAGCCCTTAACGAGGCTAAACCGAATCTTTTAAAAGTTCATTTCCAACAAAAAAACAAACATACCAAGACGATCACCAGTCATCGTATCTACAAAACAAGAAATGTCTGAACAAGGTACTTGCCTCAAACAATCACAAACGCAGAGGATCGACCGAAGTGAGGAGACCCGCACCGTCTACGAACCCGACGACTCTTCCGAACGACAACCCGCAACAATAAACTATGAAGGACAATAACAACAATGAAAATGAAATCCGTAGCACGACCCCAAGCCGCTGAATTGAAGGAACAAACGACAAGAGTCCGAGGGTTTCCCCCAAAATGGCCAAGAACGCAAACCGTCCCGACGAAACACGAAAATGGAATTCCAAACCGAAATATAGATATACAATCCATAGGATATGTTTAATAACATCAATTAACAACAATCAGTTTAGCAAAATCGAATGAAAAACGAAATCAAGAACAAAACTCCCAAAAAGTCAACTTGAAGAAAAATCAAGAATTTACCTTGATCTAATGAAGAACAATATATTAGATTTTGTTACAATCACTTAGAGACCTAGAAGGCACCTTGGAATGGAAGAAAATCAACCCAGATCGCGAACCCTAGTCGCCACTTCTCAAACTCACGGAGGAAGAAGAAGAAATGGAAAGGAATGAAGATTCTAGACTGGTGTAGAGTTTTTATACTGGACACAAATTAGGGTGCGCTAATCATCTGGATTAGCGTATGCTATCGGGTATATATCGCCCAATATCTTAGTCCAGTGACTTCTGGACTGAACCTAACCAACAGTTAGCGTGCGCTATGTCTCCGATAGCGTGCGCTAACTCCTATCATTAACGCGCGCTACACTACCTCGTAGCGTGTGCTAGAAAAAATGCCAACACAGTCCAGTAACTTCTGAACTGAACCCAAATTACCAGGTAGTGTGTGCAACCCTTCCGATAGCGTGCGCTACTGTCGCACCATAGCGTGCGCTACGCTCTACATAACGTGCGCTATTGACTTCCCAGTCCAGGGCAGTAGCTTCTGCCTCAATCCCGGAACCCCCGTTAGCATGCGCTAAGTATTATATTTTTTAGAGTCCAAAAAAAATCATATGTACAACACTTTAATTACCCGAGATGGGAATGTATCAAATTCATGGATGAATAAAAACAAGCTTTTTTTTTATTCATTGTCTTTACAATTTTTTTAAATATCAAAGCAACATGGTGAGTGGGGGGTGGGGCTAAGGCATTTGGGTGTATCCTCAACTATCCTAATACAACTCGATGAACCAGCCTTGGACACTCCTTCTTCAAAATCGGCAGTCATCTGATAAGCAGCATCCATAAGCATAATACGTCATCCGCCGACGACTCGGAAGTGCATCTCAACATCATATCGAATAAACACTTATATCCGTATGCGTGAACAGTACGCCAAAATGCGTACAAATCCCTATTCCGGAAATATGCATTTTTTTCTGCTCGCCTGTTACTGTCCAAAATCGCACGTTTCTTTGGATCGAACGAAGTTGCCATTTTTAAAACACGACTCTTAACATACAAAAAAGGACGAATTAATATACCCTCTGGACTTAGCTTACAACGTACGCTTAATTCAAATTAAATAATTAATAATTATTTAATTTCCAAATAATAAATTATATAATATATAATTTATTCCAACATCAGTTATTTAAATATATTATATATATTTAGATAATGTAATTCAAATCCGTCCACTACCTAAGAGGCCCACCACAATGGACGGTTTTAATTATTTAAAATAAATAATTAAAAATAACAAGTGGCTACAGTGAAAGTTGCGTAATCATTACGCACTAACCCTCACACTTCTATTTTGTCGTCTAGCAGAATAAAATAATAAAAGGAATCCAGCTATAGTAAAGTCACACCAGACGATTTGGCCAGGCAACCTAAAGTTGACCTACTATAGCTGGTCACTTTCCATCCAAGCCGTCATATCAAATTATCTGATTTAATCTGGACCGTCCATTCCCAAAAATAAAAGCGGTCAGGGGGTGGCTCTGTAATATTAGAGCCACCCCCAGTCACCACTATATAACTCACAAGATATCCCCATACTTTGAAATCGCTCCCATCTGGTGTTACCTGTACGGAAATTCCCTCTCTAAATATTTTTCGTCTTTAATTCATTTTTTTCACTTAAAAAAATGCCTCGCAATCCTAGATTCAGAATCCATGCCCGAAACATTTTCATAACCTATATCCAATGTCCGATTCAGAAAGAAGAAGCCCTTCGACAAATCCTCAACTTCCCATTCCCAATTTCACCTTTGTACATTCGAGTTGCACGAGAACAACACCAGGATGGAAATTACCATCTCCACTGCCTAGTCCAATTCGAAGGACGATTTCAGACACAAAATTCTCGTTTTCTTGATCTCCAATCTCCTACTGTCCCAAATCGATTTTTTCACCCAAATGTCCAAGGTGCACGGTCATCTTCTGCTGTGCACGAATACATATCCAAGAAAGATGACTTCATCGACCATGGACATTTTAAAGATGAGCCCATAAATAAGACCTCGATTTCTAAAGAGGTTTACAACGCTGCGCTTGTCTCCGATAATAAAGGTAGGGCTCTTGATCTTATTAAGGAGGCCGATCCATAAACCTTTTTATCAAGTTACGATAAGTTAGATTCCAACTTAAACCGCATTTTTGTTAAACCTCCTCAATATACTAGTTCCATTAATTCCTTTGTTAATATTCCTCCCAAATTATCCAACTGGGTTTCATCAAATATAACTGAACCAGAAAACCGTCTACATAGACCCATGTCCGTTATAATAGAGGGTCCATCCAGAATAGGAAAAACGTGTTGGGCACGCTCTCTGGGCCCACACAATTACTATTCTGGACATATAGACATGGCCAAACATAGGGATGATTTCCATTTTAATATCATAGATGATGTTTGTCGATACGTGCAAGCGGTGGCTTAACGTATATTATTGAAACTATTGAGTTTTGGCGTTTTGACCTTGTACTTTCAAATGAGGTTTTTCGATGGTATTGATTAAAGGATTTTATTAAGTCTTTGAATGTTTTGAAAGATATTAACGTCATTGCCGCTTAAGCGTATTTGAAATGTTTGTAAAAATGTCTTTCAGTTTTCTGTTTCGGGGCCTACGGCGCTGTAATAATCTCGGATGGCTCTGGGGGTGTCACAGAATATGGTATCGGAGCTTAGGTTGTGAAAACCTAGGCTGTCCGGTCGAGTCGAGTCGTGTTTTTGTCATGTCATTCAAGTTGTCGGTTGACAAGTGTTATAGTTTTGGGTTTAATTGATCAACTGTGCTTGTGTGTTATGTGATTTACCGGTGTGGTGATGTGGTTATTTTAAACTTTTCCAAATGGTATTAACGTGTTTCTTTGGAAAGAGATGTGTAGTGTTCTCGAGTTGAACTAATTTTGCAAAATATATGTTCTAAAATATATGTATCGAGTATTTTCTAAAGTTGAGACATGCGCCAGTACAACGGGGAATCATCGGCTTCACGATTTGTAAGTATTTAGATTTTTGGATTTCATTGAGGTTATTTTCAGTTATAAGTTGATGTACTTTGATATTTGGAAAAATATTATGCGTTACAGTATGATGTAACAGAATATAATAGTTGGGACAGAATTGATGATCTTGAGAAACTATGATTATGGAGAATCAATATGTCGGTTAAACTTGAAAAAATGGAGTTGCGTATTTGGGGGAAATGTTGTAGATTGTTGTGAGGAACATGTAGTCATGCTAGTTCATTTTGAGACGTATGAAATTGTTTTTTTTAACATTTGAAAATTATACATTTCAACATGATATATTTTGAATAAACTATTTTGCTCGTTGTCATGAAAATGTATTTTATTAAATTTATTTTGAGAGACAGTATTGTTGTCTTTAAAAACATGTTTCATCATGTTGCAGAATGGAATAATGGTCGATAGAACAAGTCATATATGGGAAATCTGATTTTAAGAAAGTCTCTATAATAAGATTTTGGATTCTATCATGTGGTTTTCCCACCGAATGTCAGTGGAATTGGTGACGAGCCGAATTGGTATACAGGAGTATGGATGTGGTCAACCATTTGCATAATTACATTTTATTTAATCGTGTGTATTCGAAAAGAATTGTCATCGAGAACTTGACACAAACGAGCCAGTTTAACTTTTCGAAAATTGATTTCGTGGTCTTAAGAAAATTGATGTTTTGAGTTTTGAAATTCTTGAAAGAACTTTTGGAAATGGATTTTTAATTGACAATATTATATGATTTCGAAGCTATTTTGAAAATGTGATTGGTATACATACAAATGTAGTACATAATGCATATCATGGTGAAGTTCTCAGTGAGACTCACATACTAGATAACAAATTAATGGTACAATGAAAGGAGATTCGAACTTCAGTGTGGTAGTTTTGATATCTAAGGATGACCGGTTGGTTGATCAGATAAAAGAAATATGTCATATGTTGTAGACTCAGTACATGATATGATTTTGGAACTTGGGGTTTTGTGAAACCGGGGCATATGTGCTATGTGGCTCCATTGGTGTGGTAGTAGCTTGATTTTGCTATAGTTATTTTTTACTTTGAGCCATATTGATTGGAGTATGATTGGGTATGTTCGACGATTTGTGACTGGTTGTTCGTACTCCCGAGGTGTATGTTCAACAGTCAGGTGTGTTTCTGTGAGATCCATTGTATGTGATATGTGTAACGTTTTGAGAATTTTTTTCTTTCGTATATGTGTCCATGTGGTACTGTGTTGATCGTGTTGGAGCTTACCGTGCGAGGGTATTCTTGTTATTCTTGATCGTTCGTTGGTAGTGTTGGAGTTTATCATGTGGATGATATTCTCGGTTCTGTTTTGACCTTTGGTTGGTCGTATTTGAGTTTATCATGTCGATGATATTCCCGGTTAATTTATTAGTTGATTATTGTCATTGATCGTATGAGCGTTTAGACTTTGTGTCGATGTTTCGGGATTTGTTTCCATTTCTTTGGCCAGTTGTTTCACAAATGTATCGTGTATTATTGGTTTTTATCAGAATTTGGACTTGATTGTGCGATCAGGCAGACAGGCTTTGACACGGATGGATTATTCCATAATTGAGTTATAACGACACATTTTGTTGAATTCATGAAATTGTGATAGTAAGCATGTTGAGGCTTTGAAGGGAAATCATTTGCTAGTAATCATGGAAGATAATCAACTTCATATACTTGTAAGTATACTGTCTTGGTTATTCGTTAATGATGATGATTGATCAGTTTCGTGATGATTCTGGATATTATGGTTGAAATTTTGCTTGTGACCGGATTGCAAGTTTCGAGGATGAAACTTATTTTAAATAGTGATGTAGGTAATATTCTGAATTTTTTCTATGGTTGTTTAATGTTATTTTATTCGAGTTATACTACACAGTGTGGAATCTGTACAGTATGGATAAAATAATTGAAGGATTGAGGCATCTGTATTGGTATAATTGTCGTACTTGGTCGACAATTGCATTTGAAGACATCGTGTATCAGGTTGTTTTAATTATGATATCGGGTATATCATTGGGACGAGTATATGTATTCATTATGTCGTGTATACGTATTCGGCATGTTGAGACGACAGGCAGGAGCAACTATTTTTGGCTAAGTTTAGAAGCCATTACATACGTTAATCTGAGGAGCTTACGTACATTAAGTTGGTAAGCGTAACATACGTTATGTATGATGCATTACATACGTTAAAGTATCAGGTGAGATGCAGCCATCTGGATCAGAGGAATTTTTCAATCAAACGTAGCGTACGTTAAGCATAGGAGCTTACGTACGTTAAGACACAGCAGTAACGTACGTTACGTAGAGTACATAACGTACGTTATGAAGAGAATTGGACAGGATCAGGCTATGACCAACAAGTGGGTCCCATGGTCGGCAACTTTCGGCTGGCGTGCAAAAGGCAAGTCAATGAAGAGGTTAATGTATGCAACAAGTTGCTCATTACGTACGTTAAGTGGGTATAATACGGTAACAAGTGAAGTCTATGTTACGTACGCTATGGAACAGGTGTTACGTACGTAATATAAGATACGAAATGATGCAGTGAGCTTTGGATGCTGATTACGTACGTTATGTATGACATGTAGCATACGTTAGTAGGTCTTACGTACGTTAGTGTTGGGTGTTAACATACGTAGTGATCTGTGCAGATTATAAAATAAGGATCTGTTTTTCATTTCTTCACGAGAAGAAACAGATATCTTCCCCCAAACTTCGTCCCTCTTCAGTTCTAAGCCTATTCCAGACCCTTCCACCTTGGTTGAGACCTTGATGGTTTGATTAAAAGCTTGAGGTTTGGAATCCTTGATGTTTCTTTAAGTGTTTGAATGTTGTGGTTCTTCTTCAAGATGTATGTTGGATAACTCCTCTCTTTAATTTCGGATTTTGATGTTGTTGTTGATATCTTCTACGTATGACGATGGTTATGGTGGTGTTGTTTTGATTCTTGAGTTTATGTGAATTGTATGTTGGCGAATATGATGATATTTGTCTTCAATATGTTGTTTGTTATGAACATGATTATGGAATCATGATGTTCTTGATATATATCACATCAAAGAGGAATATGTGATGGGATATATAATGGTTTTTATTATAAACATGGATTTGATAATCGAAACCAATATTATGTTGATTGTAGTAGTTGATTTCATATGTTCTTGATGAAATATGAATCATGATAATGAGGATCAATCCGGAAATATTATGGTTAATCTTAGAACATGATTATCAATGGTATTGAACTATTTGGATAGCTCGGATTGTCGATTATGTCGGTCATATTATTTTACCGTGAATTTACAATTATGAACAAGGAGGAATCTTGTTAATTCATCTAGGAGGTTGGATTCGGAATAGAGTATGTTATTGTTAATTTACAATATATTTTCTCCCACTTTTGAAAATGTTATTGTCTATAATTGATGCAAGTTTTCAAAGAAATGCAATGAATTTATAGCATGAATGCACAGTCAATCTCCGTAGATTGCTGTCGAGTATGATGTTATGTGGCGTCGAGAACCTAGTGAATATTTAGCTTCGGTAGGCCGTTTTTGTGACTAAGTTCCTTGGCGTCCTCATGAAGTCTTAGACCATTAATAGTGTTTGGTCTTTGACTATTGCCACGACTTTTGGTTTAATGACCGTAGCCTTGGGCGTTTGTCGGACCGTCACTATAACTCTGGCCTTTGAGCATAACGCTCTCACGCTTGGTGGTGCTACCTTATATCTTATATGGGCTCGGTATGTCCTTAGCTATCGGTCAGTACCCGGATCATACCATAATCGCGATTATACCCTAAATATACGACCCAATCACCTCAGGAACAATCCGTCCTTTGGCTTCAAGGGAATAGGATACGACGGTCGCCTTGTTCATGAACCACAGCCATGCTGCTCGGTCCAAGACTCGGTCTAACCGTTCCTGACACAATTTGGAATTCTAGAGGTGGCCCCTACAACTTAAGAGGTGGCCCCCGGAATTTGGGTCGGCTCTCTGTTTCGTATGGGCTCAAGAGGTGGCCCCTGTCCGTTGACGTGGCACTTTGTCCCGATAGAGTTAGAGGCGGTCCCGTCCGTGGCACTTTGTTCGTATGGCACTTAGTTCCCGGACATACGCAACTAACAGTTAGACACATTGCGGTGAATATACGATAGACAATCAGGGTCACATAGTCAAACAATACTTAGCATAAATTAATTACATTAGTGAGTTTTGGAGTTTATTCGTGGCACGAGCATTTATCAGATTATGGACTCAATTATCGACATATTTTGGGGGATATAAAGTGTGATTATTGATCTCATATTTGGTGAATTTACAAATTTCAGTTTTTGGTTTAAAATTTCCAAAAATTACGGTCTTGCCCCTTAATCTTGCGAAAGTGATTTTTATGTCCACAAGGTTTGGTTTTCGACACGGATGGTGACGAAAATTTATGGAAGAGTTCAAAGTATCGATTTTCCAGAATTTCCGGTCTTGAAGTTTCAAAGTTGAGTGAATTTTCCAGAATTTCTGTTTTGACCGAATTTCCAGAATTTTCAGTTTTGCCCCAAAACTTTTTAAAGTATCGATTTGGTCCCGAAATCCGAAATTTGCTTCGATTGTTATAAAACTTTACGGACGTAATACTTACTCTTTGGTAATTAACATTTTGGGCCCAGAGTTTTAAAATTTTATCCTAGACTTCAGTTTTATGGTAATTTATTATTTGGTCTCATCTTTATTCGATTAGTACAATTTGGCCCCAAAATTTAAAAGCGACTTCCGATCTTTATAAAATTTTAAAGTCAGAATATTTATTTTTAAATACGACATATAGTCAGTCCAGAGCGTGTAAATTTTTCCTTGGCTCCAAAAATTTGGGAAATTTAACATTTCGACCCTTAATTTATCTTCAATTATGATTTTTTTTCTTTTTTGGTCCGTGGACATCGGAAATGAATTACGATTGCTAAAAAACTTTAAGGACATAGGCTAAACATGTTATTAAGTCACTTCTGATGTTCTAAACTGAAAATATACGAATTTCACTTAGTAGTTTCGCAATTTTGAAGGAGTTACACAATTTGCATGTTTGTCTATTTTTAACCCGTTGACATAGGAAACGGTTTCCGTTCTTTGCAAGATTTTATGTGTAGGTGATTAGCAAGTAAATTTGTTGTATTTTCTGACCTCAAGTCAGATTACATATTTTTAACAATAGTTTTCATAATTTTCTTTAGATTCACTCAATTCTCATTCTATGTCCGTTTTATCCATCTTTCTCTTGCTAGGCCACGATTTAAACATCAAATCTTCACATGCATAATCTTATAACCCAAATATACCCCTTCAAAATATAATACCCAGAATATAAAGGTAAATAAATCATGCTTAATTGGTAAGAAGTTTTAGACAATTCATTCTAATCATCAAAATCGGCTAGTTACACATGCAACAAATTATAAACCATCTTGCATGCTAATGGTATGAGAAGAGTGGACTATATAAACTACATGGAAGGGACATGCATATTTGTTTTTGAAGATAATTTGCATAAAAAAAAGAAAAAGTTTGAAAGGTAGTTTTACCCACCTTAGTTCTTGGAGTTGTGTAGGAAATTAAGTATTAGGCTAGTCGAATCAACCCTCCTTTGATCCCTCCTATTTTCGGCCAACATATACACCATGAGAGTTCATGATAGGACATGGTTTACGTTAGTTCATGTAGGATATACAATTGTATGTATTTATATGTTAATATATAAAATGATGAACTTACCTTCTTGAGTTTGGGCCTTTCTTCTTCTTCTTCTCTTCTTCTTTCTTTCCCTCCCTTTTTTTTCTTCTTCTTCTTCTTCTTGGATTCGGCCTACTCTCCCTCTCTCTCTAATTTTTTAGATTTTTGGTTTCTATTGCATATGAAATGAGGTGGTAGTGGTGTATTTTTAAGTGTTTAAATGGTGGTCAAGGCATGGGAAAAGGAGCACAAGTTACAAGATGATGTCTTGCATGAGGAGGACATGAAGACTCTATATGTCATCCCTCCCCACTTTGCCATCCCATATATCTATATTATATATATTGTTATTTTTTTTTGTAAATGTGAAGAATATTAATATAAGTTGTTGGGAATTTAGTTAGTTGTAAATGGATTACTTAGTTTAGTTGGACTTTCAACTATAAATTCAAGACTTAGGAATTTTATTAAGTTGGGTTTGAGTCCATTAGTGAGTTTATATTAGTAAATGTTGGTACAGATATCCCATTAGGTGAACCAATATTCTACTTTAACTTTCAATTAATTTATTATTTACGAAACAATTAAGTAAAATAAAATGAAACTATATGTAGATTATATTATATCATAACAAATGCTATTAAAATACATCATGATATAATAAACCGTACATGTAGTGAGCTATCGAATTTAGGGGGTTCTACATACTCCCCTCCTTAGAAGAATTTGGTCCCCAAATTCCTTCTCAAACAACTCGGTATATGATTTCTTCATTTCTTCCTCAGCATCTCACGTAGCGTTTTCCTCTTTATTGTGATTTGTCCAGACGACCTTGATCAACGATATCTTCTTGTCTATTAGTTCTCATGCTTGTTGATCCACGATCCTAATCGGCTTCTCGATATAAGTTAAATCTTCTTTGATTGGTGGTATGTCATGTGTGATGACATGTTCAGAATCTCGATGATATTTCTTCAATCATGAGATATGAAATACGTTGTGCATTCCGGCAAGATCGGTTGGTAGCTCGAGATGATATGCCAATTTCCCAATTCGTTCTAGGATTGTGAAAGGTCCGACATATCTAGGGCTACGCTTCCCTCCTTTCTTCTAGTTGATTAATCCCTTACGTGGTGATAAACGAAGGAATACTATGTCTCCTGTGTCGAATTCCAAAGCCTTCCTTCCCCGGTCTGCATAACTTTTCTGTCGGCTCTGAGCAGTGCGGATCCGTTCTTTAATGATCCGAACTTTATCCATTGCATCTTCTACTAGATCAACTCTCGTTATTGGGTTTCAGTTCTGCTTATCCTTTGGTGTCCATCGGTCGTCAATCTCCCAATGTATTGGTGATCGGCACTTTCTTCCGTATAATGCTTCATATGGAGCCATTCCGATAGTTGCCTGATAGCTGTTTTTGTAAGCAAACTCAGCTAAGGGTAGGTGGTGACTCCAACTCTTTTGAAAATCTAGTGCACATGCCCGTAACATATCCTCAAGGACTTATATCGTTCTCTCGGATTGTCCGTCCGTCTTAGGGTGTGCTGCAGTGCTGAAACTCAATGCCATCCCAAGTTTTTGATGAAATCTCTTCCAGAATCTGGAGACAAATCTTGGGCCATGGCCTGACACAATGTCTACAGGTACTCCATGTAATCTAACGATTTCTCGGATATACGTCCTTGCTAGCTTCTGCAGACTATCATTCTCTCTTACGGGTAAGAAGTGAGCTGACTTTGTAAGTCTATCCACGACTACCCAGATTGTGTTATATCCTCCACTGGTTGTTGGTAGATCCGTCACGAAGTCCATCGTGATTAGTTCCTATTTCCATTCGGGAATCTCGAGTGGTTGTATCAACCCTGATGGTCTTTGGTGTTCAGACTTCACTCTTTGACAAGTTAAACACCTTGCTACAAATTCTGCTACCTGGTTCTTCATATTCACCCACGAGTAGTACCACCTGATTACCACCTGGATGAATTGTATACCGAGAGCAGTGAGCCTCTGCTAAAATTTTCTTATTGAGTTCGTCATTATCGGGAACACATATACGGTGTTCGAATTTTAGTGTTCCATCTTCTGACATGCTAAACCCAGATTTCTCACCTTGTGCGACCCTTTCCTTAAGTTTACACAACTTTCCATCTTGTGTCTGTGCTTCTTGGATTTCCTTAAGTAAGTCCGGTTTTATTGACAAATTACCACATAAAACATGTGTCTTAGCCTGCCTTGGGTTCCATTGGACTATTTCTCTCAAGGCATTCCATTCTCTTATCATGAGTTTAGCCACACTCGCTTTTCTACTTAAGGCGTCTACTACGACATTGGCCGGATGATGCTGAATGGTGAGGTTATAATCCTCAAGAAGTTCTATCCACCGTCTCTATCTTAGATTCAACTCATTCTGAGAGAACAAATATTTTAGATTCGTGTGGTCGGTAAAGATGATGAATGTAGCTCCATACAAGTAGTATCTCCATTTCTTCAAAGCAAACACTATTGCTGCTAGTTCAAGGTCATGGGTCGGATAATTCATCTCACGGATTTGTAGCTTTTGTGATGCATAAACCACAACCTTGCTGTTTTGCATTAGCACAACTCCTAATCCTTCCTTTGATGCATCGCTGTATACCACAAACCCTTCACTCCCTTGAGTTTTCTCTTGAGTTCTGTATACCACAACCTTGCTGTTTTGCGGTAGTGAGTTTTCTCTTGAGTTCGTGGAAGCTCAACTCACACTTATCGTTCCACTCAAATTTGACGTGTTTCTGTGTCAGTTGTAACACCCCCAAAACCATATGGGAATATTACACGCCGTAGACCCCTTTTTACGAGGATCTACCAGGCTAATCCTTACAAAACGATCAAATGTTTGCCCATCCAGGGTCAAACAATAAAATAATACAGACCGTTGAGGTCACTTACATAAAATTACACTGACCGATGAGGTCACACAACTCCATCTACAGAACTGACTAAAATAACATTACCCACACGGGGGTCGAAACACAATACAGCGGAAGACTGTAATCAACTCTGACAACACAACAAAAATCAAAACAACTCTCAACTCTTGATTAGCATCGCAGCTCGTCATCCACTTGTGCTGATCCTGTGACTGCTCCCCCGAACATGCATGTACCTGGACGCAAAACAGACATCCACCCCCGATTACTCGGGGGTTAGTAAAACTCCACTGTTTTACTAGTGCAAGAATAATACAATACGAAATGCAACAAGTAAATAGCAACTATTAATTTAATACAGAAATCAATTATCAAATGTTCCCGAGAAGTTTTAAAATTTCGAACTCAAGCAAGAGATATTTGAAAAGGAACTCATCATCTCAGGGATTTTTGAAGTAGAAATTCTTTTGGACCTCGAGTCCCAATTTACAAAACCGTTTCGTAAACATTAGGGCCTTAGCCCGATTCTCATTTCAAAACACACTAGATAATATATCATTATGAGTCCGAGACCCATATTTAAAATGTTATCCAAACAATCACTATTATACGATCGTTGTTCGTACACATCATGTACCGAACTTCGGAGGCCTCGACGGACCTTACTCGGACCACACACACTATTCGTACACATCATGTACCGAACTCCGGAGGCCTCGACGGACCCTACCCGGCCACAAACATCGTTCGTACACATCATGTACCGAACTCCAGAGGCCTCGTCAGACCCTACCTGGATCACACACCATGCTCGTACACATCATGTACCGAACTCCAGAGGCCTCGTCAGACCCTACCTGGATCACACACCTTGTTCGTACACATTATGTACCGAACTCCAGAGGCCTCGTCAGACCCTACCTGGAACACACACACACATCGACACGACACAACTCATAATCATCAAATATCAATCCATTCTACATTACACCGAAACGTATAATTAAGTATGTAAACCAAAACAACACAATTATCATAATCATCACAACAACTCAACAATGACCAACCAGGCCAGGCACAAACTTAGATGATCAACACGACCAACACAATTCCATGATGTTAGCTAAGTGAGGGTATTATCGCTACCATCAATCATTTATAATAATTAATTCTGACAAAGCATATTCAAGAAAGTCAACCAAATTCATCACAACCATAACACGACGTACCTATTCACAAGACACAATTCGTATAGTAAAATACTTGCCTTAATAACCCCTACCGAATACTCCAAAGAACACGGTTCGACTAGGAAGCTCAGACCCCGAATAAGACAACGAACGAAAGAGTTCCGACTCGAGTCCTTCACAAGGAATCTGACCCTAACATCATACCATCAATAAACTAACGAACGAACGAGGAAGAATAATCATAGAACGCTCGTATTATCTTTGTGACATTTTATCGAACACCTTCAAGGCGTCGATAAGATACTTAATAAAACGACAAATCCATGGCAATCGATGTAATACCCGGTCGTAATTCAGTCATTATCATTCAGTAATTTCATTCGGTAATTGTCACTATGTAATTTTTTCACTTGATAATAATCATTCATACGTGTTCACCGTTCGGAATAACTTCGAGTTATGTATCGATATTGTTCATTGTTTCAACCTTATTCGGGAATCGAGACAAGATTATTATCTTGATCGTGGTAATTGATTCATTAGTCGTTGTTAATGTTGGAATTCATGTCATTTCAAATCTCTTCATCGTTCAAATCGTCTTTTTGTTGGACGAACCCTTGTAATCATTGCTTGGAACCACCATTTTGGGGTTTTAGTACTTCCATTTCGTGTTATTGGTTCCCAAACATCAATTCCTATTGCTTTTATTCCCTTCCCGGGTCATTTTTCATCATTTTAGGACCCAATGGGGTGTGGGCCGCGGCACAAGGAGTGTGCACCGCGGCACACACATTTTCCAGTTCTTGGCCGAGCACTTTGTACCTTGTGCCGCGGCACATGCCGGCAGGGCCGCGGCACACTGCCGAGTCACTGCCGCGGCACACCCGTCCGGGCCGCGGCACACTCGTGTTGCATTTTCGGCCAAACCCCTCTGTACCTTGTGCCGCGGCACATGCCGACGGGGCCGCGGCACACTGCTGAAGTCACCGCTGCGGCACACTGCCTCGTGCTGCGCGCACGCCGCGATCACCGGGCAGATTTGGCCCTGTGCCGCGGCACACTTCGGCTGGACCGCGGCACACAGTGCAGTCAACTCTATAATTTCATTTTTTTTGAGCGAGATCAGCTCATTTTGTCCATCTTCTTCACCTTCATACGAGAGAGAGAGAGCTTGAGGAGAGAAACTTTTCATCATTTATCACTTGAGGGTTTGGTTTTATTCATTTCCTTTCAATCGTGACGGTCGGATTGTCGATCTAACGCGATTTCATCGGATTAAAGTACTTGGATCTTCAATGGTAATATTCATCCAACCTCTTGGATTTCGATTTTGTGTTGAGATATGATGTTTTGGATGTTAAGATCATGTTGTATGAAGTGATATACGCATGATTATGGATATGTTTGATTATTCATTGGATTATTGAAGGATTATTCAAGAACACTTTGAATATTGAGTTGGATTTGGGGATTTTCGATTAATCGTTGTTGTAATCACGAATTTGTATATTCATATTGGATTTTCGATCGTATTGAAGATGTTTTGTTGGTTTGAAACACTTCTAGGGGATTTGAGGTTGGTATTATTGAGGTTTGGTTGTAATCAATCGAAGTCGGCCACAAAGTGTTCGATATAATGCCCCAATGAACTTAGTTTAGTCGTATCGACGTTTTGAGTTCGTTATATTCGTGTTTGATTCGTATGTTGAACGGATTGTTGGTGATTGTGTTATTCAAGGTTGTTCGAGCGACCGACATCTTATTTAGGACATTTGTTCGTGGAGGGATAATTGTCACCGGTGTTGTGTAAGTAAATTCTTACTCGGTTAAAAGGATATTCATCCCTTATGTTGTTGTTCATTCATACATGTAATTCACTCATAATATATTGTTCATGTCGAGACTTGTATTTATCAACTCATCATGTAACTCACGAGGAACGATGGTTCCAAAATCATTTCATTGAAGCTATCACTCGTTGTATCATTATTTCATCTCGGTGAGTCGTTTTTGATCCTTATCGGATTCTATTCATTACTCCTTACCTTGGTTATTTTTTTTCTGGCAATCGTCCGGCATTATATTGCATGGCCAGTTGGCACATGTGTGGAATGTTAGTCGGGCACATTATGGTCATGTGCATATACGGGGATCCGGACACATTGGACTGGGCGCATGGTAATGTGTATATGCGGGGTTCCGGACACATTTAACCGTGAGACTAATTAGGCCAATAGCGGGTGTATATGCGGGACTCCGGACACTCGGCTATTTGTGCTATTGTTCAGTTCACTCGGGCGTACATTGATACTCATCATTCAACTTAATTCATTAATTCATTCATGTGATTGTTGTATATTGTTCAACACTTGAGGGTTGTTGTTCTGTGTAACTGACCCCGTTGGGGGGGATTTTGTTTTCAGGTCACGGCAAGGCAAAGGCACGGGAAGAGCATGTTGACGGCGAGGAGTCCCAGTGATACTAGTAGGGGCCCCAGTCATCCAGACAATTCAGTCATTCGTATTTCTCTTCATTTGTATTTTCCGCTGCAAAATTCCGTTTGAGATGTTTATTTATTCAGGGTGGTGTATTTTATCTTCATATAAAATATACTAGTATTCTGTAATGTCCTGGTGTATTGTACTTAAGCTCCTCATCGGAGTATTTGATAATATAATGTAGTTCGGTACTACAGTTATATTATTTAATTCATCAGTTTTCATTCGCCTGGTGGGTCCTAGTCGGGGGTCCACGGCACTGTAATATCCGCCTAGTTTGGGGTGTTACAGAGTTGGTATCGAAGCGTGGTTTTGAATACTACCTTCCGAGTCATTGTCTCATTGAAATCAATGTTCGTCAGACTAGTATCATTGGACTTTCGCATCACGTGTGACTCGTGCAAGAGCCGAGCCCTTCAGACCAGAACAGTAAGATTTTCATCATTTTCATTTGTGATCATATCGATCATGTAACTCATTAACCACGTAGTTCATTTCACTGTTCAGTTGTTGATCTTGAGGATCGTATCATTAATCTTGTTAACTTGTTCAAGATAATCATTTCAATAATTTCATCAGATAATCATGTCACCTCAGTTAATCATTCATGTAATCACTGTGTTAGAGCGTGTATGCTCATTTTCATCATCTCATGTCATAATCATAACGTGATATTCATGCGGGAAATATAATTATCATGTGACTTTCCTACTTCAGTATGGAGAGAGCAAGAAGAGGACGAGGAGGACGAGGCCGTGGTGCGGGCCGAATCCCGAGAACTCGTGTGAATACACGCGCTGATGCAAGGAATAATGCTAATTCATCGAGCAGCGACGCTGCCACTCATTCACCTGGACGCGATCATTCACTATCGGGGAGTCGTACCCGGGGCACAACTCAGTCAGAAGGTGTTCGGGTTGATCCACTCGCTTTTATGCAGGGCATGATGGCCCAGATGACTCAAATTGCACGCCTCATGGAGACGATGCAGAACTCAGCTACTCAGAATCAGCAGACTCCTCCACCGCCACCTCAGGGGCAGGAGAGGGGTGTGAGCAGTATTATTGGCGACATCTCTCGCCAGAGGCCACCTACCTTCGAAGGCTCATCTGAGCCGGCGGATATCATCCACTAGCTTGAACATTTCGAGAAACTGTTTGCTATGGTGGACTGTCCTGAGGTACACAAAGTTTTAGTTGCGGCTTACTATCTTGGTAAGGGCGCACATTCATGGTGGTTATCGCTGAAGCCCACCGATGAAGCTTGTTCATGGGAACAATTCAGGACTCTCATGATGGAGAGGTATTATCCGGCCCCACTCCGGGAGGCCAAGTTGTCTGAATTACTCACTCCCGACCTTTCAGCGGACGATGATGTTCTCGCCATTGCCGAGAAATTCCAGGAACTTCTTCCTTTCGCCTCATCCATCATCCATTCAGAGGCGGACAAAATCAAGTATTTCAGCAAGAGGCTGAAACCCCGTATGCGAATGCAGTTGCTTAACCACAACTGCACCACTCTGGCCAAATTCATTGAGAAAGCTCTTACTTATGAGCTTACTGCTAAAGAGATTGCTAAGAATCAAACTCCATCATCTGGCAAGAAGTCAAAGAATCGGAATCAGCCTGAGGGCAGTCAGGCAACTTTCAAGAAGCCTCGAGCGGGCTCTACTTTCACTGAGCGACCTTCTATGGCACCCAGACCCGCGGAATCTCAGTCACGAGGGGACAGTTCGGCCATCACCTATTTCAACTGTGGGGAACAGGGTCATTACAACACCAAGTGTTTGAGGCAAACCGTCACGTGCAATAACTGTGGAATGGCGGGGCATAGGGCCCGTTTTTGCCGAAAGGACTCCAAACTTAATCCGGCGTCATCTTAGGCCCCAAACAATGTGGTTCAATCAAGCTATTCACCAAGGCTGCTTAAGACGACGGGATCTAACAAAGGCGGAGCCTATAGCCAGCAGACGGGAGCATCCGGTGCCGGGACTAGCAAGCCCCGGATTTATGAGATGAAGCAGACCGACGATCCAGAGGCTCGGATGATCTCAGGTACACTCGATATTCTATCTCAACCTGTGTGTACCCTTTTTGATATCGGTGCATCGCATTCATTCATTTCCGAGTCATGTTTGAGTAGACTACGTCTGGGTAGTGCTACTAGTTGTGAACCTTATGTCATTGGTCTACCTGATGGTAGAAAAATTATCAGAAATCGTAAGATTCAGAATTGTCCGATTCAGCTTCATGGCCATGTATGGCCAGCGGACTTAATCGTGGTAGATTTGCCGAGAGACGATGTCATCTTGGGTATTGATTGGATGGATCGTCATGATGCCATCATTAGTGTCCGTAAGCGTATGGTCACTATCATTTTAGATGATGGGGTCGAATGTGTGTTTCAGGGAGGTAATCCCAGCTGTTCTCGAAGAGTTATTAATCTAATGAAAGCAATGAGATTACTCAATCAGGGGTGTATTGGTTATTGGTGCTATATGACTAAAATCGAGAAATCATCAATAATGTTGGCGGATATTCCGGTAGTGAGGTAATATGCCGACGTATTTCCAGACGAGTTACCTGGTTTGCCTCCACAGAGAGATGTGGAATTCACGATTGAGTTGGAGCCTGGTACATCTCCAATATCGAAGGCACCGTACCGGATGGCCCCGACCGAAATGCAGGAGTTGAAGAATCAACTTGAGGAATTGTTCGAGAAAGGTTATATCCGACCGAGTGCGTCCCCGTGGGGAGCACCAGTTTTGTTTGTCAAGAAGAAGGATTGTTCATTTCGTTTGTGTATTGATTATCGGGAGTTGAACAGGGTGACAATCAAGAATAAGTATCCCTTACCCCGTATTGATGATCTTTTAGATCAACTTCAGGGAGCTTCAATATTTTCCAAGATCGACCTAAGATCTGGATATCATCAGTTGCGAATTCGAGAGTCGGATGTCACAAGGACATCGTTTCATACACGCTATGGTCATTATGAGTTCGTAATTATGCCGTTCGGGCTAACTAATGCACCTGCGGTATTCATGGAGTTAATGAATCGGGTTTTCATCGAATTTTTGGATCAGTTTGTTGTTGTCTTCATCGATGACATTTTGATTTATAATCGTGACCGAGAGGAACACGAGGTTCATCTTCATCAGGTTCTCGACGTGTTAAGATGAGAGCAGCTTTATGGAAAGTTTTCCAAATGTGAGTTCTGGATGTCCGAAGAGACTTTTCTCGGGCATGTAATTTCATCAGATGGAGTGCGTGTTGATCCTCATAAGACGGAGGCTATCCAAGATTGGTTACCTCCGAAGAATGTTAAGGAAATCCGAAGCTTTCACGGATTAGCCGGTTATTATCGGCGGTTTGTGGAAGGATTTTCTAAAATCGCTCAACCAATGACGAACCTTTTGTGAAAGGATTAGAAATACACGTGGTCCGACGTGTGTCAATGGAGTTTTGTGGAACTCAAGAGCCAGTTAGTTTCAGCACCTGTACTTTCCTTGCCGCAAGGGACGGAAGAATTTGTGGTTTATAGTGATGCGTCCGGACAGGGTCTCGGATGTGTACTCATGCAGAATAGGAAGGTTATTGACTATGCTTCACGACAATTGAGACCTTACGAGGTTAATTATCCGACCCACGACCTGGAGCTAGCAGCCGTGGTTTTTGCGTTGAAAATTTGGCGTCATTACCTTTATGGCGTCACCTGTCAGATCTTCACCGATCACAAGAGTTTAAAATATATATTTACTCAGGAGGAGTTAAATAGGCGACAGAGACGGTGGTTGGAATTAATCAAAGATTATGATATCGAGATCCTTTACCACCCGGGCAAGGCGAATGTTGTCGCCGATGCTTTGAATCGTAAGTCCGTTCAGGAGCAGATGCTTGCTCGTTTAACAATTCAGAAGGAGCTTCAACAGGAATTCCTTAGACCCGAGATCGAGGTCTGGTTTCAGCGAGTACAAGGGCAACTTTGCATGTTAGAGATTTCATCGCCACTGGAGGAGGCAATCAGAGAGAATCAGGGTTCAGACCCATCATTGTTGCGCATCCGTGAGGATGTGGCTCAGGGGAAAGCCCCTGGATTCGTGGTCCACGAGGATGGACTTTTGAGATTTAAGAATCGGTTGTGCGTACCGGCAAATGACGAGTTGAAAAACTCGATTTTGAGAGAAGCTCATGCTACCCCTTATTCCGTTCAGCCGGGGTCTAGCAAGATGTACAAGGACTTGAAACAAAATTACTGGTGGAGTAATATGAAGCGAGAAGTCGCAGAATTTGTTTTGAGATGCTTAACCTGTCAACAAGTCAAGATTTAACATCAGCGACCGGCGGGTATGCTGAAACCTCTCCCTATTCCAGAATGGAAGTGGGAAGACATTTCTATGGATTTCATCATGAGTTTGCCGACGAGTCGTCGTGGCATGAATACGATCTGGGTAATTGTGGATCGTCTAACTAAATCAGCTCATTTCCTTGAGATTAAGGATACGTGGGGTCCCGAGAGACTTGCCCAGTTATTCATCAAAGAGATAGTGAGACTGCACGGTACTCCTAAAAGTATCGTTTCCGATCGTGACGGACGGTTTGTGTCTCATTTTTGGAAATCAGTTCATCGTGCTATGGTAACTCAGCTTAATCTCAGTACCGTCTTTCATCCTCAGTCCGACGGACAATCAGAGAGGACTATTCAGACATTGGAGGACATGTTGAGGGCATGCGCCCTCGATTGGAAAGACGATTGGGAAGCCCAACTACCATTGATCGAGTTCACGTATAATAATAGTTGACATGCTTTGATTAAGATGGCACCTTACGAGGCCTTGTACGGTCGTCGTTGTCGATCTCCTTTGTGTTGGGATGACTTATCAGAATCAATCGGCACTGAGCCCGATATGCTTATAGCCGCTGGTGAGAAGGTAGATTTGATCAGGAGTCGTTTGTTGACCGCACTGAGTCGACAGAAATCTTATGCAGACAATCGTCGTCGACCACTAGAGTTCGAGACGGGTGACCACATTTTGGTCAAGGTATCCCCGAGTCGAGGTATTTTTCGTTTCGGAAAACGGGGGAAGTTGAGTCCGAGATTTATTGGACCGTTTGAGATTTTGGAACGAGTAGGCGAGCTAGCTTATCGTTTGGCCTTACCTCCGGTGTTAAGCCGAATTCATAATGTGTTTCACGTCTCTCAGCTACGGAAGTATGTTGACGACCCGAGTCACATACTTCAGTTCGACGAAATCGAGATCGCGGATGATCATTCGTATGAGGAGCGTCCCATACGAGTCTTAGAGCGGCGAATCAAACAGTTGAGGAATAAGGCGATTCCTTTGGTTAAAATTCAGTGGTCTAGACACAGAGTCGAAGAGGCTACTTGGGAAACCGAGGATAGTATGCGGGAGAGTTATCCCGAGTTGTTTGACCCTTAGTTTCGGGGAGGAAACTCTTTTAAGGGGGGGTGTATGTAATACCCGGTCGTAATTCAGTCATTATCATTCAGTAATTTCATTCGGTAATTGTCACTATGTAATTTTTTTACCGTTCGGAATAACTTCGAGTTGTGTATCGATATTGTTCATTGTTTCAACCTTATTCGGGAATCGAGACAAGAGTATTATCTTGATCGTGGTAATTGATTCATTAGTCATTGTTGACGTTGGAATTCATGTCATTTCAAATCTCTTCATCGTTCAAATCGTGTTTTTGTTGGACGAACCCTTGTAATCATTGCATGGAACCACCGTTTTGGGGTTTTCGTACTTCCATTTCGTGTTATTGGTTCCCAAATATCAATTCGTATTGCTTTTATTCCCTTCCCGGGTCATTTTTTATCATTTTAGGACCCAAGGGGGTGTGGGCCGCGGCACAAGGAGTGTGCGCCGCGGCACACACATTTTCAAGTTTTTGGCCGAGCACTCTGTACCTTGTGCCGCGGCACATGCCTGCAGGGCCGCGGCACACTGCCGAGTCACTGCCGCGGCACACCCGTCCGGGCCGCGGCACACTCGTGTTGCATTTTCTGCCAAACCCCTCTGTACCTTGTGCCGCGGCACATGCCGACGGGGCCGCGGCACACTGCCGAGTCACTACCGCGGCACACTCGTCCATGCCGCGGCACGCTGCCGATCACTGGGGGAAGATTTGGCCCTGTGCCGCGGCACACTTCGGCTCGGCCGCGGCACACAGTGCAGTCAACTCTATAATTTCATTTTTTTGAGCGAGATCAGCTCATTTTTTCCATCTTCTTCACCTTCATACGAGAGAGAGCTTGAGGGGAGAAACTTTTCATCATTCATCACTTGAGGGTTTGATTTTCTTCATTTCCTTTCGATCGTGAAGCTCGGATTGTCGATCTAACGCGATTTTATCGGATTAAAGTACTTGGATCTTCAAAGGTAATATTCATCCAACCTCTTGGATTTCGATTTTGTGTTGAGATATGATGTTTTGGATGTTAAGATCATGTTGTATGAAGTGATATACGTATGATTATGGATATGTTTGATTATTTATTGGATTATTGAAGGATTATTCAAGAACACTTTGAATATTGAGTTGGATTTGGGGCTTTTCGATTAATCGTTGTTGTAATCACGAATTTGTATATTCATATTGGATTTTTGATCGTATTGAAGATGTTTTGTTGGTTTGAAACACTTCTTGGGGATTTGATGTTGGTATTATTGAGGTTTGGTTGTAATCAATCGAAGTTGGCCACAAAGTGTTCGATATAATGCCCCAATGAACTTAGTTTAGTCGTATTGACGTTTTGAGTTCGTTATATTCGTGTTTGATTCGTATGTTGAACGGATTGTTGGTGATTATGTTATTCAAGGTTGTTCGAGCGACCGACATCTTATTTAGGACATTTGTTCGTGGAAGGATAATTGTAACCGGTGTTGTGTAAGTAAATTCTTACTCGGTTAAAAGGATATTCATCCCTTATGTTGTTGTTCATTCATACATGTAATTCACTCATAATATATTGTTCATGTCGAGACTTGTATTTATCAACTCATCATGTAACTCACGAGGAACGATGGTTCCAAAATCATTTCATTGAAGCTATCACTCGTTGTATCATTATTTCATCCCGGTGAATCGTTTTTTATCCTTATCGGATTCTATTCATTACTCCTTACCTTGGTTATTTTTGTTCTGGCAATCTTCCGGCATTATATTGCATGGCCAGTTGGCACATGTGTGGAATGTTAGTCGGGCATATTATGGTTATGTGTATATGCGGGGATCCGAACACATTGGACTGGGCGCATGGTAATGTGTATATGCGGGGTTTCGGACACATTTAACTGTGAGACTAATTAGGCCAATAGCGGGTGTATATGCGGGACTCCGGACACTCGGCTATTTGTGCTATTGTTCAGTTCACTCGGGCGTACATCGATACTTATCATTCAACTTAATTCATTAATTCATTCATGTGATTGTTGTATATTGTTCAACACTTGAGGGTTGTTGTTCTGTGTAACTGACCCCGTTGGGGGGGATTTTGTTTTCAGGTCACGGCAAGGCAAAGGCACGGGAAGAGCATGTTGACGGCGAGGAGTCCCAGTGATACTAGTAGGGGGCCCCAATCATCCAGACAATTCAGTCATTCGTATTTCTCTTCATTTGTATTTTCCGCTGCAAAATTCCGTTTGAGATGTTTATTTATACAGGGTGGTGTATTTTATCTTCATATAAAATATACTAGTATTCTGTACTGTCCTGGTGTATTGTACTTAAGCTCCTCATCGGAGTATTTGATAATATAATGTAGTTCGGTACTACAGTTATATTATTTAATTCATCAGTTTTCATTCGCCTGGTGGGTCCCAGTCGGGGGTCCACGGCACTGTAATATCCGCCTAGTTTGGGGTGTTACAATCCAACCGTGGAATAACAAGGAATTCGAGATAATATAGCTTAACAATCATCAATCCATCACTATTCTGAGTTAAAACGGATTAAATGGACAAATCGAACAAAATCGCCAAAACTAGATTTTTAGGAAATCTAACCTTGATTCGGTCGATCGGAGGATGTTATGTGATGATTTATCGACATTATGAACTCAAAACTACATGGATTGGATGTATGACAACATGCCTCCATGCTCCACAAGTCTCCAACCGCGGAAGAGGAAGAAAGAAGTGAGAAAAACGAGTCAATGCGCGACCTGACCGACACGGCGCAACACCCGGCGCAAGACGCCTGCGCGTATGTCTCAGCCGTATCCGACACGGCGAATGACACGGCACTCGACAGCGCCGTTTTCAGCGCCATTTCGCACAGGTCCGGCCAGCAACCTCCAGTTGCAGAATGAAGAACCACAATGACGATCCGAACGACCCCGAAACCCGAACCTGAATACGAATCGAAGATACGATTACGAAGTACTCTCAAAGACGAATCTAAGAGCTAACAGAACACACTATTCCGACCACCCTAAATGTCGGAATTTGACAACGGAAGTAATTACCCCAAGCTTTGGGAAATTATGAAAACGGCCCAAAACATCCGAAAATCACGATACGTGATCGAATAACCAAACCGAAGTTCACAACACGTCTAACAAAGTTAAACGGACTTACGGGAAACTCGAAATAGTAATTTCGAATGAGATTCACAAGAATCGAACTCGAGTGCGGAAAAGCCGTTAAGAAACACGAAACTCAACAAAACAATACCGAAACGAACTCAGATGATAAAAAGTGCAGAATTAATCATTCTCATAATGATGATACGATCATGAGAGAGTCGTCAAAATGGACTTCCGCCGGAAAAAAGAAATTACCGGAAATCGAAATTGCGGATATTACATACTACCCTCCTTAAAAGAAGTTTCGTCCCGAAACTTAAACCAAGTAGGGCGAAGCAATAACCCGCTAGGAAAAACTCGACGAGATACACAAAAACCGAAAACTCACGCCCAACGGCGAAATGCTGCAAGAAACGCAAAGAGACATACGGCGTGAAAACACGCTCCACGACGACCAACACAACGCCACCGATAGAGACATAATAAAACCAACAAGTGACAAGCGTCATCAAACAAATAATACAACCAATTCGAAGAAAACAGAAATAAACACACAAACGATCCACAGGGACAACCACAAACAATTTGGACTACGCCGAAGTCCTCAAAAACTACACTAGGCATTTCTGTGTCCTTTCGGAGCAGAGACGCAACCTCAATCCCCAAATCTCTCAGCTACCCTCTCGCAATGCACAGCTCGGTGACCCACTTGGCCACACTCAAAACAGTTGACTAACGGTGAACGACAATTCTTCGCAGTACGAGATCAGGCAACAACAGTCACACAACCCCGATCGAACAACAACGACCGAACAACAACGACCGAACAAAAATGATCTGTTAGGAATACTTGTTAGATTTTGATGATGTCATTAATATAAATTCAAATACTTATTACTTGGAAAAAATGTAAGGAAGAACCAAATGAGTATCTTCCATAGGCCAAATTATGTTAAGTGTAAAACTTGGCAAAATGTAAAGAAGAACCAAATAAGTATCTTCTATAGGCCAAAATAAGTTAGGGTAAAAATCAGCTAAGTACAAAAGAACAGCTAAGTTCATCAGATAGGTACAGCCGAGTCATATCAGAGAAGATCTGGTCAACAAAACCTATTAGAGATGTTTGACCAGACTGTAGTCAAGTAACCTCAGATAGGACATCTGATCAGGCGAGTCCCAAACAGTCACCATCAGAGAGGTCCAGACTGCAGAGAAGTTAATTTACATCAGCCTACTCGATATCAGCCAAGTACTCCAAGTCCACATCAGCATGCATTGAAAAGTCAAGTATTATGGAAAGTCACATGCAACGTGAAGAGACAAATTGGAGAGATTCGCGCAAAGGATATGAATTAAATAATTCATCCAGACCCACCTTGAAGACTTTAATCGTATTATATTCAAAATATTCGGCGCCTCACATGCAAAGTTTTCACAACGGTCGAAAGATGGATTAAATTATGGGAATCCAGCCTTGCAACGTTCAGAAAGAAAACAATGAAGTCTACCTCTCCAACGGACGGATTTGTTGAAAAAATATTTGCAACGGCTATGAAGAAAAAGCTCAGAGATCGTGACCTATATATATCTGAAGATTTGAAGCTGAGCAAACACAAACAACAATTAAAAACGGTGCGAACATACTTTCAAGCAATCAAAGCATTCAAACAATCTAAAAGAGAAACACAGCATCGTGAAAAGAGCGGTTCTCAAAAGTTCATACTTGAAGAAGCTCTTAGTTGGAGAAGGCAAAAACTCGTATCTTAAATCCTGAGTTCGGGGTACTTCACTGGTTGAAGTTCGAGACTGTAAAGGCATCCAAGGATCAAGGATCAAGAGGTGCAAGGCAGTCAAGTGTGTTACAACGGCACAGATTTCCACTGGTTGGAAGCTGTTGTAGTTTGATTGAATCACTGTAATATTTATCACTGGTTGAAAATTATAGTGAATTCATCTCCAACTGGTTTGGAGAAGAGTGGATTAGTAGAGGATTACCCCACATCTGAGACCACTATAATTGTCTGCGTATTTTATTGTTCTATAGCATCATACTTTAACTACTGCATTCATTATTAAGTGTTTCATTAGTTGTTTTGTATTCGTCATCAGCTGACTTCCGCACGTATTAAGAACAAACGACTACAAGTCATTTGTTTATCTATCAGCTGAAGAAACTTACTCTTTGAGAAAAAGAGTTTCAGAGTTTCAATAAGTCCATTCACCCCCCCTCTAGACTTATTCCTAGACCACTTGTGACCTACAAGTGGTATCGGAGAGGTTGGTTCATTTATTTCACGAACCAGATCTATATCTGAGATATATTTTACTCTCATTTTATAATGGAACACATGCACTCTAGACTACCTGTGTTTTCAGTTGACGAGTATGATCTTTGGAAGATAAGGATGCAGGCACACTTATCTTCAATCCATGATGACATGTGGTGCATCATAGAGGACGATCCATTCACCTTCGAGAAGGACAACACTCCAGAGGAGATCGCAGCAGGGAAGCCAGAGAAGATCCCAAAGAAGAGGACAGAGCTGACTCCTGAAGAAAAAAAGCTGGCCAATCTTGATAACCGGGCCAGAGATGTGCTGTATCAAACTATTGACAAATCCACCATGGTCAAGATAAAGAATTGCAAAAAATGCAAAAGAAATCTGGGACACATTAGCCCTAATGTGTGAAGGAACGGAGCTCATCAAAGAAAACAAGTTGTCAATTGCTATTCAAAAATTTGACAACTTCAAAATGAAGAATGGCGAATCTATAGACCAAGTGGACACAAGGTTCACTGAGATTATCAATGAGATCAACTCCCTCGGCAAATCTTATGGCAACAGGGAAATGGCACTGAAGGTTCTAAGATCCTTCAATCCTGAATGGAGCATGAAGGCAGTGGCCATGAGAGAATTCAAGGACCTCAATAAGATAAAGATCCAAGAGTTGTTCTCTGATCTGAAGGCTTATGAGTTCGAGCTTCCAAGTTCATCCTCAACCGAGCCTGTAGAGAAGGGAATAGCCTTTGCAGCCGAGCCCCCGCCAAGAGCTTATCTGATATAAAGCCTCCAAATCCATTATATTTTGAGGAAGAGATGGCGTTTATAATGCAAAGATTAAGCAACTTCCAGAAAAACTACTCCAAATACAATAAAAATTATAAGGAGAATCCCAGAAGGAACCAGAAAGCCGGAAGCTGGAAGGTGGAGTGCTACAATTGTCACAAGACAGGACACATCCAAATCGATTGTCCTGATCTTAAGAACGACGAGAGCAAGAAGGAGGTGGGCAGAAAAGAAGACAGAAGGAAGGCCCTCATCGGAGAAGATCAGGAGCATGTAGAATCAAGCAGCGGATTCTTCTCTGATGATGATGAAGAGTATGACTGCCTGATGGCCAACCTGGATGATGAAGACGTAACATCAAAGCCCTCTGGTTCAAATAATAGTTCAGCCATGTCACAAGATATGGATCTGCACGAATCTGTAAATCAGCTACTCAAAGATTTTGAGACACTTAAATCTGCACACCTATCTCAGATCACTGAGAAGACTCAAATGCAAGATGAGAATAGGCAATTAAAAATGATTTTGAAAAACTCACCTAGAATCGAATAGAGTTTAGATAATCGCAGACTAACTTGCAAAACCAGCCGATGTGACTACAATTTGAGATAAATCGACTAACTATTTTACTTAGAGAAAAATCAGCTGCACTTGCTCATGTCAAAGCCGAATTTACTAAGCTGACTCAGGCAAATAAGACTCAGGCGCAGGAAATAACCTCCCTGAAGGCGTCTTCAACTCTAGACGAACTGTGTACTAATAAAAGGCCACTCTATTCCAGATCAGGCCTTGGATATGATCCTCACACACCCTCTAGTTCCAAAACCACTTTCGTCAAGGGAGAAACAATTGTCTCGATCACGAGCCTACATACAAACCGATATTTAAAAATAGGCAACAAAGTCACAAGTCTAGCCGGCAAATGTGGTACACAAGGCACCACCTAGACAAGCGACTAGGCAATGGCCTAGTCACAGAAGAAATTCTGCATAACATGCCCACTATTATCAACAACTCCCTAAAAACAGATTTCAAAATGGGAGGGGCAGATGGAAACCTCAAGGTCCTAATTTCCAAAATGAACAAGTGTGGTGACCTCAAAGATTTAATAAATGGTCTCAGCCAAGGTTTAGAAATGGCCCACACTATCAATATTTTAAGGAATATCCGGTATACAATCCCAACAGGAGATATAGACCTCGACCTTACACACCTTATAAGGGTAATAATAATAACAATTTTCACAATCCAAGGAGAAATCAATTCTCCAGGAAACCAGCTAACCCTAGAGGACCCACACAAACTTCGGTACCTAAATCTCTGCTTGTTTGATTGCAGAAAAGGTGGAAGGACTACAACCACATCTCCACAAACTCAAACTTTGGAGGTGAAGAATGGTTTGTAGATTCAGGATGCTCGAGGCATATGACCGGGAACAAGCAGATGCTGTCCAAATACACCAAAGAAAGAGGTCCTGATGTAACCTTTGGAGATAGCTCTAGAGGACAAACAAAGGGCTTTGGAGAGCTGCACCGGGGAAACATCATAATATCCAAAGTTCACTATGTCAAAGGGCTCAAATATAATCTCCTGAGCATAAGCCAGTTTTGCGATGAGAAGAATCTAGTACTCTTCACCATTTGGAAATGTATGGTGATAAATATCCTATCTGGAGAGGTGAAGCTACAAGGATTCAGAAGGAGAGATGTCTACATGATAGATTGGGACACAGGAACACCTAACTCCTGTTTTCTATCTAAGACAGTAGCTGAAAACGGATGGCTATGGCACAAAATATTATGTCACCTGAACTTCAAAGCCATCAAAAAGATTAGTTCTCAGAAGCTGGTCAGAGGACTTCCAGATGAAGCATTCATAAAGGAAGCTCTTTGTGATGCCTGTCAGAAAGGAAAGCAGACGAGAGCATCATTCAAGCCAGTCCAGCCTACAACTCTCACAACAAGGATCTTAGATGTACTTCACATGGATCTATTTGGTCCTATCAAGCCAAGGACTCTAAGCGGCCGAAAGCATGCACTTGTTGTAGTAGATGATTATTCAAGGTACCCTTGGATTATCTTCTTGTATAAGAAGAGTGAAACCTTGACCAAGCTACCTGAGCTGCTGAGAAGGATCCAGAATGAGAAATCCTTATCAATCATCAAGATCAGATCAGATAGAGGAGGAGAGTTTCTCAACAAGGCAATCACTGATTACAGCGATCAGAATGGGATCCAGCATGAGCTCTCTGCATCCAGGACCCCCCAGCAGAATGGTGTTGATGAAAGAAGAAACAAAACCCTGAAGGAAGCAGCAAGGTCCATGATTGCAGAAGCGGACCTGCCCAAGAGGTTTTGGGCTGAAGCTGTCAACATAGCTTGCCATACTCAGAATAGGAGTATGATAGTAGGGAGGCATGGAAAAACTCCCTATGAGGTTTGGAATAATAGAACTCCTACTGTTGCTTACTTTCACGTTTTTGGTTGTAAGTGTTTCATCCATAACAACAGTAAAACACAACTAAATGCCTTTGATGCTAAAACTGATGATGATCTCTTCATGGGATACTCACAAAGAAGCAAGGCATATAGAGTTTTTTATAAAAGAACCTTAGTTGTGGAGGAAACAACCCATGTTGTATTTGACGAATCTATTGTTGAGTACAGGAAGCAAGTTGAGCTAATTGAGAATAAGCTCAAATCAGCAACCCTCGAAGAAGTCATTGTACATGACACTGGAATGGTAGACTCACCTGCAGATTGTTGACACAAAATGTATTTTGATGATGGTTACATACAAAACATTTAATTGGTTCTATCTCGGCTCGATAATTTTTTTTGAAGGAACACAATATAGCTAACGCACGCTACGTATCATATCGTAGCGCACGCTATCGAGACTCTCATACACAATCAAGTCACCGCACTTACTCAAGTCGCTTCGATCGATAGCGCACGCAAGCTATGAATGATAGCGCACGCTAATAAACTATAGTTAGCGCACGCTATACAACATACATAACGCACGCTATCGCAAGTCTCCGTAAGTCGCGAAGTCCGGAAGGAAATCGGGACCGACGCTGCGCACGCTACACATATATTCTTACGACGCTAAAGTGAAGACTTAGCGCACGTTAATTTTCATATCTAGCGCACGCTACCGAAATTATGGTTAGTAGTCCAAAGAGCCACCGGACTCACTTCGCCTAGGTTTTTACGCACGCTACACAAGGTAACGACGTTATTGAAATAATTCAAGAGCGCACGCTAAAGGAAAGGTGTTAGCGCATGCTAAATGGAATCTGCAGCCACCGCTTGAAATTCAACCGTTGGAAGCAAGAGTCAATGCATCCGAAAATCGAAATATCGATTTAATTAATGCTAGCGCACGCTATGCATACTTGCTAGCGCACGCTAATCATAATTTTAGCCGTTGGAAAAAGAGTCGTTGGAGAGGAAATCGGATTTTGTCAAAGTCAAGATCGAAGACTAGTTGACCAAGACGATAGCGCACGCTACCATATCATTACTAGCGCACGCTAGACACAGAATTTTACCGTTGCAACAGTCTTTGTGACCGTTCAGAGAATTCAAGTCAAAATCCGCTAACGCACGCTACAAGGATCTATTAGCGCACGCTAATAGTATATTTTTCAGAATTTGAAGGCTGTCTCACTCCTATAAATACCCGAAGGACTTGGGTATCATAAACACAACTTCAAGCATTCAAGCATACAAGCAATCAAAGCATTCTTGAGCTCAGATTTACATACTTTATTGCATTACAAGTTGTGAGAAAAAGAAAGATACAAGAGCGATTTCAATTGTAATATCCATTATTCTTTGTATTCTTTCATTTGGTTATAAGTGTTGCATCACTTACACTTGAGCGAAAAAGAAACGAATCAAGAGTCACTAATCCGGTGTTATTAGGATCATTGATCCGGCATTGTTAGGATTATACTCCCATATTCGTATAGTGAGGATCATCTAGTTCCTATAGAACACTAGATAAACAATTATTCATATTGAGGGAAAGGTTGAGCTTGGACCGATAGAAGACAAGCGGATTGTAACGGTTGTGAACTCGGACCGATAGAAGACGAGTTAAGGTTGTGGTTTTTCTTAAGCCAATAGAAAAAGAAAGTCGGAGAGAGGACGTAGGCAAGTTGCCGAACCTCTATAAATTCTTGAGTCTTTATTTTCCGCATTATTTTCTTTTACTCGCAAGAAATTTCGGTATTCCGCATCACCACTATTCAACCCCCCTTCTAGTGGTGAATTTATCTCTTCAGTTGGTATCGGAGCGGGTCTCTTTTTAAAGGTTTAACCACCTAAGAGAAAAAGATCCGCAAATGGCACTTCTTGGCCAAATTGAAGGAAATGCTCTCAACTGTCCTCCTTTCTTCGACGGTTCCAATTTCATGACGTGGAAAAAGAAGATGGCGATCTTCGCTCAAGCCTACGATATTGAAATCTGAAAGTTATTGCTCTCGGTCCTAAACTCGCTAAGAAAGAAGATGGATCGTTGAAAAGATCAAGAATTCAACGATGAGGATTGAGAAACACGCATGTCAACTCCCGAGCTACTCAACTCCTCTATTGCGCTCTCAATCCCGAAGAACTTAATAGGATATCATCCTATGAAAGTGCAAAAGAAATTTGGGAAATTCTCGAAGTCACTCACGAGGAACCACTCAAGTCAAGGAGACCAAAATTAATATGTTACTCCATGACTACGAATTATTTTCCATGAAAGACGAGGAAACGATCACAAATATGTTGGATCGATTTTCGGCTATAACAAACGGTCTTGCATCTTTTGGAAAGCCTATATCAAGCAAATGACAAAGCTAAGAAAATTCTACGATCGTTGCCACGAGAATGGGATGCCACGGTCACCGCGATCATGGAATCCAAGGATCTCAACAAGCTCGAATTTAGTGCCCTCATCGGGTCACTCATCAACTATGAGATCGTTCTCAAGTCTAGAGGCACAAAACCAAAGCCTCGGGAAAGAGTAGTCGCATTCAATGTTGATAGCGACGTTGAGGAAGATGTTGCCAAGATGAAGACGACGAGGAACTCGCTCTTTATGCCAAAACTTTAGAAGGTACAAAACCTAATTCAAAAGAGGCGAAGTTTTCTTGGTCGGGATGGCAAACCGAGCAAAAGAAGAGTGGCTACACTCCTATCAAGAAGTTCGACAATAATTGTCGAAATGTGGTCAAGCCGGTCACTATGCCAAAGAATGCCGAGGATCCTCTTCAAAACCGCAAATGGAAAGATTCAAAAAGAAGGAGGTTCTAATCGCTTCTTGGAGTGATGACGAGGAGGAGATTGAAAGATCTCTAGACGCAAACCTTGCATTCATGGCCTCGACTCAAAGCAATATCGAGGTAAGCTCTAAACTCAATGACGATGAATATGATTCTTTTGATTTTTGTGATTCACAAGAAGTTCATCAAGATGATGAGTTGTTGAGTGCGTTTGAATCGTTAAATACGGAGTATGACGAGATGGTCAAGTTAAATATATCTTTAAAGAGAAAAATAAAATCTCTAGAACTCGAAAACTCCTCGCTTCAAAACAAGGGCAAAACTATTGAGATCGACCATACATCATGTATTGAAAAAGAAAATGTTTTGAAAATCGAGTTAACAAAAACTCAAAAGGAGCTAAAATATATTTTGAACAAATTTACTCTCGAAACGAGAAATTCGAAAGGCTCCTATCTATTCAAAATCGCCTTGCTCAAACACGGTCTTGGTTTCGACTTTTAAACGGGAACAATCCCTTATTAACCTTGACAAAATAAAGAAAACCAAACCGAGAACTCAAAAGATCCGCTCAAACGAGTTCACAATGTTAATACTCATTCAAAGTTAAGAACTATCAAAGTTAAGCAAATATGGGTTCCAAAGGGACGATTGTTCCAAATGCTATAAGCATAGTTAACTTTGGAGGACCTAAACGGCTTGGGTACCGAAACAACCGAGAAATTCTATTTTTGTAGGTACCGGCACCAAGGAAAAACAAGTGGTACATTGATAGCGGATGCTCAAGGCACATGTGCGGCTCCGAGGACTTATTTGAAGACCTCGAATATCAAGATCAAGGACATATGACCTTTGGAGATAACCAAAAGGGAAAAATCAAAGGAATCGGCAAAGTCGGTAAGGAACCTTCTCCTTCTATCAACAAAGTACTATTTGTTGAAGGTTTGCATCATAATCTCCTTAGCGTTTCGCAACTTTGTGATGAAGGTTTTAAAATTCTATTTGAGCAAACGCATTGCACGGCATTTAGAAATGATAAAATTGCATTCATTGGTTTGAGATGTGGAAACATTTATATTGTTGATCTTAATGATAAGAATTCATTCAATGAAAAATGCCTTATTACCTTGGATGACAATGCATATTTATGGCATCGAAAATTGGGGCATACTTCTCTACCTATTATTTCTATTTTATCTAGACACGACCTTGTTCGTGGATTGCCCAAACTCAAATTCGATAGAAAACATTTGTGTGAATCATGCATTAAAGGGAAACATACTCGAGAATCGTTTAAACCAAAATTCGAGGTTTCCACTAGTCGAGTTCTTGAACTCGTGCATATGGATTTGATCGGACCATCTAGACATGTTAGTTTAAATGGTAAACTTTATACTTTGGTTATTGTTGATGATTTCTCTCGATTTACTTGGGTTAGATTTTTAGCTCATAAAGATGATGCATTTTCCGAGTTTTCTAAATGGTGTCGTTTGGTATCAAATGAGAAAAACCTCTCCATAATTTCTATTCGCACCGACCACGGAGGTGAATTTGATTGCACCCCGTTTGAACTTTTATGCGATAAATACGGTATTAATCACAATTTTTCGGCTCCTAGAACGCCTCAACAAAATGGAGTTGTTGAAAGGAAAAACCGATCTTTGGAAGAAATTTCGAGAACAATGCTTAATGAATACTCTCTTCCACGATACTTTTGGGCCGAAGCAATTTTTACGGCATGCTATGTGATTAACCAAGTTCACGTTCGTAGAACTCATCTTAAAACTCCATATGAATTATGGAAGGGCAAAAAGCCTAATATTGCTTACTTTCATCCCTTTGGTTGCAATGTATTTATTTTGAACAATGGCAAGGATAACTTGGGCAAGTTTGATGCCAAATCCGACTCCGGAATTTTTCTTGGTTATTGTACTAATAGCAAAGCATATCGTGTGTATAATATTAGAACGAATAAAGTTGAAGAATCCATACACGTTAAATTCAATGATATGATCTCACCCCCGAGAAAGGTAGAATATTTTGATGATGCAGGTACCTTTCCGGATCCCTCACCCGAAGTGAAGAAAATTTCGGAAATCGAAACGAACACAATCGTTGATTTACCGAAAGATTGGAGGCACATCAAAGACCATCCGAAGGATCTCGGGATCGGAAACATTGAAGACGGTGTTCAAACCCGAAGGAGGACCACCGAGTTTATGGCTCATTGTGCTTTTGTATCCGAAATAGTTCCCAAAAATATTTCGGAAGCTCTCGATGATGAAAGTTGGGTAATGGCAATGCAAGAGGAGCTTGTGCAATTCAAGCACAATAATGTATGGAATTTAGTTCCCGCGCCTAAGGATAAAACAATTATCGGAACTAAATGGGTGCATAAAATCAAGAGTGACGAAGACGGCTATCCTATTCGAAATAAATGTCGTTTGGTCGCTCAAGGATATAATCAAGAAGAAGGTCTTGATTACGAAGAAAGTTTTGCTCCCGTGGCTCGACTCGAAGCCATTCGCTTGCTTTGTGCATTTGCCGCTCATAAGAAGATTAAACTATTTCAAATGGATGTCAAAAGTGCATTCTTGAATGGTTTCATTCAAGAAGAAGTCTACGTCAAGCAACCTCCCGGTTTTGAAGACCATCATTTTCCGGATCATGTCTACAAGCTCAACAAGGCACTTTACGGGTTGAAGCAAGCACCCCGAGCATGGTATGATCGTTTAAGTCAATTTTTAATATCAAATGACTATAAAAGAGGCAAAGTCGATAATACCTTGTTCGTTAAAGTACTAAATGATGATATACTTGTTTGCCAAATTTATGTTGATGACATTGTTTTTGGAGCTACTAATGAATCCTTGTGCCAAGATTTTTCTAATCTTATGAAAGGAGAATTCAAATGAGTATGATGGGAGAATTAACGTTCTTCCTCGGGCTTCAAATCAAACAATGCGAAGATGGAATTTTTATCCATCAAACGAAGTACTCAAACGACCTCCTCAAGAAATTCAATATGGAAAATAGCAAGGTGATATCTACGCCAATGTCGTCATCATTAAAGCTCGAGAAAGATGAAAATGGCAAATCCGTAGATCAAAAACTATATCGAGGTATGATCGGATCCTTGCTATATTTGACCGCATCTAGCGATATAATATTTGCTACATGTCTATGTGCTCGATTCCAAGCTAATCCCAAGGAATCACATTTAATTGCTTGTAAACGCATTTTTCGCTATTTGAAAGGAACTATTGGACTAGGTCTATGGTATCCTTCTTGCTTGGATTTTAATTTAATTGCTTATAGTGACGCCGATTTCGGCGGATGCAAAATTGATAAAAAGAGTACTAGTGGTACATGTCACTTTATCGATCTTGTTTAATATCTTGGGGAAGTAAAAGCAAACCAGTAGCATTGTCTACAAACTGAGGCCGAATATGTCGCCGCAGGAGCGCCCGTGCTCAAGTGCTATGGATTAAAAATCAACTACGCGACTACGGCATTCATTTTGAAAATACCCCTATCTTATGTGATAACACTAGTGCTATTAATTTGAGCAAAATCCTGTTTTGCACAAATAACCAAACATATAGATATCAGACATCATTTTTTACGTGATCATGTTCAAAAGAAAGACATCTGTTTAATTTTTGTCGGGACGAAGGATCAACTTGCTGACATATTTACAAAACCTCTTCCCGAAGAATCTTTTAACTCCATTCGTTTGCAACTTGGCATGGGACATATAGACAACTTTTGAAATAAGATTCTACTCAAAACATCAAAATCGGTGAATCAGATCAATCGCTAGCGCGCGCTAGCTTCATATTCTTAACGCGCGCTAAAAATTTATTTCGATAGTGTACGCTAAACCTTTCCTTCTTGCGTACGCTAATTAGAGTTTTTTTTTGTTATTCAAGGATGTACCCAAAGAAGTCCTATTTTTCGCCTAACGTACGCTAATACTTTAAATCCTAGCGTACGCTAACTTAAAACTCGCTGACTATATATATGCCGTACAACCCTAAATCACAACACATCCCTTAACGCACGCAATCGACTTCTCTCTTGCAAAAACCCTAGACAGACATTCGATCCAATCTGCGATCTTCTCCCTCAAAATCTTCGATTCCCTTCGTTTTTCTCCTTCTCCGATCATGTCTAGCAAGAATCGAACCGCTATGGGAAAGCAATACAACAATTTGAAGCGTCCTCTAAACGCCCAATTTGATGCGGACCGGTTCGTCTCCGCCACTGCCTCGAGAGTGTTCTTTGACATACTCCCTCAAGAACACATCACGGATTGCTACTTTTTCAATCTTCTAAGTCTCGAACGGGTAAACGTTAACATCTCCAATTTCTTCTCCTCACTCGGTATTTCTCGTTTCGTTGAGTGCAAAAACCCCGTCTTCCCTGAACTCGTCCGAGAGTTCTATGCTAATCTTCATGTGGGCGAAAATGAAGGGTCTTCACTTGTGTTAGAAAGTCTTGTCGGAGGTACTCGGGTCAAAGTTTCTTCCGATGTCTTGTTTCAAATTTTTGGTTTGCCCAGAGATGGTTTCATTTGCACTGGAAAATCATTGGTCGACGATAATGAAATTGGTGAAATTGACGTGAAAGAATTTCTGAGCTCGAAGGCCGTTATTGACATAACGGATGATTTTTTTGAAAACAACGACTTCGAATCAATATTCGTTTGCTTTTGGTAGCCCTCACAAAATGCCTTATGCCAAAGGTCAATTCGCAAAGACAAACTAGTCGGCGTGGACAAGCAAGTGGTGTACCGCTCTAAATGACGATAAGGTTGATTTCTCCGACATCATCATTAGTTGGATGAAGGTGAAAGGAGATTTGTTCCTTCGAAAAATTACGCCACTCGCTCGCAAGGCCGAATGCCTTATGGCTCTATCCGCCGCTATCTTTAGCTTTCATCAAGTGGACTTGTCGAAGGACAAGGCGCCCCCGTCTCCTCGGGCATGAGATCTCGGACGCGTCACTTAAAGCTATGCACTACGTCCGTACGATCAACAGAGGCTGGATTCTCTTTCCGTACCTTCGCGATGATGACCAAGTTGAGAAAGGGTCACGGAAGCCCACTGCAGAAGAAATGATCACTCGTCGGGGACCTCACACCCTTCGATAAATGCAGACTGGGGAATTCGTAAGGAAACCAACATCGAAAGGAAAACGCCCGATGCGAAATGTGGTGACGGAGGAAGAAGAGAGTGATCTCTTTGCTCGGATGCGGGGCATCGAGACTTCACACGCTGAGTTACGAGAGGACTTTCGGGCTCTGCGTTCGGAAGTCATAGAAGTGCGTTCAGAAGTCCGGGAAGTTCATGGGCTGTTATCCGAGTTTATTCGCTTCACACACCCCTCGTTCCCTTTCCCTTCGACCTCCTCCGATCCGTAGATTTGATGATCTTTGATGCTTGATGTAGAATCTTCTTTTTCGAATAATATATATGTCGCTTGCCATGGAAAACTCATTGTATTCACTGCATTTTATTATTAATGAAATTCGCATTTCTTAATTTGGCATTTGTTATGTACAAGTATTTGCTATCTACAAGTATTGTTACTATCGTTGTTGCTATCGTTGTTGATTGCACCTTGAGTAAATGGCAAAATTTCGTTAATGTTTATTAATAATGCAACAATTCAGGGGGAGTTCCTTTTTATTTCTGTCAAAAAGGGGGAGAATACTCCAAAAACGAAAACCGACTAACATATCGAACAAGTTTATCTTGATTCGAATCATTTCAAAACGTTTTTGCAGGTATTAATTAAATGTTTTGACATCATCAAAAAGGGGGAGATTGTTGACACAAAATGTATTTTGATGATGGTTACATACAAAACATTTAATTGGATCTATCTCGGCTCGATAATTTTTTTTGAAGGAACACAATATAGCTAACGCACGCTACGTATCATATCGTAGCGCACGCTATCGAGACTCTCATACACAGACCAGTCAAGTCAGCTGCAGCCTACTCAAGTCGCCTGATCGATAGCGCACGCAAGCTATTGAATGATAGCGCACGCTAATAAACTATAGTTAGCGCACGCTATACAACATACATAACGCACGCTATCTCAAGTCTCCAGAAGTCAGTGAAGTCTGGAAGGAAATCAGAATTGGACGTTGCGCACGGTACACATATATTCTTACGTACGCTAAAGTGAAGACTTAGCGCACGTTAATTTTCATATCTAGCGCACGCTACCGAAATTATGGTTAGTAGTCCAGTAGCCACTGGACTCACTTCGTCTAGGTTTTTACGTACGCTACACAAGGTAACGTACGTTATTGAAATAATTCAATAGCGCACGCTAAAGGAAAGGTGTTAGCGCACGCTAAATGGAATCTTCGGCCACTGCTTGAAATTCAACCGTTGGAAGCAAGAGTCAATGCGGATCCGGAAAATCGAAATATTCGATTTAATTAATGCTAGCGCACGCTATGCATACTAGCGCACGCTAATCATAATTTTAGCCGTTGGAAAAAGAGTCGTTGGAGAGGAAATCGGATTTTGTCAAAGTCAAGATCGAAGACTAGTTGACCAAGACCATAGCGCACGCTACCATATCATTACTAGCGCACGCTAGACACGTAATTTTACCGTTGCAACATCTTTGTGACCGCTCGTAGAATTCAAGTCAAAATCCGCTAACGCACGCTACAAGGATCTATTAGCGCACGCTAATAGTATATTTTTCAGAATTTGAAGGCTGTCTCACTCCTATAAATACCCGAAGGACTTGGGTATCATAAACACAACTTCAAGCATTCAAGCATACAAGCAATCAAAGCATTCTTGAGCTCAGATTTACATACTTTATTGCATTACAAGTTGTGAGAAAAAGAAAGATACAAGAGCGATTTCAATTGTAATATCCATTATTCTTTGTATTCTTTCATTTGGTTGTAAGTGTTGCATCACTTACACTTGAGCGAAAAAGAAACGAATCAAGAGTCACTAATCCGGTGTTATTAGGATCTTTGATCCGGCATTGTTAGGATTATACTCCCATATTCGTATAGTGAGGATCATCTAGTTCCTATAGAACACTAGATAAACAATTATTCATATTGAGGGAAAGGTTGAGCTTGGACCGATAGAAGACAAGCGGATTGTAACGGTTGTGAACTCGGACCGATAGAAGACGAGTTAAGGTTGTGGTTTTTCTTAAGCCAATAGAAAAAGAAAGTCGGAGAGAGGACGTAGGCAAGTTGCCGAACCTCTATAAATTCTTGAGTCTTTATTTTCCGCATTATTTTCTTTTTACTCGCAAGAAATTTCGGTATTCCGCATCACCACTATTCAACCCCCCTTCTAGTGGTGAATTTAGCTCTTCACAGATCAGCCTGAAGACGCAACCGTAGCTGCTGAAGACCCAACTGCAGATCAGATAGGAACACCAAACCTATCTGATCCAGTGGCCGCTGATGAAGACCCAGTTGTAGCTGATAAAGACTCATCTGAAGATCAGACCCAACCTGCAGATGGCAAGACGGTAGTTGATCCAGCTGCAGACCAAGGAGACCAGATCCCAGCTGATGCAGAAATCCACCAGAGCAATTCAACAGGGGGAACAGACCCAGAAGAAGACGATATCCCCAAGTGTCTCAAAGACCATCCAATCCAGCAAATCATCGGGAAGCTGACTGATGGAGTTAAGACAAGATAGTCTACTCTACCCGCAGGAATGGCTATGTTCTCATGCTTCATGTCTCAGATAGAACCCAAGACAACAGAACAAGCTTTGGAAGATTATTCATGGATAAATGCCATGCAAGAGGAACTGGAGCAGATGGAAAGGAACAAAGTTTGGGAACTAACAGACATACCAGATCATAAGAAGGTTATTGGCACCAAATGGGTGTACAAAAACAAGAGTGATGAAGATGGATCTGTTGTTAGGAATAAAGCCAGACTTGTTGCTAAAGGTTATGCACAGTGTGAAGGAATAGATTTTGATGAAACCTATGCACCTGTTGCAAGATTAGAGGCCATCAGACTATTCCTTGCATATGCTGCATTCAAGGATTTTGCAGTCTATCAGATGGATGTAAAGAGTGCATTTCTAAATGGCATCCTAGAAGAAGAAGTCTATCTAGAGCAACCCCCAGGTTTTGTCAAAGGAGACAAAGTCTACAAGCTGTTGAAGGCTCTCTATAGACTTAAGCAAGCACCAAGAGCATGGTATGAAACACTGTCTGTGTTTCTTGAGAAGAATGGTTTTTGCAGAGGAAAGGTGGACAAGACCCTATTCAGAGTGGAGCATGAAGGCCACATATTGATAGTTCAAATATATGTGGATGACATCATATTTGGCTCAACCAACCCAGAGCTGTGTGAGAAATTCTCTAACCTCATGCAAGGAGAATTTGAGATGAGTATGATGGGAAAGCTTAACTTCTTTCTTGGATTACAAGTTAAGCAGATGGAAAATGGAATTTTCTTCAACCAAGCTAAGTATACCAGAGATCTAATCAAGAGATTTGGAATGGAATCAACCAAACCAGCAATAATTCCTATGAGCACAAGTACTCACCTAGATGCAGATGAGGGAGGCATATCAGTGGATTCAACCCACTACAGAGGACTCATTGGATCATTGCTATACCTCACTGCAAGCAGGCCAGACATATCTTATGCCGTAGGAGTTTGTGCGCGATTTTAATCTAAGCCTAAGGAGTCGCACCTAGATGCAGCAAAGAGGATAATTAAATACCCTAAGTCTACGGTCAATGCTGGACTATGGTATCCTAAGGACGATAACTTCAAGCTGTCGGGATATTCAGATGCAGACTTCGCAGGATGCAAAATTAATAGGAAAAGCACTAGTGGAATGTGCCAATTCCTAGGAACCAGACTGATATCCTGGTTTAGCAAGAAGCAGGTTTCTAACTCTATCTCTACCACAGAGTCAGAATACCTAGCTGCAGGTAGTTGTTGTGCCCAGATCTTGTGGATCAGACAGCAGCTAAGGGATTATAATATCATTGCCAATGAAGTCCCTATCTGGTGTGACAACAATAGTGCTATTGCAATAACCAACAACCCGGATTTGCATTCAAAGGACCAAGCATATTGATGTTAAGCACCACTTCAAAAGAGACCATGTGCTTAACAAGAGAGTCAGAGTTGAAAGAGTCAGCACAGACTACCAAATAGCTGACATCTTTACCAAACCTTTGCCAGAAGAAAGATTCTTGGAGCTGAGCAGAGAACTTGGTCTACTAGATTGGGAATCTAGTACAGAAGAAAAAGCAAGCTGAAGCATATCAGAGGAAGGACGGACCCAGCTGATTAAAGGAATCATATGCTAGCTGATGCAGACAAAAAGGACGAAGGACGGACAAAGGAACCTTGCTGATCAAAATCTCATGCGAGAAGTCCAAGGAGTCAACTCACCTGATGCAAAGCAGTAAACAGTCAACAGTCAACCAGCTAAGTTTTCCAATCTTAACCGACTTCTGAATATTTTATTATTATCTGCTATTTGTATAATAATATTATATTAATTTTGGTTCACAAGTGGCGTATACTATATGATTTAAATACACGTGGCAATCACTTGATAAATCGACCTCCACGGTGACCAATTAAAATCTAACCGTCTAATTTTAAACTCAAAACCTGGACCACCGATTAGAATTTGAAATTTAAAAAGAATCTCAAAAGGCGAACCACCGATTCAAAATAAATAATAATTTAATCCTAACTTCGTTTCATCTTCCTTATAAGGACGGAAAACCCTTCACTTTACCTTTACGCTTACCAGTCTTTCAAACCCTAGATTTACAGAGCAAAAATCTTTTGAACTCTAAATACACTGAAAATCTCTTATTTGCAGAAATGGAATCTTATTTTGAAGGCGTTAACATGAAGGAGGTCAAAGACCAGATCATTTTTTCTGTGGTCGTTGATTTCGAAGGTCTTTTGGAAGCAAATCTGGATAACAACGATGTACTCTTCCTTATCCACTCAATGAAGAAGAATGGGATCTACCCATTTCTGGATATCAGTCCCACACATCTATACAAGGAGGACGTCATCGCTTTCTACCGCGAAGCCCATGTGATTGAAGAAGGAATCAGGAGCACTGTTGGCGGAATACAAGTCGACATCTCGCCGGAGATGATTCGTAAAGTTTTTGGTATGAAATACCGTGGCATAGCCGTCGAAGCTCTCAAGCAGACAGCATCCGACACTTGGCAAAAGATTAAGGCGATCGACCAGCCGACGAAGCTAAAACTCACTGCCAAAAGGAGCGAGATTAAAAAGGAGTATCGATATATGTTGGATATTACCAACAAAATTATTATGGGTATGGCCGGCAGTTACGACCAACTATCGTCGGCGAAATTCACAGTGCTGGGAGCACTCATTCAGGACGAGCCGATTGATTGGGCTGACTACATCTTTAGGCAGTTTGTTCGCAAGGTCAACAAAGCCGAATGGCTTGCTGATGAGAAGAAATTCAGATCCAAACTGGCGTTTGGAACGCAGCTAAGTTCGATCCTTGAGAAGATGGGTGTGGCAAAGGGAAGTACTGACCCCTTCCACATCAACCAGAGACCTGGTCACCTAGACCAAGAGACGTTGAGGAAGTTGGGAGAAAACAGAAGAGCAGCTCGGATGCTCAAAGAATTGTCTGATTCACAGTCTTACAAATATCCTTCATCAGACGAGTCGGACCAACCTGCAGACGACAACCCAACAGCAGCCGAGTCAGACTCGGAGTCAGACAACACACCGATTGTTGTCCTGTTCAAAAGAAGGGGACCAGACCCTGGTGAGCCTGTTGGGATTCCACAGAAAATAAACGCAGCGGAAGAATAATGGAATCCCTAAGAGGATCGATCAAGTAACGTATATACGAAAAGAAAAATACGAAGATCAAGGAATCAAAGTCCCATACCTATGATGTCTCTGAAAAACCTTCGTATGATGATGATGATGAAGAGCCCTTCGTTCCAAGCACCTAAAGAAAGATGCCTCTACTTCACACGCCGGAACTTGATGGAAAAATCGACAAGCTTCCTTTCTTCAAGAATGCGGCTAGGGAAGCTTGTAGGAATTTTCTCTCTCAATGTATTCTTCTTATATCTTGTCTCTAAGATCAAGATGAAGATTTTAACCTTACTCTCTCTCTCAAATTCGTGATTTTGAGTTCATTCAAGAAGAAGTTGTCCTCTCTCCTTTTTAAAGACTTTTATTTATAAAAAAATGAAAGTCTTCTTTTAAAACATGATTGAGGGTATCAAATACACCTCACATATGTCACCTAGTGACATAAAATAAGTATAAAAGGGACAAGAGAGGGAGGGGGGCGGCCTTAAGGGAAATTTCCAAAAAGACGGGTCGAATTTACTCGGCTCGTAATCGATGTTCACAAAACGAATCCCTCGTGTACCGGATGTTCGTCAAACGAATCCGTTTTATTTCCAATGTGTTTGGACTAATTAATTAATCCAATTAATTAATTATATAAAACACAAATATATATTTCTCTAAGAAATATAATTTATGAATTAAAGTAATCACCCAGTAACCTACTTACAATTCATAAGACCGTTATTTGATTTATCCGATAAATCAAACTTAGATATCTAATATCTAATATTATAAGAGAGATTATTAATTCACATTTATCCATCAATGATCCTATTGCGCGACTCCGTAGGTTCGTCTCATCCGGCATTGGGAGGAACCAATGAGTGCGGCAAGACTTAGCCACTTAGCGGCCGCATCAGAAACCCCGATCGAGAACGAATGAACGAATCATTCCGTAACCATTATGTCGTGAATACTATATACGTATAGACCCTTCATCGATGTCCCGGTCAAGTCTTCGGTCACGGTAAAGTCAAACCTCATCGTTGACTAAACTCTATACATGTGTTAATGCAAATCAAGACCGATCGATTAATAGTGTATCTAATACGACTTTATCGTAATGCTTTGGCCAAAGACTTATGATCTTATTTGCCATTAACCGTATAGACATTCGCCGCTCACTAACAGAGATAGAATCCTTTCTTGGCGTTCAAAGAAAGATCGCTACTGCCCGTATAGTCCGCACTTCTAGGTCGACTCAGCAATTAAGCAAATGAGTCTAACTACTCTAATGACAAACTAAACGTCACAGACACATCTTCTACTGAACCCTCAAGTCAAAGGTCCATGTATACTATCACAACCTTTCGATTCGTCATCGACTCTCCGAGAGTGAATACCGTGTGACTGAATCGAGTATGAGTCGTGTTCGAGTATACTGGTACCACCAATATACGTATAACTATGCTATCAAAACGTGCACACATCCTAGCATCAGTTATACAAGTCTTATTAAAACTTAATGTCCTGTTAAGTTTTATCGACTTGCGAACTAGTTAAGCATTCGAGCTCTAAACACTTCTAGTGCCTATCTCCTTATCTCCATAAGGAGTAGAATGTTCACTCTCAAATGCAAGGACTATTATTCTATATACCAAATCACAATGCCACTGATATACAATAATATAGAAATAATAATTGCCTTATTAAATATAATATTCATAATTACAATACAATTGCTCTCACTCTCTCATCCTCTGAGTGGCATTCGAGGGCATATTCCTAACAATCTCCCACTTGCACTCAATGCCACAAACTATGGTATCTAATACCCATACTCTCCAGATGTCTCTCTATGACCTTCTGAGATAGTGGCTTGGTAAGCGGATCAGCAACGTTATTTGCCGTGTCTACTCTCTGCAGTGTAACATTCCCATCCCGAACCATTTCTCTAACAAAATGATATTTTCTCGCAATATGTTTGGTGTTGTGGTGAGCCCTAGGCTCCTTAGCCTGTGCAACAGCTCCGTCGTTGTCACAAAACAAAGGTCACGGCTTCTGCGTTAGGAACCACTTGAAGTTCCTCAGTGAAATTCTTTATCCAAAAAGCTTCTTTAGCAGCCTCCGTGGCTGCCTGATATTCGGCTTGACATGTAGAGATAGCAGTCGAACTTTGCTTGGCACTTCTCCAAGAAATTGCCCCACCATTCAGAGTAAATATATACCCTGATGTGGACATCTGAGCATCCATGTCCCCCGAAAAATCTAAGTCTGTATAACCCATCACTCTTAGTTCTCCACCGCCGTATGTAAGAACCAAGTCTTTAGTCCTCCTTAGGTACTTAAGAATGTTCTTTACAGCAGTCCAATGTTCCTGCCCTGGATTTGACTGAAACCGACTTACTACGCTCACAGCATAGGCAATGTCCGGTCTAGTGCAAATCATTGCATACATAAGGCTACCTACTGCCGAAACATAAGGTACCTTGCTCATTTCATTTCTATCTTCCTCACTTTGAGGACACATCTCTAAGGAAAGTTTTGCACCATGTTGCATAGGTAGAAACCCTCTTTTAGAATCTTCCATCCTAAATCACTTCAGGATCTTTTCTATGTAGAGGGCTTGGGAAAGACCTAACATTCTTTTCGCTCTATCCCGATAGAGATGAATACCCAGAATATAGGTAGCTTCTCCCAAGTCTTTCATTGAGAACTCTTTAGAAAGCCAAGCTTTCACAGAACTGAGCATTCCTACGTCGTTTCCTATAAGTAGAATGTCATTTACATATAGTATTAAGAACGCAATTTTGCTCCCACTAACCTTCTTGTAAATACAGGGCTCTTCTTCGTTTTGGACAAAATCAAACTCTTTGACTATCTCGTTAAAACGAAGATTCCAACTCCGTGAGGCTTGCTTCAGTCCATAAATGGCACGCTGAAGTTTGCATACTTTATGAATATTGGTTTGAGATATGAATCCCTTAGGCTGTTCCATATAAATTTCCTCCTCGAGGAATCCATTTAGGAATGCCGTTTTCACATCCATTTGCCATATTTCATAATCTAAGTGGGCTGCTATAGCAAGCATCATGCGAATAGACTTAATCATAGCTACAGGCGAGAAGGTCTCGAAGTAATCGATTCCTTCTCTTTGGGAATAACCCTTTGCCACAAGCCTGGCCTTATAGGTATCAACCTTGCCATCTCCATCAGTCTTTCTCTTATAGATCCATTTGTTTCCAATAGGCACTATGCCTTTAGGATGATCTACTAAAGTCCAGACCTGATTAGCATGCATTGAGTCTATCTCAGCTTCCATAGCTTCTTGCCACTTGGTGGATTCAACGTCTACCATCGCTTGGTCGTATGTAGAAGGATCATTCTCTTGACTACTTTCTGTCATCTCATGGACACCCAGTTCCTCTTGATGCAGATAGCCATACCTCTCAGGTAATTGAGAAATTCTACTAGACTTGCGAGGTTGTATTTGTATTTCAGAAGGTTCGGTTCTTATATCTTGCATAGGTGTCTCATTTGGTGTTTCTTTTATTTCTTCCAAAGAAATATTTCTACCTGCCCCTCCTTCTGGAATAAACTGATCTTCCAGGAAGTGTGCTTGTATAGCAACGATGATCCTATGATCTTCGTTCATGTAGAATAGATATCCCTTGGAATCCCCTGGATATCCTATGAAACGACCTTTCACAGACCTAGTTTCCAATTTCTCTACTTTAGTCTTCTTGACATAAGCAGGGCATCCCCAAATTCTAATGTGATTAAGACTTGGTTTCCTACCTCTCCACATCGCATGGGGAGTCTTAAGAACGGATTTGGAAGGACATCTGTTCAAGATATGCACAGCAGTAAGGAGCGCGTAACCCCACAGATAAATCGGTAGATCAGTATAGTTAAGCATGGAGCGAACCATGTCCAACAAGGTTCGGTTCCTTCTTTCTGATACACCATTTAATTGTGGAGTAGCTGGAGGAGTGAATTGTGATACTATTCCTAGTTCTTTTAAGAACTCATCAAATTCGGTACTCATGTACTCACCACCCCGGTCTGACCGAAGAGTCTTAACACGGTTACCTGTTTGATTTTCAACTAGGGCTTTAAATTCCTTGAATTTATCAAAAGCTTCAGACTTATGTTTCATTAAGTACACGAATCCATACCTGGTATGGTCATCAGTGAATGTAATGAAATACTGAAAGCCATCTCGTGCCACTTCAAAAGGGCCACAGACGTCGGTATGGATCAATCCAAGTTTTTCAGCAGCTCTTTCAAAAGTACCTGCGAAGGGTAACTTAGTCATTTTGCCTTGAAGGCAAGATTCACAAGTTGGATAGGGATCTGATCCCAATGGACCCGTAAGCCCATCTTTCTCCATTTTATGAACCTTGGTCTGAGCGATATGACCAAGTCTAAGATGCCACTTAAGTGCTTGGTTCGTTTCATCCCTACCACGCTTCCTAGTTATAGTGTTCACACATGTCTTATTCTTTAAATTTAAATGGTATAAACCATTTAATAATGTAGCAGTACCAACCAATTTATTTCTGAAATAAATACGATAGGACCCATCTCCAATAAAGAAGTGAAATCCCTTTCGGTCCATGACCGGATTTGATACAATATTCTTGTGCCCCTTGGGCAAAACAAGTACATCTTCTAAAGTGAGAATAAAACCAGATTCTAAATCCAACATAAGGGATCCGATATCAGAAGCCTCGACACTATGCCCACTTCCGACGGTGACCATCACCTCCACTGAATCCAGCTTCCTACTTCATTCCAGATCCTGATTCATTGTACAAATGTGAGAACTCGCACCGGAATCATGTATCCAAGAAGTAGAATATACAGTTACAGAACAATTTGTTTCTAAAACTAGTAGTTCCGTACCTGAAGGCGCATTACGGTCAAGCTTTGGACAATACCTCTTCCAGTGGCCTAGCTCACCGCAGTTGAGGCATACATCTGTTTTCTTGGCCCCTTTGCTCTTTTGAACCATTGGGGCCTTGCCTCTTTCCTTGTCGATCTTGGCTATCGGACCTAACTGCTTCTTGTTCTTTTTCTTCTTATTCTTGGACTTCCAAGTCTTAGAAGAAATCACAAGTGCAGCTTCCTTTCCCTTTGTCTTCATCTGAGATCAAGGCGCAATCGCTTGTTCATTTGCCCACCTAAGTTACATGCAATCTCATTGCAGTTGAAGTTCATGACAAATTGGGAAAATGAGTCAGGAAGTGACTGCAGGATAAGGTCAGTTTGGAGAGATGCATGCATCTGAAAATCAAGAGCTTCCAATCTCTCAATCATCGAGATCATCTTGAGGACATGGTCCCCAACCTTCTCTCCTTCCTTCATCCTGGTGCCGAATAATTGCTTTGGTATCTCATATCTAGCAGTTCGGCTATGCTCTACATAGAGCTCAGCCAGGTGCGCTAAGATGGCTCGTGAAGACGTCATCTTTTCATGGGCACGTTGAAGCTCATTGGTCATTGAGCCTAACATGTACCCTCGCACTCTTATGTCGTCTTTTACCCATTTCTCATGGGCATCGACATCTTCCGATTGGCTCGGGTTCTGTAGGAGCCGGGATGTCCGCCTCAAGACGTATCCCAAAGATTTCCATAGTTAGGACAATCCTCAAGTTCCGGCTACCCACATAGTTCGGACTACCAGACGTTCTTTTCAAGTAGTATAGCGAGTGGGTTCATTGTCATATTGAGAGTTTTGTTAACTGTAGAGAATAATATGAGATTCGTTAGTGATTGTTTAATTATGATCCGAGTAAAGAATTTAAGGACTTTCTTTATTCAAAACTCGGCTCCCACTATTTTATCGGCATTTACACACTCCCATGTTAAATCTGGAAGTCTTGGGTGACTTCATAGTGGTGATCGATTTCTTTACAAAGTCTAATAGAGGGCAACCCATACGGTTTATATTCTATTATTCTTTATAAAGTGGTGTCTAATACCAACCCATCTAATGGATGATTCGATCTTCTTTTACCCCTAGTTCACTTGCCCTCAACCCATTCGGTTTCTATGGCTCGCTGAACTATCTAAGTTTAAACCGCCAACTCCTATTAGTCTGACAATTGAATCTTACCCGGCAACCCATACGGTTTATAGGGGTTTGATTTGTCACAACCAAAGGCATCTAATGCACTCTAGGAATTTATCAACTTTCCCCAAAAATATTACCCCGACATACTCGGAAGAATAATATTCCGGTTTAGATTTCAATTTTCCATGAGTTTGACAGAGGGTAGGAAACCTCGTAACCTTTATAACTTAGTGTTTGTAAATGGGAGTATTAACGCGATTATATGTTACACTTTGCACATTAATCCGTTTATAAGCGCGGTTTGTGGTTTGTCAATCATTCAAATTGAAAAACAATAAATAGCAACCTAGTTACTACCAACATATAGCTCATGGACTTTTTCCTAAGTATTGGGCCAAGCCAAATAAAGAAAGGAAAAAAAACAGTATTGATTCTTCGTCTTCTAGTCGGTCGTCTTCAGTCTTCGTCATAGCCATATGAATAATTACATCATTGAACAATACGTCCTATAATACATATTTTCTAGTAAAAATAAATAGGCTCAAAATGGCCTTTACAACCATATCGAATTGAACAAATCAACAACTAAGTCCACGAGCTATATCACCATCACATAAGGCATTCCATACAACATGTAACGGTAAATGAAATTAAATAATCAATTAATATATTAATCCAATTAATATAAAAATTAATCTATTTAATTTCTACAATATTAATCAAATTAATATTTATAATCGTCATTTTAATCCGTTCAAAGTAATCCGGCCTAAACAATATTCTCGTCTAATAATTTTCCTTAATAAAAAGATATTCCAAATATTTTATTAAATCCAATTAAATCCAATTTAAATTTCAAAATTATTACAACGAAATATAAACACAAAAATGGAGTCCCTGAAAATCCAAAATCGATGTCACCACGGCCCGATTCAAAATCGGGCCGAAAACCCGAGAATTGCCCGACCGAGTCACTCTCGCCATCGCCCGCATCTTTGGCCGAGCGGCTACAGAGCCTACCGAGTCACTCTCGGCCGGCCAAGATCCGAGAAGCCGCCGGCAGCTGCGTCTTCGTGCGGTATTCGTGTTTAACCCCCGTTTTACTCATTTATTCGACTCGCTTCCAAAACGAAAAAGTTTTTTAACTTCATGAAGAACTTATAAATCAACAAAAATCAATTTTTTCAGATTTATAATTCACATAAAATAGTCGAAACTTGACTTACTACGAACGATTAAATTTCTTCGATTATATCTATTATGATTCTAAATCATAAACATCATCAAATAACATTCCAAATGCAAAGATGATCGTATATACGATATATTTGACCTTTCTCCGATACCACTATTGGGATTCCACAGAAAATAAACGCAGCGGAAGAATAACGGAATCCCTAAGAGGATCGATCAAGTAACGTATATACGAAAAGAAAAATACGAAGATCAAGGAATCAAAGTCCCATACCTATGATGTCTCTGAAAAACCTTCGTATGATGATTATGATGATTATGAAGAGCCCATCGTTCCAAGCACCTAAAGCAAGATGCCTCTACTTCACACGCCGGAACTTGATGGAAAAATCGACAAGCTTCCTTTCTTCAAGAATGCGGCTAGGGAAGCTTGTAGGAATTTTCTCTCTCAATGTATTCTTCTTATATCTTGTCTCTAAGATCAAGATGAAGTTTTTAACCTTACTCTCTCTCTCAAATTCGTGATTTTGAGTTCATTCAAGAAGAAGTTGTCCTCTCTCCTTTTTAAAGACTTTTATTTATAAAAAAATGAAAGTCTTCTTTTAACACATGATTGAGGGTATCAAATACACCTCACATATGTCACCTAGTGACATAAAATAAGTATAAAAGAGACAAGAGAGGGAGGGGGCGGCCTTAAGGGAAATTTCCAAGAAGACGGGTCGAATTTACTCACTGTAATCTTTGGATGTTCACAAAACGAATCCTCGTGTACCGGATGTTCGTCAAACGAATCCGTTTTATTTCCAATGTGTTTGGACTAATTAATTAATCCAATTAATTAATTATATCAAACACAAATATATATTTCTCTAAGAAATATAATTTATGAATTAAAGTAATGACCTAGTAACCTACTTACAATTCATAAGACCGCTACTTGATTTATCAGATAAATCAAACTTAGATATCTAATATCTAATATTATAAGAGAGATTATTAATTCACATTTATCCATCAATGATCCTATTGCGCGACTCCGTAGGTTCGTCTCAGCCGGCATTGGGAGGAACCAATGAGTGCGGGCGGACTTAGCTTGACTAGCGGGCCGCACCGCAAACCCCGATCGAGAACGAATGAACGAATCATTCCGGAACCATTATGTCGTGAATACTATATACGTATAGACCCTTCATCGATGTCCCGGTCAAGTCTTCGGTCACGGTAAAGTCAAACCCTACTGTTGACTAAACTCTATACATGTGTTAATGCAAATCAAGACCGACCGATTAATAGTGTATCTAATACGACTATATCGTAATGCTTTGCCAAAGACTTATGATCTTATTTGCCATTAACCGTATAGGACATTCGCCCGCTCACTAACAGAGATAGAATCCTTTCTTGGCGTTCAAAGAAGATCGCTACTGCCCGTATAGTCCGCACTTCGAGGTCGACTCAGCAATTAAGCAAATGAGTCTAACTACTCTAATGACAAACTAAACGTCACAGACACATCTTCTACTGAACCCTCAAGTCAAAGGTCCACGTATACTATCACAACCTTTCGATTCGTCATCGACTCTCCGAGAGTGAATACCGTGTGACTGAATCGAGTATGAGTCATGTTCGAGTATACTGGTCCCACCAATATACTTCTAACTATGCTATCAAAACGTGCACACATCCTAGCATTAGTTATACAAGTCTTATTAAAACTTAATGTCCTGTTAAGTTTTATCGACTTGCGAACTAGTTAAGCATTCGAGCTCTAAACACTTCTAGTGCCTATCTCCTTATCTCCATAAGGAGTAGAATGTTCACTCTCAAATGCAAGGACTATTATTCTATATACCAAATCACAATGCCAGTGATATACAATAATATAGAAATAATAATTGCCTTATTAAATATAATATTCATAATTACAATACAATTGCTCTCACTCTCTCATCCTCTGAGTGGCATTCGAGGGCATATTCCTAACAGAGCCATCATTCATACAATCCTCACCGGAACCCTTTCCCAAGAGGCCCAGGCGACTACAGTTCAGCCAGGAGGAGCAGCCAAAACATTATACTAGTCCTGCAGCCAGGTCGCCTACCCACCTGGAAGACCAGCCTGCTCCGGGCAGCCTGGAAACTCAGATCGTCCTTGTCCTCACTCCAGCATTCATTTCGGAAGAGGAAGAAGCAGGTTTAATTATCTCAATCCCTGAAGCAAACTACACCTTTAACCTGCTGGACAATAATCTTTTCGACCTGTCCATAGAGCAATTACAGTTAGTTAAACCACAAGCTCTAAAACACTCTTTTGTTAATATTTTTGAAGAGTGGAAATTTTTTAAATCACTGTCATTTGCTAAACTTCAAACCTATATTGAAAACAGTGGTTGGGAATATCCCCAAGCCACAGAGGATGTACTGATACACTTTCACAAAGTATCAGACACAGTTTTGATCCTCCATAAGAATTGGTTCATGTCAAATTTCAAAACCAACATGGACCAATTCATCCTTTCTATAATGTACAGTATTTTTGATGGATCTTTTGGGAAAGAAGATGAGGAGGAAGAACAAAAAGAAATAAGGATTGAAGAAGTGAATGGAGAAGAGGAAGATGAGGTCATTGTTATAGATGACGAAGAAGAGGAGCAGGAAGAAATAAAAGGAGGAGAAAATATTTTAGTTGAAAAACAAACAGAAGAAGTTGAAAAAACAGAGGAATTAGTAGATGAAGGAGAAGAAGAAGGGGAAGAGGTAGATCAGGAGGATGATGAAGGAAAGGAGGATGATGAGAATGATGGAAAAGATGATGAGAATGATGGAGAAAATGATAAAGATGATAAGAATGATGATGATGATGATGATGATGATGATGATGATGATAAGGATGAAGGAGGAGAACAACTGGCTGAAAAAGAAAAAGAGAATGTTGATGAAGAAGAAAAGGAGGAAGAGAAGGAATTAGAAAAGGAAGAAGAAGAGAAAGAAAAGGAGCCGGAGAAAGAGCCAGAATTAGAGGCTGCAGACAAGGCTGAGGCGCCTGCCCGGTATACCAGCCTGGACGCAGAGTTGGCTGAGGACTCCAGATCAGGGACACCTGAAAAGACCCCATCTGGAGTGCCAGCTGCTGATAGGAGCCTGCAGTCTAGTGGATAATTCGCAGAAGGCTCAGACGAGCACTCTCCACCATCGCAGATCTCACCTGCGATGACCGAGCTAATAAGGCAAATAGTGAAGGATACTATTGGAGAGTTGCTTGCATCTCAAGTCACCCCTGATCTCAAATCCATCAATACCAAGATTGATACTTTGCTGCAGCGGGAAGTCCCTCAACCTCCTCCTCCTACAAATAACAGAATGCCTTTTGGCATGTCTGACTGGATGCACATAATGGAGCAGTAGCTGACCACTTTGGTTGATGCTGGAAAAAAGGGGGAAGATATGATACATGGGGAAGGTAGCATTCAAGGAGAAATAAGGGAAGAGCTAAGAACGAAGAAGAGGCAGGATGTCCAGTTGATCACTGCTGGGACATCCTCAGCTAAAAGGAAGGGAGAAGGAGAACCAGAAGAACAGGCTGATAATCAGCCTGCAAGCAAGAAGAGGAGGACCAGAAGAGGATTTGAGCCTACTCTAGAGTGGGAAGGCAAGGAGTTGTGGTACGTTGAAGAATTTGTACCTTACGAAGCTCTACCCATGTGGGGATCTGCAAAGAAAAAATTCATCAGAGACTACTACATCTCGGAAATACTCTAGGATGATAATCTCTCCCCACAGCAGATCTTCATCAACTTCATGGAAGAAGATCACCCACAACTCTGGACTATTCTTCTAAAACATGCCGAGACACGAAATGCATATCCCATGATCCCTCTGTTCAGTGCCAAAGAAGCTTCCACCTTGGTGAAAGGAAATGCTTTGGATGAACTTGCACTCCAGAGAAAAATCAAGAAGTTGTGTGTTGAGAATAAGTTTTCATCTCAAGAAGAGCAAGACTTTGCAGCTCTTGTTGTAAGGAGGAAGTATGGTCTTGCCCCTGTCAAGACAAGACCAATCGGAGCTAAACCTTTCAGACCTGCTAAGCAGCCTATCCGAAGAGGCAGAGGCATAGGCAGATGACTTTTATCTATTTCTGTACTTGTAAAATTTTCTTGTAAATTTAAGACATGTATTTGTAATCAATTCAGAAAATTTTATAACAGTCTTTTAAATGACAATTTCCAGTTGTCTCAAAACTAGACTGATTTAGTTTGTGTCTTGCACTCAAGTGCAGACTTGTTTATTTGAATATTTGCTTAAGTTTTGCCATCATCAAAATAGGGGGAATTTTTTAGGAATACTTGTTAGATTTTGAAGATGTCATTAATATAAATTCAAATACTTATTACTTGGCAAAAATGTAAGGAAGAACCAAATGAGTATCTAAAACTTGGCAAAATGTAAAGAAGAACCAAATAAGTATCTTCTATAGGCCAAAATAAGTTAGGCTAAAAATCGGCTAAGTACAAAAGAACAGCTAAGTTCATCAGAGAGGATACAGCCGAGTCATATCAGAGAAGATCTGGTCAACAAAAACTATCAGATATGTTTGACCAGACTGCAGTCAAGTAACCTCAGACAGGACATCTGATCAGGTGATTCCCAAACAGTCACCATTAGAGAGGTCCAGACTGCAGAGAAGTTAATTTACATCAGCCTACTCGAGATCAGCCAAGTACTCCAAGTCCACGTCAGCATGCGTTGAAAAGTCAAGTATTATAGAAAGTCACATGCAACGTGAAGAGACAAATTGGAGAGATTCCCGCAAAGGATATGAATTAAATAATTCATCTAGACCCACCTTGAAGACTTTAATCGTATTATATTCAAAAGATTCGGTGCCTCACATGCAAAGTCTTCACAACGGTCGAAAGATGGATTAAATTATGGGAATCCAGCCTTGCAACGTTCAGAAAGAAAATAATGAAGTCTACCTCTCCAACGGATGGATTTGTTGAAAAATGATTTTCAATGGCTATGAAGGAAAAGCTCAGAGATAGTGACCTATATATATCCAAAGATTTGAAGCTGAGCAAACACACACAACAATTAAAAATGGTGCGAACATAGTTTCAAGCAATCAAAGCATTCAAGCAATCTAAAAGCGAAACACAACATCGTGAAAAGAGCGGTTCTCAAAAGTTCATACTTGAAGAAGCTCTTAGTTGGAGAAGACAAAAACTCGTGTCTTAAATCCTGAGTTCGGGGTACTTCACTGGTTGAAGTTCGAGACTGTAAAGGCATCCAAGGATCGAGGATCAAGAGGTGCAAGGCAGTCAAGTGTATTAGAACGGCACGGATTTCCACTGGTTGGATGCTGTTGTAGTTTGATTGAATCACTGTAATATTTATCACTCGTTGAAAATTATAGTGAATTCATCTCCAACTGGTTTGGCGAAAAGTGGATTAGTAGAGGATTACCCCATCTCTGAGACCACTATAATTGCCTGCGTATTTTATTGTTTTATAGCATCATACTTTAACTGCTGCATTCATTATTAAGTGTTTCATTAGTTGTTTTGTATTCGTCATCAGCTGACTTCTACACGTATTAAGAACAAACGACTCCAAGTCATTTGTTTATCTATCAGCTGAAGAAACTTATTCTTTGAGAAAAAGAGTTTAAGAGTTTCAATAAGTCTATTCACCCCCCCTAGACTTATTCCCGGATGACTTGTGACCTACACGATCAAATAACAATGATCGAACAACAACGATCAAATAACAATGATCGAACAATAATGATCAAATAACAATGATCGAACAACAATGATCAAATAACAATGATCGGACAACAACGATCAAACAACAATGATCGAACAATAATGATCAAATAATAATGATAGAACAACAACGATCAAATAACAATGATCAGACAACAACGATCAAATAACAATGATCGGACAACAACGAACAAATAACAATGATCGAACGACAACAGTCGAACAATGACTCTGAAGTCCCCAGTTCAACTCCAAACATTAAAAGAACTGGTAGAAAGTGAAATATGTTACTTCCAAACAAGGTTCACAAGAATCGAACCGAACTCGGAAAAGTCACGATGATAAACAGATCGATCTGAAACAAGGTCACAACCAGTTCGAACGATGACAACTGAGACATCAAACAAGTTTAAAAAGTATCGACGAACACGTGCAAGTCGATAGAATTTAGAAGGAGAAACTGCAGAAGTCAAATATAGTACGGGTATTACATCCGACCTCTTATAAAAGAAATGTCGTCCCCGCAACTCACAACAACGGAAACAAGGTAACAACACAAAAAACAACCGACAGAAAAATCTCCCATGGGCCTCTCAGAGCCGATCCTGATATCTGTGCTGAAGCGCGAACTCCGAAAGTCTCGGTAGCCAATTCGCAAAACTGAATTCGGTGACCCTCGAGTCCTCACTTGAAACGCGTTACTGACGAGAAGGACAATTTACACGTGCATGCCCCGGCACATCACGGTTGAAACACCTCGGCTCGGCATACCGAAAAAACAAATGCTAGATACAATGGGGCATCACGTCGCAAAACAACTTAGCAAAGATGCCAACTCAGCACAACAAAGAATCATAACACATATCATATACAACGATTACCATCGTAAAGTAATACACACACAAACACTACAGCAACGACGGTATCTTTCAGCGACCTCAACGGCCCGAACGATAACCAGCACATAATTACAAATATCATGAAACAATCACACATGTACCCAAACATACAAACCCAAGCTTCAACAGCTCACACTCGTGCGACAACACGTAAATCACCATGAGGCGACAAATAGTAAATACCAGTTCACACTTCTCACAGAGGGCTAGTATTACAAATACGTGGCAACGCCTCAACGATCATGCTACCAATTCGATCATATTCGGAAGTTAACATCATAACGACAAAGCAAACATCATACATACATTTCCAAACGCAGGGAATTGATAGGTTTTTAAAAAAATAAAAACCCCCTTTTGAAAATAATTTTGGAAACACCGATTGATCTTGAGTATCACCCTTCAAAAAAAGGTACAAATGTGAAACATCGTTATCGAGACTTTGGAAAACTATTTCGCATTTGATAAAAATGAGGACACTTTCTTTTCGTGAAAAACTTTCGGAAATTTTCGACCCTCGGGTCTAAGTAAAAGTGTTTCTAAAACATTGGAAATATCTCAAAACATTTTGGTCCTCGAGGTAGAAGAATTTTGAAACATATTGTAGCACCTTGGATGTACCACGAGAAAATAATTCATTTTAAAAGTACGTCTCGAAATTTATTTTCTAAGATACTCAAGGTTTTCAAAGATAATTCATGGGCTAGAATGCCCAAAAATTTTAGATAATTCCACAGAACATTATAGCGCCGTGGGTCCCGCGCCGGAATCCACCAGGCTAAAAACCATTTACAAAAATGCCAAAAAGGCCGATGACGGTAATATTTCAAAAACTCACAAAAGCCATTTACAAAATACTAAATAGCGTCATAAGAATTTTGCCAAAACGATCAAGGCCATAATGCCAAAAACTCGGTTAAGGGAATCGGTTTTCGAAATAAAACTCAGTCGGTAAAATACCGAAAGCCATTACAAAAGAACTCACGCAGCGGATAAAAGGAATACAGTCCAACATGCACAATCCAATTGAATACATCTCACAGCATCTAGTTTAAACATACAACAAAACCATTCCTCGGAGTTTCTCACGAACTCAATCGTCGATACCTTATTCGAAACCCATCAAGGTTCTCAATTTTCACACCATACCACCCCTCACAGTGGTTCAAAGGTAAAACAACAATAGGCCCAGTTTATACATATACTATATGTCACACGTATTAAATACAACTATATTCACAACACCGTGCAAATAAAATTATGCACCGCAATTAACTCATTTAGATAAAATCATGATACACAGGTACTTCGCATAAAAGAGGAGACTTACGTCCACAGGACGCACGGAGATGACGGTCGCCCACGATACTAATCTCATCCGACAACATACCCGACACGTTGTGACTACGCACAACTCAACTTGTCACTCGACATCTCGAATGACAAAACCACACCATACTCGACAACTCACGACTCGACTTGACCCGACAGCCTAGGTTTCCGCAACCTAAACTCCGATACCATAAATGTAACACCCCCAAAACTATATGGGAATATTACATGCCATAGACCCCTTTTTACGAGAATCTACCGGGCTAATCCTTACAAAACGACCAAATGTTTGCCCAGCCAGGGTCAAACAATAAAATAATACAGATTGTTGAGGTCACTTACACAAAATTGCACTGACCGATGAGGTCACACAACTCCATCAACAGAACTGACTAAAATAACATTACCCACACGGGGGTCGAAACACAATACAGCAGAAGACTGTAATCAACTCTGACAACACAACAAAAATCAAAACAACTCTCAACTCTTGATTAGCATCGCAGCTCGTCATCCACTTGTGCCGATCCTGTGAATGCTCCCCCGAACCTGCATATACCTGGACGCAAAACAGACATCCACCCCCCGATTACTCGGGGGTTAGTAAAACTCCACTGTTTTACTAGTGCAAGTATAATACGATACGAAATGCAACAAGTAAATAGCAACTACGAATTTCTTTTCCGTTTTCAGTAGCGAGAGAGAGACTGGATTCTAGAGAGGGAGGGTTGACCAATCGACTGTAGAAGGAGTGCAGATGAATTCGGCCAACTGATGGTGTTAGAAGGGTTTTATACCCAATTATTTTTAGAGTAATTCAATTGAGCCCCTAGAATTCAAGACTTCTTGATTTGACCTCAAATCAACTCTTGAGTTTATTCAATTTCAGTCCTTAAATATTTAATTCCTTCAATTTTTACTTCAATCAGCTTTCCAATAATTAAAATTCAGCCTTATCCATCCAAGCCATTAAATACGTAGATTTCTCTAATAATATTAATATTCAATTCAAGTTATGTCTTGTAGATTAATTCCAATTATAGTATTATATCAATAATAAACTATTATCATTATTTGTAGATAATAACAAGAATTTACGGGCCTAGAATTGTCGAGTCAAGCATCTCATCACATTCAAGTTCAAGAACTGCATTTTATCCAGGTGTGGGGATTTATTACGCTTTTGTTTATTTTAATTGCTTTATATATTGTCTCGTATGTGCACGTGCAAATCAGTCAGAAGCACTTAATTGTGCATAATGACTTCGGGCAAGCCGACGGGCTTCAGAATTTATCAGTCATGTTGTTTATACTTACTAATATATTTAGTAATTAACGTAGATATATTGCGTATCCTCCACACTAATCGAGTTGGAAGCTCACCCCACTATTTAACCCCTTTCAGGTTGAGGAGCTCGATGTGGCATGCGATTGAGAGTGGGATGATCAAGCCTATGATTAGATGTTTATGTATTTAATATTATTTCTCTCAAACTATGTTTATGAACAGGTGTTCAATTTGTTTTATTTTTACGTCAAGGTATGTTTTGTTTTAACAATGACTCGAGAAGATTACTTGCAAATTATTAAGTTTGTCTTTTGAGATGTATTTCTGCTGCAGCATTTTTATTTATTCTTCTTAAAATTTGAAGAATCATATTTTATAAAAGTGGTCGCTACATAAGTGGTATCAGAGCGGGTCTACGGTTTTGTAGACTCATTAAAATAGTTTCTTTTTATAAACTGAAATTTCATTTTCGCAAGTAGTCAAATATTTTTTTTAGCTATTATGATCATCCACCTCTGCCGCTCCACGTCAACTCCAAGGTACATTGAGTTATGATTATTCATTATGTAATAAATGCAATTTCCCGGATCAACCATGATTCATGTATTACAGATGCATCTTCAGTCTATTTTGTGCATAAGAATTTTATGATAAAGTATTTGGGCATGAAATTGTTTTCTTATAAATTCATAAGTATATGTGTGACATGCGTAAATCATCATTGCTAGAAATCTCTGGTTCTCAACCTATAGATGCAATGTAACTCCCCATACTATTTCTCCCTCTCGTTGCGTAAGTACGGAAGGATCGTTGCGTGTGGTGTGCCTTAGGATAATGGCAACTCGTGGACGTAGACGCATAGCTAACCGAGGTGCAGATAATCTCGGTGGTCAGAATGCCAACTTTGGTGGTGGTGACGGAGGTCAGGATAACCACAACAATAACGTGCCAGCTCCCACTCAGGCACAAGTTGTGCAACAGTTCCGACGTTTCACCCCACCCACATTCAACGGTCGAGAAGCACCAGCTTTCGTTGATGAATGGTTCATGTCTCTCGAGCGCACCTTTGAGCTCATTGGGTGCACCGATGTGCAAAGAATTCTTTGTGGCCAATATCAAATGGTGGAGGATGTTGGACGCTGGTGGATAAGCTATTGGCGTTTGAGGCCAGCGGCCGAGCGTGCTGCATTAACTGTTGGGATTTGGTGCCTAAAACGAAGGCCCAGCGGAAGCGGTACAACGAAAATTAATTCGATCCGAATCTATACGAGGATTGATCGAGCTACGTATATATAAATATCAAAAACGAATTCACAAGAGATATAGATACTCACCCTTGTAGTCCGTTGATTAGATGGATAACCTTCTCTTGAGCTATTCCCCAAGCGTTGCTTGACCTCTACGAATCCAATCAGCTCCAAGCCCTTGAACGATCCAACGCCGAAAGCACTGCATCTCTACTTGCCACGCGCTGGAAAAACGAACGAAATGACAACACCTTGCTATCCTCCAAGGATACGGCTAGAGTTAGGATGATGAAGCTTTTGATTGTGATTATAACACTCTAAGTGTATAACTCACGCTCTCAATAAATCTCTTGATTTTCTCCAAGAACAACCAAGAAGTGATATGAAGAAGAAGATGAACATTTTTAGAGAAAAATGGTTTTTCTCTCTCTCTTGAACTTGAACTCATGGTTCAATGAATGAATTGGGGTCAAGAGTGATTGAAAAGCTGCTCATCTTATTCTACTTCCACTCACATGTAGACAATACAAATCACATAGAGATTCCCCCACCAAGTCATAATCATCTATTAATAAAATGGAATTGAAGACTTGGTGGAAAATAGGTGGAAGGGGGGCAGCCATCTAGAAGGTATCGGATGAGTTCGGTCCGTTTCGAACTCCTGTGAGTCTAAACAGATAAACTCCGATTCCGTTTCAATGTATTTATATTGATTAATTAATCTAATTAATTAATCATATCAAATACATAATAACATAATTAATTTATCCAAGAAATAATTATATTTATGAATTAAATTAATCACCCAGTAATTTATTTAATTCATTAGGCCGTAAATTAATTTATCCAATAAATTAATTTAGACATCCAATGTCCAATAAATTAGATATCCAATATCTAATATTAATAATGAGAGAATAAGCTCGATTCATTCTGTCGTCAATCCTATTGCGCGACTCGGTAGGTTCGTCTCAGTCAGCAATGGGAGGAACCAAAGAGTAGTAGCACCACCTAGCCAGCCTGGCGGCCTACACTGTACCCCAACTGAGAACGAATGATTGGATCATTCAAGAACCATTCTATCGTGAATACCAGTAAACGTATAAACCCTTCTTTCAAATGTCCCGATCAAGTTATAGGGTCACGGTCAGTCAAACCCTATCTGTACTTGACGCTATGCATGCGTTAATACAAACCGAGATCATCTGGGCTGTCGTGTATCTAATACAACTAGCTCCAATGCTTTGGCCAAAGACTTATGATCTCATCTGCCAATAACCACATAGGACATATAACCCGCTCACTAATGGGAGAAAGAATTCTATCTTGGTGTTCAGTTGGACCTGCTACTTGCCCGTCAAGATACACGTCGAGGTTGACCCCCGCCTTCCGGTTTACAGGGTTGAACTACTCTAATGAAAAACTTGACATCACAAGCACATCCATACTAAATCCTCAAGTTGAAGGTTCATGAATACCTATCACAACCTTTCGATTCCGTCATTGACTGTCCCGGAGTGAAATCCGTGTGACGAATCGAGGGTGAGTCGGTTCGAGTATACTAATCCAAATAGCATACCTATAACGTGTGCTTCCACTAACCATCTCCATGTCAAAGAACACGTCATACAAGTCTTCACATAAACTTAACGCCCAATCAAGTTTCATCGACTTGCGAACCATTAAGTATTTGAGCTATAACCCTTTCCAGTGCCGACCCCCTTATCCAATAAAGAGTGGAACATTTTGCTCTCAAATACACGGACTAGTTTTTATATGTATATTTACGACTTAGGAATGCCAGTAACTACCAGTAAACAAAGAAACATCCATTGCCTTATATTGGTGATTTACATAATTACAAGTACAATGCCCACACTCAATCATCCTCTGAGTGGTATTCGAGGGCATACTCCTAACAATCTCCCACTTGCACTCAATGCCACACACTATGCTATCTAATACCCATGTTCTCCAGATGACACACTAAGCTAATCTGAGAAAGTGGCTTGGTCAGTGGATCAGCGGCGTAGTCGACTGACTCTACTCTATGCAGCACAATGTATCTCTTTGCGAACAAATGCTCTTACGAGATGATACTCTCTCTTAATATGTTTGGTACTATTGTGAAACCTCGGCTCCTAGGCCTGTGCTACCGCTCTGGCAGCGCAGCACAAGGTGTCACGTGAAGTTTACCCAGTAAATTCTAAATTCTTCGTTTGGAGGCCTCCGAGGCCGCTTTATACTCAGCCTAACAGGTGGAATTAGCAGTCGCGCTATTACTTGGCACTATGCCAAGATACTACTCTTCCATTAAGAGTAAATATAGCCAGAAGTAGACATATAATTGTCTTTCTGTCCTTTGAAGTCCAATACAGTGAATCCCCCACATTCTATTCTCCACCACCATATATAAGAATCAGATCTCTTAGTACTTCTAATGTACTTGAGAACATTCTTTACGGCGGTCTAATGTTCCTTGACTGGGTTAGCCCGAAACCTACTTACCACGCTTTCAGCATGTGCAATGTCAGGTCTTGTATACAATAAAGTTTATATAAGGCTACCCACTGCCGAAGCATATGGTATATAACTCATTTCTTTTCATTGTTACTCACTATGAGGACACATCTTCAAGGTGAGTTTTATTCCATGTCGCATCGGAAGGAAGCCTCTTTAAGATCTAATCTATATAGAGGGCTTGGGAAAAACTTATCATTTTCTTCGATCTATCCCAGTAGAGTCGAATCCCAAGAATATAGGTTTCTTCTCCCAAGTCTTTCATGGAGAAATTACTCGAAATCCAAGCTTTCACAGAACTGAGCATTCCCACATCATTTCCTATTAGTAGATTGTCATCTACACATAGTACTAAGAATGCGATCTTGCTCCCACTAACCCTCTTGTATACACAAGATTCCTCTTCATTTTCCACGAAGTCAAACTCTTTGACTGCCTCATCAAAACGAAGGTCCCAACTGCATGAAAACTGTTACAGTCTGTATCATGGAGTCTATATCCACCATTGCTAGGTCATTGGTCGCAGGTCGATATCTTTTTTATCACCTAGAACCTCGTGGAAACCCAGTTCCTCCAAGTGCATAAAACTATACCTCTCAGGTAAATGAGATACCCTACTAGACCTACGAGGTGGTTGAACTTGTGTTTAAGAAGGTTCGGTCCCATTTTCTTGCACAGGTGTCTCCTGAGGAGTTTCATTGTATTCTTCCAAAGAAATATTTCTACCTGCTCCGCCTTCCTGAATGAATCTCTTCTGCCAGGAAGTGTGCTTGTAAAGCAACAACGATCTTTCGATCTTCGGGCATGTAGAATAGATATCCCATCGTCCCAGATGGGAATCCAATGAAACGTCCCTTCGTAGACGTAGCTTCCAACTTCTCCACCTTAGTCTTCTTGACATAGGAGGGACATCCCCAAATCCTAATATGATTAAGACTTGGTTTCCTGCCCTCCCACATCTCATGTGGAGTTATAGGAATGGATTTGGAAGGATATCTGTTCAAGATATAAGCGGAAGTCAGGAGTGCATACCCCCACAGGTAAATCGGTAAGTCAGTATAGCCCAACATGGAACGGACCATGTTCAAAAAGGTCCGGTTCCTTCTTTCTGACACACCATTTAACTGAGGAGTACCTGGAGGTGTTAGTTGTGAAACTATTCCATGTTCCTTAAGGAACTCATCAAACTCCATACTCATATACTCGCCACCTCGGTCTGACCGAAGTGCTGTGATATGATTACCAGTTTGTTTCTCGACTAGGGCCTTGAATTCCTGGAATTTCTCAAAGGCCTCGGATTTATGTTTCATTAAGAATACATAACCATACCTAGTATGATCATCTGTAAGTATAATGAAATATTGATATCCGTCACGTGCTGCTTCCAAAGCACCACATACGTCGGTATGGATTAATCCCAGTTTATCAGCAGCTCTTTCAAAAGTCCCTGTTAAGGGGGACTTAGTCATTTTGCCTTTGAGGCAAGATTCACAAGTAGGAAAAAGGGATCCGATCCCAATGGACCCATAAGTCCATCTTTTTCCATATTGTAAACCTTGGTCTGACCAACATGACCAAGTCTAAGATGCCATTTCAAAACTTGATTGGTTTCATCCCTACCACGTTTTCTAGTCATAGTATTCACAACTACTTTGTTGTTGAGTTTAGATGATACAATCCATTTAACAATGTAGCAGTACCCACTAGTTTATTTCTGAAATAAATATTGCATGAACCATCACCAATAGAAAATGAAAAGCCTTTTCGGTCCATGACCGGAATGGATACAATATTTTTGTGCCCCTTGGGAAAAACAAGTACATCTTCTAAAGTCAAAACAAAACCGTATTCTAAACCCAAAAGAAGTGATCCTATGTCGGTCGACTCGGTACTATGCCTTCTTCCGACAGTGATCATAACTTCTACCGCTCCAAGCTTCCTAGATTGTTCCAGATCCTGATTCACGGTACAAATATGAGAACTAGCACCAGAATCCAGTATCCATGAAGTAGAAAATACAGTAGCAGAACAATTTGTTTCCAAAACAAAAAGTTATGTACCTGAAGTGCCATGAAGAATTGGAGAGTCTCTAGCCCAGTGGCCCAGCTCACCGCACTTGAAACAGGCCTCCTTCTTTTTCTTGCCTTTTGGAACCATCGGGGCCTTGCCCTTTCCTTTAAGGTCCTTAACTTGTGGTCCAATCTGCTTCTTGGTCTTTTTCTTCTTATTCTTAGACTTCCGAAGCCCAGAAGAAATCACAAGGGCAGACTCCTTCATCCGCGGAGTCTTCATCTGAGACTGAGCAGTCACCAGTTTGTTCATTAGCCCAGCTAAGTTACATACAATTTCATTGCAGTTGAAGTTCATAACAAACTGTGATAAGGAATCAGGGAGAGACTGAAGAATAAGGTCGGTTTGGAGAGAAGTATCCATTTTAAAATCAAGATCCTCCAATCTCTCGATCATGGATATCATTTTGAGGACATGTTCCCCAACCTTCTCACCTTCCTTCATCCTTGCACCAAACAGTTGCTTGGATATCTCATATCTAGCAGTTCTGCTGTGCTCACCATAAAGTTCGGTTAAGTGAGATAGAATCTGCCTAGCAGAAGTCATTTTCTTATGAGCTCTCTGAAGCTCATTAGACATGGAAGCCATCATATAAGCATGGACTTTCACGTCATCCTTAACCCACTTTTCGTGTTTTTCAATCTCTTCCTGATTGGCTCGGGTCCGCACAGGAAGCGCCGGAATGTCCGTCTCCAAGACGTATCCCAGTGCCTCTATACTGAGGACAATCATCAGATTGCGGAGCCAATACACAAAGTTAGATCCCATCAAGGTGTTCTTTTCGAGTAGAATTGCGAGTGGATTCATTGTCATATTGAGAGTTATGTCTCTATTAAGTACGACAGATTAATTAGTGACTCGTTCAATTATGTTCTGAGTATAGAATTAAGGTCTTTTCTATTCTTGTTACCCAGCTCCTACTATTTTTATCGAAATAACACACTCCCATGTGAAATCCGGAAGTATCGTCGCTCTACTTCATAGTGGTGATCGAGTTCTTTATAAATCTTAATACAGGGCAACCGAACAGGTTTCTAGTCTATTAATTTTCATAAAGTGGTGTCCAATACCAACCCATCTAATGGATGATTCTATCTTCTTTTTTCCCTTGTTCACTCCCCTCAACCTATACGGTTTCTATGGTTCGTGTAACACCCCCAAAACTGACCGGGAATATTACAGCGTCGTGGGCCCCATATTGGAACCCACAACGCTAAAATCATTTTCGCAAACGTTTAAAAATGTCAAAAAGCCCTTTTAAAGTACACACACGCGCAGCGGATAAAAACACAGTTCAAAGAAAACTGAAAGCCATTTTAAATATACACCCGCAGCGGATAAAAACACAATCAATTACATTTGCAGCGGAATTAGAAAACCAGAAAAGAATACATAATCCCAACAATCACGCCATAGCCAGTATCACCAGAAAGCTCATCCCTTCACGACCGCTACTAGCTCGAACTCCGAGTACCTAAAAGATAAAACCCACGACGGGGTCAGCCATAATACTCAACAATGATAACGATCACATCACAAAAACAATTACATATCAATGTAATCTACAGAGTAAGAACATTCCCCATGTATTTTACCGAAGTAGCATTACCAACCTGTCACAATCCGTAACAAATCAATTCTTACCATAATCCACGCCTCGTATCCTTAAGTGATGAATGAATTCAAAAGTAACAACCTGTACTGTAACAGAAACGATACCAAAATTCCCAAACTTATCATATCTCAATTATAGAATGATCTGGCCAAGACTAACTCTGTCGGCTGGGTCGCACAATTGGATCCCAATCCTGATAAAACCGATATCACATGGCACACCTGTAATCCAACTGTTCCAAGACAATAGCAAGTCCCGAATATCAATGCAAAACATGAATGTTGACACAATCAATAATGATAAACAATTAATGCATCACAACGGAAATATCAATGACATGATATTTCCACACAAGATCGACAAAGGATCAACCACGAACGAGAATGCCATGATATGGTAACTCCAACAAGATCAATGAAGAATCAATAACCGAGAATACCGACAATACGGCAAATCCCAACAAGATCAATAAAAGTTCGACAATCGAGAATACCGATGACACGGTAAGGATCAACGAAGAATCAATAACCGAGAATACCGATGACACGGTAAGGATCAACGAAGAATCAATAACCGAGAATACCGACGACACGGTAAGGATTAATGAAGAATCAATAACAAGGTCAAAAGAGTCGACAACCAGAAATACCAACGGTACGATAAACTCCAATAAGATCAATAAAGGGTCAACAACTGAGAATACTGACGACACAGTAAACTCTAGCAAGATCAATAAGGACCAACGACCAAGAATACCAACTATATGGTAAACTCCAACAAGAGCAATAAGGAATCGACAACCGATAATACCGACGACACGGTAAACTCCAATAACATCAATCAAGGACTAATAACCACGAATACCAACGGTGAGATAACTCCCAAATGGAATCAATAAGGATCAATAACGAACGAGATTACCAATGACAGGGTGAACCCCAAACGAGATTAATAAAGAATCGATATCAAATGAGTTGACTATCGATATGGTAACTCCGAATGAGATTATTAAAGGTTCAACGGTGACAGATACACGAGAGAATAAAATCGTCAACCATATACGAATCATAAATACGGGATTTCAAAGACAACCCGAATATCGAACAAATCCAATTATACATGGACTGTGAACGACCAATCAATAAGACTCAAGATGGACGTCACGATACGCTCGATCCGTACATATGTCCGTGTACAAGCCAACCACGGGTATTGATCAGATACTCGTCTGGTCTCGTACCTAATCAGCCTCACGAAGTACGTCTCGTGTGCACGGTTCAATATGAGGTCGAAACCAACACATGCTACACGTGCCCCTCCCGAAAATCCTACACATGAACGATCAGAACGTATCTGACTCCAGATATGCCACGATACAACATCACAACAAATCTCGAAGAAACGCGTATCTATCAAGGATCAGAATACTTCCAAAAAGAGAAACAGTAACTCGATCATGAAATACCGACATGACCACAATGTCGTATTTCCATCAGACAACAGTCCACATCATGCTCAACAATACATATAATATTAACACATAAACCCCCAAGGCAGCAGCCAAGGGTCACGGAAGCATCTCACAGGGATACTCCGGAACGTAGGTGCCATTTAGGTCTTATCCCCTAACACATTTCCACTCGGGTACCATACAGGTTTTATCCCCAACACATCGGCCCAACAGATCACAGCTCAAAGGAAGAGCACATTACAAAACGTAACAACGATGGTGCACACTCACCACATGAAATATCAACACACACATGCAATAATGCAACATGATGATTATCATAATCTAACAATACTAATTTACCTCAAGTTGGAGACGCTAACCTTTCCACGACCAACCGCCGTGAATGAATACATGGTTTATCCGACAATCCAAAACGAAGTACAGTCCATAACTAATACCAAACCACCATCCCGAGTTTAATATCGACACGATAAGTAACCTTGATATCCAACTTCTCATGCAATAGACCAAATTATAATTCACGTTCCCCTTTCCACTTATGATTTATCTTAGTCCAAAAATACCATACATACCACCATTCCGACAATTCATATATTCCATAATACCATTGCTATATGAATCATAAATGAAATGAAAACGAAATCATTTATTAGCATTATGAACTGAGCAAGCATAACTTGCCTCGATACCGATGCGATGAAGTTGTTACTACTCCCGTCGTCTCCGTCCACAAGCTCCGCAGCCCCGACTCACCGCAGCACAACGGTTAATATCAACGATAATCTAACGCAACCTAATACAATAATCAATTAACGATACATTCAATAACAATCAACAACCAAAGTGATCAACTAATCAAACTCGATGGTTCAACGATATCTCGATCATACCAACCCATATCAACTCTTAACAATACGAACACAAGCCGAATTTCGATAATCAATAGTTCTATCAACGTCTACAACATTCTTGGTTCCGACTTCAATCTTAAATTCGGATTAACACGGATCATTCTTGAAAATTCATAGGAATACAATTATCGGCTATCATCATGAATAATCATATACCAAAATTAACCGTAATTCTTCCAATTTACGGACATATATCATTCAAGAATTCTTCAAGAACATGAATTAGTCCATAATCATGTTTGAAGCCAACAAAATGACATAATTGGATGAGTTCTAACATCTAATCATCATCTAATCCATAATCCAAGGCATGTATCATTTTGTTCTTCAATATACGATTCGTATAATCTCAAAATCATAACATCAACACCATAATCATCACTATACGGAGAAGAACATCAACGCTAACATCAAAATCCGAATTCAAGGAGTAGAGTTCATCAACATACCTTTTGAAGAAGAACCACAAGGATCAAACACTTCAAGAATCATTAACATCTTCATATCCAAGCCTCAAATTCATGCTCTCAAGCTCCTAGCCAAGTTAAATGTGTCTAGAATACACTTAGAAGTGAAGAAGGACGAACTGGGGTGGGAGAAATGAGTTTCCTTCCGTGAACAAATGAAAGACAAGCTCTTATTATATAAACTGCGCATCTCGTTACGTACGTAAGTGTCCTTGCTTAACGTACGTAACAACTTTAACGTACGTAATCCAATATTCATAGCGTACGTAACAAACTCACTGTCTCATTCCGTGAAGTCCATTACGTACGTAACCCATACCATATAACGTACGTAATATACCAGTTGACTTTCTACAGTACAATGGTCGTGTTACGTATGTAACACGTCCTGTATAACGTACGTAACACGTACGTTTACTCATCTGTCAACATCCTCCGCCGAAAGTTGTCGACACAGGGTCCCACCTGCCGACCACGACTCGATCGTCTGATTCCCATGTTACGTACGTAATGTCTCAGTCATAACGTACTTAACTCTACCAATTTAACGTACGTAAGCTTAAACACATAACATACGTAATGGCTTCCATACTTAGCCATTTCCAGCCACTACTACAAAAAGGGGTTTTAACGACGGTTCTGGGAGGGTTTCTACGACGGTTTTGGAACCGTCGTAAAATCCACCGTCGTAGAAAGTGGGCACATTTTACGACGGTTTTAAAACCGTAGTAAAAGTTCACGTTTTACATCGGTTCTTCCAAAACCGTCATAAAAAATATACATTTACATCGGTTCTTCCAAAACCGTCATAAAACATTCACATTTTACATCGGTTCTTTTTAAAACCGATGTAAAAATATTTACATTGTACATCGGTTTTGATACGAACCGATGTAAAATGTCTTATGTTTTATGGAAGGTTTGGCACCCCGACCCCAACCCGAATCCTTCAAGGCCCAACCCGAAACCCACTCAGACCCGACCCGACCCGAACCCGCACCTGAAATAACAATATATTGCACCTTGTCACCATAATGATTCGAACCCTCGACCTTGGGGTTGGGGAGTCAAGTCCCAACCACTAGGCTATAGTTATTTGTTTGAACACTTTATATTTATATTAGATTTAAATACATTTTGGTATCTACCTTTTAAATAAAAATAAAAAAATTAATTTTATTCTTTTTGTATTATTTTGGAAAAAATGATTTTTTTAGATTGTTTTTTATTTTTCATTTAATTTATATTTTAAATAATCATCGTAAATAAAAATACATATTTTTAAGAAAAGGATTTTATGACGGTTTTAGAAGAATCGATGTAAAGTTTTTCCCTTTTTATTATTTACATGGGTTATTCTAAAATTGATGAAAAAGTATTAATTTTACATTGTTTTTGGAATAACTAATGTAAATTAACCTAATTTTAATTTTTACATCAGTTATTCAAAATTAATGTAAAATTACTATTTTATACATCGGTTTTGGATTATCAATTTTATTCTTTTTTTGTATTATTTCGAAAAAATGATTTTTTATTTTTATTTTTTATTTTCCATTTCTTTTATATTTTAAAGAATCATCATAAATAAAAATACATGTTTTTAAAAAAAGAATTTTATGACCGTTTTAGAGAAACCGATGTAAAATTTACCATTTTTATTTTATTCCAAAACCGATGTAAAAAGTATTAATTACATCGATTTTGGAATAACTCGTGTAAATTTATCGTATTTTTATTTTTTACATCAGTTATTCTATAACCGATGTAAAATTAATACTTTATTTCATATCGAATTTGGAATAACTTATGTAAATTACAATATTTAAAATTTTACATCGGTTGTTTGTATAACTGATGTAAAAGAATAATAATTTTACATCGGTTATTTGAACAATAAATGTAAAAATAGTAATTTTAGTTTTTACATCGGTTGATTTAACAACCGATGTAAATATATAAATTTTACATCGGTTATTTGAACAATCGATGTAAAAATATAATAATTTTACATCGGTTATTATAACAACCGATGTAAAAATAGTAATTTAAATTTTTAGATCGGTTATTTGGACAACCGATGTAAATATATAAATTTTACATCGGTTATTTGAACAATCGATGTAAAAATATAATAATTTTACATCGGTTATTTGTACAACCGATGTAAAAATAGTAATTTTAGTTTTTACATCGGTTATTTGAACAACCGATGTAAAGTATAATAATTTTACATCAGTTATTTGAACAACCGATGTAAAAATATAATAATTTTACATCGGTTATTATAACAACCGATGTAAATATAGTAATTTTAATTTTTACATCGGTTATTTGGACAACCGATGTAAATATATAATTTTTTTACATCGGTTATTTTAACAACCGATGTAAAATATAGTAATTTTAGTTTTTACATCGGTTATTTGGACAACCGATGTAAATATATAATAATTTTACATCGGTTTTATTTGATAACCGATGTAAATTGACCGTATTTTTAATTTTTACATCGGTTTTCGTTAAACCGATGTAAATTGAGCGTCGTAAAAAGTATATTTTGTAGCAGTGAGCAATTCCTGTCCAACATCTCGACATAACAAATGTGAACATACGACAATACTGAACACATATACGAAATCCCGAAAATATTCTCGTACGGTGCGTCTGATGCACGATACCCCCAATTACAACTGTCGACCAAGTACGACAATCATTCAAATACCCATACGGTATATCCGACATCGAAAAACACACCAAGCATGTAATATCCTAGAATCAAAATAACCTCGATGACATACTGGCACGACTATCACGGTTTCCAAAATTACCCACTCATATCGTGTCGGTCCCACTCTGTACAGTACATCCCAGATAAAATAATGCGAAAAATTCATAATGAAATTCTAGGATATTACATATACACCCACTTAAATTAGTTTCGTCCTCGAAACTCAACACCTGTCATAATCAGTATCTCAATCCCGAAATATCTCAAAATCACGACACCATACTCAATAATCATCATGAAAACTGAAATAACTGAAAGAACATACTTACAGGTCCGTGAAATCGATGATCTTCCGTGATACCAGCATACGACTCCCATACAAAGCCTCGACACAATATCAACACACCGGCATCACAATACAACAATTTGAAAATATTTCAAAAATTTTGAAGCCTCCAAAATCGGTTTGACTCAAAAGTTAGAAAATCATTTTCAAAAGTCACGCTACTACCGCACCGGTAGATCCACATAACACACACGCCCGGGTTTTACGAAACCCAAGCTCCGATACCATTTTCTGTAACACCCCCAAAACCGACCGGGAATATTACAGTGGGCCCATATTGGAACCCACAAGGCTAAAATCATTTTCGCAAAGCGTTTAAAAATGTCAAAAGCCCTTTGAAAGTACACACACGCGCAGTGATAAAAACACGATTCAAAGAATACCGAAAGCCATTTTAAATATACACCCGCGGATAAAAACACAATCAATTACATTTGCGGCGGAATTAGAAAACCGTAAAAGAATACATAATCCCAACAATCACGCCATAGCCGATTCACCGAAAGCTCATCCCTTCACGACCGCTACTAGCTCGAACTCCGAGTACCTAAAAGATAAAGCCCACGACGGTCGGCCATAATACTCAACAATGATAACGATCACATCACAAAAACAATTACATATCGTTGTAATCTACAGTAAGAACATTCCCCATGTATTTTACCGAAGTAGCATTACCAACTGTCACAATCCTTAACAAATCAATTCTTACCATAATCCACGCCTCGTATCCTTAAGTGATGAATGAATTCAAAAGTAACCACCTGTACTGTAACAGAAACGATACCAAAATTCCCAAACTTATCATATCTTAATTATAGAATGATCTGGCCAAGACTAACTCTGTCGGCTGGGTCGCACAATCGGATCCCAATCCTGATAAAACCGATATCACATGGCACACCTGTAATCCAACTGTTCCGAGACAATAGCAAGTCCCGAATATCAATGCAAAACATGAATGTTGACACAATCAATAATGATAAACAGTTAATGCATCACAACGGAAATATCAATGACATGATATTTCCACACAAGATCGACAAAGGATCAACCACGAACGAGAATGCCATGATATGGTAACTCCAACAAGATCAATGAAGAATCAATAACCGAGAATACCGATAATACGGCAAATCCCAACAAGATCAATAAAAGTTCGACAACCGAGAATACCGATGACACGATAAGGATCAACGAAGAATCAATAACCGAGAATACCGATGAAACGGTAAGGATCAACAAAGAATCAATAACCGAGAATACCGACGACACGGTAAGGATTAATGAAGAATCAATAACAAGGTCAAAATAGTCGACAACCAGAAATACCAATGGTACGATAAACTCCAATAAGATCAATAAAGGGTCAACAACTAAGAATACTGACGACACAGTAAACTCTAGCAAGATCAATAAGGACCAACAACCGAGAATACCAACGATATGGTAAACTCCAACAAGAGCAATAAGGAATCGACAACCGAGAATACCGACGACACGGTAAATTCCAATAACATCAATCAAGGACTAATAACCACGAATACCAACGGTGAGATAACTCCCAAATGGAATCAATAAGGATCAATAACGAACGAGATTACCAATGACAGGGTGAACCCCAAACGAGATTAATAAAGAATCGATATCAAATGAGTTGACCATCGATATGGTAACTCCGAATGAGATTATTAAAGGTTCAACGGTGACAGATACACGAGAGAATAAAATCGTCAACCATATACGAATCATATATACGGGATTTCAAAGACAACCCGAATATCGAACAAATCCAATTATGCATGGACTGTGAACGACCAATCAATAAGACTCAAGATGGACGTCACGATACGCTCGATCCGGACATGTGTCCGTGTACAAGCCAACCACGGGTATTGATCAGATACTCGTCTGGTCTCGTACCTAATCAGCCTCACGAAGTACGTCTCGTGTGCACGGTTCAATATGAGGTCGAAACCTACACATGCTACACGTGCCCGTCCCGAAAATCCTACACATGAACGATCAGAACGTATCTAACTCCAGATATCCCACGATACAACATGACAACAAATCTCAAAGAAACGCGTATCCATCAAGGATCATAAGACTTCCCAAAAGAGAAACAGTAACTCGATCATGAAAGACCGACACGACCACAATGTCGTATTTCCATCAGACAACAGTCCACATCATGCTCAACAATGCATATAATATTAACACATAAACCCCCAAGGCAGCAGCCAAGGGTCACGGAAGCATCTAACAGGAATACTCTGGAACGTAGGTGCCATTTAGGTCTTATCCCCTAACACATTTCCACTCGGGTACCATACAGGTTTTATCCCCAACACATCGGCCCAACAGATCACAGCTCAAAGGAAGAGCACATTACAAAACGTAACAACGATGGTGCACACTCACCACATGAAATATCAACACACACACATGCAATAATGCAACATGATGATTATCATAATATAACAATACTAATTTACCTCAAGTTGGAGACGCTAACCTTTCCACGACCAACCGCCGTGAACAAATACATGGTTTATCTGACAATCCAAAATGAAGTACAGTTCATAACTAATACCAAACCACCATCCCGAGTTTAATATCAACACGATAAGTAACCTTGATATCCAACTTATCATGCAATAGACCAAATTATAATTCACGTTCCCATTTCCATTAGACATCCTAAAAATCATATACAGTATGATTTACCTTAGTCCAAAAATACCATACATACCACCATTCCGAGAATTCATATATTCCACAATACCATTGCTATATGAATCATAAATGAAATGAAAACGAAATCATTTATTAGCATTATGAACTTAGCAAGCATAAATTGCCTCGATACCGATGCGATGAAGTTGTTACTAGTCCCGTCGTCTCCGTCTACAAGCTCCGCATCCCCGACTCACCACAGCACAACGGTTAATATCAACGATCATCTAACGCAACCTAATACAATAATCAATTAACGATACATTCAATAACAATCAACAACCAAAGTGATCAACTAATCAAACTCGATGGTTCAACGATATCTCGATCATACCAACCCATATCAACTCTTAACAATACGAACACAAGCCGAATTTCGATAATCAATAGTTCTATCAACGTCTACAACATTCTTGGTTCCGACTTCAATCTTAAATTCGGATTAACACGGCTCATTCTTGCAAATTCATAGGAATACAATTATCGGCTATCATCATGAATAATCATATACCAAAATTAACCGTAATTCTTCTAATTTACGGACATATATCATTCAAGAATTCTTCAAGAACATGAATAAGTCCATAATCATGTTTGAAGCTAACAAAACGACGTAATTGGATGTGTTCTAACATCTAATCATCATCTAATCCATAATCCAAGGCATGTATCATTTTGTTCTTCAATATACGATTCGTATAATCTCAAAATCATAACATCAACACCATAATCATCACTATACGGAGAAGAACATCAACACTAACATCAAAATCCGAATTCAAGGAGTAGAGTTCATCAACATACCTTTTGAAGAAGAACCACAAGGATCAAACACTTCAAGAATCATTAACATCTTCATATCCAAGCCTCAAATTCATGCTCTCAAGCTCCTAGCCAAGTTAAAAGTGTCTAGAATACACTTAGAAGTGAAGAAGGGACGGGGTGGGAGAAATGAGTTTCCTTCCGTGAACAAATGAAAGACCAGCTCTTATTATATAAACTGCGCATCTCGTTACGTACGTAAGTGTCCTTGCTTAACGTACGTAACAACTTTAACGTACGTAATCCAATATTCATAGCGTACATAACAAACTCACTGTCTCATTCCGTGAAGTCCATTACGTACGTAACCCATACCATATAACGTACGTAATATACCAGTTGACTTGCTACAGTACAATGGTCGTGTTACGTACGTAACACATCTTGTATAACGTACGTAACACGTACGTTGACTCATCTGTCAACATCCTCCACCGAAAGTTGTCGACACAGGGTCCCACCTGCCGACCACGACTCGATCGTCTGATTCCCATGTTACGTATGTAATGTCTCGGCCATAACGTACGTAACTCTACCAATTTAACGTATGTAAGCTTCAACACATAACGTACGTAATGGCTTCCACACTTAGCCATTTCCAGCAATTCCTGTCCAACATCTCGACATAACAAATGTGAACATACGACAATACTGAACACATATACGAAATCCCGAAAATATTCTCGTACGGTACGTCTGATGCATGATACCCCCAATTACAACTGCCGACCAAGTACGGCAATCATACAAATACCCATACGGTATATCCGACATCGAAAAACACACCAAGCATGTAATATCCTAGAATCAAAATAACCTCGATGACATACTGGCACGACTGTCACGGTTTCCAAAATTACCCACTCATATCGTGTCGGTCCCACTCTGTACAGTACATCCCAGATAAAATAATGCGAAAAATTCATAGTGAAATTCTAGGATATTACATATACACCCACTTAAATTAGTTTCGTCCTCGAAACTCAACACCTGTCATAATCAGTATCTCAATCCCGAAATATCTAAAAATCACGACACCATACTCAATAATCATCATCAAAACTGAAATAACTGAAAGAACATACTGACAGGTCCGTGAAGTCGATGATCTTCCGTGATACCAGCATACGACTCCCATACAAAGCCTCGACACAATATCAACACACCGGCATCGCAATACAACAATTTGAAAATATTTCAAAAATTTTGAAGCCTCCAAAATCGGTTTGACTCAAAAGTTAGAAAATTATTTTCAAAAGTCATGCTACTACCGCACCGGTAGAGCCACATAACACACACGCCCGGGTTTTACGAAACCCAATCTCTGATACCATTTTCTGTAACACCCCCAAAACCGACCGGGAATATTACAGCGCCGTGGGCCCCATATTGGAACCCACAAGGCTAAAATCATTTTCGCAAATGTTTAAAAATGTCAAAAAGCCCTTTGAAAGTACACACACGTGCAGCGGATAAAAACACAGTTCAAAGAATACTGAAAGCCATTTTAAATATACACCCGCAGCGGATAAAAACACAATCAATTACATTTGCAGCGGAATTAGAAAACCAGAAAAGAATACATAATCCCAACAATCACGCCATAGCCAGTATCACCGGAAAGCTCATCCCTTCACGACTGCTACTAGCTCGAACTCCGAGTACCTAAAAGATAAAGCCCACGACGGGGTCAGACATAATACTCAATAATGATAACGATCACATCACAAAAACAATTACATATCAATGTAATCTACAAAGTAAGAACATTCCCCATGTATTTTACCGAAGTAGCATTACCAACCTGTCACAATCCGTAACAAATCAATTCTTACCATAATCCACGCCTCATATCCTTAAGTGATGAATGAATTCAAAAGTAACCACCTGTACTGTAACAGAAACGATACCAAAATTCCCAAACTTATCATATCTCAATTATAGAATGATCTGGCCAAGACTAACTCTGTCGGCTGGGTCGCACAATCGAATCCCAATTCTGATAAAACTGATATCACATGGCACACCTGTAATCCAACTGTTCCGAGACAATAGCAAGTCTCGAATATCAATGCAAAACATGCTTGTTGACACAATCAATAATGATAAACAATTAATGCATCACAACGGAAATATCAATGACATGATATTTCCACACAAGATCGACAAAGGATCAACCACGAACGAGAATGCCATGATATGGTAACTCCAACAAGATCAATGAAGAATCAATAACCGAGAATACCGATAATACGGAAAATCCCAACAAGATCAATAAAAGTTCGACAACCGAGAATACCGATGACACGGTAAGGATCAACGAAGAATCAATAACCGAGAATACCGATGACACGGTAAGGATCAACGAAGAATCAATAACCGAGAATACCGACGACACGGTAAGGATAAATGAAGAATCAATAACAAGGTCAAAAGAGTCGACAACTAGAAATACCAACGGTACGATAATCTCCAATAAGATCAATAAAGGGTCAACAACTGAGAATACTGACGACACAGTAAACTCTAGCAAGATCAATAAGGACCAACAACCGAGAATACCAACGATATGGTAAACTCCAAAAAGAGAATAAGGAATCGACAACCGAGAATACCGACGACACGGTAAACTCCAATAACATCAATCAAGGACTAATAACTACGAATACCAACGGTGAGATAACTCCCAAATGGAATCAATAAGGATCAATAACGAACGAGATTACCAATGACAGGGTGAGCCCCAAACGAGATAAATAAAGAATCGATATCAAATGAGTTAACCATCAATATGGTAACTCCGAATGAGATTATTAATGGTTCAACGGTGACAGATACACGAGAGAATAAAATTGTCAACCATATACGAAACATATATACGGGATTTCAAAGACAACCCGAATATCGAACAAATCCAATTATACATGGACTGTGAACGAACAATCAAGAAGACTCAAGATGGACGTCACGATACGCTCGATCCGGACATGTGTCAGTGTACAAGCCAACCATGGGTATTGATCAGCTACTCGTCTGGTCTCGTACCTAATCAGCCTCACGAAGTACGTCTCGTGTGCACGGTTCAATATGAGGTCGAAACCAACACATGCTACACGTGCCTGTTCCGAAAATCCTACACATGAACGATCAGAACGTATCTGACTCCAGATATGCCACGATACAACATGACAATAAATCTCGAAGAAACGCGTATCCATCAACGATCAGAAGACTTCCCAAAAGAGAAACAGTAACTCGATCATGAAAGACCGACACGACCACAATGTCGTATTTCCATCAGACAACAGTCCACATCATGGTCAACAATGCATATAATATTAACACATAAACCCCCAAGGCAGCAGCCAAGGGTCACGGAAGCATCTCACAGGAATACTCCGGAACGTAGGTGCCATTTAGGTCTTATCCCCTAACACATTTCCACTCGGGTACCATACAGGTTTTATCCCCAACACATCGGCCCAACAGATCACAACTCAAAGGAAGAGCACATTACAAAACGTAACAACGATGGTGCACACTCACCACATGAAATATCAATACACACACACATAATAATGCAATATGATGATTAACATAATATAACAATACTAATTTACCTCAAGTTGGAGACGCTAACCTTTCCACGACCAACCGCCGTGAACGAATACATGGTTTATCCGACAATCCAAAATGAAGTACAGTCCATAACTAATACCAAACCACCATCCCGAGTTTAATATCGACACGATAAGTAACCTTGATATCCAACTTCTCATGCAATAGACCAAATTATAATTCACGTTCCCATTTCCACTAGACATCCTTAAAATCATATACATTATGATTTATCTTAGTTCAAAAATACCATACATACCACCATTCCGAGAATTCATATATTCCATAATACCATTGCTATATGAATCATAAATGAAATGAAAACGAAATCATTTATTAGCATTATGAACTGAGCAAGCATAACTTGCCTCGATACTGATGCGATGAAGTTGTTACTAGTCCCGTCGTCTCCGTCTACAAGCTCCGCAGCCCCGACTCACCGCAGCACAATGGTTAATATCAACGATCATCTAACGCAACCTAATACAATAATCAATTAACGATACATTTAATAACAATCAACAACCAAAGTGATCAACTAATCAAACTCGATGTTTCAACGATATCTCGATCATACCAACCCATATCAACTCTTAACAATACGAACACAAGCCAAATTTCGATAATCAATAGTTCTATCAACGTCTACAACATTCTTGGTTCCGACTTCAATCTTAAATTCGGATTAACACGGCTCATTCTTGCAAATTCATAGGAATACAATTATCGGCTATCATCATGAATAATCATATACCAAAATTAACCGTAATTCTTCCAATTTACAAACATATATCATTCAAGAATTCTTCAAGAACATGAATTAGTCCATAATCATGTTTGAAGCCAACAAAACGACGTAATTGGATGTGTTATAACATCTAATCATCATCTAATACATAATCCAAGGCATGTATAATTTTGTTCTTCAATATACGATTCGTATAATCTCAAAATCATAACATCAACACAATAATCATCACTATACGGAGAAGAACATCAACGCTAACATCAAAATCCGAATTCAAGGAGTAGAGTTCATCAACATACCTTTTGAAGAAGAACCACAAGGATCAAACACTTCAAGAATCATTAACATCTTCATATCCAAGCCACAAATTCATGCTCTCAAGCTCCTAGCCAAGTTAAAAGTGTCTAGAATACACTTAGAAGTGAAGAAGGACGAACTGGGGTGGGAGAAATGAGTTTCCTTCCGTGAACAAATGAAAGACCAGCTCTTATTATATAAACTGCGCATCTCGTTACGTACGTAAGTGTCCTTGCTTGATGTACGTAACAACTTTAACGTACGTAATCCAATATTCATAGCGTACGTAACAAACTCACTGTCTCATTCCGTGAAGTCCATTACGTACGTAACCCATACCATATAACGTATGTAATATACCAGTTGACTTGCTACAGTACAATGGTCGTGTTACGTACGTAACAAGTCTTGTATAACGTACGTAACACGTACGTTGACTCATCTGTCAACATCCTCCGCCGAAAGTTGTCGACATAGGGTCCCACCTGCCGACCACGACTTGATCGTCTGATTCCCATGTTACGTACGTAATGTCTCGGCCATAACGTACGTAACTCTACCAATTTAACGTACGTAAGCTTCAACACATAACGTACGTAATGGCTTCCATACTTAGCCATTTCCAGCAATTCCTGTCCAACATATCGACATAACAAATGTGAACATCCGACAATACTGAACACATATACGAAATCCCGAAAATATTCTCGTACGGTGCGTCTGATGCACGATACCCCCAATTACAACTGTCGACCAGGTACGGCAATCATACAAATACCCATACGGTATATCCGACATCGAAAAACACACCAAGCATGTAATATCCTAGAATCAAAATAACCTCGATGACATACTGGCACGACTGTCACGGTTTCCAAAATTACCCACTCATATCGTGTCGGTCCCACTGCATGAGACATCCCGATAAAATAATGCGAAAAATTCATAGTGAAATTCTAGGATATTACATATACACCCACTTAAATTAGTTTCGTCCTCGAAACTCAACACCTGTCATAATCAGTATCTCAATCCCGAAATATCTCAAAATCACGACACCATACTCAATAATCATCATCAAAACTGAAATAACTGAAAGAACATACTTACAGGTCCGTGAAATCGATGATCTTCCGTGATACCAGCATACGACTCCCATACAAAGCCTCGACACAATATCAACACACCGGCATCGCAATACAGCAATTTGAAAATATTTCAAAAATTTTGAAGCCTCCAAAATCGGTTTGACTCAAAAGTTAGAAAATCATTTTCAAAAGTCACGCTACTACCGCACCGGTAGATCCACATAACACACACGCCCGGGTTTTACGAAACCCAAGCTCCGATACCATTTTCTGTAACACCCCCAAAACCGACCGGGAATATTACAGCGCCGTGGGCCCCATATTGGAACCCACAAGGCTAAAATCATTTTCGCAAACGTTTAAAAATGTCAAAAAGCCCTTTGAAAGTACACACACGCGCGCGGATAAAAACACAGTTCAAAGAATACTGAAAGCCATTTTAAATATACACCCGCAATGGATAAAAACACAATCAATTACATTTGCGGCGGAATTAGAAAACCAGAAAAGAATACATAATCCCAACAATCACGCCATAGCCAGTATCACCGGAAAGCTCATCCCTTCACGACCGCTACTAGCTCGAACTCCGAGTACCTAAAAGATAAAGCCCACGACGGGGTCAGCCATAATACTCAACAATGATAACGATCACATCACAAAAACAATTACATATCAGTGTAATCTACAGAGTAAGAACATTCCCCATGTATTTTACCGAAGTAGCATTACCAACCTGTCACAATCCTTAACAAATCAATTCTTACCATAATCCACGCCTCGTATCCTTAAGTGATGAATGAATTCAAAAGTAACCACCTGTACTGTAACAGAAACGATACCAAAATTCCCAAACTTATCATATCTTAATTATAGAATGATCTGGCCAAGACTAACTCTGTCGGCTGGGTCGCACAATCGGATCCCAATCCTGATAAAACCGATATCACATGGCACACCTGTAATCCAACTGTTCCGAGACAATAGCAAGTCCCGAATATCAATGCAAAACGTGAATGTTGACACAATCAATAATGATAAACAGTTAATGCATCACAACGGAAATATCAATGACATGATATTTCCACACAAGATCGACAAAGGATCAACCACGAACGAGAATGCCATGATATGGTAACTCCAACAAGATCAATGAAGAATCAATAACCGAGAATACCGATAATACGGCAAATCCCAACAAGATCAATAAAAGTTCGACAACCGAGAATACCGATGACACGATAAGGATCAACGAAGAATCAATAACCGAGAATACCGATGACACGGTAAGGATCAACAAAGAATCAATAACCGAGAATACCGACGACACGGTAAGGATTAATGAAGAATCAATAACAAGGTCAAAAGAGTCGACAACCAGAAATACCAACGGTACGATAAACTCCAATAAGATCAATAAAGGGTCAACAACTAAGAATACTGACGACACAGTAAACTCTAGCAAGATCAATAAGGACCAACAACCGAGAATACCAACGATATGGTAAACTCCAACAATAGCAATAAGGAATCGACAACCGAGAATACCGACGACATGGTAAATTCCAATAACATCAATCAAGGACTAATAACCACGAATACCAACGGTGAGATAACTCCCAAATGGAATCAATAAGGATCAATAACGAACGAGATTACCAATGATAGGGTGAACCCCAAACGAGATTAATAAAGAATCGATATCAAATGAGTTGACCATCGATATGGTAACTCCGAATGAGATTATTAAAGGTTCAATGGTGACAGATACACGAGAGAATAAAATCGTCAACCATATATGAATCATATATACGGGATTTCAAAGACAACCCGAATATCGAACAAATCCAATTATGCATGGACTGTGAACGACCAATCAATAAGACTCAAGATGGACGTCACGATACGCTCGATCCAGACATGTGTCCGTGTACAAGCCAACCACGGGTATTGATCAGATACTCGTCTAGTCTCGTACCTAATCAGCCTCACGAAGTACGTCTCGTGTGCACGGTTCAATATGAGGTCGAAACCAACACATGCTACACGTGCCCGTCCCGAAAATCCTACACATGAACGATCAGAACGTATCTAACTCCAGATATCCCACGATACAACATGACAACAAATCTCAAAGAAACGCGTATCCATCAAGGATCATAAGACTTCCCAAAAGAGAAACAGTAACTCGATCATGAAAGACCGACACGACCACAATGTCGTATTTCCATCAGACAACAGTCCACATCATGCTCAACAATGCATATAATATTAACACATAAACCCCCAAGGCAGCAGCCAAGGGTCACGGAAGCATCTCACAGGAATACTCTGGAACGTAGGTGTCATTTAGGTCTTATCCCCTAACACATTTCCACTCGGGTACCATACAGGTTTTATCCCCAACACATCGGCCCAACAGATCACAGCTCAAAGGAAGAGCACATTACAAAACGTAACAACGATGGTGCACACTCACCACATGAAATATCAACACACACACATGCAATAATGCAACATGATGATTATCATAATATAACAATACTAATTTACCTCAAGTTGGAGATGCTAACCTTTCCACGACCAACCGCCGTGAACGAATACATGGTTTATCCGACAATCCAAAATGAAGTACAGTTCATAACTAATACCAAACCACCATCCCGAGTTTAATATCAACTCGATAAGTAACCTTGATATCCAACTTCTCATGCAATAGACCAAATTATAATTCACGTTCCCATTTCCACTAGACATCCTTAAAATCATATACATTATGATTTACCTTAGTCCAAAAATACCATACATACCACCATTCCGACAATTCATATATTCCACAATACCATTGCTATATGAATCATAAATGAAATGAAAACGAAATCATTTATTAGCATTATGAACTGAGCAAGCATAACTTGCCTCGATACCGATGCGATGAAGTTGTTACTAGTCCCGTCGTCTCCGTCTACAAGCTCCGCAGCCCCGACTCACGACAGCACAACGGTTAGTATCAACGATCATCTAACGCAACCTAATACAATAATCAATTAACGATACATTCAATAACAATCAACAACCAAAGTGATCAACTAATCAAACTCGATGGTTCAACGATATCTCGATCATACCAACCCATATCAACTCTTAACAATACGAACACAAGCCGAATTTCGATAATCAATAGTTCTATCAACGTCTACAACATTCTTGGTTCCGACTTCAATCTTAAATTCGGATTAACACGGCTCATTCTTGCAAATTCATAGGAATACAATTATCGGCTATCATCATGAATAATCATATACCAAAATTAACCGTAATTCTTCTAATTTACGGACATATATCATTCAAGAATTCTTCAAGAACATGAATTAGTCCATAATCATGTTTGAAGCCAACAAAACGACGTAATTGGATGTGTTCTAACATCTAATCATCATCTAATCCATAATCCAAGGCATGTATCATTTTGTTCTTCAATATACGATTCGTATAATCTCAAAATCATAACATCAACACCATAATCATCACTATACGGAGAAGAACATCAACACTAACATCAAAATCTGAATTCAAGGAGTAGAGTTCATCAACATACCTTTTGAAGAAGAACCACAAGGATCAAACACTTCAAGAATCATTAACATCTTCATATCCAAGCCTCAAATTCATGCTCTCAAGCTCCTAGCCAAGTTAAAAGTGTCTAGAATACACTTAGAAGTGAAGAAGGACGAACTGGGGTGGGAGAAATGAGTTTCCTTCCGTGAACAAATGAAAGACCAGCTCTTATTATATAAACTGCGCATCTCGTTACGTACGTAAGTGTCCTTGCTTAACGTACGTAACAACTTTAACGTACGTAATCCAATATTCATAGCGTACATAACAAACTCACTGTCTCATTCCGTGAAGTCCATTACGTACGTAACCCATACCATATAACGTACGTAATATACCAGTTGACTTGCTACAGTACAATGGTCGTGTTACGTACGTAACACATCTTGTATAACGTACGTAACACGTACGTTGACTCATCTGTCAACATCCTCCGCCGAAAGTTTTCGACACAGGGTCCCACCTGCCGACCACGACTCGATTGTCTGATTCCCATGTTACGTATGTAATGTCTCGGCCATAACGTACGTAACTCTACCAATTTAACGTATGTAAGCTTCAACACATAACGTACGTAATGGCTTCCATACTTAGCCATTTCCAGCAATTCCTGTCCAACATCTCGACATAACAAATGTGAACATACGACAATACTGAACACATATGCGAAATCCCGAAAATATTCTCGTACGGTACGTCTGATGCATGATACCCCCAATTACAACTGCCGACCAAGTACGGCAATCATACAAATACCCATACGGTATATCCGACATCGAAAAACACACCAAGCATGTAATATCCTAGAATCAAAATAACCTCGATGACATACTGGCACGACTGTCACGGTTTCCAAAATTACCCACTCATATCGTGTCGGTCCCACTCTGTACAGTACATCCCAGATAAAATAATGCGAAAAATTCATAGTGAAATTCTAGGATATTACATATACACCCACTTAAATTAGTTTCGTCCTCGAAACTCAACACCTGTCATAATCAGTATCTCAATCCCGAAATATCTAAAAATCACGACACCATACTCAATAATCATCATCAAAACTGAAATAACTGAAAGAACATACTTACAGGTCCGTGAAGTCGATGATCTTCCGTGATACCAGCATACGACTCCCATACAAAGCCTCGACACAATATCAACACACCGGCATCGCAATACTGAGAATTTGAAAATATTTCAAAAATTTTGAAGCCTCAAAATCGGTTTGACTCAAAAGTTAGAAAATTATTTTCAAAAGTCATGCTACTACCGCACCGGTAGAGCCACATAACACACACGCCCGGGTTTACGAAACCCAATCTCGATACCATTTTACGTAACACCCCCAAAAGCGGGAATATTACGGCGCCGTGGGCCATATTGGAACCCACAAGGCTAAAATCATTTTCGCAAACGTTTAAAAATGTCAAAAGCCCTTTGAAAGTACACACACGTGCGGCGGATAAAAACACGGTTCAAAGAATCGAAAGCCATTTTAAATATACACCGCGTGGATAAAAACACAATCAATTACATTTGCGGCGGAATTAGAAAACCGAGAAAGAATACATAATCCCAACAATCACGCCATAGCGTATCACCGAAAGCTCATCCCTTCACGACCGCTACTAGCTCGAACTCCGAGTACCTAAAAGATAAAGCCCACGACGGGGTCAGACATAATACTCAACAATGATAACGATCACATCACAAAAACAATTACATATCAATGTAATCTACAAAGTAAGAACATTCCCCATGTATTTTACCGAAGTAGCATTACCAACCTGTCACAATCCGTAACAAATCAATTCTTACCATAATCCACGCCTCATATCCTTAAGTGATGAATGAATTCAAAAGTAACCACCTGTACTGTAACAGAAACGATACCAAAATTCCCAAACTTATCATATCTCAATTATAGAATGATCTGGCCAAGACTAACTCTGTCGGCTGGGTCGCACAATCGGATCCCAATCCTGATAAAACCGATATCACATGGCACACCTGTAATCCAACCGTTCCGAGACAATAGCAAGTCCCGAATATCAATGCAAAACATGAATGTTGACACAATCAATAATGATAAACAGTTAATGCATCACAACGGAAATATCAATGACATGATATTTCCACACAAGATCGACAAAGGATCAACCACGAACGAGAATGCCATGATATGGTAACTCCAACAAGATCAATGAAGAATCAATAACCGAGAATACCGATAATACGGCAAATCCAAACAAGATCAATAAAAGTTCGACAACCGAGAATACCGATGACACGATAAGGATCAACGAATAATCAATAACCGAGAATACCGATGACACGGTAAGGATCAACAAAGAATCAATAACCGAGAATACCGACGACACGGTAAGGATTAATGAAGAATCAATAACAAGGTCAAAAGAGTCGACAACCAGAAATACCAACGGTACGATAAACTCCAATAAGATCAATAAAGGGTCAACAACTAAGAATACTGACGACACAGTAAACTTTAGCAAGATCAATAAGGACCAACAACCGAGAATACCAATGATATGGTAAACTCCAACAATAGCAATAAGGAATCGACAACCGAGAATACCGACGACATGGTAAATTCCAATAACATCAATCAAGGACTAATAACCACGAATACCAACGGTGAGATAACTCCCAAACGGAATCAATAAGGATCAATAACGAACGAGATTACCAATGATAGGGTGAACCCCAAACGAGATTAATAAAGAATCGATATCAAATGAGTTGACCATCGATATGGTAACTCCGAATGAGATTATTAAAGGTTCAACGGTGACAGATACACGAGAGAATAAAATCGTCAACCATATACGAATCATATATACGGGATTTCAAAGACAACCCGAATATCGAACAAATCCAATTATGCATGGACTGTGAACGACCAATCAATAAGACTCAAGATGGACGTCACGATACGCTCGATCCAGACATGTGTCCGTGTACAAGCCAACCATGGGTATTGATCAGATACTCGTCTGGTCTCGTACCTAATCAGCCTCACGAAGTACGTCTCGTGTGCACGGTTCAATATGAGGTCGAAACCAACACATGCTACACGTGCCTGTTCCGAAAATCCTACACATGAACTATCAGAACGTATCTGACTCCAGATATGCCACGATACAACATGACAATAAATCTCGAAGAAACGCGTATCCATCAACGATCAGAAGACTTCCCAAAAGAGAAACAGTAACTCGATCATGAAAGACCGACACGACCACAATGTCGTATTTCCATCAGACAACAGTCCACATCATGCTCAACAATGCATATAATATTAACACATAAACCCCCAAGGCAGCAGCCAAGGGTCACGGAAGCATCTCACAGGAATACTCCGGAACGTAGGTGCCATTTAGGTCTTATCCCCTAACACATTTCCACTCGGGTACCATACAGGTTTTATCCCCAACACATCGGCCCAACAGATCACAACTCAAATGAAGAGCACATTACAAAACGTAACAACGATGGTGCACACTCACCACATGAAATATCAACACACACACATGCAATAATGCAACATGATGATTATCATAATATAACAATACTAATTTACCTCAAGTTGGAGACGCTAACCTTTCCACGACCAACCGCCGTGAACGAATACATGGTTTATCCGACAATCCAAAATGAAGTATAGTCCATAACTAATACCAAACCACCATCCCGAGTTTAATATCGACACGATAAGTAACCTTGATATCCAACTTCTCATGCAATAGACCAAATTATAATTCACGTTCCCATTTCCACTAGACATCCTTAAAATCATATACATTATGATTTATCTTAGTTCAAAAATACCATACATACCACCATTCCGAGAATTCATATATTCCATAATACCATTGCTATATGAATCATAAATGAAATGAAAACGAAATCATTTATTAGCATTATGAACTGAGCAAGCATAACTTGCCTCGATACTGATGCGATGAAGTTGTTACTAGTCCCGCGTCTCCGTCTACAAGCTCCGCAGCCCCGACTCACCGCAGCACAACGGTTAATATCAACGATCATCTAACGCAACCTAATACAATAATCAATTAACGATACATTTAATAACAATCAACAACCAAAGTGATCAACTAATCAAACTCGATGGTTCAACGATATCTCGATCATACCAACCCATATCAACTCTTAACAATACGAACACAAGCCAAATTTCGATAATCAATAGTTCTATCAACGTCTACAACATTCTTGGTTCCGACTTCAATCTTAAATTCGGATTAACACGGCTCATTCTTGCAAATTCATAGGAATACAATTATCGGCTATCATCATGAATAATCATATACCAAAATTAACCGTAATTCTTCCAATTTACAGACATATATCATTCAAGAATTCTTCAAGAACATGAATTAGTCCATAATCATGTTTGAAGCCAACAAAACGACGTAATTGGATGTGTTATAACATCTAATCATCATCTAATACATAATCCAAGGCATGTATCATTTTGTTCTTCAATATACGATTCGTATAATCTCAAAATAATAACATCAACACAATAATCATCACTATACGGAGAAGAACATCAACGCTAACATCAAAATCCGAATTCAAGGAGTAGAGTTCATCAACATACCTTTTGAAGAAGAACCACAAGGATCAAACACTTCAAGAATCATTAACATCTTCATATCCAAGCCACAAATTCATGCTCTCAAGCTCCTAGCCAAGTTAAAAGTGTCTAGAATACACTTAGAAGTGATGAAGGACGAACTGGGGTGGGAGAAATGAGTTTCCTTCCGTGAACAAATGAAAGACCAGCTCTTATTATATAAACTGCGCATCTCGTTACGTACGTAAGTGTCCTTGCTTGATGTACGTAACAACTTTAACGTACGTAATCCAATATTCATAGCGTACGTAACAAACTCACTGTCTCATTCCGTGAAGTCCATTACGTACGTAACCCATACCATATAACGTATGTAATATACCAGTTGACTTGCTACAGTACAATGGTCGTGTTACGTACGTAACAAGTCCTGTATAACGTACGTAACACGTACGTTGACTCATCTGTCAACATCCTCCGCCGAAAGTTGTCGACACAGGGTCCCACCTGCCGACCACGACTTGATCGTCTGATTCCCATGTTACGTATGTAATGTCTCGGCCATAACGTACGTAACTCTACCAATTTAACGTACGTAAGCTTCAACACATAACGTACGTAATGGCTTCCATACTTAGCCATTTCCAGCAATTCCTGTCCAACATATCGACATAAAAAATGTGAACATCCGACAATACTGAACACATATACGAAATCCCGAAAATATTCTCGTACGGTGCGTCTGATGCATGATACCCCCAATTACAACTGTCGACCAAGTACGGCAACCATACAAATACCCATACGGTATATCCGACATCGAAAAACACACCAAGCATGTAATATCCTAGAATCAAAATAACCTCGATGACATACTGGCACGACTGTCACGGTTTCCAAAATTACCCACTCATATCGTGTCGGTCCCACTGCATGCACATCCCAGATAAAATAATGCGAAAAATTCATAGTGAAATTCTAGGATATTACATATACACCCACTTAAATTAGTTTCGTCCTCGAAACTCAACACCTGTCATAATCAGTATCTCAATCCCGAAATATCTCAAAATCACGACACCATACTCAATAATCATCATCAAAACTGAAATAACTGAAAGAACATACTTACAGGTCCGTGAAATCGATGATCTTCCGTGATACCAGCATACGACTCCCATACAAAGCCTCGACACAATATCAACACACCGGCATCGCAATACAGCAATTTGAAAATATTTCAAAAATTTTGAAGCCTCCAAAATCGGTTTGACTCAAAAGTTAGAAAATCATTTTCAAAAGTCACGCTACTACCGCACCGGTAGATCCACATAACACACACGCCCGGGTTTTACGAAACCCAAGCTCCGATACCATTTTCTGTAACACCCCCAAAACCGACCGGGAATATTACAGCGCCGTGGGGCCCATATTGGAACCCACAAGGCTAAAATCATTTTCGCAAACGTTTAAAAATGTCAAAAAGCCCTTTGAAAGTACACACACGCGCGCGGATAAAAACACAGTTCAAAGAATACTGAAAGCCATTTTAAATATACACCCGCAGCGGATAAAAACACAATCAATTACATTTGCAGCGGAATTAGAAAACCAGAAAAGAATACATAATCCCAACAATCACGCCATAGCCAGTATCACCGGAAAGCTCATCCCTTCACGACCGCTACTAGCTCGAACTCCGAGTACCTAAAAGATAAAGCCCACGACGGGGTCAGCCATAATACTCAACAATGATAACGATCACATCACAAAAACAATTACATATCAGTGTAATCTACAGAGTAAGAACATTCCCCATGTATTTTACCGAAGTAGCATTACCAACCTGTCACAATCCTTAACAAATCAATTCTTACCATAATCCACGCCTCGTATCCTTAAGTGATGAATGAATTCAAAAGTAACCACCTGCATCAGAATGTAAACGATACCAAAATTCCCAAACTTATCATATCTTAATTATAGAATGATCGGCCAAGACTAACTCTGTCGGCCGGGTCGCACAATCGGATCCCAATCGATAAAACCGATATCACATGGCACACCTGTAATCCAACTGTTAGAGACAATAGCAAGTCCGAATATCAATGCAAAACATGAATGTTGACACAATCAATAATGATAAGCGATTAATGCATCACAACGGAAATATCAATGACATGATATTTCCACACAAGATCGACAAAGGATCAACCACGAACGAGAATGCCATGATATGGTAACTCCAACAAGATCAATGAAGAATCAATAACCGAGAATACCGATAATACGGCAAATCCCAAAAAGATCAATAAAAGTTCGACAACCGAGAATACCGATGACACGATAAGGATCAACGAAGAATCAATAACCGAGAATACCGATGACACGGTAAGGATCAACAAAGAATCAATAACCGAGAATACGGCGACACGGTAAGGATTAATGAAGAATCAATAACAAGGTCAAAAGAGTCGACAACCGGAAATACCAGCGATGCGATAAACTCCAATAAGATCAATAAAGGGTCAACAACTAAGAATACTGACGACACAGTAAACTCTAGCAAGATCAATAAGGACCAACAACCGAGAATGCCAACGATATGGTAAACTCCAACAATAGCAATAAGGAATCGACAACCGAGAATACCGACGACATGGTAAATTCCAATAACATCAATCAAGGACTAATAACCACGAATACCAACGGTGAGATAACTCCCAAATGGAATCAATAAGGATCAATAACGAACGAGATTACCAATGATAGGGTGAACCCCAAACGAGATTAATAAAGAATCGATATCAAATGAGTTGACCATCGATATGGTAACTCCGAATGAGATTATTAAAGGTTCAACGGTGACAGATACACGAGAGAATAAAATCGTCAACCATATACGAATCATATATACGGGATTTCAAAGACAACCCGAATATCGAACAAATCCAATTATGCATGGACTGTGAACGACCAATCAATAAGACTCAAGATGGACGTCACGATACGCTCGATCTAGACATGTGTCCGTGTACAAGCCAACCACGGGTATTGATCAGATACTCGTCTAGTCTCGTACCTAATCAGCCTCACGAAGTACGTCTCGTGTGCACGGTTCAATATGAGGTCGAAACCAACACATGCTACACGTGCCCGTCCCGAAAATCCTACACATGAACGATCAGAACGTATCTAACTCCAGATATCCCACGATACAACATGACAACAAATCTCAAAGAAACGCGTATCCATCAAGGATCATAAGACTTCCCAAAAGAGAAACAATAACTCGATCATGAAAGACCGACACGACCACAATGTCGTATTTCCATGAGACAACAGTCCACATCATGCTCAACAATGCATATAATATTAACACATAAACCCCCAAGGCAACAGCCAAGGGTCACGGAAGCATCTCACAGGAATACTCTGGAACGTAGGTGCCATTTAGGTCTTATCCCCTAACACATTTCCACTCGGGTACCATACAGGTTTTATCCCCAACACATCGGCCCAACAGATCACAGCTCAAAGGAAGAGCACATTACAAAACGTAACAACGATGGTGCACACTCACCACATGAAATATCAACACACACACATGCAATAATGCAACATGATGATTATCATAATATAACAATACTAATTTACCTCAAGTTGGAGATGCTAACCTTTCCACGACCAACCGCCGTGAATGAATACATGGTTTATCCGACAATCCAAAATGAAGTACAGTTCATAACTAATACCAAACCAACATCCCGAGTTTAATATCAACTCGATAAGTAACCTTGATATCCAACTTCTCATGCAATAGACCAAATTATAATTCACGTTCCCATTTCCACTAGACATCCTTAAAATCATATACATTATGATTTACCTTAGTCCAAAAATACCATACATACCACCATTCCGACAATTCATATATTCCACAATACCATTGCTATATGAATCATAAATGAAATGAAAACGAAATCATTTATTAGCATTATGAACTGAGCAAGCATAACTTGCCTCGATACCGATGCGATGAAGTTGTTACTAGTCCCGTCGTCTCCGTCTACAAGCTCCGCAGCCCCGACTCACCACAACACAACGGTTAGTATCAACGATCATCTAACGCAACCTAATACAATAATCAATTAACGATACATTCAATAACAATCAACAACCAAAGTGATCAACTAATCAAACTCGATGGTTCAACGATATCTCGATCATACCAACCCATATCAACTCTTAACAATACGAACACAAGCCGAATTTCGATAATCAATAGTTCTATCAACGTCTACAACATTCTTGGTTCCGACTTCAATCTTAAATTCGGATTAACACGGCTCATTCTTGCAAATTCATAGGAATACAATTATCGGCTATCATCATGAATAATCATATACCAAAATTAACCGTAATTCTTCTAATTTACGGACATATATCATTCAAGAATTCTTCAAGAACATGAATTAGTCCATAATCATGTTTGAAGCCAACAAAACGACGTAATTGGATGTGTTCTAACATCTAATCATCATCTAATCCATAATCCAAGGCATGTATCATTTTGTTCTTCAATATACGATTCGTATAATCTCAAAATCATAACATCAACACCATAATCATCACTATACGGAGAAGAACATCAACACTAACATCAAAATCCGAATTCAAGGAGTAGAGTTCATCAACATACCTTTTGAAGAAGAACCACAAGGATCAAACACTTCAAGAATCATTAACATCTTCATATCCAAGCCTCAAATTCATGCTCTCAAGCTCCTAGCCAATTTAAAAGTGTCTAGAATACACTTAGAAGTGAAGAAGGACGAACTGGGGTGGGAGAAATGAGTTTCCTTCCGTGAACAAATGAAAGACCAGCTCTTATTATATAAACTGCGCATCTCGTTACGTACGTAAGTGTCCTTGCTTAACGTCGTAACAACTTTAACGTCGTAATCCAATATTCATAGCGTCGTAACAAACTCACTGTCTCATTCCGTGAAGTCCATTACGTCGTAACCCATACCATATAACGTCGTAATATACCGATTGACTTGCTCTGATAATGGTAGGTATTACGTACGTAACACGTCCTGTATAACGTACGTAACACGTACGTTGACTCATCTGTCAACATTCTCCGCCGAAAGTTGTCGACACAGGGTCCCACCTGCCGACCACGACTCGATCGTCTGATTCCCATGTTACGTATGTAATGTCTCGGCCATAACGTACGTAACTCTACCAATTTAACGTATGTAAGCTTCAACACATAACGTACATAATGGCTTCCATACTTAGCCATTTTCAGCAATTCCTGTCCAACATCTCGACATAACAAATGTGAACATACGACAATACTGAACACATATACGAAATCCCGAAAATATTCTCGTACGGTACGTCTGATGCATGATACTCCCAATTACAACTGCCGACCAAGTACGACAATCATACAAATACCCATACGGTATATCCGACATCGAAAAACACACCAAGCATGTAATATCCTAGAATCAAAATAACCTTGATGACATACTGGCACGACTGTCACGGTTTCTAAAATTACCCACTCATATCGTGTCGGTCCCACTCTGTACAGTACATCCCAGATAAAATAATGCGAAAAATTCATAGTGAAATTCTAGGATATTACATATACACCCACTTAAATTAGTTTTGTCCTCGAAACTCAACACCTGTCATAATCAGTATCTCAATCCCGAAATATCTCAAAATCACGACACCATACTCAATAATCATCATCAAAACTGAAATAACTGAAAGAACATACTTACAGGTCCGTGAAGTCGATGATCTTCCGTGATACCAGCATACGACTCCCATACAAAGCCTCGACACAATATCAACACACCGGCATCGCAATACAGCAATTTGAAAATATTTCAAAAATTTTGAAGCCTCCAAAATCGGTTTGACTCAAAAGTTAGAAAATTATTTTCAAAAGTCACGCTACTACCGCACCGGTAGAGCCACATAACACACACGCCCGGGTTTTACGAAACCCAAGCTCCGATACCAATTTCTGTAACACCCCCAAAACCGACCGGGAATATTACAGCGCCGTGGGCCCCATATTGGAACCCACAAGGCTAAAATCATTTTCGCAAACGTTTAAAAATGTCAAAAAGCCCTTTCAAAGTACACACACGTGCAGCGGATAAAAACACAGTTCAAAGAATACTGAAAGCCATTTTAAATATACACCCGCAGCGGATAAAAACACAATCAATTACATTTGCAGCGGAATTAGAAAACCAGAAAAGAATACATAATCCCAACAATCACGCCATAGCCAGTATCACCGGAAAGCTCATCCCTTCACGACCGCTACTAGCTCGAACTCCGAGTACCTAAAAGATAAAGCCCACGACGGGGTCAGACATAATACTCAACAATGATAACGATCACATCACAAAAACAATTACATATCAATGTAATCTACAAAGTAGGAACATTCCCCATGTATTTTACCGAAGTAGCATTACCAACCTGTCACAATCCGTAACAAATCAATTCTTACCATAATCCACGCCTCATATCCTTAAGTGATGAATGAATTCAAAAGTAACCACCTGTACTGTAACAGAAACGATACCAAAATTCCCAAACTTATCATATCTCAATTATATAATGATCTGGCCAAGACTAACTCTGTCGGCTGGGTCGCACAATCGGATCTCAATCCCGATAAAACCGATATCACATGGCACACCTGTAATCCAATTGTTCCGAGACAATAGCAAGTCTCGAATATCAATGCAAAACATGCTTGTTGACACAATCAATAATGATAAACAATTAATGCATCACAACGGAAATATCAATGACATGATATTTCCACACAAGATCTACAAAGGATCAACCACGAACGAGAATGCCATGATATGGTAACTCCAACAAGATCAATGAAGAATCAATAACCGAGAATACCGATAACACGGCAAATCCCAACAAGATCAATAAAAGTTCGACAACCGAGAATACCGATGACACGGTAAGGATCAACGAAGAATCAATAACCGAGAATACCGATGACACGGTAAGGATCAACGAAGAATCAATAACCGAGAATACCGACGACACGGTAAGGATAAATGAAGAATCAATAACAAGGTCAAAAGAGTCGACAACTAGAAATACCAACGGTACGATAATCTCCTATAAGATCAATAAAGGGTCAACAACTGAGAATACTGACGACACAGTAAACTCTAGCAAGATCAATAAGGACCAACAACCGAGAATACCAACGATATGGTAAACTCCAAAAAGAGCAATAAGGAATCGACAACCGAGAATACCGACGACACGGTAAACTCCAATAACATCAATCAAGGACTAATAACTACGAATACCAACGGTGAGATAACTCCCAAATGGAATCAATAAGGATCAATAACGAACGAGATTACCAATGACAGGGTGAACCCCAAACGAGATTAATAAAGAATCGATATCAAATGAGTTAACCATCAATATGGTAACTCCGAATGAGATTATTAATGGTTCAACGGTGACAGATACACGAGAGAATAAAATTGTCAACCATATACGAAACATATATACGGGATTTCAAAGACAACCCGAATATCGAACAAATCCATGGACTGTGAACGACCAATCAAGAAGACTCAAGATGGACTTCACGATATGCTCGATCCGGACATGTGTCCGTGTACAAGCCAACCATGGGTATTGATCAGATACTCTTCTGGTCTCGTACCTAATCAGCCTCCAAAACACCCCCAAAACCAACCGGGAATATTACAGCGCCGTGGGCCCCATATTGGAACCCACATGGCTAAAATCATTTTCGCAAACGTTTAAAAATGTCAAAAAGCCCTTTCAAAGTACACACACGTGCAGCGGATAAAAACACAGTTCAAAGAATACTGAAAGCCATTTTAAATATACACCCGCAGCGGATAAAAACACAATCAATTACATTTGCAGCGGAATTAGAAAACCAGAAAAGAATACATAATCCCAACAATCACGCCATAGCCAGTATCACCGGAAAGCTCATCCCTTCACGACCGCTACTAGCTCGAACTCCGAGTACCTAAAAGATAAAGCCCACGACGGGGTCAGACATAATACTCAACAATGATAACGATCACATCACAAAAACAATTACATATCAATGTAATCTACAAAGTAGGAACATTCCCCATGTATTTTACCGAAGTAGCATTACCAACCTGTCACAATCCGTAACAAATCAATTCTTACCATAATCCACGCCTCATATCCTTAAGTGATGAATGAATTCAAAAGTAACCACCTGTACTGTAACAGAAACGATACCAAAATTCCCAAACTTATCATATCTTAATTATAGAATGATCTGGCCAAGACTAACTCTGTCGGCTGGGTCGCACAATCGGATCCCAATCCTGATAAAACCGATATCACATGGCACACCTGTAATCCAACTGTTGCGAGACAATAGCAAGTCCCGAATATCAATGCAAAACATGAATGTTGACACAATCAATAATGATAAACAGTTAATGCATCACAACGGAAATATCAATGACATGATATTTCCACACAAGATCGACAAAGGATCAACCACGAACGAGAATGCCATGATATGGTAACTCCAACAAGATCAATGAAGAATCAATAACCGAGAATACCGATAATACGGCAAATCCCAACAAGATCAATAAAAGTTCGACAACCGAGAATACCGATGACACGGTAAGGATCAACGAAGAATCAATAACCGAGAATACCGATGACACGGTAAGGATCAACGAAGAATCAATAACCGAGAATACCGACGACACGGTAAGGATAAATGAAGAATCAATAACAAGGTCAAAAGAGTCGACAACCAGAAATACCAACGGTACGATAATCTCCAATAAGATCAATAAAGGGTCAACAACTGAGAATACGGCGACCACGATGAAACTCTAGCAAGATCAATAAGGACCAACAACCGAGAATACCAACTATATGGTAAACTCCAACAAGAGCAATAAGGAATTGACAACCGAGAATACCGACGACACGGTAAACTCCAATAACATCAATCAAGGACTAATAACAACGAATACCAATGGTGAAATAACTCCCAAATGGAATCAATAAGGATCAATAACGAACGAGATTACCAATGACAGGGTGAACCCCAAACGAGATTAATAAAGAATCGATATCAAATGAGTTGACCATCGATATGGTAACTCCGAATGAGATTATTAATGGTTCAACGGTGACAGATACACGAGAGAATAAAATTGTCAACCATATACGAAACATATATACGGGATTTCAAAGACAACCCGAATATCGAACAAATCCAATTATACATGGACTGTGAACGACCAATCAATAAGACTTAAGATGGACGTCACGATATGCTCGATCCGGACATGTGTCCGTGTACAAGCCAACCACGGGTATTGATCAGATACTCGTCTGGTCTCGTACCTAATCAGCCTCACGAAGTACGTCTCGTGTGCACGGTTCAATATGAGGTTGAAACCAACACATGCTACACGTGCCCGTTCCGAAAATCCTACACATGAACGATCAGAACGTATCTGACTCCAGATATGCCACGATACAACATGACAATAAATCTCGAAGAAACGCGTATCCATCAAGGATCAGAAGACTTCCCAAAAGAGAAACAGTAACTCGATCGTGAAAGACCGACACGACCACAATGTCGTATTTCCATCAGACAACAATCCACATCATGCTCAACAATGCATATAATATTAACACATAAACCCCCAAGGCAGCAGCCAAGGGTCACGGAAGCATCTCACAGGAATACTCCGGAGCGTAGGTGCCATTTAGGTCTTATCCCCTAACACATTTCCACTCGGGTACCATACAAGTTTTATCCCCAACACATCGGCCCAACAGATCACAGCTCAAAGGAAGAGCACATTACAAAACGTAACAACGATGGTGCACACTCACCACATGAAATATCAACACACACACATGCAATAATGCAACATGATGATTATCATAATATAACAATACTAATTTACCTCAAGTTGGAGACGCTAACCTTTCCACGACCAACCGCCGTGAACGAATACATGGTTTATCCGACAATCCAAAATGAAGTACAGTCCATAACTAATACCAAACCACCATCCCGAGTTTAATATCGACACGATAAGTAACCTTGATATCCAACTTCTCATGCAATAGACCAAATTATAATTCACGTTCCCATTTCCACTAGACATCCTTAAAATCATATACATTATGATTTATCTTAGTCCAAAAATACCATACATACCACCATTCCGACAATTCATATATTCCATAATACCATTGCTATATGAATCATAAATGAAATGAAAACGAAATCATTTATTAGCATTATGAACTGAGCAAGCATAACTTGCCTCGATACCGATGCGATGAAGTTGTTACTAGTCCCGTCGTCTCCATCTACAATCTCCGCAGCCCCGACTCACCGCAGCACAACGGTTAATATCAACGATCATCTAACGCAACCTAATACAATAATCAATTAACGATACATTCAATAACAATCAACAACCAAAGTGATCAACTAATAAAACTCGATGGTTCAACGATATCTCGATCATACCAACCCATATCAACTCTTAACAATACGAACACAAGCCGAATTTCGATAATCAATAGTTCTATCAATGTCTACAACATTCTTGGTTCCGACTTCAATCTTAAATTCGGATTAACACGGCTCATTCTTGCAAATTCATAGGGATACAATTATCGGCTATCATCATGAATAATCATATACCAAAATTAACCGTAATTCTTCCAATTTACGGACATATATCATTGGAGAATTCTTCAAGAACATGAATTAGTCCATAATCATGTTTAAAGCCAACAAAACGACGTAATTGGATGTGTTCTAACATCTAATCATCATCTAATCCATAATCCAAGGCAGGTATCATTTTGTTCTTCAATATATAATCTCAAAATCATAACATCAACACCATAATCATCACTATACGGAGAAGAACATCAACGCTAACATCAAAATCCGAATTCAAGGAGTAGAGTTCATCAACATACCTTTTGAAGAAGAACCACAAGGATCAAACACTTCAAGAATCATTAACATCTTCATATCCAAGCCTCAAATTCATGCTCTCAAGCTCCTAGCCAAGTTAAAAGTGTCTAGAATACACTTAGAAGTGAAGAACGATGAACTGGGGTGGGAGAAATGAGTTTCCTTCCGTGAACAAATGAAAGACCAGCTCTTATTATATAAACTGCGCATCTCGTTACGTACGTAAGTGTCCTTGCTTAACGTACGTAACAACTTTAACGTACGTAATCCAATATTCATAGCGTACGTAACAAACTCACTATCTCATTCCGTGAAGTCCATTACGTACGTAACCCATACCATATAACATACGTAATATACCAGTTGACTTGCTACAGTACAATGGTCGTGTTACGTACGTAACACGTCCTGTATAACATACGTAACACGTACGTTGACTCATCTGTCAACATCCTCTGCCGAAAGTTGTCGACACAGGGTCCCACCTGCCGACCACGACTCGATCGTCTGATTCCCATGTTACGTACGTAATGTCTCGGCCATAACGTACGTAACTCTACCAATTTAACGTACGTAAGCTTCAACACATAACGTACGTAATGGCTTCCATACTTAGCCATTTCCAGCAATTCTTGTCCAACATCTCGACATAACAAATGTGAACATACGACAATACTGAACACATATACGAAATCTCGAAAATATTCTCGTACGGTACGTCTGATGCACGATACCCCCAATTACAACTGTCGACCAAGTACGACAATCATACAAATACCCATACGGTATATCCGACATCGAAAAACACACCAAGCATGTAATATCCTAGAATCAAAATAACCTCGATGACATACTGGAACGACTGTCACGGTTTCCAAAATTACCCACTCATATCGTGTCGGTCCCACTCTGTACAGTACATCCCAGATAAAATAATGCGAAAAATTCATAGTGAAATTCTAGGATATTACATATACACCCACTTAAATTAGTTTCGTCCTCGAAACTCAACACCTGTCATAATCAGTATCTCAATCCCGAAATATCTCAAAATCACGACACCATACTCAATAATCATCATCAAAACTGAAATAACTGAAAGAACATACTTACAGGTCCGTGAAGTCGATGATCTTCCGTGATACCAGCATACAACTCCCATACAAAGCCTCGACACAATATCAACATACCGGCATCGCAATACAGCAATTTGAAATTATTTCAAAAATTTTGAAGCCTCCAAAATCGGTTTGACTCAAAAGTTAGAAAATTATTTTCAAAAGTCACGCTACTACCGCACCGGTAGAGCCACATAACACACACGCCCGGGTTTTACGAAACCCAAGCTCCGATACCATTTTCTGTAACACCCCCAAAACCGACCGGGAATATTACAGCGCCGTGGGCCCCATATTGGAACCCACAAGGCTAAAATCATTTTCGCAAACGTTTAAAAATGTCAAAAAGCCCTTTGAAAGTACACACACGCGCGTGATAAAAATACGATTCAAAGAATCTAAAGCCATTTTAAATATACAAATGACGGATAAAAACACAATCAATTACATTTGCAGCGGAATTAGAAAACCAGAAAAGAATACATAATCCCAACAATCACGCCATAGCTAGTATCACCGGAAAGCTCATCCCTTCACGACCGCTACTAGCTCGAACTCCGAGTACCTAAAAGATAAAGCCCACGACGGGGTCAGCCATAATACTCAACAATGATAACGATCACATCACAAAAACAATTACATATCAGTGTAATCTACAGAGTAAGAACATTCCCCATGTATTTACCGAAGTAGCATTACCAACCTGTCACAATCCTTAACAAATCAATTCTTACCATAATCCACGCCTCGTATCCTTAAGTGATGAATGAATTCAAAATAAACCACACATCGTATGTAAAGCGATACCAAAATTCCCAAACTTATCATATCTTAATTATAGAATGATCGGCCAAGACTAACTCTGTCAATTTGGGTCGCAATCGGATCCCAATCCTGATAAAACCGATATAACATGGCACACCTGTAATCCAACTGTTCCGAGACAATAGCAAGTCCCGAATATCAATGCAAAACATGAATGTTGACACAATCAATAATGATAAACAGTTAATGCATCACAACGGAAATATCAATGACATGATATTTCCACACAAGATCGACAAAGGATCAACCACGAACGAGAATGCCATGATATGGTAACTCCAACAAGATCAATGAAGAATCAATAACCGAGAATACCGATAATACGGCAAATCCCAACAAGATCAATAAAAGTTCGACAACCGAGAATACCGATGACACGGTAAGGATCAACAAAGAATCAATAACCGAGAATACCGATGACACAGTAAGGATCAACGAAGAATCAATAACCGAGAATACCGACGACACGGTAAGGATAAATGAAGAATCAATAACAAGGTCAAAAGAGTCGACAACCAGAAATACCAACGGTACGATAATCTCCAATAAGATCAATAAAGGGTCAACAACTGAGAATACTGACGACACAGTAAACTCTAGCAAGATCAATAAGGACCAACAACCGAGAATACCAACTATATGGTAAACTCCAACAAGAGCAATAAGGAATTGACAACCGAGAATACCGACAACACGGTAAACTCCAATAACATCAATCAAGGACTAATAACAACGAATACCAATGGTGAAATAACTCCCAAATGGAATCAATAAGGATCAATAACGAACGAGATTACCAATGACAGGGTGAACCCCAAACGAGATTAATAAAGAATCGATATCAAATGAGTTGACCATCGATATGGTAACTCCGAATGAGATTATTAATGGTTCAACGGTGACAGATACACGAGAGAATAAAATTGTCAACCATATACGAAACATATATACGGGATTTCAAAGACAACCCGAATATCGAACAAATCCAATTATACATGGACTGTGAACGACCAATCAATAAGACTTAAGATGGACGTCACGATACGCTCGATCCGGACATGTGTCCGTGTACAAGCCAACCACGGGTATTGATTAGATACTCGTCTGGTCTCGTACCTAATCAGCCTCACGAAGTACGTCTCGTGTGCACGGTTCAATATGAGGTCGAAACCAACACATGCTACACGTGCCCGTTCCGAAAATCCTACACATGAACGATCAGAACGTATCTGACTCCAGATATGCCACGATACAACATGACAATAAATCTCGAAGAAACGCGTATCCATCAAGGATCAGAAGACTTCCCAAAAGAGAAACAGTAACTCGATCGTGAAAGACCGACATGACCACAATGTCGTATTTCCATCAGACAACAATCCACATCATGCTCAACAATGCATATAATATTAACACATAAACCCCCAAGGCAGCAGCCAAGGGTCACGGAAGCATCTCACAGGAATACTCCGGAACGTAGGTGCCATTTAGGTCTTATCCCCTAACACATTTCCACTCGGGTACCATACAAGTTTTATCCCCAACACATCGGCCCAACAGATCACAGCTCAAAGGAAGAGCACATTACAAAACGTAACAACGATGGTGCACACTCACCACATGAAATATCAACACACACACATGCAATAATGCAACATGATGATTATCATAATATAACAATACTAATTTACCTCAAGTTGGAGACGCTAACCTTTCCACGACCAACCGCCGTGAACGAATACATGGTTTATCCGACAATCCAAAATGAAGTACAGTCCATAACTAATACCAAACCACCATCCCGAGTTTAATATCGACACGATAAGTAACCTTGATATCCAACTTCTCATGCAATAGACCAAATTATAATTCACGTTCCCATTTCCACTAGACATCCTTAAAATCATATACATTATGATTTATCTTAGTCCAAAAATACCATACATACCACCATTCCGACAATTCATATATTCCATAATACCATTGCTATATGAATCATAAATGAAATGAAAACGAAATCATTTATTAGCATTATGAACTGAGCAAGCATAACTTGCCTCGATACCGATGCGATGAAGTTGTTACTAGTCCCGTCGTCTCCATCTACAATCTCCGCAGCCCCGACTCACCGCAGCACAACGGTTAATATCAACGATCATCTAACGCAACCTAATACAATAATCAATTAACGATACATTCAATAACAATCAACAACCAAAGTGATCAACTAATAAAACTCGATGGTTCAACGATATCTCGATCATACCAACCCATATCAACTCTTAACAATACGAACACAAGCCGAATTTCGATAATCAATAGTTCTATCAATGTCTACAACATTCTTGGTTCCGACTTCAATCTTAAATTCGGATTAACACGGCTCATTCTTGCAAATTCATAGGAATACAATTATCGGCTATCATCATGAATAATCATATGCCAAAATTAACCGTAATTCTTCCAATTTACGGACATATATCATTCAAGAATTCTTCAAGAACATGAATTAGTCCATAATCATGTTTGAAGCCAACAAAACGACGTAATTGGATGTGTTCTAACATCTAATCATCATCTAATCCATAATCCAAGGCAGGTATCATTTTGTTCTTCAATATACGATTCGTATAATTTCAAAATCATAACATCAACACCATAATCATCACTATACGGAGAAGAACATCAACGCTAACATCAAAATCCGAATTCAAGGAGTAGAGTTCATCAACATACCTTTTGAAGAAGAACCACAAGGATCAAACACTTCAAGAATCATTAACATCTTCATATCCAAGCCTCAAATTCATGCTCTCAAGCTCCTAGCCAAGTTAAAAGTGTCTAGAATACACTTAGAAGTGAAGAAGGATGAACTGGGGTGGGAGAAATGAGTTTCCTTCCGTGAACAAATGAAAGACCAGCTCTTATTATATAAACTGCGCATCTCGTTACGTACGTAAGTGTCCTTGCTTAACGTACGTAACAACTTTAACGTACGTAATCCAATATTCATAGCGTACGTAACAAACTCACTATCTCATTCCGTGAAGTCCATTACGTACGTAACCCATACCATATAACATACGTAATATACCAGTTGACTTGCTACAGTACAATGGTCGTGTTACGTACGTAACACGTACGTTGACTCATCTGTCAACATCCTCCGCCGAAAGTTGTCGACACAGGGTCCCACCTGCCGACCACGACTCGATCGTCTGATTCCCATGTTACGTACGTAATGTCTCGGCCATAACGTACGTAACTCTACCAATTTAACGTACGTAAGCTTCAACACATAACGTACGTAATGGCTTCCATACTTAGCCATTTCCAGCAATTCTTGTCCAACATCTCGACATAACAAATGTGAACATACGACAATACTGAACACATATACGAAATCTTGAAAATATTCTCGTACGGTACATCTAATGCACGATACCCCCAATTACAACTGTCGACCAAGTACGGCAATCATACAAATACCCATATGGTATATCCGACATCCAAAAAGACACCAAGCATGTAATATCCTAGAATCAAAATATCCTCGATGACATACTGGCACGACTGTCATGGTTTCCAAAATTACCCACTCATATCGTGTCGGTCCCACTCTGTACAGTACATCCCAGATAAAATAATGCGAAAAATTCATAGTGAAATTCTATGATATTACATATACACCCACTTAAATTAGTTTCGTCTTCGAAACTCAACACCTGTCATAATCAGTATCTCAATACCGAAATATCTCAAAATCACGACACCATACTCAATAATCATCATCAAAACTGAAATAACTGAAAGAACATACTTACAGGTCCGTGAAGTCGATGATCTTCCGTGATACCAGCATACGACTCCCATACAAAGCCTCGACACAATATCAACACACCGGCATCGCAATACAGCAATTTGAAAATATTTCAAAAATTTTGAAGCCTCCAAAATCGGTTTGACTCAAAAGTTAGAAAATTATTTTCAAAAGTCACGCTACTACCGCACCGGTAGAGCCACATAACACACACTCCCGGGTTTTACGAAACCCAAGCTCCGATACCATTTTCTGTAACACCCCCAAAACCGACCGGGAATATTACAGCGCCGTGGGCCCCATATTGGAACCCACAAGGCTAAAATCATTTTCGCAAATGTTTAAAAATGTCAAAAAGCCCTTTGAAAGTACACACACGCCCATAAAAACACAGTTCAAAGAATACTGAAAGCCATTTTAAATATACACCCGCAGCGGATACAAACACAATCAATTACATTTGCAGCGGAATTAGAAAACCAAAAAAGAATACATAATCCCAACAATCACGCCATAGCCAGTATCACCGGAAAGCTCATCCCTTCACGACCGCTACTAGTTCGAACTCCGAGTACCTAAAAGATAAAGCCCACGACGGGGACAGCCATAATACTCAACAATGATAACGATCACATCACAAAAACAATTACATATCAATGTAATCTACAGAGTAAGAACATTCCCCATGTATTTTACCGAAGTAGCATTACCAACCTGTCGCAATCCGTAACAAATCAATTCTTACCATAATCCACGCCTCGTATCCTTAAGTGATGAATAAATTCAAAAGTAACCACATGTACTGTAACAGAAACGATACCAAAATTCCCAAACTTATCATATCTCAATTATAGAATGATCTGGCCAAGACTAACTCTGTCGGCTGGGTCGCACAATCGGATCCCAATCCTGATAAAACCGATATCACATGGCACACCTGTAATCCAACTGTTCCGAGACAATAGCAAGTCCCGAATATCAATGCAAAACATGCTTGTTGACACAATCAATAATGATAAACAATTAATGCATCACAACGGAAATATCAATGACATGAAATTTCCACACAAGATCGACAAAGGATCAACCACGAACGAGAATGCCATGATATGGTAACTCCAACAAGATCAATGAAGAATCAATAACCGAGAATACCGATAATACGGCAAATCCCAACAAGATCAATAAAAGTTCGACAACCGAGAATACCGATGACACGGTAAGGATCAACGAAGAATCAATAACCGAGAATACCGATGACACGGTAAGGATCAATGAAGAATCAATAACCGAGAATACCGACGACACGGTAAGTATTAATGAAGAATCAATAACAAGGTCAAAAGAGTCGACAACCATAAATACCAACGGTACGATAAACTCCAATAAGATCAATAAAGGGTCAATAACTGAGAATACTGACGACACAGTAAACTCTAGCAAGATCAATAAAGACCAACAACCGAGAATACCAACGATATGGTAAACTCCAACAAGAGCAATAAGGAATCGACAACCGAGAATACCGACGACACGGTAAACTCCAATAACTTCAATCAAGGACTAATAACCACGAATACCAATGGTGAGATAACTCCCAAATGGAATCAATAAGGATCAATAACGAACGAGATTACCAATGACAGGGTGAACCCCAAACGAGATTAATAAAGAATCGATATCAAATGAGTTGACCATCGATATGGTAACTCCGAATGAGATTATTAAAGGTTCAACGGTGACAGATACACGAGAGAATAAAATCGTCAACCATATACGAAACATATATACGGGATTTCAAAGACAACCCGAATATCGAACAAATCCAATTATACATGGACTGTGAACGACCAATCAATAAGACTCAAGATGGACGTCACGATACGCTCGATCCGGACATGTGTCCGTGTACAAGCCAACCACGGGTATTGATCAGATACTCGTCTGGTCTCGTACCTAATCAGCCTCACGAAATACGTCTCGTGTGCACGGTTCAATATGAGGTCGAAACCAACACATGCTACACGTGCCCGTCCCAAAAATCTTACACATGAACGATCAGAACGTATCTGACTCCAGATATGCCACGATACAACATGACAACAAATCTCGAAGAAACGCGTATCCATCAAGGATCAGAAGACTTCCCAAAAGAGAAACAGTAACTCGATCATGAAAGACCGACACGACCACAATGTCGTATTTCCATCAGACAACAGTCCACATCATTCTCAACAATGCATATAATATTAACACATAAACCCCCAAGGAAGCAGCCAAGGGTCACGGAAGCATCTCACAGGAATACTCCGGAACGTAGGTGCCATTTAGGTCTTATCCCCTAACACATTTCCACTCGGTTACCATACAGGTTTTATCCCCAACACATCGGCCCAACAGATCACAGCTCAAAGGAAGAGCACATTACAAAACGTAACAACGATGGTGCACACTCACCACATGAAATATCAACACACACACACATGCAATAATGCAACATGATGATTATCATAATATAACAATACTAATTTACCTCAAGTTGGAGACGCTAACCTTTCCACGACCAACCGCCGTGAACGAATACATGGTTTATCCGACAATCCAAAATGAAGTGCAGTCCATAACTAATACCAAACCACCATCCCGAGTTTAATATCGACACGATAAGTAACCTTGATATCTAACTTCTCATGCAATAGACCAAATTATAACTCACGTTCCCATTTCCACTAGACATCCTTAAAATCATATACATTATGATTTATCTTAGTCCAAAAATACCATACATACCACCATTCCGACAATTCATATATTCCATAATACCATTGCTATATGAATCATAAATGAAATGAAAACAAAATCATTTATTAGCATTATGAACTGAGCAAGCATAACTTGCCTCGATACCGATGCGATGAAGTTGTTACTAGTCCCGTCGTCTCCGTCTACAAGCTCCGCAGCCCCGACTCACCGCAGCACAACGGTTAATATCAACGATCATCTAACGCAACCTAATACAATAATCAATTAACGATACATTCAATAACAATCAACAACCAAAGTGATCAACTAATCAAACTCGATGGTTCAACGATATCTCGATCATACCAACCCATATCAACTCTTAACAATACGAACACAAGCCGAATTTCGATAATCAATAGTTCTATCAACGTCTACAACATTCTTGGTTCCGACTTCAATCTTAAATTTGGATTAACACGGCTCATTCTTGCAAATTCATAGGAATACAATTATCGGCTATCATCATGAATAATCATATACCAAAATTAACCGTAATTCTTCCAATTTACGGACATATATCATTCAAGAATTCTTCAAGAACATGAATTAGTCCATAATCATGTTTGAAGCCAACAAAACGACGTAATTGGATGTTTTCTAACATCTAATCATCATCTAATTCATAATCCAAGGCATGTATCATTTTGTTCTTCAATATACGATTCGTATAATCTCAAAATCATAACATCAACACCATAATCATCACTATACGGAGAAGAACATCAACGCTAACATGAAAATCCGAATTCAAGGAGTAGAGTTCATCAACATACCTTTTGAAGAAGAACCACAAGGATCAAATAGTTCAAGAATCATTAACATCTTCATGTCCAAGCCACAAATTCATGCTCTCAAGCTCCTAGCCAAGTTAAAAGTGTCTAGAATACACTTAGAAGTGAAGAAGGACGAACTGGGGTGGGAGAAATGAGTTTCCTTCCGTGAACAAATGAAAGACCAACTCTTATTATATAAACTGCGCATCTCGTTACGTACGTAAGTGTCCTTGCTTAACGTACGTAACAACTTTAACGTACGTAATCCAATATTCATAGCATACGTAACAAACTCACTGTCTCATTCCGTGAAGTCCATTACGTACGTAACCCATACTATATAACGTACGTAATATACCAGTTGACTTGCTACAGTACAATGGTCGTGTTACGTACGTAACACGTCCTGTATAACGTACGTAACACGTACATTGACTCATCTGTCAACATACTCCGCCGAAAGTTGTCGACACAGGGTCCCACCTGCCAACCACGACTCGATCGTCTGATTCCCATGTTATGTACGTAATGTCTCGGCCATAACGTACGTAACTCTACCAATTTAACGTACGTAAGCTTCAACACATAACGTACGTAATGGCTTCCATACTTAGCCATTTCCAGCAATTCCCGTCCAACATCTGGACATAGCAAATGTGAACATACGACAATACTGAACACATATACGAAATCCAGAAAATATTCTCATACGGTACGTCTGATGCACGATACCCCCAATTACAACTGTCGACCAAGTACGGCAATCATACCAATACCCATACGGTATATTCGACATCGAAAAACACACCAAGCATGTAATATCATAGAATCAAAATAACCTCGATGACATACTGGCACGACTGTCACGGTTTCCAAAATTACCCACTCATATCGTGTCGGTCCCACTCTGTACAGTACATCCCAGATAAAATAATGTGAAAAATTCATAGTGAAATTCTAGGATATTACATATACACCCACTTAAATTAGTTTCGTCCTCGAAACTCAACACCTGTCATAATCAGTATCTCAATCCCGAAATATCTCAAAATCACGACACCATACTCAATAATCATCATCAAAACTGAAATAACTGAAAGAACATACTTACAGGTCCGTGAAGTCGATGATCTTCCGTGATACCAGCATACGACTCCCATACAAAGCCTCAACACAATATCAACACACCGGCATCGCAATACAGCAATTTGAAAATATTTCAAAAATTTTGAAGCCTCCAAAATCGGTTTGACTCAAAAGTTAGAAAATCATTTTCAAAAGTCACGCTACTACCGCACCGGTAGAGCCACATAACACACACGCCCGGGTTTTACGAAACCCAAGCACCGATACCATTTTCTGTAACACCCCCAAAACCGACCGGGAATATTACAGCGCCGTGGGCCCCATATTGGAACCCACAAGGCTAAAATCATTTTCGCAAACGTTTAAAAATGTCAAAAAGCCCTTTGAAAGTACACACACGCGCAGCGGATAAAAACACAGTTCAAAGAATACTGAAAGCCATTTTAAATATACACCCGCAGCGGATAAAAACACGATCAATTACATTTGCAGCGGAATTAGAAAACCAGAAAAGAATACATAATCCCAACAATCACGCCATAGCTAGTATCACCGGAAAGCTCATCCCTTCACGACCGCTACTAGCTCGAACTCCGAGTACCTAAAAGATAAAGCCCACGACGGGGTCAGCCATAATACTCAACAATGATAACGATCACATCACAAAAACAATTACATATCAATGTAATCTACAGAGTAAGAACATTCCCCATGTATTTTACCGAAGTAGCATTACCAACCTGTCACAATCCGTAACAAATCAATTCTTACCATAATCCACGCCTCGTATCCTTAAGTGATGAATGAATTCAAAAGTAACCACCTGTACTGTAACAGAAACGATACCAAAATTCCCAAACTTATCATATCTTAATTATAGAATGATCTGGCCAAGACTAACTCTGTCGGCTGGGTCGCACAATCGGATCCCAATCCTGATAAAACCGATATCACATGGCACACCTGTAATCCAACTGTTCCGAGACAATAGCAAGTCCCGAATATCAATGCAAAACATGAATGTTGACACAATCAATAATGATAAACAGTTAATGCATCACAACGGAAATATCAATGACATGATATTTCCACACAAGATCGACAAAGGATCAACCACGAACGAGAATGCCATGATATGGTAACTCCAACAAGATCAATGAAGAAGCAATAACCGAGAATACCGACAATACGGCAAATCCCAACAAGATCAATAAAAGTTCGACAATCGAGAATACCGATGACACGGTAAGGATCAACGAAGAATAAATAACCGAGAATACCGATGACACGCTAAGGATCAACAAAGAATCAATAACCGAGAATACCGACGACACGGTAAGGATTAATGAAGAATCAATAACAAGGTCAAAAGAGTCGACAACCAGAAATACCAACGGTACGATAAACTCCAATTAGATCAATAAAGGGTCAATAACTGAGAATACTGACGACACAGTAAACTCTAGCAAGATCAATACGAACCAACAACCGAGAATACCAACGATATGGTAAACTCCAACAAGAGCAATAAGGAATCGACAACCGAGAATACCGACGACACGGTAAATTCCAATAACATCAATCAAGGACTAATAACCACGAATACCAACGGTGAGATAACTCCCAAATGGAATCAATAAGGATCAATAACGAACGAGATTACCAATGACAGGGTGAACCCCAAACGAGATTAATAAAGAATCGATATCAAATGAGTTGACCATCGATATGGTAACTCCGAATGAGATTATTAAAGGTTCAACGGTGACAGATACACGAGAGAATAAAATCGTCAACCATATACGAAACATATATATGAGATTTCAAAGACAACCTGAATATCAAACAAATCCAATTATACATGGACTGTGAACGACCAATCAATAAGACTCAAGATGGATGTCACGATACGCTCGATCCGGACATGTGTCCGTGTACAAGCCAACCACGGGTATTGATCAGATACTCGTCTGGTCTCGTACCTAATCAGTCTCACAAAGTAAGTCTCGTGTGCACGGTTCAATATGAGGTCGAAACCAACACATGCTACACGTGCCCGTCCCGAAAATCCTACACATGAACGATCAGAACGTATCTGACTCTAGATATGCCACGATACAACATGACAACAAATCTCGAAGAAACGCGTATCCATCAAGGATCAGAAGACTTCCCAAAAGAGAAACAGTAACTCGATCATGAAATACCGACACGACCACAATGTCGTATTTCCATCAGACAACAGTCCACATCATGCTCAACAATGCATATAATATTAACACATAAACCCCCAAGGCAGCAGCCAAGGGTCACGGAAGCATCTCACAGGAATACTCCGGAACGTAGGTGCCATTTAGGTCTTATCCCCTAACACATTTCCACTCGGGTACCATACAAGTTTTATCCCCAACACATCGGCCCAACAGATCACAGCTCAAAGGAAGAGCACATTACAAAATGTAACAACGATGGTGCACACTCACCACATGAAATATCAACACACATATGCAATAATGCAACATGATGATTATCATAATCTAACAAAACTAATTTACCTAAAGTTGGAGACGCTCACCTTTCCACGACCAACCGCCGTGAACGAATACATGGTTTATCCGACAATCCAAAATGAAGTACAATCCATAACTAATACCAAACCACCATCCCGAGTTTAATATCGACACGATAAGTAACCTTGATATCCAACTTCTCATGCAATAGACCAAATTATAATTCACGTTCCGATTTCCACTAGACATCCTTAAAATCATATACATTATGATTTATCTTAGTCCAAAAATACCATACATACCACCATTCCGACAATTCATATATTCCATAATACCATTGCTATATGAATCATAAATGAAATGAAAACGAAATCATTTATTAGCATTATGAACTGAGCAAGCATAACTTGCCTCGATACCGATGCGATGAAGTTGTTACTAGTCCCGTCGTCTCCGTCTACAAGCTCCGCAGCCCCGACTCACCGCAGCACAACGGTTAATATCAACGATCATCTAACGCAACCTAATACAATAATCAATTAACGATACATTCAATAAAAATCAACAACCAAAGTGATCAACTAATCAAACTCGATGGTTCAACGATATCTCGATCATACCAACCCAGATCAACTCTTAACAATACGAACACAAGCCGAATTTCGATAATCAATAGTTCTATCAACGTCTACAACATTCTTGGTTCCGACTTCAATCTTAAATTCGGATTAACACGGCTCATTCTTGCAAATTCATAGGAATACAATTATCGGCTATCATCATGAATAATCATATACCAAAATTAACCATAATTCTTCCAATTTACGGACATATATCATTCAAGAATTCTTCAAGAACATGAATTAGTCCATAATCATGTTTGAAGCCAACAAAACGACATAATTGGATGTGTTCTAACATCTAATCCTCATCTAATCCATAATCCAAGGCATGTATCATTTTGTTCTTCAATATACGATTCGTATAATCTCAAAATCATAACATCAACACCATAATCTTCACTATACGGAGAAGAACATCAACGCTAACATCAAAATCCGAATTCAAGGAGTAGAGTTCATCAACATACCTTTTGAAGAAGAACCACAAGGATCAAACACTTCAAGAATCATTAACATCTTCATATCCAAGCCTCAAATTCATGCTCTCAAGCTCCTAGCCAAGTTAAAAGTGTCTAGAATACACATAGAAGTGAAGAAGGACGAACTGGGGTGGGAGAAATGAGTTTCCTTCCGTGAACAAATGAAAGACCAGCTCTTATTATATAAACTGCGCATCTCGTTACGTACGTAAGTGTCCTTGCTTAACGTACGTAACAACTTTAACGTACGTAATCCAATATTCATAGCGTACGTAACAAACTCACCGTATCATTCCGTGAAGTCCATTACGTACGTAAGCCATACCATATAACGTACGTAATATACCAGTTGACTTGATACAATACAATGGTCGTGTTACGTACGTAACACGTCCTGTATAACGTACGTAACACGTACGTTGACTCATCTGTCAATATCCTCTGCCGAAAGTTGTCGACACAGGGTCCTACCTGCCGACCACGACTCGATTGTCTGATTCCCATGTTACGTACGTAATGTCTCGGCCATAACGTACGTAACTCTACCAATTTAACGTACGTAAGCTTCAACACATAACGTACGTAATGGCTTCCATACTTAGCCATTTCCAGCAATTCCTGTCCAACATCTCGACATAACAAATGTGAACATACTACAATACTTAACACATATACGAAATCCCGAAAATATTCTCGTACGGTACGTCTGATGCACGATACCCCCAATTACAACTGTCGACCAAGTACGGCAATCATACAAATACCCATACGGTATATCCGACATCGAAAAACACACCAAGCATGTAATATCCTAGAATCAAAATAACCTCGATGACATACTGGCACGACTGTCACAGTTTCCAAAATTACCCACTCATATTGTGTCGGTCCCGCTCTGTACAGTACATCCCAGATAAAATAATGCAAAAAATTCATAGTGAAATTCTAGGATATTACAGTTCGTGAACAAGTTAAGTTTATACCATCGACGCAAATCAGTTTCACAATTGAATCTTATCCGGCAACCTATCAGGTTTCTAGGGATAAAATTTGCTCCAACCGAAGGCATCCAATGCACTCCCAGTAATTTATCCATCCTCTCCGAACGACTACCCCGATAACTCGGAAGTATATCACATCCGGTTTGGATTTCAATTTCCTGAAAACTCGATGGAGGGAAGGAAAACCTTGAAACCTTATAAACTTAATAATATTTCGTGGGAGAATTTTCGTGATTAATGTTACACTTTGCACATTAATCATTTTAGCCCGTTTGTGGTATTCATACAATATGAAAAAACCATTCACAACCTAGTTGCTACCAACATGTGGTTCATGGACCGTTCCTAGAAAACAAAAACTCCGTAATCTAATTACAAGTCTTCGTCTTGAATCTTCGTCTTCTCGAAACGGATCTTCCTCTGAACTTCGTCATTACATATAAATTTTACATTGAAAATTGCATCCTAGATACAAATAATTCTAGTAAAATAAATAGGCTCAAAATAGCCTTTACAACCCAGTCGAATAAAACGAACGATTCAAAACTAAGTCCATGAACAACATCCCCATTAAAAAGCATTCATACAATAAATACTATATAAATGGAAAGCGTAGAGATACATTGATCCAATCAACAATACAAATCGGTCCAATCGATTCACGTAATCGGTAATATGATAACGTTCAAAATAATTCGGTCGACCACAATTATTCCAATTAATCGAATTTCCCTTATAAAATGAAATACCATAAATCATTTTAATCATATTAAATCCAATTTAACATGCGGGAGATTAATTTTCAAGAATACACGAAAAAATCGAGCCGGGTGAAAAATTGGCCTACTGCCGAGTCATCGGCACTGCCGGCAGACACGCCCGTGTCGCCAGACGGTCGTCGCCGGCAGATCCTGCACATTCCCTGCCAGACACGGCCGTGTCGCTTGACACGGCCGGTTCCGCTAGCAGGGCTCTGCCAGATCGGTTTGACACGACCGAGTCACCCAGGACACGGTCGAGTCTGCCTGGCAGTGGCCTCGCCAGACTGCCAGACACGACCGAGTCAGCCAGAACACGGTCGAGTCACTCTCGGCCAGAATGCACATTTTGACCAAAAAGTCGTTCGACGACGATTCGGGGCTAGATTTTCGACCGGATATCCAATATCTATATTTTCCGACTTTCATATCTTTCATATAAATCATATTTCCCAGAAATTTAAGATTATATTTAGACATAAACTTACGAAAAATATAACTAGAACGAATGAAAAACATATACCACTATTATGACTAAAATGATTCCAAATCATTCACCATCTCATCGAGCATTCCAAATGCCAATATCGTATATACGATCGCAAGACCTATGCTCCGATACTACTGTTGGTATTCGGTGCCTAAAACGAAGGCCCAGCAGAAGCGGTAAAATGAAAATTAATTCGATCTGAATCCCTACGAGAATCGATCGAGCTACGTATATACGAATATCAAAAACGAATTCACAAAAGATATAGAAACTCACCCTTGTAGTCCGTTGATTATATGGATAACCTTCTCTTGAGCTATTCCCCAAGATTTTCTTGATCTCTATGAATCCAATCAACTCCAATCCCTTGAACGATCCAACGCCGAAAGCACCGCGTCTCTACTTGCCACGCGTCGGAAAAACGAACGGAATGACAACACCTTGCTATCCTCTAAGGATACGGCTAGAGCTAGGATGATGAAGCTTTTGATTGTGATTATAATCCAATTAGCATACCTATAATGTGTGCTCCCACTAACCATTAGCGCTCAACAGGCACTCTCCATATCAAAGAACACGTCATACAAGTCTTCACATAAACATAACGCCCAATCAAGTTTCATCGACTTGCGAACGATTAAGTATTTGAGCTATAAACCTTTCCAGTGCCGACCCCCTTATCCAATAAAGTGGAACGTTTTGCTCTCAAATACACGGACTAGTTTCTATATGTATATTTACGAGTTAGGAATGCCAGTAACTACCAATAAATAAAGAAACATCCATTGCCTTATATTAGTGATTTACATAATTACTAGTACAATGCCCACACTCAATCATCCTCTGAGTGGCATTCGAGGGCATACTCCCAACATTAACATGGGATCGGTTCAAGGAAATAGTGATGGAACAGTACTACCCACAACATTACTGAGAGAAGATGGAGAGTGAGTTTTGGAATCTCGAACAAGGAGGGTTGACGGTTGAAGAATATAGTAGAAAACTCAACAAAAATCAGTTTCTTTGTGGAACACATGGTGTATACAGATCGGAAGAGGGCCCTTAAGTTTTGGAGTGGTTTACGCCCGAGTATTCGTCACATCGTGGCTGGTCATGGGGTGCTACTGTATACGGAGACAGTGTTTCGAGCTCAAGAGGTTGAGGCTAGTCACAATCTGGATCAGCAACAGTCAACTAAGCCTAGTACCAGTAAGAGGCATTGGAATGGAAACCAAAATAAGGTCGTGGTTTCTAGCAAGCAAAGGTTGATCAAAGGTCGGGACCTAAGCCTCAAACCAGTAAGCCAGAGTGCTCGAAGTGTGGTAAAAATCATGGAGGGGAGTGCCTGTACGGTAAAGGTGTCTGCTATAGATGCAAGGAGCTAGGGCATTCAGCTTCGAACTGTCATCTCCAAAGGGCCAAAGGTCAAGGTTCTGGAGGAAAAGCTCGCATCTATACTTTGGCCTAAAAGGACGCAGATGAGAATCCTGGCACGGTGTCAGGTATGCCTATGATCTCTAATGTGCCTACCTTCGCTTTATTTGACACTGGTGCCACACATACTTTTATGTCTGCAAAATTTTATCATGCCATTGGTCATAGAAGCGTTAGAACTGTTGATTCTCTTGAGGTTAGCTTACCGTCAGGAAATACGATCCTCACTAATAGAATGATTGACGAGAATATTGAGATAGGAGGAAGAGAATTTGACGCTAGATTTTATTTGATTAACTCGATGGATTTTAATGTGATCCTTGGTATGGACTGGCTTGATAGACATGATGCCGATATAAGCTGCCGTGAGAAGAAGGTAACATTGAGGTGTTCTGAAGGAGAGTCGATAACCTTTTATGGTATTAAGAGTAGGACAGTACCCAGAGTAATCAGTGCTATGAAAGCACTAAGAAGTCTAAGGAAGGAGCAATGTCAGGGTTACTTGGTGAGTTTGGTCGATACCAGTACTAATGAGGTGTCCCCTTCCGACGTACCTATAGTACGGGAGTTTTTGGATGTTTCCAGAAGATATTCCGGGAGTCCCACCCGACCGACAAGTGGAGTTTAGTATTGATCTGGTCCCTGAGGCGGCCCCAACATCCAAAGAGCCATATAGAATGGCTCTGAAGGAACTTCAAGAATTGAAGGTCCATATTCAAGAGATACTAGAGCTTGGATTTGTTCGTCCTAGCGTGTCACCCTGGGGTGCACCAGTACTGTTTGTAAGAAAGAAGGATGGGTCACTTCGGATGTGTATAGATTACAGAGAGATGAATCGACTCACGGTGAAGAACAAGTACCCACTACCAAGAATCGAGGATCTATTCAATCAGTTTAGGGGAGCTAGAACCTTTTCAAAGATTGATTTGCGGTCGGGGTACCACCAACTGAAGATTAGGGAGTGTGACATTCCCAAGACGGATTTTAGAACCCGTTATGGACATTTTGAATTTGTAGTGATGCCTTTTAGTCTGAGTAATGCACCGGCATTCTTTATGGAATTGATGAACATGGTGTTCCAACCTTACAAGGATAAGTTCGTGATCGTCTTCATAGATGACATCTTGGTGTATTCTAAGGACAAGGAACAACACCAAGAACATTTGAGGATTACATTGGATACACTTCGCAAGGAGAAGTTGTATGCTAAATTCAAGAAATGTGAGTTTTGATTAAACAGAGTTGGAATCCTTGGACATGTGGTGACTTCAAAAGGAATTGAGGTTGATCCCGATAAAGTTGTAGCAGTGAGTAGTTGGGGAATACCCAAGAATGCGAGCGAAGTCCGCAGCTTTCTGGGCCTAGCTGGCTATTATAGGAGATTTATCGAAGGGTTTTCGAAAATCGCCACTCCTATGACCCAGTTAACAAAGCAAGGCGTGAGGTTTGAATGGAACGACAAGTGCGAGGAAAGTTTTCAAGAGTTGAAAAGGAGACTAACCTCGGCACCAGTATTAATGATTCCTGATCCGACGGAAGACTTTGTTATTTATAGTGATGCCTCAAAGAAGCGGTTGGGTTGTGTCCTGATGCAACATGGTAAAGTAGTAGCCTATGCATCGAGACAGCATAAACCACATGAGTTGAACTATCCAACGCATGATCTGGAGTTGGCTGGTGTAGTACATGCGCTGAGGATTTGGCATCACTATATCTACAGAGGGAAGTGTGAGATATACACGGACCATAAAAGTTTGAAGTATCTTTTCACACAGAAGGATCTTAGTATGAGACAAAGGCGATGGTTAGAATTGGTGAAGGACCATGATTGTACTATCCATTACCATCCGGGTAAGGCTAATGTGGTAGCTGATGCCTTGAGTCGGAAGACTAGAGGCGAGTTAGCTTGCTTGACCGATCAGGAGAGTTTGATAAAGGAGTTCTCCCAATTGAGGATTGAGGTAGTTGAGTCTTCAAAACATTCGAAAGAAATCCTATCATCTTTGGTCTTGCAACTAAACTTGAGGGATAAGATTAAGGAGGCTCAACCACGTGATAAGTTCTTGTGCAAGATGAAGGATCGAGCACAAGATGGGAGTATTGAGAAGTTTGTCGTTGCCGCAGACGACGTTTTGACTTATGATGGGAGGTTATGTGTTCCTAAGGATCCATCCCTTAGGAAGCAAATTCTTGAATAAGCTCACAATGCACCATACTCCACTCACCCGGGAGGTACAAAGATGTACCATGACCTGAAGAAGTTCTTTTGGTGGAGAGGAATGAAACGGGACATTGGTGTATTTGTGGAGAGGTGTATGATATGTCAGCAGGTGAAGGCAGAACACCAACGGCCAGGAGGTTTACTTCAACCGTTGGAAATCCCAGAATAGAAATGGGAGCATATCATAATGGATTTCATAGTTGGTCTGCCACGAACCGTGAGGAAGAACGACGCTATCTGGGTGATAGTAGATCATTTGACGAAGTCATCTCATTTTCTACCTGTGAGGATGTTACATGGCGTTCCAGTGTCGATTGTCTCGGATAGAGATCCACGATTTACATTGAAATTTTGGAAGAGTCTTCAGAGTGTGTTGGGCACTAAATTGAATTTCAGTACTGCATATCATCCGCAGACTGATGGTCAATCTGAACGGACTATCAAGACACTTGAAGATTTGTTGAGGGCGTGTGTTCTTGATACTGGTGAGAATTGGGAAAATATTTTGCCGTTGGTAGAGTTTGCTTATAACAATAGTTACCAAGCAACTATACAAATGGCCCCGTATGAGGCTCTCTACGGAAGGAAATGTCGATCTCCCCTTTATTGGAGTGAGGTTGGAGAAGGATAAATTTTGGGTCCAGAATTGAGCGGGCAGACTGTAGAGAAGATAACCGAAATCAGAAGTAGAATTAAGACTGCCCCGGATCGGTAGAAGTCTTGTGCGGATAAACGGAGGAAAGATATCTAATTTGAGATTGGAGAGAAGGTGTTCCTGAAGGTAGCACCGATGAAAGGAGTAATACGATTCGGTAAAAGGGAAAGCTACAGCCTCATTATATCGGACCTTTTGAGATTTTGGGTCGTGTTGGTGATCTTGCTTATAGTTTGGCATTGCCGATGGAATTATCAGAAGTGCACAATGTCTTTCACGTCTCCATGCTGAGAAAATACCTACATGATCCTGGTCATGTATGAAATTTCGAAGAGTTGCATGTAGCTAAGAATCTGACTTATGAGGATGTACCTACAGCTATTTTGGAGCGTAAGGTACATCGATTATGAAACAAAGAGATTAAATTGTTCAATGGAGCCGTCATGGACCAAAAGAGGCAACTTGGGAACATGAAGAGGATATCCGTTCTAAGTATCCAACATTCATTTTCCAAGGTACGTAACTTAATTTTCGAGGACGAAAATTTGTTAAAGGGGGGTAGGTGGTAACGCCCCGATTTCGCATATACATTTATTGTGAATTATAGAAAATATGTTCAAGTTCATTAAATTAATGCCCGAATAATTTATCATTTAATTCATTTTATTTCATGATCAGGCAAATTCATTTATGCCATTATTATTCATGACAAGTCATGTGATTCATGTCGTGTCATTCCTCATTTTATTTCATTGTGTTTCATGTTGTCATTTCTAGGCCCGAGTCAAATTTTAAGCGATATTAATCGTTAGCCATAAGATTTCACAAGTCTATTTTAATTAATTTTAATTCACTCACTTTGGTCCGGCCTAAGCCAAACCCGTTATAATATTCAGCCCAAATCCTATAATTAATTAAGAGCCCATTCATCATTTTAACATCGAGCCCATATTTCTCTCTCATATACCCACTGTAATACCCGGTTGAAATTCATGTCATTTCAAATCTCCTCATTGTTCAAATTGTGTTTTGTTGGGCGAACCCTTGTAATCATTGCTTGGAACCACCGTTATGGGGTTTCCGTACTTCCATTTCGTGTTATTGTTTCCCGAATATTGAGTCCTATTGCTTTTATTCTCTTCCCGGGTCATTTTTATTCATTTTAGGACCCAAGGGGGGTGTAGGCCGCGGCACAAGGAGTGTGCGCCGCGGCACACACATTTTCCAGTTTTTGGCCGAGCAGCCTGTACTATTTGCCGCGGCACATGCCGGCGGGGCCACGGCACACTGCCGAGTCACTGCCGCGGCACACCCATCCGGCCGTGGCACACTCGTTTTGCATTTTTCGGCCAAACCCGTCTGTACCTTGTGCCGCGGCACATGTCGTCCGGGCCGCGGCACACTGCCGAGCCCTGGGAGCAGTTTTTGGGCCTGTGCCGCGGCACACTTCGGCCTGTGCCGCGGCACACTTCGGCTGGGCCGCGGCACACAGGGCAGTCAACCCTATAATTACATTTTTTTTGAGAAAAACCAGATCATTTTGCCATTTTTCTTCTACCTGCGAGAGAGAGATCTTGAGGGGAGGAACTTTTCATCATCCATCACGTAAGGGTTTGATTTCCTTCATTTCCTTTCGATCGTGAAGCTCGGATAGTCGATCTAACCCGTATTCTTCGAATCATAGTGCTTGGATCTTCAAGAGGTAATTTCTTCAACATCTTGTATTTCGATTTTATATTGAGTAATGATGTTTTGGATGTTAAGATCATGTTGTATGAAGTGATATACGCATGATTATGGGCATGTTTGATTATTCATTGGATTATTGAAGGATTATTCAAGAACACTTTTAATATTGTGTTGGATTTTGGGTTTTTTCGTAGATTCGTCTGATTTATCCGATTTGAAGCTTGAGAACCTTGAGATTATGATGTATCTATACCGTATGCATGCTTTTCCTACGATTTTAACGGATTTGATTGTGCCATTTTCGGACTCTTGGGAGTTTGAGCGATTTTCCAACCTCTAGTTGTTTATCCGTGTATTTTCATGAATCGTAGACGGGTTTCGGGAATTTCTTCGTGTAATTTGAGTATGGATAATTGATTATCATATTCCTTGCGAATCGTTTAGGTGCCGGAAGCGCGTTCTTGGACCTACCGAACTCGTACCATTTTTCCATTCGACTTCTCGATGTCTCAAAGGCAAGTATATATTTATGAATGTGCGTTCTCGACTTTGAAAGTAAGAAATATTAATGGCATGATTATTTATATCCACTATGGGGCGGGCCGACGGGTCCCCTGAGGGTTTCGTATCCTCTTGGTGCGATTCCACGGATAATATGAACGAACCACTCTGGGGCGGGCCGGTAGGTCCCCTTAGGGTTCCGTAGCCTCTGGTGCGGTTCCACGGTATTCATATATGTACTGATGCGATGCTATAAGATTTAGTTATTCCGGAATACTAGTCTTGAATTGTTGAATTGACGGTTACATTTACTTTATTGTCGAGGAGTATTGTGTTTCATACTTGATATACTTGCACTAGCTATTCGTCGGCTAACCCCTTTATGGGGGAAATACTTTTTATGTGTTTCAGGTTCCAAGAGAGCGGACAGGCAGGTATCGGGTCGGCATGAAGATGGTGGGCAAGTGTGATACTGTGTCTTTCCTCCGGTTATGTTTTGAGTTTTCCATTCAGTGTTGTTGAACTGGAATGGTTATTGAATACTTGAGTATTGTTTTCTATTTTCCTTGATGTTCCGGCCTGTGTTTGCCGAGGTATTGATTGTGTTGTGATGTCTTGAATACATTGGTTATGTTTTGAATACCCTTTGTATTGTTCGTCATTTCACTGTATGTAGACCTTCTCGGTCAAAAGCTATAGTTCCGCGTATGTTTAGCCTTGTGGGTCCCACGGAGGGGCTTATGGCGCTGTAATATTCCCTAAATAACTTGGGGGTGTTACACCCACACACCACGATCACAACGATGGAATGAGGTTTATGCATTTCCCATTATCAACCACCTTAGTGGAGTGGTGGGCATCATGGGGAGGAAATTATTCATCATGGGAAGAATCGGTTATCGATTTCCAGTATAAAAACCCACAAACAAATATCATCTTCGTTTCTACAGCGAAATTTCATACACCAGAAATCTCATACACCAAAATACGCGGTTGCAGCAAAACTTCACTTCATAAAATTTCACAGCATATTACGTTACATCTTCACAAATACATTCACAAGACTTACCCAACACCGTTCCAACATCTACAGAACAGAACAGGTAATTTCTGAAAATTTCTTTCATTTAAATATCACTATTGCCACAGCCCGTTTTCCCTCAGCCATAGCCAACGCTGGGGAAAGCAACTCCGCCCATGTCACCATAATTTCGCACAAGTTCTATCTGTACAATACCAGACCCGTTTTGGGACACATCAATTCAGCACCCTACCCGAACCAAACCCAGTTTGAACCTCAAACCCAATCCCAGAACTCGGAAAACCTACCTGTTAAGGTTTCTGCCTTCTTCTTCGGCGACGATAGATCTGGCCACCCAATTTCGATTGTCGTGAACTCTGAACTGCCGTGCGCGACGGCACCTTCAGCCACTACGATAATGTCGTAGCCTTTTTTTTCTCGCCGCTTCCTCGTGTTTTGTCCGCCGCGAATTGGTGCAAGTGTCTTGGTGTGTGTGTGTGTGTTACAGATAGAGTGAGAGACGGGGAGAATTAGAGTGAGAGGGAGAGACGGGCAGTGGTTGTAGTGAAAGGGGGAGAGAGAGAGAGCGATTTCTTTTCCGTTTTCAGTAGCGAGAGAGAGACTGGATTCTAGAGAGGGAGGGTTGACCGATCGACTGTAGAAGGAGTGCAGATGAATTCGGCCAACTGATGGTGTTAGAAGGGTTTTATACCCAATTATTTTTAGAGTAATTCAATTGAGCCCATAAAATTCAAGACTTCTTGATTTGACCTCAAATCAACTTTTCAGTTTATTCAATTTCAGTCCTTAAATATTTAATTCCTTCAATTTTTACTTCAATCAGCTTTCCAATAATTAAAATTCAGCCTTATCCATCCAAGCCATTAAATACGTAGATTTCTCTAATAATATTAATATTCAATTCAAGTTATGTCTTGTAGATTAATTCCAATTATAGTATTATATCAATAATAAACTATTCTCATTATTTGTAGATAATAACAAAAATTTACGGGCCTAGAATTGTCGAGTCAAGCATCTCATCAAATTCAAGTTCAAGAACTGCATTTTATCCAGGTGTGGGGATTTATTACGCTTTTGTTTATTTTAATTGCTTTATATATTATCTCGTATGTGCACGTGAAATCAGTCAGAAGCATTTAAACGTGCAATCAGTCAGAAGCACTTAAATGTGCAAATCAGTCAGAAGCACTTAAATGTGCAAATCAGTCAGAAGCACTTAATTGGCATAAAGCCTTCGGGCTAGCCGACAGGCTTCAGAATTTATCAGTCATGTTGTTTATACTTGCTAATATATTTAGTAATTAACGTAGACATATTGCGTATCCTCCACACAGAGCGAGTTGGAAGCTCACCCCACTATTTAACCCCTTTCAGGTTGAGGAGCTCGATGTGGCATGCGATTGAGAGTGGGATGATCAAGCCTATGATTAGATGTTTATGTATTTAATATTATTTCTCTCAAACTATGTTTATGAACAAGTGTTCAATTTGTTTTATTTTTACGTCAAGGTATGTTTTGTTTTAACAATGACTCGAGAAGATTACTTGCAAATTATTAAGTTTGTCTTTTGAGATGTATTTCCGCTGCAGCATTTTTATTTATTCTGGAAGAATCATATTTTAGAAAAGTGGTCGCTACAATTTTGAAATTTAAGGATTCGTTTTTATCGCAATGTTTGAATCATAACCCTTGTTTGTTTAACGGAAATTTTTGAACACTAAGCAATTTTTCAAATTTCTCATTTTCGAGTGAAAATTTATTCGTTAAATTTTTGAATTCGTTTTGAACTTTTAATACATCATTCTTTAAATTATTTTCTTTTTCAAGGTACAATGAATGATCATTTTCAAATAATTTCCTTTTTTCTTTTAATTAGGAGATTTCATCTTCCAAAAAATTATTTTTCATTTTTAGGGATTTATTACCTTTCAACGATTTTGAAAATTTGTATGTAATATATCCAAAGCATTAAATAGCTCATCGTGAGACGAGGTACTTACGTGGCTTTCATCATCACCATCGTCAAACGAGCTCCTTCCCATGAGTGTGAGATTATTTTGAATATTTTCATCTTCAACTTCTTCGTGACTCCAATTGGCTATTAGCACTTCCTTCTTAGAAGTTGAGCCACGACAATTTTTTGCAAAGTGGCCGGGTTTTCCACAATTTCGACACTTATTTCCAAACCGATTTGACTCGTTCTGGACTTGCGAATTGATATCTTTTCTTCTCCGATTCAATAAATTTTGCTATTGATGTTCTTGGCATAAAATGCCGATTCTTCATCGTTGTCATCAACCGGGATAACTTCTTCATTCCTTGACATCTTCTTAGCTTTTAAAGCTATAGATTTTTCCTTCGATTTCGGCTTCGTGTTCCATGATTTAAGGAAAATCTTATAATTTATTAGTTAACCAACAAGGGCGCTAAAATCAAGAGTATTGAGATCTTTAGATTGCATAATTATCGCAACCGTCCCGTCCCACTCGCGAGGTAGTGATCGTAATATTTTTCTTGATCTTTTCACTACTCGATAAGGGTTTTTCGAAGCATGCTAGTCCATTTGTAATGACCAAAAATTGGCCTAGCATATTTGTAATGGACTCTTCATTTTTCATCATGAAAAGCTCGTAGTCATGGAGAAGCATATTGATATTTGTCTCCTTGACTTGATTCGTTCCTTCATGTGTTACTTCTATCATTTTCGAAATTTCTTTGGCACTACCACATAAGGAAATTCGATTATGCTCTTCCGGATTAAGAGCACGTTAAAGAAATTGCATTGCTTTACAATTCTGATGATCGTTTTTTCAATCTTCACCACTATAATCTTCAAAGCTTTTGAGAGAGACATCTGATTTTGTAGGAATCTTTGGAACAAGGCATAACCTTCCAAAGCTCGATATTATAAGCTCGGATGAATGTTGACATCCTCTTCTTGTTAGGAATACTTGTTAGATTTTGACGATGTCATTCCTGTATTCATGATTTATTCAAATGTATGCTCTAAGTACTTGGCATTGTAAAGAAGAACCAAATGAGTATCTTCTATAAGCCATTTAATATGCTAAGTTTGATCAAAGAGTTAATCAGTAGAAAATCAGCTATGTATAGAACTGTCAAAATATCGTATAAGTCTCCAGGGGAGTTAATTTTCAGCCGAGTTCTGGTCAACTATAATAACAAAGAGTGTAATACCCGGTTGTAATTCAGTAATTATCATTCAGTATTTATCATTCAGTAATTTCACTCATTAATGATCATTTGTCACTCATATTCAATCATGGTATTCATCGTTCAGAGTAATTGTATCGTGTATCAATCGTCATTCATCACTAATCTAATTGGAGTTTCGTGCCGTGTTTATCATCATTGTCATTTTCATTGTGGGTTGTGCGTGAGGAGTAGCGCACGCTACGTACTCTTTTTAGCGCGCGCTAATTGAGTACAGGTAGCGCACGCTACCACTCAGCATTAGCGCACGCTAATGTTACCCTGGCTGCAGTCCAGAAGGTACTGGACTACAGGTGAGTTATAAGTAGCGCACGCTACGAATGGTAAGTAGCGCGCGCTAGTGGGTTGTAGTAGCCCACACTAATATTTGGTGTAGCGCGCGCTAAGGACGGATCAGGTTGAGTCCAGTGGCTACTGGACTGCATTGGATTAATTCATAGCGCATGCTATGAGTGGTTGTTAGCGTACGCAAACGGTGTAGTAGCGCACGCTAATTGTTGGTTGTATCGCACGCTACCGAGATCAGATCAGAGGACAGTAGGTTCTGGACTCCAGTACTGGGCATCATATAATTCGTTAGCGCACGCTAATATTTTGTAGTTAGCGCACGCTAAAGTGCATATCCGTAGCGCACGCTACAAAAAGGTACGTAGCGCGCGCTACCATTTTCAGTCAGTGGGTACTGGACTACCCAAAATACCCGTTAGCACACGCTACGCACAAGGGCTTGCGCACGCTAACCTGAAGTGACTATAAATTGGACAGTGTAGCCCAGATTTCGTCATTTATCATTCCGTCTCATTTTCTCTTCGGTTTTGGGCGATTTCGGACGATTTGGAGAGTTTTCTTCGAGGTTTATTCATCTATCATCATCTTCAAGCTCATCATTTGGATTAATCATCATTTCATCATCTTCATCTCATCAAATCAAAGGTATTAATCTCTTGGATCTAGAATTTCGGTTTTTTGGGTTTTTCCTTCCGATTTCTTCGTATAAGCTTGGATTGTTGTTGGAATATATTAGATATGGATTATCTACCTTGGATAAATGTATTCCTACGGATTTAATGGCTGTTTTGGGGATTTATATCAAGAACCCTTGGGGTTGACTTCGGATAGTTTGGGGATTTCCGTTTGACGTTGTTGTAATCTTGACATTGTGGATTCCTATGAGATTATTGATATCGTTGAAAGTGTTTTGATGGTTTGAAATACTCATCTTGGAGTTGGTTTCGATATATTTGAGTTTAGATATTGTTGTATCGACGTTTGAGTCGGTTATGATCGTATTTGATTCGTGTAATGATCGAATTATTGGTAAATTGTGTTATTCAAGGTTGTTCGAGCGACCGGCATTTCATTTAGGACGTTGTTCGTGGACGAACATTCTTCATCGGTGTTGTGTAAGTTAATTCTTACTCTGTTAAAAGGATATTCACTCCTTTTTGTTGTTGATCATTCATAATCATACTCATTCATCATGGTATTAACCGTATTGAGACTTGTAATTGTCGAATAATCACTTCATTCACGAGGAACGACGGTTCCAATCATTTCATTGAGTTGTTAATCAAGTCACTATTATTTTCATCTTGGTAAGTCATTCTTGGCCTTGTCGAATTATTATTCATTGATGTTCATTGCGGTCATTCTCGTTCATATGACCTTTTGGGTTCATATTGCGTGGCCGGGTGTGGTTGTGTGGAATTTTTAGTCGGGCACACGATGGTCATGTATTGGGTTCACCAATACACTTGGACCGTGCACACGGTAACGCTTACCTCCGTGAGACTAATTAGGTATAAGGACGGGTGTGTCCGGTCACTCGTCTTGTACACTTGCACAAAACATTACGGGCGTACTATGATACTCCTCTTCAGCGTAATTCATAACTAAGGATATTTCATAACTTCAGTTATATCATGATTGTGTATTTTCAACCCTTGAGGATTGTTGTTCTGTGTAACTGACCCCGTTGGGGGATTTTGTTTTCAGGTCACGGCAAGGCAAAGGCACGGGAAGAACATGTTGACGGCGAGGAGTCCCAGTGATACTAGTAGGGGGCCCCAGTCATTCCGCTTAATTCAGTCATTTCAGTCATTCTTATTTCTCTTTATTTGTATTTCCGCTGCAAATTCCGTTTGAGACGTTTATTATTCAGGGTGGTGCATTTTATCTTCATATAAAATATACTAGTATTATGTTTTGTCCTGGTGTAATGTACTTAAGCTCCTCATCGGAGTATTTGGTAATATAATGTGGTTCGGTACTACAATTATATTATTTAATTCATCAGTTTTCAATCGCCTGGTGGGTCCCAGTTGGGGGTCCACAGCACTGTAATATCCGCCTAGTTTGGGGTGTTACAGAGTTGGTATCGGAGCGTGGTTTTGAATACTACCTTCTGAGTCATGTCTCATTTGAAATCATCGTCATCGAACTAGTATCATTGGACTTTCGCGTCACGTGTGACCTGTGCAGATGCCGAGGCAATCAGACCGAAAGAACTGTAAGATTTCTAACGCCATGGTATAATTTCTGGCGATAATCATTCACTCATAATTCATCAGTTAATAATCCTCATCATTATTTTCATTTTGACCAGGACGGTCATGCTAACTCATTAATCACTCAATTCATTTCATTACTCGGTTGTTGATATGGAAGATCATATCATTAATCTTGTTAACTTGTTCAAGATAATCATTTCAATAATTTCATCAGATAATCATATCACCTCAGTTAATGATTCATGTAATCACTGTGTTAGAGCGTGTATGCTCATTTTCATCATCTCATGTCATAATCATAACGTGTTATTCATCATGTGACTTTCCTACTTCAGTATGGAGAGTGCAAGAAGAGGACGCGGAGGACGAGGCCGTGGTACGGGTCGAATCCCGAGAGCTCGTGTGAATACACGTATGAACGCGAGGAATAATGCTAATTCATCGAGCAACGACGCTGCCACTGATTCACCTGGACGTGATCATTCACTATCGGGGAGTCGTACCCGGGACACAGCTCAGTCAGAAGGTGTTCGGGTTGACCCACTCGCTTTTATGAAGGGCATGATGGCCCAAATGACGCATATGGCACAACTTATGGAGACGATGCACAACTCAGTTAATCAAAATCAACAGGCTCCTCCGCCGCCACCTCAGAGGCAAGAGAGGAATGTGAGCAGTATCATCGGTGACATTTCTCGCCAAAGGCCACCTACTTTTGAAGGCTCATCTGAGCCGGTGGATATTGTTCATTGGCTCGAACACTTCAAGAAGCTATTTGAGATGGTAGAGTGTCCCGAAGGACACAAAGTTTCAGTTGCGGCTTACTATCTGGGTAAGAGCGCTCATTCTTGGTGGTTGTCGTTGAAGCCCACCGAATGATCATATACTTGGGATCAGTTCAAGACTCTCATGATGGAGAGGTACTATCCGGCCCCACTCAAAGAGGCCAAGCTGTCAGAATTACTCACACCCGACCCCTCAGCAGACGAGGATGTTCTCGCCATTGCCTAGAAATTTCAGGAACTTCTCCCTTTCGCCTCATCCATCATTCATTCAGAGGCGGATAAAATCAAGTATTTCAGCAAGAGGCTGAAACCCCGTATGAGACTACAGTTGCTTAATCATAATTGCACCACGTTGGCCGAATTCATTGAGAAAGCTCTTACCTATGAGCTTACAGCTAAGGAAATTGCTAAGCAGCAACCTTCGTCTGCTAGCAAGAAATCGAAGAATCGTAATCAGTCTGAAGGCGGTCAGACAACCTTCAAGAAACCTCGTGCGGGCTCTGCATTTTCTGAGAGACCTCCTGTGACATCTAAACCCGCGGAATCTCAGTCACGAGCGGCCAGTTCGGCCATCATCTATTTTAATTGTGGAGAACCGGGTCACGTCAGTACCAAATGCCCGAGGCAGACTATCACGTGTCATAATTGTGGAATTGCTGGGCATAAGGCCCGTTTTTGCCGTAGTGACTTCAAACCTACTCAGACGTCATCTTAGGCCCCCAGGCAGTCAGCCGTTCAGAATCAGGCCACTCAATTAGCGTCGTTTAAAACGACAGGAGCGACTAAAGATGGAGCCTATAGCCAGCTGATGGGAGCGTCCGGTGCCGAGACTAGCAAGCCCCAGATTTATGAGATGAAGAAGACCGATGATCCAGAGGCCCGAATGATCTCAGGTACACTCGATATTCTATCTCAACCTGTGTGTACCCTTTTTGATACTGGTGCATCGCATTCTTTCATTTCCGAGTCATGTTTGAGTAGATTACGTCTGGGTAGTGCTACTAGTTGTGAGCCTTATGTCATTGGCCTACCTGATGGTAGACGAATTATCGGTAATCGTGAGATTTAGAATTGTCCGATTCAGCTTTATGGTCGTGCATGGCCAGCGGACTTGATCGTAGTAGATTTGCCGAGAGACGACGTCATCTTGGGTATTGATTGGATGGATCGTCATGATGCCATCATTAGTGTCCGTAAGCAAATGATCACTATCATTTCAGACGATGGGGTTGAATGTGTTTTTCAGGGAGGTAATCCCGGATGTTCTGGTAAGGTCATTAATTTGATGAAAGTAGTGATATTACTCAATCAGGGATGTGTCGGTTATTGGTGCTATATGACCAAAACCGAGAAGTCATCAGTAATGTTGACGGATATTCCGGTAGTGAGGGAATATGCCGATGTTTTTCCAGACAAGTTACCTGGTTTGCCTCCACAAAGGGATGTGGAATTCACGATTGAGTTGGAGCCTGGTACGTCCCCGATATCGAAGGCACCGCACCGGATGGCCCCGACCGAAATGCAAGAATTAAAGAACCAACTTGAGGAGTTGTTCGAGAAGGGTTATATTCGACCGAGTGCGTCCCCGTGGGGAGTACCGGTGTTATTTGTCAAGAAGAAGGATGGTTCTTTTCGCTTGTGTATCGATTATCGGGAGTTGAACAGGGTGACAATCAAGAATAAGTATCCCTTACCCTGTATTGATGATCTCTTAGACCAACTTCAGGGAGCTTCAGTATTTTCCAAGACCGACTTAAGATCTGGATATCATCAGTTGTGGATTCGAGAGTCGGATATCGCGAGGACGGCGTTTCGAACACGCTATGGTCATTATGAGTTTGTGGTTATGCTATTTGGATTGACTAATGCACCTGCGGTATTCATGGAGTTAATGAATCGGGTTTTCATCGACTTTTTGGATAAGTTTGTTGTTGTCTTCATCGATGACATTTTGATTTATTCTCGTGACCGGGAGGAACACGAGTTTCACCTTCATCAAGTGCTCGACGTGTTGAGACGAGAACAACTTTATGGGAAGTTTTCCAAATGTGAGTTCTGGATATCCGAAGTGACGTTTCTCGGACACGTAATTTCATCAGACGGAGTTCGGGTCGATCCTCAGAAGACGGAGGCTATTCGAGATTGGCTACCTCCAAAGAATGTTAAGGAAATCCGAAGTTTCCTCGGATTAGCGGGTTATTATCGGCGATTTGTGGAGGTATTTTCTAGAATCGCTCACCCCTTGATGAACCTTTTGCGAAAGGATAAGAAATACACGTGGTCCGACGTGTGTCAACAGAGTTTTGAGGAACTCAAGAGCCGGTTAATGTCAGCACCTGTACATTCCTTGCCGCAGGGGACGGAAGGATTCGTGGTTTATAGTGATGCATCCGGACAGGGTCTCGGATGTGTGCTCATGCAGAATGGAAAGGTTATTGCCTATGCTTCACGGCAATTGAGACCTTACGAGGTTAATTATCCGACCCATGACCTGGACCTAGCAGCCGTGGTGTTCGCTTTGAAAATCTGGCGTCATTACCTTTATGGTGTCACCTGTCATATTTTCACCGATCACAAGAGTTTGAAGTATATATTTACTCAGAAGGAGTTAAATATGCGACAGAGGCGGTGGTTGGAACTAATCAAAGATTAAGATATCGAGATCCTTTACCACCCGGGCAAGGCGAACGTTGTCGCCGATGCCTTGAGTCGTAAGTCCGTTCAGGAGCAGATGCTTGCCCATTTAACAGTTCAGAAGGAGCTTCAGCAGGAATTCCTTAGACCCGAGATCGAGTGCAGCCGGCGGAGTCGGGGACAGCTTTGTATGTTGGAGATCTCATCGTCACTTGAGGAGGTAATCAGAGAGAATCAGGGCTCGGACCCATCATTGTTGCACATCTGTGAGGATGTGGCTCAGGGGAAAGTCCCTGGATTCGTGGTCCACGAGGATGGACTTTTGAGATTTAAGAATCGGTTGTGCGTACCGGCGAATGACGAGTTGAAAAACTCAATTTTGAAAGAAGCTCATGCTACCCCTTATTCTGTTCATCCGGGGTCTAGAAAGATGTACAAGGACTTGAAACAAAATTACTAGTGGAGTAATATGAAGCGAGAAGTCGCAGAATTTGTTTCGAGATGCTTAACCTGTCAACAAGTCAAGATCGAACATCAACGACCGGCGGGTATGCTAAAACCTCTCCCTATTCCAGAGTGGAAGTGGGAAGACATTTCTATGGATTTCATCACGTGTTTGCTGACGAGTCGTCGGGGCATGAATACGATCTGGGTGATTGTGGACCGCTTAATTAAATCAGCTCATTTCCTTGAGATTAAGGATACGTGGGGTCCCGAGAGACTTGCCCAGCTGTTCATCAAAGAGATAGTGAGATTGCACGGTACTCCTAAAAGTATCGTTTCCGATCGTGACGGACGGTTTGTGTCACATTTTTGGAAATCAGTTCATCATGCTATGGGAACCCAGCTTAATCTCAGTACTGCGTTTCATCCTCAGTCCGACGGACAATCAGAGAGGACTATTCAAACATTAGAGGACATGTTGAGGGCATGCGTCCTCGATTGGAAAGACGATTGGGAAGCCCAACTACCATTGATCAAGTTCACGTATAATAATAGTTGGCATGCTTCGATTAAGATGGCACCTTACGAGGCCTTGTACGGTCGTCGTTGTCGATCTCCTTTGTGTTGGGATGACCTATCAGAATCAATCGGCACCGAGCCCGATATGCTTATAGCCGCCCGTGAGAAGGTAGCTTTGATCAGGAGTCGTTTGTTGACCACTCAGAGTCGACAGAAATCTTATGCAGATAATCGTCGTCGACCACTAGAGTTCGAGACAGGTGACCACGTGTTGGTCAAGGTATCCCCGAGTCGTGGTATCTTCCGTTTTGGGAAAAGGGGAAAGTTGAGTCCGAGATTCATTGGACCGTTTGAGATTTTGGATCGAGTAGGCGAATTAGCTTATCGATTGGCTTTACCTCCGGCGTTGAGCCGAATTCATAATGTGTTTCACGTCTCTCAGTTGCGTAAGTATGTTGCCGACCCGAGTCACATACTTTAGTTCGACGAAATCGGGATCGCCGATGATCATTCATATGAGGAGCGTCCTATACGAGTTTTAGAGCGGCGAATCAAATAGTTGAGGAATAAGACGATTCCTTTGGTTAAAATTCAGTGGTCTAGACACGGAGTCGAAGAGGCTACTTGGGAAGCCCAGGATAGTATGCGGGAGAGTTATCCCGAGTTGTTTGACCCTTAGTTTCGGGGACGAAACTCTTTTAAGGGGGGTGTATGTAATACCCAGTTGTAATTCAGTAATTATCATTCAGTATTTATCATTCAGTAATTTCACTCATTAATGATCATTTGTCACTCATATTCAATCATGGTATTCATCGTTCAGAGTAATTGTATCGTGTATCAATTGTCATTCATCACTAATCTAATTGGAGTTTCGTGCCGTGTTTATCATCATTGTCATTTTCATTGTGGGCTGTGCGTGAGGAGTAGCGCACGCTACGTACTCTTTTTAGCACGCGCTAATTGAGTACAGGTAGCCCACGCTACCACTCAGCATTAGCGCACGCTAATGTTACCCTGGCTGCAGTCCAGAAGGTACTGGACTGTAGGTGAGTTATAAGTAGCGCACGCTACGAATGGTAAGTAGCGCGCGCTAGTGGGTTGTAGTAGCCCACGCTAATATTTGGTGTAGCGCGCGCTAAGTACGGATCAGGTTGAGTCCAGTGGCTACTGGACTGCATTGGATTAATTCATAGCGCACGCTCTGAGTGGTTGTTAGCGTACGCAAACGGTGTAGTAGCGCACGCTAATTGTTGGTTGTAGCGCATGCTACCGAGATCAGACCAGAGGACAGTAGGTTCTGGACTCCAGTACTGGGCATCAGATAATTTGTTAGCGCACGCTAATATTTTGTGGTTAGCGCACGCTAAAGTGCATAGCCGTAGCGCACGCTACAAAAAGGTACGTAGCGCGCGCTACCGTTTTCGGTCAGTGGGTACTGGACTACCCAAAATACCCGTTAGCGCACGCTACGCACAAGGGCTAGCGCACGCTAACCTGGAGTGACTATAAATTGGACAGTGTGGCCCAGATTTCGTCATTTATCATTCCTTCTCATTTTCTATTCGGTTTTGGGCGATTTCGGACGATTTGGAGAGTTTTATTCGAGGTGTATTCATCTATCATCATCTTCAAGCTCATCATTTGGATTAATCATCATTTCATCATATTCATCTCATCAAATCAAAGGTATTAATCTCTTGGATCTAGAATTTCGGATTTTTGGGTTTTTCCTTCCGATTTCTTCGTATAAGCTTGGATTGTTGTTGGAATATATTAGATATGGATTATCTACCTTGGATAAATGTATTCCTACGGATTTAATGGCTTTTTTGGGGATTTATATCAAGAGCCCTTGGGGTTGACTTCGGATAATTTGGGGATTTCCGTTTGACGTTGTTGTAATCTTGAAATTGTGGATTCCTATGAGATTATTGATATCGTTGAAAGTGTTTTGATGGTTTGAAATAATCATCTTGGAGTTGGTTTCGATATATTCGAGTTTGGATATTGTTGTATCGACGTTTGAGTCGGTTATGATCGTATTTGATTCGTGTAATGATCGAATTATTGGTAAATTGTGTTATTCAAGGTTGTTCGAGCGACCGGCATTTCATTTAGGACTTTGTTCGTGGACGGACATTCTTCATCGGTGTTGTGTAAGTTAATTCTTACTCGGTTAAAAGGATATTCACTCCTTTTTATTGTTGATCATTCATAATCATACTCATTCATCATGGTATTAACCGTATTGAGACTTGTAATTGTCGAATAATCACTTCATTCACGAGGAACGACGGTTCCAATCATTTCATTGAGTTGTTAATCACGTCACTATTATTTTCATCTTGGTAATTCATTCTTGGCCTTGTCGAATTATTATTCATTGATGTTCATTGCGGTCATTCTCGTTCATATGACCTTCTGGGTTCATATTGCGTGTCCAGGTGTGGTTGTGTGGAATTTTTAGTCGGGCACACGATGGTCATGTATTGGATTCACCGATACACTTGGACCGTGCACACGGTAACGCTTACCTCCGTGAGACTAATTAGGTACAAGGACGGGTGTGTCCGGTCACTCGTCTTGTACACTTGCACAAAACATTACGGGCGTACTATGATACTCCTCTTCAGCGTAATTCATAACTAAGGATATTTCATAAATTCAGTTATATCATGATTGTGTATTTTCAACCCTTCAGGATTGTTGTTCTGTGTAACTGACCCCGTTGGGGGATTTTGTTTTCAGGTCACGGCAAGGCAAAGGCACGGGAAGAGCATGTTTACGGCGAGGAGTCCCAGTGATACTAGTAGGGGGCCCCAGTCATTCCGCTTAATTCAGTCATTTCAGTCATTCTTATTTCTCTTCATTTGTATTTCCGCTGCAAATTCCGTTTGAGACGTTTATTATTCAGGGTGGTGCATTTTATCTTCATATAAAATATACTAGTATTCTGTTTTGTCCTGGTGTAATGTACTTAAGCTCCTCATCGGAGTATTTGGTAATATAATGTGGTTCGGTACTACAATTATATTATTTAATTCATCAGTTTTCAATCGCCTGGTGGGTCCCAGTCGGGGGTCCACGGCACTGTAATATCCGCCTAGTTTGGGGTGTTAGAGAGAGGATTGAGCAAAACACTGCAGCTGAGGTTCAAACAAGTAATCATCAGGCGAGATTACTTCAACCGATTTTTGGTCAACGCAACAGATCAGAGAAGGTTGACCATAGACGAGATATAATCAGGCGACATATCAGGCGAGTTTTGGTTAACAGAGTATATCAGAGAAGTTTGACTACAGACGACTTATTATCAAAGAAGGTATGGTCAACACAAAACAGCTGCTGAGGTTCACCACAGATAAGATATCATTAGACAAGTTATCAGGCAGTCAAAAGGAACATCAGCTGTAGGTTGAATACAGATGAGTACTTTATCAATCAAGGATTTCGCTCAAACAGAATATCAGAGGAGGTTCACCAAACTATATCTACAGCCAAGAATGTAGAAGCTCAGTCCATGTCAGCAAAGTGTTGAAAGTCAACAATAACGGAAAGATATGCGGGCGTGAATTCGAGGAGACAAAATGAATGATTCCCGAAAGTTAAGGAATAATTTTTTCCTAGAGATTGGCACCCGGAAGACTTTCTAAATAAAGTAAAACAGAATAGCGGCGCAACGGGAAGATCCTTCAAATGGACATATTTGAATAAAGAGACATGAACGAATAAATAAAGAAGTCTACTATCCAACGGACGAATTTTTTACAAGAAATGCAATAGCTATGAAGAAGCTCAAGATTCGTACTATAAATATTTGAAGATAGAATTGAGCAAAGTACGATGCGAACAACATTTACAAGCAAAAAAAGTATTCATAGCAATCAAATATATCAAAGCAAAATATAGCATCGTGAAGAACAAAGTTTCAAAGTTCATATACTGAGAAGCTCTTGAGTTGGAATGACAACAGTCTTGTCTTAAAAGTTTGAGTAAGGGGTACTTATGTGAACGAGGTTTTCAGAAGTTTCGAGGTTGATAAGGCATCCACTGGTTCTTGATTAGAAGGTGATAGACAGCTTGCGAGTTGTTGAGGCATCCAAGGGTTTTCCATCAGGAGGTGCTAGGCAGTCAAAGGGAGTTGCAACAGCCACGGGTTTCCAATGGTTGGATGCTGTTGTAACAAGAGAATTCTCTATATTTATTTATCACTGGCTGACAGTTATAGTGAATTTATCTCCAACTGGTTTGGAAAGAAGTGGACTAGTAGAGGATTACCCCACCTCTGAAACCACTATAAGTGCTTGTGTGTTTTACTGCATTACATCATACTTATCTGCTGCATTCATATCTACTGTTTCATTTAACAGTCAACTGTCTTCCGCATAACTTAGTTATACAGTTGACATTAGTCACTTGTTGTCGACATAAGTCAACTGCAGTCGACATAAGTCAACTGCATTATCATCAGTTGTGCTTCCGCGTTACCCATCCACAGCTAAGGTTTTATTAGCTACATATTTAACAGCTGAGATTACTCACCTGATATCTAGGAAAAGAGTTTAATAAGTCTATTCACCCGCCTAGACTTATTCCTGACGACTTGTGACCTACAAGTGGTATCAAAGAGTTTGGTTCAATTTTACAGAAGCAGATCCATATACTTGAGTATATCTATCTTAATCTCTCATTATAATGGAACACATGCAGCACATGCACTCTATATTACCTATATTTTCTATTGATGAATATGACCTTTGGAAAATAATAATACAGGTTCATCTATCATCTATCCATGATGATATGTGGTGTATAATCGAGGAAGGACCAGTCATCTTCTTGAAAGACAACACGGCAGAAGAAATTACAACTAGGAAGCCAGAGAAGATTCCCAAGAAGAGAACTGAAATGTCACCTGAAGAAAGAAAGCTATCCAATCTTGACAACCGGGCTAGAGATGTATTATATCAGACCCTTGATAAAGCAACCATGGTTAAAATCAAGAACTACAAGAATGCCAGGAAATATGGGACACATTAGCTGTAATATGTGAAGGAACCAAGCTGATCAAGGAGAACAAGTTGCCAATTGCTACTCAGAAGTTTGACAACTTCAAGATGAAGAATGGTGAAACAATTGACCAAGTGGATACAAGATTCACAGAGATCATAAATGAAATAAATTCTCTTGGAAAGACATATGGCAACCGATAGATGGCTCTGAAGGTTCTAAGATCTCTCACACGAGATTGGAGTATGAAGGCCGTTGATATGAGGGAATCCAAAGATCTTAATAAAATAAAGATCCAAGAGATTTTCTTAGACCTCAAAGCATTCGAGTTTGAGCTGCCCTACTCATCAACTAGTGAGCCAACTAAGAAAGGAATAACTTTTGAGTAGAATCACCTGCAAACAGTCAAGTTGAAGTTAGTCCCCCTAGTCCTCTGAATTTTGAAGAAGATACGGCATTTATCATGCATTGGTTCAGCAACTTCAGGAAAAACTACTCAAAGTACAAGAAGAACTTCAAAGAGAAGCCGAGAAGAAACTAAAAAGCTGAAAATTGGAAAGTAGAATGCTACAACTGTCAGAAAACAGGACATATCCAGTTTGACTGCCCTGAACTCAAGAAGGATGAAAGCAAGAAGGACATGGGCAGAAAGGATGATGAAAGAAAAGCTCTCATTCGAGAAGATCAAGAAAGAGTTGAATCAAGCAGTGGATTCTTTTCAGGTGATGATAATGACTACAACTGCTTGATGGCTAATTTGGATGATGAAGAGGTAACATCTAAACCTCAAACTTCATAAGGTTTCAGTTCTGATATGTCTGAAGACACTGATATTCATAAATCTATCAATCAGCTTCTTAAAGAATTTGAAATCTTAAAATCATCCCACATGTCTGTTACAACTGAGTATGCATAGCTGAAGAATGAGAAAGTCCAACTGAAAAATAATTTTGACAAACTCAGCCAAGAGTTAGCAAATTTCAAAAACATTATAGCTGAGTTTGAAAAACAAGCTGAAAACACTTTGAAAAACTCAGCTGAAAATACCACAACTGAGGTTCATAAGCTGACTGTTTTAAATAGTGAAAAGTCAGCTGCACTCGCTCATATCAAAACTGAGTTTTCGAATTTGAAACAGCTAAACAGTGCACAAGATAAAGAGATAACATCTCTGAAAGCATCTATAACCTTGGATGGTTTGTGTATAAAATAGAGGCCACTTTATTTAAAATCAGGCCTTGGATATGACCCCAACACACCCTCTAGCTCAAAAACCACTTTTATCAAGGGAGAAACTTATGTCCAGACTGTTGAACCTATAAACAAACCTGTATTTCAAAATAGGCAGCAGCCCAGTCAAGTTTAGGCAGCATCCAAGGTTTACAAGGTAGCCACCGAGACAGGAGACTAGGCAATGGCCAAGGCAGAAGCAGCAGTCAAAACATTATTCAAACTATTAGCAAAGACTCCCAAAAAACAGATTTCAAAATGGGAGAGGTAAATGGAAATCTCAAGGTTATCCAAATTTTCAAATAGAACAGGTATGGAGACCCCAAAGCTGTAATAAATGGTCCGAGCTAAGATTTATGAATGGCCCACACCAGAAACATTATGCGGCATATCGAGTATACAATCCTAACCAAGGATATAGACCAAGATACTATGCACCACATAGGAATAGCCAACATAATTTTCAAAACACCAGGAGAAATCAATTCTGCAGGAAGTCCACTAACCCCAAAAGAACCACTCAAATTTGGGTACCTAAATCTCTGCTTGTCTGATTGCAGAAAAGGTGGAAGGACTACCATTATATCACCTCAAGTTCAACAGTTGTAATTACTTTTTGTATTTACTGGTTATCTACTACTTGTGATTGTTTTATACTTACTTTGAAAAACCCTGTAAGCATCAATCTAACAGGAGATCATTTAGTTAATGTAGTTACAACAACTTGTATTTTCTATTCCACTACGCATATTCAACTTCGAAAAAGAGTACAACTTATTCATACCCCCTTTAAGCTGTCATTTAAGTATACCGTGACCAACGATAAATTAGAGAGAAAAACTATAGAGGGAATACGTTCTCCTCCTGTAATCTAAAAAAATGATGAAATGATGTAAAAAAAAAAAGTGGGTCAAACATCTGTAGGGATTTTGTAACACCCCCAAAATTTCCTGGGGCATTACAATGTCATGATTCCCGTGTGGGACCCACAAGGCTATTTTAGGAAATTGATATTTTAAATAGGATATTATAAAACGGATGAGTCCACGGTTACATTACATGAAACGGAATGTCTTTGGAAGAAGCATAATTAGAAACGTGATTATTACATAAATAGAGTTTTCGGAAATCAAATTAAAACATGCGATAGCAGAATTTTATGCCAACACCGTTCAAGCCTGACCAGATGTCCTGCACATATTAAGCAAATTTACCTGGCACGACGAATCATGCCAGATAAACCGGGGTCAGAGAATGATAATCAATAACAGTGCTTGATCGCTGAAATTCGCGTAGTATGGTTTTCAAATCCGATCAATTTTAAAATTTGTAAAACCTCGAAGTATTTCCAAGGTGTCGAACCCAAGGGAATTGATATGTCGAAAATAAAGGAAGTAACTCTACTCAAAATTTGACTGCTATTTCGGAATCCGAAAATTTGGTTTGTTTCTAATTATCTAACTTCAAAAATCGAAAAATAAAAATTAAATAACAATTAATCCTAAAAATAAAAAATCTAGAACAATAAGATAAGAATTCCAAGTATTATGCAAAGAGAGCAAAATAAAGTGAATTATCTAAATCAAGCAAATAAAGCAAATTAACAAGATAAAATCACAAGTTGAAAGCTAATTGATCCTAGGGTAGTATCGTCTAATTGAGTTCACACAATCCATTCACTTGATTCCTTTTCCCCAAATTTTAATTCAATCCTAGAAATAATCACTCAGCCGATTTAGAATTCCGATCAAGGCAACCTAGAAAGATAGTTAATTTAAACCCTTTTCCCGCAAGGCTCAAAGAATTTAAATCACTTAAAAAGCGTCAACTTATTTATCTATGATTTATCTTACTCCACTCAAGTCTTAAGATCAAATCATATTGTGCATCAAGTATTTCCACTAATTAATTAATCCTTCCGGGCAAAATTAATTAGCTAACATGCATCGATTAAGGGCCCTTTAATCTATCATGAGATTTAACACATCTTGATCACAAGCTTAGGATGAAAGGTAAAAAGGTAATCAAAGGGACATCATGTGAACATCAATTAAAATTACTAACCCTAGAATCAATCAATGGATTTAGCTAGACATAATTGAAATTAAACAAGAAATAGATGGAGAATACATATTATTAATATGAAAAGAGAGATTACAACCCTTCCGGATGAACTCTGAGTCTTCAATCTCCGAAAAAGTAGAAAAACAATAATAATTGCTGCTTTGCAAAAAGTTCTAGTATCAAAGGAATTAAAATTGCAAAAAAAACGTAAAAAGTGTGCTAAAGATGATAAAAGATGCTAAACTAGGTCTAGAAGGAGGTGTATATATCCTATGGGAGTTAAACTCCCGATTAGAACTAATCTAGGAAACAAAATCTATCCAAAAGAGTCACAATCTGTCAAAACTCGAGAACCCGCGGAGCAGCCTATCGGTCGGGTCTATCGGTCGACTTCACTCGATAGGGCTCGGAACACCTATCGGACGCACCTATCGGCCGATAGGCTGGCCCGATAGGTGGTCTGACTTTTGCAAAAATCCGTTTCTTCCGTCCGTTTGACTCGACTCTCGGTCCTTTGTCTCGTTTTGGGTCCTTTTGGCTCTAAAAACCTGCAAACACACTAAAACCAACCCAAACGCGTAATAAGGCTCGACTAATCATAAATAAGCCAAATACGAGCACATTAATCACGAAACGAGATAAAAACCTAGTATAAAATCCTAGAAAAAATGTGGTAAAATTACCACCTATCAAACCCCCCCAAACTTGAGCATTATTCGTCCCGAACAACAAAAAGAAAAGAAAAAGAAAGAAAGAAAGAAAGAAAAGAACCAATAAAAAGAAAACAAGGACACGGCACATAGACACAAACGAGATCACGTCAAATTATTCGGCCTCAAAGTTTTTCGCAATCACAATGAACAATATTATACAAACGACTCTTAGTACAAATCAAACAAAGATAAATAAAATCAAGCAAGCTCTAGCAAACCGGGAAACCCTCACAAAACCTAAGGTAAGATGATTTTTAAGTGATCGCTCATTCTCTCCAAAGAAATAGACAAGTATGTCTAGGCAAATTATGCCAAGGGGTCACTCAAATCCAATGCAAATGCAATGTCTTACCATAGGCTTGCCTCTTATCTATCGTCTCCACCACTAATTTGTATGCATAGACTAAAATCAAATAGGACTTTCAAAGGTTGTAACGTAGGCTTTTGCTTAAGGTAGGAAAATTTGGCTAAGTGACTCAAACGTGTATTCAAACCACCCAACTTTTTGCAATCATACACGGCTACCTAACTCAATCACCAATCCATCATGCAATCAAATCCCAACCTTTTTATTTTTCTCGACCCCAAGTACTTTTTAATGTATGCCCGAGCGATCCCCTTATACTCTATTAGGCCAAGTGACTCACTTTGCCATTTTATTTTATTTTATTTTATTTTTTTTCAGTCGACAACATGATTTGATAATGTTTCGCTTTTTCTACTATCGACTTCTCACACATCATAGAGTCTATAGGGATACTCGGTTCATAAAATGGGGTCTAAAACATCTCTATAAATATCAAACGACAAACCACCAATTTCACCTACACCAACTTCAACTAAGGATTCCCATAAATACCCTCCATTTCCCCCTATCACCGGCTATGAATAAAAGGCTAATAAAAGCTCAAATGGGGTAGCAAAGGATAAATATGTAAAGGTTAGTGTTTGGGAAAATCGGCTAAAACAAGAGACGGCCTAAGATCATCTCCTAATCTACGCATACATGTGTGGCCTCAACTAAGAACCAAGGCAAGTTCTAGAAGTACAATGCACTACATGATCTCTCAACAATAAATAGGCATTAGCATGCACCAAAGGCTCAAAGATCCTCACGGCTAAACAAAACGATTTCCCGAATTACTAAAACTAGACTTAGAATTACCCACAATGCAAGACTCGGCCAAAGTCCCAAGCATAATCACCAAAAAAGTTTTCACGAAAAACAATTATTAATATCATCGGCCAATTTTTTCACGAACAAATTTATGTCTATGGCCTAGGGACATGCTCAGTCTAGACCAAAATCTAAAAAAAAAAAAAAACTATTTACCCAAGCAAGGCATCAAAGCAAACAACGAAAAGCAAATAAAAGCAAACACGGAAGCAAAAAACTACTACGACCTAAAAAATAGAAACTAGCAAACACACCAAACGAAAATGAACATAAAAATCTAAAAACTAAGCAACAAAAGCCAAATCCACGCAACACCAATATGAGAAGCACAAATAAAAACAACGGGCACCAACACAAGCAAATAGTGATACAAGGCATACAAGGTACTCACACGTGCCAAAATTAACAAAGCCGCACTTCCCCCAAACTTATTTCGCATCCCAAAGGAGGAATAAGTTTGAAAAGAGAAAGGAGTGGCTTTGTTAATGGAGTACCTGATCACTGTGGCGGAAATGGCGGGTTTGTCGGCGAGCTCGGATCATAGCGGGCATGTGAATCGGGGAAAGGAGCAAAGTGGTACATCTCGTGTACCATTCGGTTGTAGTGCTCCTCCTAGGCCCACCTATCTTCCTGCCTCTTCCTCTCTTGCTCCCTCCAAGCAATCTCCTCTTGTCGCCACACTCTGTCCTCTTCGACTCGTTTCTCCACGAGCTTGTACAACTGATTGACCCGAGTGGCAACAACACCCACCCGAGTCTCAACCTCGCCCAGCCGAGTTCCCAAAGAACCAAACTCGGTTGTCAAAGAACGCATACTCGCCAAATGATAATTGTCTTGCGCCTGCATACTCTCTTCGTGCATTTCTCTCTCTCTCTCTCAAAAAATCTCGACTCAAAAGCCTCAAAATCCGGAGCTCTCATCTGAAAACTACTACCTCCACCGGTGGGAATCTCGTCACGGCTACCCCCCTCGGGTATATCATCCACCTCCTCCTCGGCTCCCTCCAAGATAGGCCCGGCCGATAGGCCCGGCCGATAGGCTGAGGAAAATTGAAAAAATTAAATGTTACAAGCAGTGGTCGATAGGCAGACCCTATCGACCGATAGGTCCCGCCCGATAGTCAGGTACGTAATTTTCTGAGTGCCTATCGGCCCAGCCTATCGGCCGATGGGCCAGGCCGATAGGACATACCCGGTCCAGTATTCCGCTTCGACCCGGTTGATTAATAACCCCTTTTAAACACCTTAACCACCCGTTTTTCTCACACACACATACCTATCGGCCGATAAGAACACAAGGGGCGATTTTCTCTACGGTTCTTCCTTCAAAATTCAATCAAGGTACTTAATTTCGACACTTAATCCTCTTGTTTTTCAATTCTATACATGTTTTGAAGCACTTTGACGGATTCTTTTTGGAGTTTTGATGAAATTCGAATTGGGGATCCACTTTTTGGGGGCTTTTGTTAGACTTTGATGTTCTGTGAATTTTATGCCCGATTGTTGATAGAATCTTGATGGAAACATGTTATCTATGCTTGATTGTTCATGGGTACTTCGAATTGGGGGATTAATTGATGAAATTGAACGAATTTTGAAAAAAAACCCCCAAATTGGAAGAACCCTAATTTCGAATTTGTTGAAATTGGGTAAATTTGTTGAATTGAATTGTTAATTGGGATTGATATGAGTTGAATTGTTGACGATGATTCGAATTTTGAATGAATTAGATTGGATTGGAGAGAATTTGTCCTAATATGATCGTAGTGTGTAGTTTTGTTATTGTGGGTTGTGATTTTGATCCTTTGAATATGATATGGGGGAGTCGAAGTTTGGGGGAGGTTGTGTGATTTGTTGATCGTAGTATATGGCTGTCGGGTCTATGATTTTGATGTTTATTGGACATTATAGGGCTCTTAGTTGATATTGTGGGATTATTGGATTATGTCGACACTCGTTGAATGTTTGCATTATGAGTTGCTTATTGGATATTGATTGGATGATTGTTTTGTAGGAACTTTGAAATGGCTGGAAATCAAAGCAAGAAGTCGAAGCCGTGTAAGGCCGGAAAGTCTAAGGCAACCACAGAGAAGGAAAGGGCTCCGACGAAGGTAGTGCCGGCTATTCAGATCCCGGCTGCGCTTGACCCGAAGAAGTTCAAGCTAAGATTGACTGGATCTGAGTCTAAAAGAAGGTGGTCGCACCTTATCGGAATGCCACACAAGCATTGCCGATTTTTGCATGAGGAGACAACTCGGGGTATGGGGATATACGATGATATTATGTTACTAGCGAGACAGTGCGGGTTTGAGCACATTTTTCGGGCAAACTATCTCGCTTACCACGTGCTCACCGTGGAGTTTCTGTCCACGCTTGAGGTTTTTAGGGAGCACGGGACTCCGGCATCTATTCGCTTCAACCTCGACGACACAGAAAGGGAGCTCTCGGCCGACGAAGTTAACGCCATTATCAACGGGGCCGAGGACGGGTCATTCCATCAAGGCGATCATGCCAAAGAAAACATAGAGCTGTGGTCCACGATGATTTACCCCAGGGAGGAGACGCTTCTCATTTATAATCCGACGTATGCCAAGGCCTCCTCGATCAGGAACCCAGTTCTCCGTTATGTCCACCGTCTGTTCACCTCGACGATTTTGAGCCGTACCGACTCGGGGATGTGCTTGTCCACTGATCTTCACCTTTTACGGTCGGCCTTGAACGGTAGGCGGAAGCACGCTGGATGTTTTCTGATTGAGCACATGGAGAAACAAGCCGGTGGCCAAAGCAGAGGATTGGGATTGGGGCGTTCGTGACCCCTATTGCGGAGTATCTCAGGGTGCGCATTAGAGGAGAGCCGGTGTCCCGAGACATCTATTTGGATAAATCGGCACTGCAGAGGCAAGAGATGCTTGCCTTCACCGAGGGGTTCGACTGGAAATTGCACGGTCGGAACAAAACCGTGTCCCTCTTCCGACTCCCCTCTCCGACCTTGACCTCTGTGATGGGCGACGCGTCCGATGTATATGAGAGGTGGAGTATGAGCTCCGAGGCTCATTTGGCACTTATCCGACCGTTGGATGCGTCTCGTAAGAGGCAACGCCGGGAGGTGACCATTGATAAGCCGTTCTTGGAGGGAGCCGAGGAGGAGCTGGATGATATACCCGAGGGGGGTAGCCGTGACGAGATTCCCACCGGTGGAGGTAGTAGTTTTCAGATGAGAGCTCCGGATTTTGAGGCTTTTGAGTCGAGATTTTTTGAGAGAGAGAGAGAGAGATGCACGAAGAGAGTATGCAGGCGCAAGACAATTATCATTTGGAGAGTATGCGTTCTTTGACAACCGAGTTTGGTTCTTTGGGAACTCGGCTGGGCGAGGTTGAGACTCGGGTGGGTGTTGTTGCCACTTGGGTCAATCAGTTGTACGAGCTCGTGGAGAAACGAGCCGAAGAGGACAGAGTGTGGCGACAAGAGGAGATTGCTTGGAGGGAGCAAGAGAGGAAGAGGCAGGAAGATAGGTGGGCCTAGGAGGACCACTACAACCGAATGGTACACGAGATGTACCACTTTGCTCCTTTCCCCGATTCACATGCCCGCTATGATCCGAGCTCGCCGACAAACCCGCCATTTCCGCCACAGTGATCAGGTACTCCGTTAACAAAGCCACTCCTTTCTCTTTTCAAACTTATTCCTCCATTGGGATGCGAAATAAGTTTGGGGGGGGGGGGGGGGGGGAGAAGTGCGGCTTTGTTAATTTTGGCACGTGTGAGTACCTTGTATGCCTTGTATCACTATTTGCTTGTGTTGGTGCCCGTTGTTTTTATTTGTGCTTCTCATATTGGTGTTGCGTGGATTTGGCTTTTGTTGCTTAGTTTTTAGATTTTTATGTTCATTTTCGTTTGGTGTGTTTGCTAGTTTCTATTTTTTAGGTCGTAGTAGTTTTTTGCTTTCGTGTTTGGTTTTATTTGCTTTTCGTTGTTTGCTTTGATGCCTTGCTTGGGTAAATAGTTTTTTTTTTTTAGATTTTGGTCTAGACTGAGCATGTCCCTAGGCCATAGACATAAATTTGTTCGTGAAAAAATTGGCCGATGATATTAAAACTTGTTTTTCGTGAAAACTTTTTTCGGTATTATGCTTGGGACTTTGGCCGAGTCTTGCATTGTGGGTAATTCTAAGTCTAGTTTTTGTAATTCGGGAAATCGTTTTGTTTAGCCGTGAGGATCTTTGAGCCTTTGGTGCATGCTAATGCCTATTTATTATTGAGAGATCATGTAGTGCATTGTACTTCTAGAACTTGCCTTGGTTCTTAGTTGAGGCCACACATGTATGCGGAGATTAGGAGATGATCTTAGGCCGTCTCTTGTTTTAGCCGATTTTCCCAAACACTAACCTTTACATATTTATCCTTTGCTACCCCATTTGAGCTTTTATTAGCCTTTTATTCATAGCCGGTGATAGGGGAAATGGAGGGTATTTATGGGAATCCTTAGTTGAAGTTGGTGTAGGTGAAATTGGTGGTTTGTCGTTTGATATTTATAGAGATGTTTTAGACCCCATTTTATGATCCGAGTATCCCTATAGACTCTATGATGTGTGAGAAGTCGATAGTAGAAAAAGCGAAACATTATCAAATCATGTTGTCGACTGAAAAAAAAAAAATAATAATAAAGTGGCAAAGTGAGTCACTTGGCCTAATAGAGTATAAGGGGATCGCTCGGGCATACATTAAAAAGTACTTGGGGTCGAGGAAAATAAAAAGGTTGGGATTTGATTGCATGATGGATTGGTGATTGAGTTAGGTAGCCGTGTATGATTGCAAAGAGTTGGGTGGTTTGAATACACGTTTGAGTCACTTAGCCAAATTTTCCTACCTTAACCAAAAGCCTACGTTACAACCTTTGAAAGTCCTATTTGATTTTAGTCTATGCATACAAATTAGTGGTGGAGACGATAGATAAGAGGCAAGCCTATGGTAAGACATTGCATTTGCATTGGATTTGAGTGACCCCTTGGCATAATTTGCCTAGACATACTTGTCTATTTCTTTGGAGAGAATGAGCGATCACTTAAAAATCATCTTACCTTAGGTTTTGTGAGGGTTTCCCGGTTTGCTAGAGCTTGCTTGATTTTATTTACCTTTGTCTGATTTGTACTAAGAGTCGTTTGTATAATATTGTTCATTGTGATTGCGAAAAACTTTGAGGCCGAATAATTTGACGTGATCTCGTTTGTGTCTATGTGTCGTGTCCTTGTTTTCTTTTTATTGGTTCTTTTCTTTCTTTCTTTCTTTTTCTTTTCTTTTTGTTGTTCGGGACGAACAATGCTCAAGTTTGGGGGGGTTTGATGGTTGGTAATTTTACCACATTTTTTCTAGAATTTTATACTAGGTTTTTATCTCGTTTCGTGATTAATGTGCTCGTATTTGGCTTATTTATGATTAGTCGAGCCGTATTACGCGTTTGGGTTGGTTTTAGTGTGTTTGCAGGTTTTTAAAGCCAAAAGGACCCAAAACGAGACAAAGGACCGAGAGTCGAGTCAAACGGACGGAAGAAACGGATTTTTGCAAAAGTCAGACCACCTATGAGGCCAGCCTATCGGCCGATAGGTGCGTCCGATAGGTGTTCCGAGCCCTATCGAGTGAAGTCGACCGATAGACCCGGCCGATAGGCTCATGAGTTCTCGAGTTTTGGCCATTGTGACTCTTTTGGATAGATTTTGTTTCCTAGATTAGTTCTAATCGGGAGTTTAACTCCCATAGGATATATACACCTCCTTCTAGACCTAGTTTAGCATCTTTTATCATCTTTAGCACACTTTTTATGTTTTTTTTGCAATTTTAATTCCTTTGATACTAGAACTTTCTGCTAAGCAGCAATTATTATTGTTTTTCTACTTTTTCGGAGATTGAAGACTCAGAGTTCATCCGGAAGGGTTGTAATCTCTCTTTTCATAATAATAATATGTATTCTCCATCTATTTCTTGTTTAATTTCAATTATGTCTAGCTAAATCCATTGATTGATTCTAGGGTTAGTAATTTTAATTGATGTTCACATGATGTCCCTTTGATTACCTTTTTACCTTTCATCCTAGGCTTGTGATCAAGATGTGTTAAATCTCATGCTAGATTAAAGGGCCCTTAATCGATGCATGTTAGCTAATTAATTTTGCCCGGAAGGATTAATTAATTAGTGGAAATACTTGATGCACAATATGATTTGATCTTAAGACTTGAGTGGAGTAAGATAAATCATAGATAAATAAGTTGACGCTTTTTAAGTGATTTAAATTCTTTGAGCCTTGCGGGAAAAGGGTTTAAATTAACTATCCTTCTAGGTTGCCTTGATCGGAATTCTAAATCGGCTGAGTGATTATTTCTAGGATTGAATTAAAATTTGGGGAAAAGGAATCAAGTGAATGGATTGTGTGAACTCAATTAGACGATACTACCCTAGGATCAATTAGCTTTCAACTTGTGATTTTATCTTGTTAATTTGCTTTATTTGCTTGATTTAGATAATTCACTTTATTTTGCTCTCTTTGCATAATACTTGGAATTCTTATCTTATTGTTCTAGATTTTTTATTTTTAGGATTAATTGTTATTTAATTTTTATTTTTCGATTTTTGAAGTTAGATAATTAGAAACAAACCAAATTTTCGGATTCCTAAATAGCAGTCAAATTTTGAGTAGAGTTACTTCTTTTATTTTCGACATATCAATTCCCTTGGGTTCGACACCTTGGAAATACTTCGAGGTTTTACAAATTTTAAAATTGATCGGATTTGAAAACCATACTACGCGAATTTCAGCGATCAATTTTTTTGATTCTCGTCCTCGGGCATATCAAGAACTACGAAATCGGCCGGGAAGACTAAGTGTTGGACTCTAACGAACACATCCTCCACAACTCCCCTCGGATAAGAGATCGACCGGTCCGCCATGAGTAGAGAAATGGTAGTCGGATTCATCTCCCCAATCTTCAACCTCTTAAAGATGGATAGAGGCATAAGATTGATGCTTGCCCCGAGATCACACAACACATTACGGAACGTTTGGTCGCCAATCATGCATGTCAAAGTAAAACATCCCGGATCCTTCTGCTTGAGCGGGAGCTTGTTTTGAATGATAGAGCTACACTCCTCTGTCAAATTTATTGTTTCAAACTTCGCCAACTTCCTCTTGCTTGCCACAGCGTCTTTCAAGAATTTAACGTACCCCGGCATGTCTCTCAAAGCGTCTAGAAGTGGAATGTTGATATTCACCTTTTGAAACATGTCGATAAACCGTTGAACCTAAAGGAGCCTTTTGACCGATAGGGGGGTCGATCGGCTCAATTTCTGGAATTCTGTCTGGGTATCGGGTGGGCCTATCGACCGATAGTCTTGGCCGATAGGCCTGTTGCGTTTCATCTTCCTTCTCGTTCTCGGCTCCTGTTTCTAGTACATCCTCGTTTCCAGATTCCTCAACTTCAGCCCCATGATTACTGTACCTTGTCCCACTCCGAAGCTCGATTGCGTTGCATTGTTGCGTATTCGGGTTGGTCTCGGTACTGCTCGGAAAATGGTCCGGCTTATGAATTCCGGCTTGGGCGTTCGCCATTTGACCCATTTGGGTCTCCACCATCGACATCTTCTTTGTCAAGGCTATGACTGAGTTTCCAATAGATGTCACACTATGCTCGAGAGCCCCGAACCTCTTGTCTGCTTTATAAATAAAATCTTTTTGACTCGCCTCTAACCGTTCCAACATCTCTTCCATCGGTGTCTTAGCAATCGGCTCTTGAATAACCCCGTTTTTCACGTTAAATCCCGGTGGTGGCTGAAGAGCATTGTTCGGGTTGGCATAGGAGAAATTAGGGTGGTTTCGATTGTTCGGATAATAGTTCCCCCTATTTCCCCCTTGCCGGAAGTTTCCTCCTTGCACGTAATTTACATCCTCCTCAATTGCAATAGGCTCGTGTAGCTCTTCAAAAGCGCATTGACTCCCAAAGTCTTCTTTCTTAGCATCTCAAGCTCTTTTTGTTGTCTTTCAAATTTCGCCTTCAAATCACCGTAGGCGTCCTCGTCACCGGATGGGACCTTTCTTCTCGTCATCTTCCTATCGGTCACCTCCTCGTAATCATTGTTGACCGCTAGCTCGGTGAGATTCTTGGCCTCTTCATAATCGTTAGCAAGAAATCCCCCTTTCGAGGAATAGTCCAACTCTCTTCTAGCCTTCCTCGTCAAACCCCGATAAAACCGAATGTAGATTTACTCCTTGTCAATTCCATGCTGTGGGCATTTGCGAAGTAGCTTCTTAAATCGGATCCATGCCTCGTATAAGTGTTCATCCTCATATTGCTCGAATTGCAAGATATCGTTGATTTGTTTTTGCACCTTCGAGGGAGGATAGAACTGTGCTAAGAACAACCGAGTCATCTCTCTCCAAGTACCAATTTCCTTCCGATCTAGGCTCTTGTACCAATCTAGCGCATCGTCTTATAAGGAGAACCGGAATAGGCGGAGCTTAATGACATCCGGAGGCACTCCGTTTTGCTTGATGGTGGCACATATGTCCAAAAACGACTCAAGATGAGCGTTTGGATCTTCATTAACTCCTCCTCCGTATGTTTGAGACTTCACCGTAGCGATGAGGGACGGCTTAAGCTCGAAGTTGTTGGCATCAATCTTCCCCCAACCTCCTTCTTGATAATCGTCGGCCGATCTAAGCGGGCATTCAAAGGGATCTTCTCGGGACGAGCGAGTTCTAGTGGTGGGTCAACAATGCCGGCCATGGTATCAACGATAGGTATAGAAATAGTCTCGGTTCTCGCTTCTTGCTTCTTCCTCCTCAAAGACTTCTCGATTTCCTGGTCCAAAGGAAATAAGTCCTTTCCTTGGGATCTTGTGATCATGCACCGCCTACAAGTAAGAGAAAACAAGATGTGAGGAAACGAGATCGAATATTAATAATAATAGTATACAACCTAAAGTAACAATCTCTTCTTTTTCGAATTATCCCTTTAAGTTTTCTATCAACTCACCGGCAACGGCGCCAAAAATTGATCGCTGAAATTCGCGTAGTATGGTTTTCAAATCCGATCAATTTTAAAATTTGTAATACCTCGAAGTATTTCCAAGGTGTCGAACCCAAGGGAATTGATATGTCGAAAATAAAGGAAGTAACTCTACTCAAAATTTGACTGCTATTTAGGAATCCGAAAATTTGGTTTGTTTCTAATTATCTAACTTCAAAAATCGAAAAATAAAAATTAAATAACAATTAATCCTAAAAATAAAAATCTAGAACAATAAGATAAGAATTCCAAGTATTATGCAAAGAGAGCAAAATAAAGTGAATTATCTAAATCAAGCAAATAAAGCAAATTAACAAGATAAAATCACAAGTTGAAAGCTAATTGATCCTAGGGTAGTATCGTCTAATTGAGTTCACACAATCCATTCACTTGATTCCTTTTCCCCAAATTTTAATTCAATCCTAGAAATAATCACTCAGTAGATTTAGAATTCCGATCAAGGCAACCTAGAAAGATAGTTAATTTAAACCCTTTTCCCGCAAGGCTCAAAGAATTTAAATCACTTAAAAAGCGTCAACTTATTTATCTATGATTTATCTTACTCCACTCAAGTCTTAAGATCAAATCATATTGTGCATCAAGTATTTCCACTAATTAATTAATCCTTCCGGGCAAAATTAATTAGCTAACATGCATCGATTAAGGGCCCTTTAATCTAGCATGAGATTTAACACATCTTGATCACAAGCCTAGGATGAAAGGTAAAAAGGTAATCAAAGGGACATCATGTGAACATCAATTAAAATTACTAACCCTAGAATCAATCAATGGATTTAGCTAGACATAATTGAAATTAAACAAGAAATAGATGGAGAATACATATTATTAATATGAAAAGAGAGATTACAACCCTTCCGGATGAACTCTGAGTCTTCAATCTCCGAAAAAGTATAAAAACAATAATAATTGCTGCTTTGCAAAAAGTTCTAGTATCAAAGGAATTAAAATTGCAAAAAAAACGTAAAAAGTGTGCTAAAGATGATAAAAGATGCTAAACTAGGTCTAGAAGGAGGTGTATATATCCTATGGGAGTTAAACTCCCGATTAGAACTAATCTAGGAAACAAAATCTATCCAAAAGAGTCACAATCTGTCAAAACTCGAGAACTCATGAGCAGTTCTATCGGCCGGGTCTATCGGTTGACTTCACTCGATAGGGCTCGGAACACCTATCGGACGCACCTATCGGCCGATAGGCTGGCCCGATAGGTGGTCTGACTTTTGCAAAAATCCGTTTCTTCCGTCCGTTTGACTCGACTCTCGGTCCTTTGTCTCGTTTTGGGTCCTTTTGGCTCTAAAAACCTGCAAACACACTAAAACTAACCCAAACGCGTAATACGGCTCGACTAATCATAAATAAGCCAAATACGAGCACATTAATCACGAAACGAGATAAAAACCTAGTATAAAATCCTAGAAAAAATGTGGTAAAATTACCACCTATCAGTGCTTCACAACGAATACACGATTTATCAACACCGTACCACATAACATAAAGATTATAATCCATAGTATATCCAACGTTGTCTTTCTCTTTTAATATATAAACCCTAAGGTCGCAACCAAGGGTCACGAAAGTATCTAGACAGGAATACTCTGGAACATGGGTGCTATTTAGGTCTTATCCCTCAACACATTTCCACACGGGTACCATTCACGTTTTACCCCCAACACATCGGCCCATAATACATTTTCTAGAGAAAGACAATCGTTCGGCATTCATCACACAATGGCACATTCATGTATTCCAAATATTGTAAATAAAACTAACACTTCTCGAGCAAGATTTTACTTGCCTTAAATCCGACAGTAATTGCCTTACAACAACTTGAAATTCCACGTCCGATCGAGTTCAACCTAATCACACAATCCTCGATTAACATTTCATATGGATAACAGCGAATGAAACTAGTTTCCCATTCCCTTTCCTAACTGAATTCTTAACTTAGTTCGATTTCGCAAAACTAGTATCATATTTCTAACTCAACAGCAATACGCATTATTACGCGGTTTAATCCATTTGTTATAATTTGTTCAACAAGATTATTCCACACATTATTTGACAAGAATCGAGTATAACATAACCTTCTAAATAAATTCTCTACTCTGAGTTCTCTATTCGGTGGGTTTCCATTTCACACAACGATTTTATTGGTTGATTCCCTATGATGGTAATACTACCAAGCTTGACTACATCTAGTTAATTAACATTCGATATATATAATCAAGGTGGATTTCAATGAGTTTAGCATAGGGTGAATGGGTTCTTAACATGATTTCCCTTTCAATTTATTCGTCAAGTTCATGTTCCCAAGGTTGATATAAATGAGAATTTCGCATGTGATTATTACAAAAAGATTCATGAATTAAGGCTCGGGAACGAAATATACTTACAACGGTAGTTTGATTACTACAAGTTCATCCTATTATATTGTCTACAGGAGTTAACAAAACTACCCAAACACCCGTAATTCAATAGGCATAACGACAATATAGAAGAGATATCCTCGAGGATTGATAGACTTACCTTAATAGAGGGAGAACAATGGGGAATGATGACGAACCAACGAAGAACAATGAGGAAGAACGAAGAATGGATCGATTAACCTAGATAACCTCATCCGGAGCTTGAGTAATCCTCTCCTTGATGTCAACACAAGTGTTTGGAAGGCTAGAATTCGTCTAAGGGGCTGGGGAAGGTTTCTCAAGAGGTTGCACAAGTGGTTTGGCCGAGGGAAATGAAGGAGGGAGTGTTGATTTATAACACACAATTGCATTTACGTACGTTAACAGTAATTGTTTAATGTACGTAAAGCACTTTACGTACATAGTGTTCCCCGGATAGCGTACATAATGGCTGCCCAAATGCTACTGCCTGGAATGTCCCTACTCATTACGTATGTAATTGTATTAACGTACATAAGCTTCCCTATCATACCGTACGTTAGGATTGATGGATAACTTACATTACGGGCAGTTGACTCGTGTGTCTTCTAGCCCACCGAAAGTACCCACTGCGTGTCAAAAGGAAAGATTCTGGTCGGAAGACTAACCCTCCCTTTACGTACGTAACATAGTCGGTATAACGTACGTAATGCTTCGAAACTAATGTACGTTATGCATGTCATCTAGCGTACGTTAGTCACTCAGTCCCTTAGTCATTTTATCACATTTAACCAACTCGGGGTGACTACCTTTTCACTTGTCAACAATCCCTTGGGGAACAAGACATTCGCCACCGTCATATTCGCACTGACAATTGTCCAACGGCGTCAAGGCATGTCACCTTCGTTCCATTCACATCACACAATTATATCACAATAGCACTTTAATGAAACCACATAATATAAGAAGACAATATCGCAAACGATAGAAATTGTATTTTAATTTATGAATTACACGGTAATTAAAACATGAAATACCCATGGTATTACATACCATCCCCCTTAAAAATAATTTCGTCCTGAAACTAATAAAATAACTCGAGATGATTCTCCCTCATGCTCAACTCGGTCTCCCAAGTTGCTTCTTCCATGTTGTGGTGCGACCACTGAACTTTCACAAGGGGTATGGCTTTATTTCATAACGTTCCATACGCCGATCCAAGATAGCGATCGGCACCTGTAACGCCCCAATACTTATTTAAATGCTATTTATTTTGCTAACGATCATGGATTTTGATTTTTTAATATTTACAGGTTGTCCGATACTTGGACCGATACGTTCCTAGATAAAATGAAGGATTTAAAAAGAAAATATTTCAAAATAAATTATAAGGATTATTTTAGAATTTATGAAAGTAATTTCGAAAATTTTCTACGCATTGATACGATAAAATTTTCATTACAGAACACTTATACTGCAAAAATAATATTAAATTATTATTTTAATATTATCGAAAATCCGTTCCGAGCATATCGAAGATTTAACTCATACGACTCCGGAACAGGTTAGAAAATCGAATTTGGACATCGGGAAGGGGTCGAACTGGCTGAGCCAAGTTGACAGACATTTGCCGGTCACCTCCGGACACGCCGACTGACAACTGCCGATCACGGCCGACAGAAGCTTCGAGGCCACTATCCGTATAAGGCTGTCCAGCTGTCCCGATAAGGTCGGTCACGACCGACAGAAGCTTCTCGGCCACTATCCGGATAAGGCTGTCCAGCTGTCCGGATAAGGCCTCCAGCTGTCCGAGTAAGGTTAATTTTCAGCCGAATTTGGACTCCTATAAATATATGTATACGTATGTATTTACCAACAAATGATATACCGTTTTGAAGCTGTGAACCTATACTTTATGACGCCCGTAATATATTTCACTTCCAAAAATTATAAAAGCTACAAAAAGCCAGATGAAACAGAAAGCTCAAATCGGACAGTTTTTCAAAGGTGTTTGATAAAAGTCCTCAAAGAGATTTCAGATTTTACATCAAGAATTTATGACCGGAAATATGAAAAAGTATTTTCAAGTGCTAGGAGAAGCGTATCCGGGATCCAAGAAGGACAACGGAGCCAAATTCAAAGGAAGATATTTCAAGATTTCAGCAAACGAGGTGAGGTTATATTGTTTTAATATGTTACGGTCATCGTTGTGTCGTGTAACATGACGACCTACGAGGGGTCGAAAGAACGAAAGAAATCCGAGACGAGTCTCACACAGATAAGAATGTTTTTTGTGCATTACACAACATGATTTTGACGATTTATAAGGGTTTAATCTCACTGAGTATGCTCGCGTACTCACACCTCGTCATTTATGTTTTTCAGGCTAAGCAATCGACGAACGGGACAAGCAGAAGATGAATACATACTCCCAACACGATGAAGTTCTAAATAATAAAATATGTTGTCGCCGTAATTATTATTATTTTTACGAAATACTTGATGTTCTTCAACGAATATAATTTCAACGGACTATGTCCGAATATTTGATTTCCCATGTTTTTGTAAAAATGTACTGATGGTTGAATAAACGAGTTTTATTGAAGATTTACTGACTAAAATGCTTCCGCAAATACTCCGAATTTATATAAAATTTTTAAGGAAAAAAAATAAGCTGTGTAACGTTCTTTTTAATTAAGAAAGCCAAGGCGTTACAGAATGGTATCGGAGCAAGACCTCTCCCAGTACGGTGAGATTTGGGGATGAACCAAGCGGAAGCTGGTGAACATGTGACACCCGGGGCCGACGAGGGCGGGGAGTGATCGCCGGTGCAATAGAAAATTCCACGGACAATGAGCGGCTCCGAGAAAGGGCAGTGATCGCCGGTGCAATAAGAAAAAGGGCACGGACAACGAGCGGCTCCTGAAAAGGCTTCTAGGCGGAGGGGGACATGACTGAACCAAATTCTCACCAGAACGAGAGGTATTCCAAGACTGTATAGGTATGGGACTATAGAGTTAAGGAGGTTTAACAAGATTTACTTATGCAAAACAAGATATTTTAAAACTTTTTTATTTTTAGAAGTATAACGAATAATTACGGCATGATTATATTTTCGGGAGAATATGTGGTTCATCGTTGCTGCCCAACGTCGACTCTGGGGTAATGTTTTCAAGTATTCACTCTTTTATGAAAAGTTAAAAATTATGGTATGAGTATAGAATGATTGAGTCGGCAAAAGATTTGAAAGGATATGTGAAAGTATAAATGTTGTCCGAAAGGGACAAAATATGATTTCAATGAAAGGTTTCAAAGTGATTTTTGCTGACACAATCTTTTTAAAGTTACTGATGAAAATACTCATACAAAGTTTGATACAGATTTTCAAAGTTCTTTACGAAGCTCAATTTCAAGGACGAAATTTTTTAAAGGGGGGAGGATTGTAATGCCCCAATACTTATTTAAATGCTATTTATTTTGCTAACGATCATGCATTTTGATTTTTTAATATTTACAGTTTGTCCGATACTTGGACCGATATGTTCCTAGCATAAAATGAAGGATTTAAAAAGAAAAGATTTCAAAATAAATTATGAGGATTATTTTAGAATTTATGAAAGTAATTTCGAAAATTTTATACGAATTGATACGATAAAATTTTCATTACAGAACACTTATACTGCAAAAATAATATTAAATTATTATTTTAATATTATCGAGAATCCGTTCCGATCATATCAAAGATTTAACTCCGTCGACTCCGGAACAGGTCGGAAAATCGAATTTGGACATCGGGAAGGGGTCGAACCGGCTGAGCCAAGTTGACGGACATTTCCCGGTCACCACCGGACACGCCGACTGACAACTGCCGGTCACGGCCGACAGAAGCTTCGAGTCCACTATCCGGATAAGTCTGTCCAGCTGTCCGGATAAGGTCGGTCACGACCGACAGAACCTTCTCGGCCAGCTTTCCGGATAAGGCCTCCAGCTGTCCGAGTAAGGTTGTATGTATACGTACGTATTTGGCAACAAATGATATGCCATTTTGAAGCTGTGAACCTCTACTTTATGACGGCCATAACATATTTCACTTACAAAATTGTAAAAGATACAAAAAGCCCTATGAAACAGGAATCTCAAATCTGACAGTTTTTCAAAGGTGTTTGATAAAAGTCCTCAAAGAGATTTCAGATTTTACATCAAGAATTTATGACCGGAAATATGAAAAAGTATTTTCAAGTGCTAGGAGAAGCGTATCCGGGATCCAAGAAGGACAACTGAGCCAAATTCAAAGGAAGATATTTCAAGATTTCAGCAAACGTGGTGAGGTTATACTGTTTTAATATGTTACAGTCATCATTGTGTCGTATAACATGACGACCCGCGAGGGGTCGAAAGAATGAAAGAAATCCGAGACGAGTCTCAAACAGATAAGAATGTTTTATGTGCATTACACAACATGATTTTGACGATTTATAAGGGTTTAATCTCACTGAGTATGCTCGCATACTCACACCTCGTCATTTATGTTTTTCAGGCTAAGAAATCGATGAACGGGACAAGCAGAAGATGAATACATACTCCCAACACGATGAAGTTCTAAATAATAAAATATGTTGTCGTCGTAATTATTATTATTTTTACGAAATACTTGATGTTCTTCAACGAATATAATTTCAACGGACTATGTCCGAATATTTGATTTCCCATGTTTTTGTAAAAATGTACTGATGGTTGAATAAACGAGTTTTATTGAAGATTTACTGATTAAAATGCTTCCGCAAATACTCCAAATTTATATAAAAATTTTAAGGAAAAAAAATGAGCTGTGTAACGTTCTTTTTAATTAAGAAAGCCAGGGTGTTACAGCACCTCTCTAAAAGTAGCATCATCAGAAATTTCCAATTCTTCAAAATTGAGCTTGTGACTCAGATCATAGACATACTTCCTTGATTGGGAAACATGAAATACATTATCCACTCCATCCAAATGCGGCGGTAGGGCCAGTCGATACGCAAGTTTTCCGACTCGGTGCAATATCTCGAACGGGCCTTTGAAACATGGGCTTAATTTTACCTTCTGGCCGAAACGCCGGATACCCTGCATAGGTGATACCTTGACCCAAACATGGTCCCCGACCATAAATTCCAACAATCGTTGCCGGTTCTCGGCATATGATTTCTGTCGGCTTTGCGCTGCCAACATATGTTTTCGAACAACAGAGATCTTCTTAACGGATTCTTGGATCAGATCTAACTCGGTAGCCACGGTGTCAGAAGCATCATCCCAGCATAATGGTGACTTGCATCTACGTCCGTATAGAGCCTCAACTGGTGCCATGCCTATGCTCGCGTGCCGGCTGTTGTTGTACGAAAAGTCTACTAACCCGAGATGTTTAACCCAATCTTTTCCCCAATCGAGCACACATGCCCTCAACATATCTTCCAAGGTTTGTATCGTACGCTCGGTTTTTCCATCCATTTGAGGGTGATAGGCTATGCTAAAATGCAGCTGGGTTCCCAAAGCTTTATGGATGGCGTTCCAAAAATGGGACACATACCTGGTGTCCCTATCCGAAATGATAGATGATGGAACTCCGTGTAATCTCTCGATTTCCCAGATGAAAATCGTAGCTAATTGTTCTGTTCCGGTCATCTCCTGAATTGGGATAAAAAGCGCTGATTTCGTCAATCGATCAACGATAACCCAAATTGTGTCCTTTCCTCCCACCGCCGTTAGTAACTTAGTGACAAAATCCATTGATATGCTTTCCCATTTCCACTCCGGGGTGGGTAAGGGTTGAATGATTTCGGCTAGTTTGCGGTGTTCTATTTTAACTTGTTGGCACGTCATACATCGGGCAACAAATCTAGCCACTTTCTGTTTCATATTTTTCCACCAAAAACTCTGTCGCAGATCCTTGTACATTTTGCTTGCTACGGGGTGAATGGTGTAATATCCGGATTTATTACTGTGGATTTTACCTGTATTCGAACCCTGTATTATTCGGAATTGTGATCTTGATGATTGGAGTATGATATTTCTTACATTGATATCTTTGTACATAAGTATAACAACATGCAAAATTTCTCATGCAAACTCGTGATAGCGCATGCTAAGAATGTAGCTTAACGCGCGCTATCGAGCTACTACTAGTGCACGCTACATATGTAGTAGTTGCGTGCGCTAAGCACTCAATTATTGAGCTGGGCGGCTAGCACATGCGCCATCCGGGACATGAGTCTGGATAAGATTCCCTTGAGACGAACACAGGGACGCTTTGAAGTTAACTCTTATTAGCGCGCGCTAAGGAATGCTTAGTAGCGTGCGCTAATCTGCTTTGTGCAGAAAGTTTATATATGGGCCAGCACTCCATTTTTATTCCCATTTCCTTCGTCTATACTTCATTCTTGAGAGACCAGAGAGCAAGAATTACCCTTCTAACACACTTAGAAAACATCTTCTCGATCCTTGAATATTGGATACTACTTGTGAGTGATCATTGAAGTGGAGTAGCACCTTGGAGTGTCATACAACCAACCGGAGTCGGATTCTACCTTACGGTTCAGTGATTTTCGTCATATTAAGGTATGTTCAACCTATATCCAGACTTAGAGTTGGATTCTAAAGGATTAGATGATCATGTTAACGAGATATTGATTTTCATTAGTGAATTATTCAACATGCATCATGTTTGGAATATGTAGATGGTTATGCCTCAAGTACCTTGATTATGAACATCATGATTCGAATCTTATTACAATGAACAAGTAGAGGAAGCTTCTATCAGTGGTAATCTAAATCTAGTAGATGACTTCATAGCAATCATGGACTTGACTTTAACATCATTATTGTTAGATGAATCTAAAGGATTTATCTAGTATAGATGGAATGTTAAACAACTACAGTATGATAATTTTGATTGATATAAAGGTGTTGATATCGATCGTTAAGCCTTTCGAATTGTCGTATGAAGATTTGTAGTTAAAATGGAATATGGTTTTATAATAGTATACATATTCTCGAATCCAAAGTTGTTGTTATCCGTAAGATCATTCATAATCGTATGAACATGATATTCATGGAGGTAAAATGAATTATCACGGAAGATTTCATTGGTTTGATCATGATGAGAATAGTCTTCTGCCCAGTAGTGAACTGCCATGCACAGTTAGCGCACGCTAGGCTATGTAAATTAACGTGCGCTATCGAGCATTAGTTAACGTACACTACGTTTGGTACGTAACATACGCTAGGCCATCAGTCGAGTCAGTCAGCTGATCAGTGAAGTACTGACCATGCATAGTTAGCGTACGCTAGGCTTTGTTGTTTGCGTGCGCTATCGAGCAGACTTAACGCACGCTACATAGAGTACTTAGCGTGCGCTAAGAAGTTCAGACAGATTACATTGTATGAGATTTTGGCTGTAAATCGAATTGTTAGACATTCGTACGACGTGAGATAAATTCTATATTATTTCTTTTGTTAAGGTTCGAGCTTGTTACGTGATTGATTAAGGGGGGGGGGGGGGAGGGGCGACCTTCAAGTGTTCATTTTGTGGAAGTATTGTTCTTGTCTTCGAATCAAGGCGAGTACCTTATTTGTTTTACGTATTGATGTTATACATATTGTCATGCATGTATGTCGTTGTTGTATGTCCACCTCGTGTTGGTCCGACGGGATCATCGGGGGATCTATGCTAGCGTACGCTGGATCATCGGATGGGTTTTTCCACCACGGGTTGGTCTGACGGGATCATCGTGGGTTCTAGGCAGTGAACGATGGATCGTCGGAATTACCATGTGTATGTTATGATATCATGTTGTGATTATCAGTTGTGTATGTTATATATGAGTTTCTCGCAGGAGAAGACTCGTTTGACATTTTATCATTTACGTTATTATTATTCTGCGTGTGGCGTTGAATAATATGTTGTGGTACTTTTACTAGCATTGTTTTGCTAACCCCTTTGGGGGTGAACATTTTGTTTATGTTCAGGATCCAGGAGAACGGGAAAACAACCAATGGAGCTGCATGACGACGAGGGTGCAGAGTAATGTTCCGGCCGAGTTCATTTGTCTGTTGTTTATTGGTTATTTCAATAAGTACTCGAGTACGAAGTCATTTATGATGAATTTGAATTTGGTGATGTATTATTAAGTTTCTGTTGAACAATTGTATTTTCGATTTGGTCGAATCTTGTATCTTAATTCCGTTATTTCCATTCGTTAGTACCTCTTAATGTCTGTTCAATTCTTCAGCCTTGTAAATCCTTATGTAAAGGATTTACGGCGCTGTAAAATTCCTGAATATATCGGGGATGTTACAGAATATGGTATCGGAGCTAAGATTATGGATATCTTGGCCATTGGGTTAAAATAGGGGTCATTTACGTCTTTTGAGGTAACCGGCCGTGAATGACATCACTGCACTGCCTACGTCTTCATGCGAACGGTGGTTGTAAGTTCCTAAACTCTATCTCGTTCTTTACATGTTGTGTCTCTTTATACTCGAATATTAGAATGATGTTGTTTCCTGTATATTGAGTATTTATGCTTACAGTATGTTGAGAGGCCGACGTGGACGTGGTCGCGGTCGTGGACGCGGACGAAGAAATGCTGAAAGGGAAGCATCGCCTTCTAATCAGGCCAGTCATAGCTCAGGCGAGCCGCAACAATCTATTAATAACGAACTGTAACTCGCTGTACTGCAGATCCTTCGTCAAGTGGTGAACCAGATGACTCAGTTCGCCCAAGTCGTGGACCGAATGCAAGTGGCGGTGGGACTACAGCAGGGATCCCAGACATGGGGAATCGAGGTCACCGATGGCTGCAAGAGGTGGCGAAGATGAAACCACCCAAATTCGATGGTATTTCTGAGACTCCCACCTGGGATCATCGGTTGAAGGAACTGGACAAAATTTTTGCCGGAATTAACTGCCCAGACGACCATAGAGCCTCTGTCGCGCAATACTTTCTGATAGGGGAAGTGTCCGAATGGTGGGAAGCCATCCGGCCTGTAGACCATGATGCTGATTGGACAGAGTTTAAATTGATGATGGAAGCTCAGTACTGCCCTCGTCCTGTGAGGGAAGCTAAGGTTCGGGAGTTTTTCTCCGCTCAGCCTTCGGATGTGCCAGTATCCCAGGCAATTAAGACGTTTAACCAGCAGCTGGCATTTGTTCGACATCTGGTCAGAACAGATGCAGAAATGATGATCCATTTTGATATGAGGATGAAACCAGAAATCCAGAGGTACATGTCCGGTTTTGAATGTACCACACTCCGTCAATACCAGGATAAGGCGTTGGCGTATGAGATCAAGGAAGCAGCTATGGAGAAATTTTCGGAATCCAAGAAGCAGAAAGTCTCTGGCACTTTTACAGAGCACAAGAGCAGCGGGCCCCGCAAGGCCCAGTCACCTTTTCATTCTTTCAAGAAACCTCCGCACCCAGTTAGGAGCAGAAAGAACTTTGGAGCAACATCAACCATGACTGATGTTACCAGGAAATGCTTTAACTGTGCCGAGACGGGGCACTATCGACGGAATTGCCCCCTACCTGCCATGACTTGAAGAAGATGCAAAGTCTTTTAGAGCCCGTACACCACTGCCAGTCCAGAAGGAAGCCAGTATCCAACAGACGCAGCAAAGTGTTCAGATGCCTTAGAATTTTGGCCGCGGACGAGGCAGAGGACAATGGGACCGAAAGGGGACATCGAGTGCTGGATCTGGTCCCCCACGTTTGTACGAGATGAGGAGGACAGACGATCAGGATGTTGTTGTCGCATCAGGTATTGTCTAGATCCTTTCCCAGCCAGTTAGCGTTTTGTTCGATACAGGAGCTACGCATTCTTTTATATCCTTGTCTTGTGTAAATTGTTTGAATATTTATGGTTTTCATGCTTGTGAACCTTATGTTGTTGGTTTACCGAGTGGAGAGAGGATTGTAGGGAATTTAGAAACTAGAGATTTCCCTATAACATTTGGAGGCAGAGAGTGGCTCTCAAATTTGATTGTAATAGAAATGCAAGGGGACGACCTGATACTCGGAGACGATTGGCTTAATCAATATGGGGCAATTGTAAACTACCGAAGGAGGAATATCTCGCTGATCGCTGACGATGGTTCCGAAATACTGTTTGAGGGGTGGAAACCGGGATGCTCAGGAAAGTTTATCAAGGCGATAAAAGCTGTCAAATTGTTGAAACAAGGCTGTACCGGATACTGGTGTTATGCAATGAAGAAAGAAGACGAAATTGCGGAACTTTCATCCATTCTTGTTGTGAACGAATTTCCAGATGTATTTCCTGACGAGTTACCTGGACTACCTCCACGAAGGGATGTAGAATTTACCATTGAGCTAGAACCCGGAGCTACACCAATTTCTAAGGCGCCGTATCGTATGGCACCTACTGAAATGTACGAACTGAAAAAGCAGCTGGAGGAGTTACTGGACAAAGGCTATATTCAGCCAAGCGTTTCGCCCTGGGGAGCGCCAGTACTTGTTGTCCGAAAGAAGGATGGATCGCTTCGACTGTGTATTGACTATCGAGAGCTGAACAAGATGACGATTAAGAATAAGTATCCGTTGCCACGGATTGATGATCTGTTTGACCAGTTGCAAGGGGCAACAGTATTTTCTAAAATCGATCTGAGATCGGGGTATCATCAGCTGAGGATTAAGGAATCTAATGTTCCGAAATCAGCGTTCAGAACTCGCTACGGACATTATGAGTTTGTAGTGATGCCGTTTGGTCTCACTAACGCACCTGCTGTATTCATGCAATTGATGAACCGAATGTTCATCGAATATTTGGATAAATTTGTGGTCGTGTTCATTGATGACATTCTAGTGTATTCTAAGAGCCCGGAAGAGCATGCTCAGCATTTGCAGATTGTATTGGAACTTTTGAGAAGCGAGCAATTGTACGCCAAACTCTCTAAGTGTGAATTTTGGCTGAAGGAAGTAATGTTCCTCGGCCATGTGGTATCAGCTAAAGGAGTCCGACTAGACCCTCAGAAAATCAAAGCAATTATGGATTGGAAACCTCCAAGGAACGTGAAAGAAGTCCGAAGCTTCTTAGGACTTGCTGGGTATTATCGTCGATTCGTGGAAGGGTTTTCGAAAATTTCCCGCCCACTTACTCGACTCCTGCAGAAAACTCAAAAGTTTGAGTGGAACGAGTCGTGTCAGACTAGTTTTGATGAATTAAAGAAATGATTGACGACGGCACCGATTCTATCACTTCCACAGGGAACTGGAGGATTTATAGTTTACAGTGATGCTTCGAACCTAGGACTCGGGTGCGTATTGATGCAGAATGACAAGGTGATCACTTATGCGTCGCGACAGCTGAAACCTTATGAAGTGAATTACCCAACACATGATTTGGAGCTAGCAGCAGTAGTTTTTGCTTTGAAGATCTGGAGGCATTATCTGTACGTGACTCACTGTCAGATCTTTACGGATCACAAGAGTCTCAAATACATCTTCAGTCCGAAAGAATTGAACATGCGGCAAAGAAGATGGTTAGAACTGATTAAGGACTATGACTTGGAGATTTTGTATCATCCAGGCAAAGCGAATGTAGTGGCCGATGCACTCAGCCGCAAGCCTATTTCTATTCAGATGCTTGAGACTCTGACCTCCCAACTTAGCCTTCAACGAGAGATGATTTGAGAAGGAATTGAAGTGTGGTTACAAAGAGTACAACGACAACTGTGCGTGATGGAAATAACTTCATCATTAACCGAAGAAATCAAATCTAGACAGGCAGATGATCCTCTGATGATTCGGTTACGTGATGAAGTGATCAAAGGAAAGGCCCCCGGATTCATAATTCATGATGATGGAGTTTTGAGATTTCAGAACCGACTCTGCGTTCCCGATGTCAATGTTCTGAAGCAGACAATTATGAAGGAAGCTCACAGTTCGCCCTATTCTATCCACCCAGGCACCCGTAAGATGTATAAGGACTTGAAGCAGAATTTCTGGTGGGGCAACATGAAGAAAGATGTAGCGGACTATGTTTCGAAATGCTTGACTTGTCAGCAGGTTAAGATCGAGCATCAACGGCCGGACGGAATGTTGAAGCCACTCCCAATTCCTGAATGGAAGTGGGAGGACATATCGATAGACTTTATCACTAGTATGCCGAGAACCAGGACAGGAATAAACATGATTTGGGTGATAGTTGATCGTTTAACCAAATCAGCTCATTTTCTAGGCATTAAGGGCACGTGGGGACCAGAGAGGTTGGCACGAGTATTTATTTCGGAGATAGTTCGATTGCATGGTACGCTGAAAACCATTGTTTATGATCGAGATGGCCGTTTTGTGTCTCACTTTTGGAAAGCAATTCATAAGGCCTTGGGGACCGAGTTGAACTTCAGCACAGCTTATCACCCGCAGACTGACGGACAATCCGAGAGGACTATTCAAATGGTGGAAGACATGATAAGGGCCTGTGCCTTAGATTGGTCAAACGATTGGGAAATTCATCTACCGTTGATTGAATTTACCTACAACAATAGTTGGCATGCTTCCATTAAGATGGCACCATTTGAGGCATTATACGGGAGGAGATGTAGATCGCCCCTATGTTGGGATGATTCATCAGACTTAATCGGGACAGAACCAGAGTTGATCGTACAGACTCGAGAGAAGATAGCCTTGATTCGTGAAAGGCTGTTGACCGCCCAGAGTCGCCAGAAATCTTACGCAGACATACGCCGTCGCCCTTTGGAGTTCAGTACGGGAGACCACATACTTTTAAAGGTTTCTCCTACTCGGGGAATCTTTCGTTTCGGAAGGAAAGGAAAGCTGAGTCTGAGATATATCGGACCATTTGAGATCCTTGAGAGAGTTGGAGAGTTGGCATATAGATTGGCATTGCCGCCGTCATTGTGCCATGTTCATAACGTGTTCCACGTATCCCAGTTACGGAGGTATATACCAGATCCTAGTCATGTCATTGATTTCGGCGAGATCGAAGTCGCTCAAGATGGGATGTTTGAAGAAAGACCGGTCAAGATAATCGAGAGTCGAGTTAAGCAGTTGAGAAACAAACCCATCATTTTGGTCAATGTTCAATGGTCACGCCATGGAGAGGAAGAAGCCACATGGGAAACGGAAGATGGCATGAAGTCCAGATATCCCGAGTTATTTTCGTCTTGAGTTTCGGGACGAAACTCCTTTTTAGTAGGAGAGTATGTAATATCCGGATTTATTACTGTGTATTTTACCTGTATTCAAACCATGTATTATTCGAAATTGTGATCTTGATGATTGGAGTATGATATTTCTTACATTGATATCTTTGTACATAAGTATAACAACATGCAAAATTTCTCATGCAAACTCGTGATAGCGCATGCTAAGAATGTAGCTTAACGCGCGCTATCGAGCTACTACTAGCGCACGCTACGTATGTAGTAATTGCGTGCGCTAAGCACTCAATTATTGAGCTGGGCGGCTAGCACATGCGCCAGCCGGGACATGGATCCGGATAAGATTCCCGCGGACGAACCTGGACAGTTTTGAAGTTAACTCTTATTAGCGCGCGCTAATGAATGCTTAGTAGCGTGCGCTAATCTGATTTGTGCAGAAAGTTTATATATGGGCCAACACTCCATTTTTATTCCCATTTCCTTCATCTATACTTCATTCTTGATAGACCAGAGAGCAAGAATTACCCTTCTAACACACTTAGAAAACATCTTCTCGATCCTTGAATATTGGATACTACTTGTGAGTGATCATTGAAGTGGAGTAGCACCTTGGAGTGGCATACAACCAACCGGAGTCGGATTCTACGTTACGGTTCAGTGATTTTTGTCATATTAAGGTATGTTCAACCTATCTCCAGACTTAGAGTTGGATTCTAAAGGATTAGATGATCATGTTAACGAGATATTGATTTTCATTTGTGAATTATTCAACATGCATCATGTTTGGAATATGGAGATGGTTATGCCTCAAGTAACTTGATTATGAACATCATGCTTCGAATCTTATTACAATGAACAACTAGAGGAAGCTTCTATAATTGGTAATCCAAATCTAGTAGATGACTTCATAGCAATCATGGACTTGACTTTAACATCATTATTGTTAGATGAATCTAAGGGATTGATCATGGAAGGATTTATCTAGTATAAATGGAATGTTAAACAACTACAGTATGATAATTTTGATTGATATAAAGGTGTTGATATCGACCGTTAAGCCTTTCGAATTGTCGTATGAAGATTTGTAGTCAAAATGGAATATGGTTTTATAATAGTATACATATTCTCGAATTCGAAGTTGTTGTTATCCGTAAGATCATTCATAATCGTATGAACATGATATTCATGGAGGTAAAATAAATTATCACGGATGATTTCATTGGTTTGATCATGATGAGAACAGTCTTCTGCCCAGTAGTGAACTGCCATGCACAGTTAGCGCACGCTAAGCTATGTAAATTAACGTGCGCTATCAAGCATCAGTTAACGTACGCTATGTTTGGTACGTAACGTATGCTAGGCCATCAGTCGAGTCAGTCAGCTGATCAGTGAAGTACTGACGATGCATAGTTAGCGTACGCTAGGCTTTGTTGTTTGCGTGCGCTATCGAGCAGACTTAACGCATGTTACACAGAGTACTTAGCGTGCGCTAAGAAGTTCAGACAGATTACATTTTTTGAGCTATTAGCCGTAAATCGAATTGTTAGACATTCGTACGACATGAGATAAATTCTATATTATTTCTTTTGTTAAGGTTCGAGCTTGTTACGTGATTGATTAAGGGGGGGGCGACCTTCAAGTGTTCGTTTTGTGGAAGTATTGTTCTTGTCTTCGAATCGAGGCAAGTACCTTATTTGTTTTACGTATTGATGTTATACATATTGTCATGCATGTATATCGTTGTTGTATGTCCACCTAGTGTTGGTCCGACGGCATCATCGGGGGATCTATGCTAGCGTGCGCTGGATCATCGGATGGGTTTTTCCACCACGGGTTGGTCTGACGGGATCATCATGGGTTCTAGGCAGTGAATGCTGGATCGTCGGAATTACCATGTGTATGTTATGATATCATGTTGTGATTATCAGTTTTGTATGTTATGTATGAGTTTCTCGCAGGAGAAGACTCGTTTGACATTTTATCATTTACGTTATTATTATTCTGCGTGTGGCGTTGAATAATATGTTGTGGTACTTGTACTAGCATCGTTGTGCTAACCCCTTCGGGGGTGAACATTTTGTTTATGTTCAGGATCCAGGAGAACGGGAAAACAACCACTGGAGCTGCATGACGACGAGGGTGCAGAGTAATGTTCCGGCCGGGTTCATTTGTCTGTTGTTTATTGGTTATTTCAATAAGTACTCGAGTACGAAGTCATTTATGATGAATTTGAATTTGGTGATGTCTTATTAAGTTTCTGTTGAACAATTGTATTTTCAATATTTGGTCAGAACTGTTGTATCTTAATTCCGTTATTTCCATTCTTTAGTACCTCTTAATGTCTGTTCAATTCTTCAGCCTTGTAAATCCTTATGTAAAGGATTTACGGCGCTGTAATATTCCTGAATATATCGGGGGTGTTACAAATGGATTAGGGATTGGAGTGTGCTTCTTTGAGTATAGTTTGCTTCCGCTCGTCATCTGGTGGAATGCAGATCTTATTCTTGAATATCACCAAGTCCCCCTGGATCTTGTAGTCGAAAATATTTCCCCCTTCGATTCCCGCGCTGATCGCACGTAGTTAGGGATCTTCCATCTGTGCTAGATGTATCTCGTTCAATAAGGATGAGTATATATTGATTGAGCACAATTGTCCCGGACAGTGTTGTACCCATAATTCCATACCACTCCTCCCGATGGCTCGCTGCAGTTCAGGTTGAACCGTTAGGCTAGATAACATTACTTCCTGTGTAGTTTTCCGACTGAGTGCATCAGTTATGACATTAGCTTTCCCAGAGTGGTATCAGATTCCCACATCGTAGTCCTTGATTAGATCCAACTAGCGCCTCTGCCTCATGTTTAATTCCCTCTGAGTGAAGATATATTTCAAACTCTTGTGGTCTGTAAAAATCTTACAAGTAACTCCATAAAGATAATGCCTCCAAATCTTGAGGGCGTGTACCACCGCGGCTAGCTCTAAGTCATGCGTTGGGTAATTCATTTCATACGGCTTCAGTTCTCGAGACGCGTATGCAATAACTCTATTGTTCTCCATGAAAACACATCCCAACCCATGCTTAGATGCGTCTATATATATATAACGAATCCTCCCATGCCCTGCGGTAGCACTAACACTGGAGCAGTTGTCAACCTCCTCTTGAGTTCATCAAATCTCTTCTGACAATCCGTAGTCCAAATAAACTTGGTACTTTTCCTTATCAGGTTCGTTAATGGTTGAGCGACGCAGGAAAAAACCTCGAGGAATCTTCGATAATAACCTGCCAATCCCAGAAAACTCCTTACCTCATTGACGTTCTTTGGTGGTTCCCAACTCATTATCATTTCAATCTTTTGTGGATTGAACTTTAATGGCTTCCGCCGAGATAACTTGTCTGAGGAAAATTACTTTCGTCATCCAAAATTCGCACTTGGAAAGTTTGCATAAAGTTGGTGTTGCCTCAACATGCTCAGCACCTGTGTCAAATATTCTTCGTGTTCCTGCCAGATTTGAGAATAAATTAGGATGTCGTCAATAAAAACCACGATGCACTTATCGAGAAAATTGATTAAAACTCTGTTCATCAACTCCATGAAAACGGCTGAGGCGTTGGTCAAATAGAATGATACCATGATGTACTCATAATGTCCATACCTCGATCAAAATGCAGTCTTGGATATATCTTCCTCCCGAATCCTCAATTGGTGATATCCGGACCGTAGATCGATCTTTGAAAACACAACCTCCCCTTGTAATTGATCTAGGAGATCGTCGATCCTCGGAAGTGGATAACGATTCTTAATAGTGACCTTGTTTAATTCTCTATAGGCAATGCACAGGCATAGAGATTTATCCTTCTTTTTAACAAAGAGTACTGGCGCGCCCCACGACGAGGTGCTCGGGCGGATCAATCCCTTTTCCAGCAGATCTTCGAGCTGTATCTTAAATTCTTTCATCTCGGATGGTGCCATTATGTAAGGAGCTTTGGAAATAGGTCTCGTTCCCGGCTCAAGTTCAATGGAGAGATCAATATCTCGGTGCAGCGGCAGCCCTGGTAGTTCATCGAGAAAGATGTCTGGAAATTCATTCTCCACTGGGATGTTCACGACCGAAAATTGTGATGTATTCTCTTAGAGGACATAACACCAATAGTACATTTCTCCAGAGTTGCAGGAGGCTTTCAGTGCAAGAAGGCTGAGAGACCCTTTTGTACTGAAGTGTTCTCGACCCTTGATAACATGCGTGGTACCATCACAAGCCATGATGGAAATAGTCAAGTGGTAAGTATCCAATATCATCTTGTGCAAGGCATCCAGTCCATACCTAAAATGATATCCTCATTCTTTAGTGGGAAAACCATAAGATTTGTAGTCCAGCCTCGATCATTGATGCGGATCTGGCAGTCTCAAACTTCTTGATTGTCGCCTACTCTACTACCCCCGAGTAGTTTAACAGTAAAAGATTCACAAGGCACACAAGCAAGATTCAAACGCTCAACACATTTCACAGATATAAACAAATATGTGTATCCGGTATCAAATAGTACATGAACAGGCTGGGAGTTAACAAGAAGTGTACCTGAGATAGCTGGCGCAGACTGACCATCCGTAGCCCTCAGTTCGAATACACGGGATGGCAATGACTCGAAAAAGTATGCAGTTCCACCACCGCGCCCATGGCCTCGACCGGCACTGTGTGGTGGTGGTTGAGTCTGATGGGGTGGAGCTCGGTAGTTAGAGACGGCATGTGTCCTGGAGGATTGTACAGACCCCTGTTGACTCTGATGTGGAGCTGAGTTCTGAGCAGGATTGGCTCTCCAGCAGTAACGAGACATGTGTCCACTCTTTCCTAAAGAGAAACATTTGGTAGCCGACTTGTGACATCGGTCCTTGGTATGTCCGGACACGCCATAACTAAAGCAGTCTTTACGGTAAGGCCGATCAGATGCACCCTTCTGTTGATACGAAACTGGTGACTTAAAAGAAAACATGGACCCCGAGTTCGTCTTGTTGGTACTCCCCAACTGATTAGATGTCTTCTGCTTCTTCGGATTGTATTCGGTGTCAGTGTTAACAACAGTACCGGCATATGCTGTGAATACGTCCTCGTACGCCCTTAGAGTCGTACAGTGGAATCCGGCGGCATAGCTTTGTACATCTTCCGGCAATCTCTGCGCAAGGTGACAAATTCGTTCATCTTCCGATGGAACCATCTGTGAGGTAGGCCTGAATGATCTTCGGTCCTGGCAAATTCTGTGGTCCGGCACTAAAAAAGTCTCATGCATGAGCGGTTTGGGCTTATCTAGTACAGTACTTGTTCCTCAATAGCTGGGAAAATTCGGCCCACCCAACTACTCCGTTTTCCGGCTTGTAAGTTCTCCACCAGCGGGCAGCAGTGTCGCGGAGCTGATTAAGCCCGAGCGTCACCTTTCGGTTCTCTGGACAACTGATCACTTCGAAGGCAATATCCATTTCAGAAATTCAGTCGTCCACGTGTTTCTCCCCTGCTCCGTCAAACAGTGGCGGCCTAGCTTTCAGCATCTCACCCAGCCATCAGTCTCTCCCTGCATTTTCCTCCACGTTAATGACCGGTATCCGTTCTGCTTGGTTGACTTGAGCGATCCCCATGGCAATAGCCTGGGCGAGGGCCTGAATGAAAGCCGGGTCCATGCCTCCAGGGTTGTTATTCTGGCGTTCGGCCTCCGGATCGTTTTGATTAGTCGGCGGCGGCTGGTCCCCAGCTGGAATGGTATCGGCAATGTTCATGTCCTCATTCTGGTTCATGTCAGAACCTTGAGCATCGTGTACTATCCTCCTATCTCCATGTCGTGCCATTACACACAATATTAATCTAAGGGCCAGTTCAACACACAGTTATCTTATGCAGTATAAATGTTGCACCCAAACAGAAAACATATACACTACTTACTTTGCATTCCCCTGAAGAGTTACGATCTCTTGGGGCCTTGGGCTTGGATAAGATTTTCGGAAGTAAAAAAAAAATTCTCTGATACCATTTTCTATAGCACCCCCAAAATTTCGCGGGGCATTACAGTGTCGTGAATCTTGTGTGGGACCCACAAAGCTATTTTAGGAAATTGATATTCTAAATAAGATATTATCAAACGGATGAGTCCACGGTTACATTACATGAAACAGAATGTATTTGAAAGAATCATAATTCGAAACGCAATTATTACATAAACAGAGTTTTCGAAATTCAAATTAAAACATGCGGTAGCAAAATTTTATCCCAACACCCTTCAAGCCTGACCGGAACCTTCGGGGATGTCCTGCACCTATTCAACAAATTTACCTGGCACGAAGAATCATGCCAGACAAACCGGGGTCAGAGAATGATGATCAATAATAGTGCTTCACAGTGAATACACGATTTATCAACATCGTACCACATAACATATAGATGATAATCCACAGTATAGCCGACGCTGTCTTTCTCTTTTAACACATAAACCCCAAGGTCGCAACCAAGGGTCACGGAAGTATCTACATAAAAATACTCCAGAACGTGGGTGCCATTTAGGTCTTATCCCTTAACACATTTCCACACGGGTACCATTCAAGTTTTACCCCCAACACATCGGCCCATAATACATTTTCTAGAGAAAGACAATCATTCGGCATTCATCATACAACGGCACATTCATGTATTCCAAATATTGTAAATAAAACTAACACTTCTCGAGCAAGATTTTACTTGCCTTAAATCCGACGGTAATTGCCTTACAACAACTTGAAATTCCACGTCCGATCGAGTTCAACCTAATCACAAAATCCTCGATTAACATTTCATACAGATAACGGCGAATGAAACTAGTTTCCCATTCCCTTTCCTAACTGAATTCTTAACTTAGTTTGATTTCTCAAAACTAGTATCATATTTCCAACTCAATAGCAATACGCATTATTACCCGGTTTAATCCGTTTGTTATAATTTGTTCAACAAGATTATTCCACAAATTATTTTTGTTGACAAGAATCGAGTATATCATAACCTACTAAATAAATTCTCTACTCTGAGTTCTCTATTCCGTGGGTTTCCGTTTCACACAATGATTTTAATGGTCGATTCTTTATGATGGTAATACTACCAAGATTGACTTCATCTAGTTAATTAACATTCGATAACTATATAATCAAGGTGGATTTCAATGAGTTTAGCATAGGGTGAATGGGTTCTTAACATGATTTCCCTTTCAATTTATTCGTCAAGTTCAAGTTCCCAAGGTTGATCGAAATGAGAATTTCGCATGTGATTATTACAACAAGATACATGAATTAAGGCTCGGGAACGAAATATACTTACAATGATAGTTTGATTACTACAAGTTCATCCGATTATATTGTCTACGGGAGTTAACAAAACTACCCAAACACCCGTAATTCAATAGGCATAACGACAATATAGAAGAGATAACCTAGAGGATTGATAGACTTACCTTAATAGATGAAGAACAATGGGAATGATGATGAACCAATGAAGAACAATGAGGAGGAACGAAGAATCGATCGACCTAGATAACCTCCTCCGGAGCTTGAGTAATCCTCTCCTTGATGTCAACACAAGTGTTTGGAAGGCTAGAATTCGTCTAAGGGGGCTGGGGAAGATTTCTCAAGAGGTTGCAAAAGTATTTTGGCCGAGGGAAATGAAGGAGGGAGTGTTGATTTATAACACACGATTAAATTTACGTACGTTAACACTAATTGTTTAACATACGTAAAGCACTTTACGTACGTAGTGTTCCCTGGATAGCGTACGTAATGACCGCCCAGAGGCTACTGCCTGGAATGTCCCTACTCATTACGTACGAAAGTGTATTAACGTACATAAGATGTCCTGCCATAGCATACGTTAGGCTTGATGGATAACGTAGGTTATGAGCAATTGACTCGTTTGTCTTCTAGCCCACCGAAAGTACCCATTCCGTGTCAAAAGGAAAGATTCTGGTCGGAAGACCAACCCACCCCTTACGTATGTAACATAGTCGGCATAACGTACGTAATGCTTTGAAACTAACGTACCTTATGCATGTCATGTAGCATTCGTTAGTCACTCAGTCCCTTAGTCATTTTTCACATTTAACCAACTCGGGGTGACTACCTTTTTACTCGTCAACAATTCCTCAGGGAACAAGACGTTTGCCACCGTCATATTCGCACGGACAATTGTCCAACGACGTCAAGTCATGTCACCTCCGTTCCACTCACATCACACAATTATATCGCAATAGGACTTTAATGAAACCACATAATATAAGAATACAATATCGCAAATGATAGAAATTGAGCAAAACGCAGTGGAATAATTATCGAAAAACCTAGATGAGTATCTTCATGCAATAATTTAACTGATTTATAAAGAGTTTGTCGAATTACCTTAATCCGAAGAACATATCTGAATTCGGACCAGAAGTTGATGAAAATAGTCTTCCTATTTTGGTGATCCACACACGAAAAATTTGCACAAGACGGATTGCTAGATCCTTACGAATAATATTAATAAATAGTACAACAAATATTTCCTTGCCAGAAGGATTGTATTGTTGATCAAAATAAACTAACGGAAGAAGACAGAGATGGCCCAATCGGACTCCTTGAACGGAAATAATCAGCCGATCTGTTGAAGAGAGAAGGAGTCGATTTTTTCCTTCTCTTTATAGTGACAACTCCTTGTTCAAGATCCTTTATTTCTACTAAGTAAACTCTAGAGTTAAAACTACTCTTTGTTTAGTTACCCCTCAACTTATTAAATAATACAATATATATAATATCTTATATTATATATACTACTTATTATTTAATCATCTAATAAATGTAATATCCAATATTATATTTATATTTCTCAGTTGATATAATGAAGTATTATAATATAATATATAGTATCCTATATTATGCATTAATCATAATTTAATTTCTTTAATAAATATAATATCCAATATTATATCTATTAATTATTCTTGGTTGTCTTTAATTATCATATGTATGACCCAAAAAACTTATATTATGATGACAATCATTTAATACCTTATTAAATGATAAATCATAAGAGATCTCTAGCAAGACATTATGACTATCGATAGTCATAAAACAGCATTTACTGACACTTAGTTATTGACACTTTATCAAAAGTGTCAGTAACTTCAGACATTTGACTCATTTTTTTTTTAATATAATTGTGTCATAAGATACTGACACTTAAATCTCAGTAACTTGACTATCAGAATTTACTGACACTTAAATATCAATAATAAAAAAAACTCAATTTATTTAAAACATATTTATTTATAATACTTCACACATAACCCAACTCAATCGAGAAAAGTCTCTCTCTACCTCATTTACATCAGCACGCCGCCCCATCCTCATATTCTTCAACTTCACCAATGACTGTTCATGTTCGATCTCCGGCGGGTTCCTTCTCTCTGTGATATTTTCAGTTCTAATCGACGTCTCTGTTGAATCCGGCGATTTAAGGTTAAAACCCTAGAGTTTTTGTTCATTTTTTCTATTTTCTCAAATTCTAATCCGACGATTTTGTTTTTTGTTGTCTAAGCTTTGTTCAAATGAGAAAATTGAGGAAAACGCTGGCGGATTTTGGGATAAATTGTTGATTTCTGATCTATTCCGACCGGTGAAGCAGGATTAGTGGTGGAAATCAATTTACATAGATGTCGTTGCCGAGGAATAGAAAGAGACCTTCAGATGGAGGTCAGCTTAAACCTAGTTTATTGTTTATTCAATTTCTAAGCTTTGATTTTGGTGCTTGTTGATTTATGTATGCTTTGAAGTTCGTTTTGAGTTTGGAAACCATGTAGTTGTGTTGTTTTTCATTGTCTGTGGATACAGTGTTTTATTTGAACTCAAGAGGTCTATTGTTTCTGTCCATATGGAGATGTCTAATGTTTCAGTTATGATTATTCTACGTTTTGGTAGACAATGTCTAATGTTTGAGTTGTGTGTTATATGACTTGTGAGTTTCCTGTTTGTAAAATAGGTTTACAGTTTACTTGTTTTTGCGGTTTGATGTAATTGTAAGATTGGTTCATTTACTGCTACTTATAGAATTGAAGAACAGATATATATCATTTAACTTTAGATGTCATATTCATGTACTTTTTTCCCACTGTTTTTTCACTTGAGTGTAATAGGTACCTTATAATTCAAAACAGCACAGACAGTACAGGGGAAGGATGAATGGGGGTGGTCTTCTACAGGGTGCTGCTCTAGCATATACATCACGTTTGCAAAAGCCAAAAGATTCACGGAACCATCAGGTCTATTTTCACTTTGATATATTTTGTCCACATGTAGTATTTATTTACTAATGCATTTTATTTACCATTGCATTTTGCACATTGTTATTTCAGTGGCTTTGCGGTGGATGATTGTCCATGTTTTCCTTCTCAACCGATCCTTGGAAATACTGCATGTCAATCTTATGCCTTTTGAATAGGTTATTTAAATCAGAAATTTATTTTCCTCTTTTTTAAACTAACTGGTTATTGAGAATTGTTATCAAATCGTTAAATAACCGTTTTTAGTTATATCTTACATCCTCCCGAAATTGTTGTTCACTCCATTTATCTTATGGTACTTCATAGTAAATTCCACTCCTGCCATTCGCTTCTTATAGGTCAGTTACACCTATATACAATCTTAATAGTTTGTAGAAGTTGCATATCACACAATAAGTGAATTCTTTTTTCATATTCTAGCTATTAGAAACCATTATGAACATACCGTGGGGATATTGTTCATATGCATGTTTCTGAAAAAGAATTACCTCACAAAATGGTGAAAATTGTGAAGAAGGTACTTTAGTTCACGAGTTCATGGCTATTCTTGTATTTCTTCTATTTTTTATTCAAATCTCTGCCCAATTCTAATGACCAAGAGCTCGTTTACTATAGGCTGACTTTCATGTAAGAGAGAAGATATTGATTCTAATAGGTACGTGGCAAGAAGCTTTTGGAGTTATTGGTATGTCATGCAGGCATCCTCTTGTCTTATTCATGTATTTTCAGTTTTTTATTCCTGATGACAACACAATGATGATGTCTGTTTCTTTATATTGCAGCAATTTGTGGCATTTTCATCAGCGTCTCGCGGTAGTTTTTCCTCATATGTAAATGCTCCAAATGCGTAACAGCGGAAGGGTCATGAGGCAGTCAGCACGGAAGAAATTAGCCAATTTTCCAAAAAAAGTTCAATGCTCCAACACGTGTTCTGTTGGTAGTTCAGAATTTCTCAGACTTGGTTGAGGTGGTCTGTTGGTAGTTTAGTATTTTGATGGTATTTTGATGGCTGAAATGCTTGGTTTTGTATTCTGCTCCTTTTTTAAGTGAATTGCTTTTTGGATGTTTTATAAGTGAATTGTCTGTTTGATAATTTTAATCTATGGTAATTTTTTTTCATGTAACTAAACAAAAAATTATAGTTAAGATAAAATTAGAATTGAGATAAAAATAAATTTTTTTTTCACAAATATGAACATATACTGACACTAAAATAGTGTCGGTAATTATTTTTACTGACACTTTATATTAGTGTCAGTAATGCTAAAGCCAGAACATACTGACACTAATGTTTAGTGTCAGTAAAAATAATTACTGACACTATTTTAGTGTCAGTATTTACTGATACTTGTATTACTGACACTAAAAATTAGTGTCAGTATTTTCTGGCTTTAGCATTACTGACACAATTATAAAATGTCAGTAAAAATAATTACCGACACTATTTTAGTGTCAGTAAAGGAGATATTTGTACTAGTGATCCAAATAATATAAGATTAAAGTCTATTAAACCATTTAATGTGTCAAATTCCTTTGTCGTGTGATATCATATATAAACTAAGTCATGGAAACTTTCATACTTATTATATTAGTATAATAATCACTTGAGTCTCCACTCAACGTGATTGGACCAGGGACATATGAATAATCTTATTATTCGTGAATAACTATTATTCGATTATTATAATATTAAAATATGCACACATTATAATAATAATTGAAAAATAGATTATATCAAGTAACTCTATTTAAATGTGACATTTACAAATCTAGAGACATCAAATGTCCTATGGCATTATTCCCAACAACATCTATTTATAGTTTGACCAGAAAATGTTAGAAAATAGGCAAAACTGGCTAGGCGTTAGTCATTTTCCCACGACCTGGGTCAGGCCTCGGTCAGCCTCAGTCCAACAGCTCTAATAAGTCATGTTCGGAATTCTGCAGCCTCGGTCCGGCAGTGTTTGCTTTGGTCCAACCAGTTCGATCAGATGGTGTTCAGTGCTCGGTCATGATTTCTCAATCGACTGAGGTGTCTTGGCTCGACAAGACCGACGCCTCGAAGCTTGGAAATGGAGCCCTCGGTCAGCAAGTGACTCAGTCTTTGGTCACTTGGTGCTCGGGTGCTCTGTCGGTCCGTTTTTGCTCTCGACCCTGGTTGCTCAGTCTGTTTCTGTTTCCACCTATAAAAATATATAAAATATAAGAAAATTTCCAAAAATCATAAAAATCACCTAAAACACTAAAATGACGAAAAAACCTAAAAAAACAAGACAAAAATCATGGAAAATGCAACATTACATGACTCAAACGACAATAAGAACACTAACAAGACGGTCAAAACAATTCACCCACACTTAAACCATTTGCTTGTCCTTGAGCAAAATACTCGTGCAACTAAATATTGGAATATTTATTCCACATACTCATAAATAGAGTTTTGATGATTAGGTTCGTAAACAAAACAAAACAACAAAGAGGCAAAGCAAAACAACGAAGCAGACGAAGACGCAAAAAGCTGTAACGCCCCTAATTAAGCCGGACGCCACAGTGCCGTGAATCCCGTGTGGGACCCACAAGGCGATTTTTAAAAGAGGTTTTAAAAACAATTTATTCAACAAGTAGTTAGCGGAAATGTTCAAATGAAAGCGTTCATACAACCGAAATATAAAAGGTAACAATGTCCGTTCAACGGTTATTACACAACGTGGATTATTCAAATTTAGTTTGAGAAATAACAAGTCTTCTTCCCAACACTGCTCAGGCCTGACCAGACCCTTCTGGAATGTCCTGAACATATTCAACAAATTTGCTTGACACGACGTATCGTGTCAGTCAACCCAGGTCAGACATTTCGAACAAATTTCAATGATAGAATCAAATGAATTCAGAAACAAGGTTATCATCGAATATTCAATTCAACGTCATTCCTTTTATTAGCACATAAACTCCCAAGGTCGCAACCAAGGGTCACGGAAGTATCTACACAGGAATACTCCGGACGTGGGTACCATTCAGGTTTTATCCCTCAACACAGTTCCGCAAGATATATCAACATATAAACTCCTAAGGCCGCAGCCAAGGGTCACAGAAGTATCTACACAGGAATACTCCGGACGAGATAGAAAAGACGAGCACCTTACCACAGACAGTAACACATGCAATATTCTGAAACATTAATACGTAAGGTCCGAGCAAGATTTACTTGCCTCAAATCCAACGAGAGTTACTTCCTTGATAACACAACGGCTCGAACGACCACACCCGAAAGCCCAGCCTATTACATGTTCGTCGATTAACATCTTGTAGTAACAATGATGATTAATGACAATTCTTCCCGTCCTGTAAGGATCCTAAACTTGATTCATGTTGCCAAAATCGGAATTCTCTATTTATGACCATAATGCATATTACTAGTTTCCTCGGTTCGCCATTTTACAGTTTATCATCTCATTGATTAATGTTCTAATACAACATCTCTACGTCGTGATTATGGCTCAAGGCCATCGTAATTACATCACTAATTTTAGTTTAAATTACTAAAATGGAACAATTAAACACTAATTCCCCAAACTTAACATGTTTGATTACTTATCTGATTTGATAGTCGTAAGTTAGTTCATCAAGGGATTATTAATGTTTTTACGATATGGTAATCGGATTATAATTGAAATCTACAACAAGATGATTCTAAGGTGTTGGTGATTAACAATTCGGTTATGAGTTCCCATTCAATTACGAGTACTACCATCACTCATTCTAATTACTTAACAAGATAGGCATCGATTAATAATTGTGATAGTTTTCACCGTTCCGATCATTCTCGAAAGTTCTAAACCACGCAAAGCATCCGAAATTTTGCATAGCTCGTATAACAACACTAAAATGAGTTCAAGATTCGATAAACTTACCTCAATTGACAAAAGAGGATGAAGAACGACGAAGGACGATGAAGAACGAAAGGGTAACACCTTCAAAACCTCCTCCGGAGCTTGATCAACTCACTCCAATAGGATAACACTTGATTAGGGAGGCTAAGAACCGAATTAGAGAGGGTGGAGGATAGTATGAAGAGCAAAGAGTGAGTTTTGGGTCGGAAGAAATGAAAGGGAGAGTGTCCTTATATAAATTTGGAATGGCTTTACGCACGTTACGCCTGAAGCTTTATGTACGTAAGCCATGTTGTGTATGTTATCATGGAGAGCTTAACGTACGTAAGGAAAAACTCAGAACTTACTGGACTAATTTACACACATCGTTACGTACGTAACGAAAGTCGGCTAACGTACGTAACACCCGTTGACTTGCCTGTCGCTATCGCGCCGAAAGTTGGTCTGACAATGCACCTTCCGGCGAAGATTCCCTATCCGAAGACCAAAGACCGCGTTACGTATGTAAGGCATAACCTTTAGCGTACGTAATGTCACATACTTAACATATGTAATACATAGTTTTTAACGTACGTAAGGTTCAGTTTGTTTACAAGTTATTATCACATTGATTCCTTATAACGCGACTCCCTCTCAATCTCGTCGAGTAATCTCTCGGGGAACAAGACGTTGACCACCGTCATATTCGCACCGATAATTGCCCAACAACATCGAGGTATGTCACTGACAAATCATCAATCATCATACAATCACAATACAAGAATAACAGGCGCGGACAAGCTTTATTCATGTTAATACAATACGAACATATCATCTAAAATACGTTTATCGTGACGGAGTACATTTATTTATTAAATAGATGAAATAGAAATGATCGCTCAACGTGAAATAGCATGTAATACTGGTGGTATTACATACCACTCCACTTAAAAATAGTTTCGTCCCGGAACTAATAAAATAACTTGGGATGATTTTCCCTCATGCTCGACTCGGTCTCCCAAGTCGCTTCTTCTATACCATGGTGCGACCATTGAACTTTTACAAGAGGTATGGCCTTATTCCTTAGTGTCTTTACGCATCGATCCAAAATCGCGGTTGGGACTTCTCTAAAGGTAGCATCATTAGAAATCTCCACCTCCTCGAAATTAATCTTATGGCTTGGGTCGTATACGTACTTTCTCAGCTGGAAAACATGGAAGACGTTATGCACTCCATCTAATGAAGGTGGCAGTGTGAGTCGGTAAGCGAGTTTACCAACTCGGGCCAGTATTTTGAACGGGCCAATAAATCTCGGCCTCAATTTGCCCTTCTGTCCGAAGCGTCGAACACCCCGCATCGGCGATACTTTGACCCAAACGTGGTCCCCGACCATAAATTCTAACGGTCGCTGGCGGTCCGTAGCATATGACTTTTGGCGGCTCTGAGCTGCCAACATGTGTTTTCGAACGATGGAAATCTTCTTAATAGATTCCTGGATCACATCCAACTCAGTAGCGACGACATCGGACGCATCATCCCAACACAGAGGAGACTTGCACCTCCTACTGTACAAGGCCTCGAAGGGTGCCATGCCTATGCTTGCATGCCAGCTGTTGTTGTATGAAAATTCCGCCAAGCAGAGGTGTCTGGCCCAATCCTTACCCCAATCGAGTACACACGCTCTTAATATATCCTTCACGGTTTGTATAGTACGTTCTGTCTGTCCATCTGTTTGAGGGTGATAGGCCGTGCTGAAATGTAAATGAGTACCCATAGCCTTATGGACAGCCTTCTAGAAGCGGGACACATATCTAGTATCTCTATCTGATATAAGTCCCGAGGGAACGCCATGTAGCCTTATGATTTCTTGGATAAAGATGGTGGCCAGCTGCTCTGTCCCGGTGGTCTCCTGAATTGGAATGAAATGTGCCGACTTTGTGAGTCGGTATATAGTGACCCATATCGTGTCTTTTCCTCCCGCCGTCACTGGTAACTTGGTGACAAAATCCATTGATATGCTCTCCCATTTCCATTCCGGAATGGGTAAGGGCTGCATGATTCCGGCCGGCCTGCGGTGTTCAATCTTCACCTATTGACATGTCATACATCGAGCAACGATCCTCGCTACCTTCTGTTTCATGTTCTTCTACCAGAAGCTCTTCCGCAAATCCTTATACATCTTGCTCGCCTCGGGATGCACCGACATTCGGTGGAATACAAATTCTATTCTTAAAGCTTACCAAGTTCCCTTGGATCCTGTAGTCTGAAATAAATCCCCCTTCAGCCCTTGCGCCGATCACACAAAGTTCTGGGTCTTCCATCTGTGCTAGGCGTATCTCGTCCAGCAAGGATGAATGAATATTAATTGAGCACAACTGTCCCTGGCGGTGTTGTATCCATACTTCAATGCCATTCCTCCTTAGATCTTGCTATAATTCCGACTGTACCGTTAAACCGGATAGTGTCATCTCCTATGTAGTTTTCCGGCTCAGTGCATATGCCACGACGTTGGCCTTTCTAGGGTGATATAAAATCTCCACATCATAATCTTTGATCAGCTCCAGCCAACGCCTCTGTCTCATGTTTAACTCCCTCTGGGTGAAAATGTATTTTAAACTCTTGTGGTCCGTAAAAATTTTACAGGTAACCCCATAAAGGTAGTGTCTCCAAATCTTAAGGGCGTGGACCACTGCAGCCAGCTCCAAGTCGTGCGTCGGATTAGTTCACCTCGTATGGTTTAAGTTGTCGAGAGGCGTATGCAATAACTCTGTCATTTTGCATGAATACACATCCAAGTCCATGCTTAGACGCATCGGTGTATATTACGAATCATTCTGTGCCCTGCGGTAGTACCAGTACTAGCGCAGTAGTCATCTTCCTCTTTAGTTCGTCGAAGCTCTCCTGACAATCCGTTGTCCAAACAAACTTGGTACTTTTCCTTAGTATATTCGTCATCGGCCGAGCAATACTAGAAAAAGCTTCGACAATCCGTCAATAATATCCTGCCAATCCCAGAAAACTCCTCACTTCCTTGACATTTCTTGGTGGTTCCCAACTCATAACTGTCTTGATCTTCTGGGGATCTACCTTAATGCGTTTTGCCGAAATCACATGTCCCAAAAAGGTCACTTCCGGCATCCATAATTCACATTTAGAAAGTTTGGCATAAAGTTGGTGTTGCCTCAAAACACTCAATTCCTGCCTCAAGTGTTCCTCATGCTCCTGTCGGCTCCTGGAATAGATCAAAATGTCATCGATAAAGACTACCACACACTTGTCGAGAAATTCTATCAGAACCTTGTTCATCAATACCATAAAAACGGCTGGGGCATTAGTCAATCCAAACGATACCACCATGTACTCGTAGTGTCCGTACCTCGATCGAAATTTGATATTTGGAATATCCTCCTCTCGAATTCTAAATTGGTGATATCCAGAACGTAAATCAATCTTTGAAAACACAGTCGCTCCCTATAGTTGATCCAGTAAATCATCAATCCTTGGAAGTGGGTAACGGTTCTTAATAGTGACTTTATTTAGTCCTCTGTAATCGATATACAAGCGTAGGGAGTTGTTCTTCTTCTTTACAAAAAAGACCGGAGCACCTCATGGCGAAGTGCTCGGACGAATGAGCCCCTTCCTTAGCAATTCCTTGAGTTGTAACTTTAATTCCTTCATCTCAGGTGGTGCCATCCTGTACGGTGCCTTGGAGATAGGTGTCGTCCCTGGCTCAAGTTCAATTGAACGATCGACCTCCCGTCGTGGCGGCAATCCTGGTAATTCATCGGGAAAAACATCCGGAAATTCGCTTACTGTGGGAATATTAGCAACTAACAATTGTGATGTGTCCTCCTGAAGAATATAACACAAATAATATGTTTCCCGTTCGTTAAAAGATACTCCTGCTGTAAGGAGACTGAGGGGCCCCTTAGTACTAAAGTGTTCTCGGCCTCTGATTCTGTGAGTAACACCATCGGGAGTTGTAATAGAAACTGCCAGGTGATAGGTGTCTAATACCGTCCTGTGCATTGTCATCTAGTCCATACCCAAAATAACGTCTTCGTTCTGAAGTGCAAAAACCATGAGATTTGCTGTCTAGCCCTGACTATTGATGCGGATCGGGCAGTTTCGAACTACCAAATTACCCCCCACCCTGCTACCCTCTGGTAGCTTAACAGTAAAACATTCACAAGGTACACAAGGAAGATTCAAACAGTTAACACATTCCACGGATATGAACGAATGGGTCGCTCCAGTATCAAACAGTACATGAACAGGCTGAGAATTAATAAGAAGTGTACTTGAGACAGCAGGTGCAGTCTGGTTATCAGTAGCCCTTAGTTCGAACACACGGGATGGCAGTGTCCCCGAGGAGGGTGCAGTGCCTCCCCCGAGGCCACGGCCTCTTCCAGCACCATATGGAGGAGTTTGGTAAGGTGGGGATCGATAGTCGGACATGGAGGATGCTCTGGAAGTGTGAACCGAGCCTTGTTGACTCTGAGGAGCTGAAATTTGTGCAGGTTTGATCCGTGAATAGTAGCGAGACATGTGCCCACCCTTTCCGCCTGAAAAACACTTTGTAGACGCCTTACGACACTGACTCGTGGTATGCCCCGCTATGCCACCATTGAAACAGCTCCGACGAGAAGGCCCGTCAGATGCTCCTTTCTGTTGGGACGAAGCTGCTGATTTAGAGGAGAACCCAATTACCGAGTTCATTTGGCTAGAGCTCCCATACTGAGTAGATGTCTTCTGCTTCTTCTGGTTATGCTCGGTATCCGAACTGACAACCATACCGGCGTATGCTGTGACCACGTCCTCATATGCCCTCAGAGTGGTGCAGTGAAACCCGGCCGCGTAGCGTTGAACATCTTCCGGCAACCGTTGAGCAAGGTGTCAAATTCGTTGATCTTCCGATGGGACCATCTGTGCGACATAGCTTAGTTCGGTCCTTTAAGCTCGAATGATTTCGGGTACTGGTAAGTCCTGAAGTCCTGCACTGAAGAAACTCCGTGCTCGAGCAATCTGTGCTGATCGGGGGCAGTACTCGTCTCTCAATAGTTTGGAAAAATCGGTCCATCCGACTACTCTGTCCTCCGGCTTATAGGTCCTCCACCATCGGGCTGCGGTGTCGCGGAGCTGGTTAATTTCGAGTGGTACCTTTTGGTTCCCTGGGCAACCGATCACCTCGAAGGCAGTCTCCATCTCGGAGATCTAATCATCCACATGCTTATCCCATGATCCATCGAATAATGGCGGTCTGGCCTTCAGCCTTTCTCCCAGCCAACGGTCCTTCCCAGCATTCTCTTCTATGTCAATGACCGGTACACGTTCTGCCCGGTTGACCTGAGCGATTCCCATAGCAATGGCCTGGGCGAGGGTCTGGACAAAGTCCGGACTAAATCGCCCGTTGTTCTGATTTTCCGCCTCCTGTTCGTTATGATTAACGGGCGGTGGCTGATTCCCGGCTGGGTTAGTTTCACCGGTATTCCTGTCTTCCTGTTGATTCATAGCGGAACCCTGTGCAGCATTTATGTTCCTTCTAGCTCCACGACGTGCCATTAGTGATGATTGCTCGATCTAAAACGTTAGTTTAGTACAACAGTCTCTGAGTTTTTACTGAATTCAAACATTATACCTGATTCTCAGGAGTTTACGTATATTTTACCTCAACATTCCTCGATGAGCTATGGTCGCCAGGAGTGTTGGACTTTTGAAGGCAAGACGTTTTTTAAAAACAAATATTTTGATACACTCTCCACGTGAGTTTTGGGCTCTGATACCATTTTCTGTAACGTCCTAAATTAAGACGGATGCCACAGTACCGTGAATCTCGTGTGGACCCACAAGGCGAGTTTTAAAAGAGGTTTTAAAAACAATTTATTCAACAAGTAGTTTGCGGAAATGTTCAAATGAAAGCATTCATACAACCGAAATATAAAAGGTAACAATGTCCGTTCATACGGTTATTACACAACGTGGATTATTCAAATTTAGTTTGAGAAATAACAAGTCTTCTTCCCAACACTGCTCAGGCCTGACCGGAACCTTCGGGAACGTCCTGCACATATTCAACAAATTTGCCTGATACGACGTATCGTGTCAGTCAACCCAGGTCAGACATTTCAAAAAAATTTCAATGATAGAATCAGATGAATTCAGAAACAAGGTTATCACCAAATATTCAATTCAATGTCATTCCTTTTATCAGTGCATAAACTCCCAATGTCGCAACCAAGGGTCACGGAAGTATCTACACAGGAATACTCCGGACGTGGGTACCATTCAGGTTTTATCCCTCAACACAGTTCCGCAAGATATATCAACATATAAACTCCCAAGGCCACAACCAAGGGTCACGGAAGTATCTACACAGGAATACTCCGGACGAGATAGATAAGACAAGCACCTTACCATAGACAGTAACACATGCAATATTCTGAAATATTAAGACGTAAGGTCCGAGCAAGATTTACTTGCCTCAAATCCGACGAGAGTTACTTCCTCGATAACACAATGGCCCGAACGACCACACCCGAAAGCCCAACCTATTACATGTTCATCGATTAACATCTTGTAGTAACAATGATGATTAATGACAATTCTCCCTGTCCCGTAAGGATCCTAAACTTGATTGTTCATGTTGCCAAAATTGGAATTCTCTATTTGTGACCATAATGCATATTACTAGTTTCCTCGGTTCGCCATTTTACAATTTATCATCTCGTTGATTAATGTTTTAATACAACATCTCTACGTCGTGATTATGGCTTAAGGCCATCGTAATTACATCACTAATTTTAGTTTAAATTACTAGAATGGAATGATTAAACACTAATTCCCCGAACTTAACATGTTTGATTACTTATCTGATTTGATAGGTGTTAGTTAGTTTATCAAGGGATTATCAACATTTTTACGATATGGTAATCGGATTATAATTGAAATCTACAACAAGATGATTCTAAGGTGTTGGTGATTAACAATTCGGTTATGAGTTCCCATTCAATTACGAGTACTACCATCACTCATTCTAATTACTTAACAAGATAGGCATCGATTAATAATTGTGATAGTTTTCACCGTTCAGATCATTCTCGAAAGTTCTAAACTACCCAAAGCATCCGAAATTTAGTATAGCTCGTATAACAACACTGAAATGAGTTCAAGATTTGATAAACTTACCTCAATTGACAAAAGAGGATGAAGAACGACGAAGAACGAAAGGGTAGCACCTTCAAACCCTCCTCTGGAGCTTGATCAACTCACTCCAACAGGATAACACTTGATTAGGGAGGCGAAGAACCGACTTAGAGAGGGTGGAGGATAGTATGAAGAGCAAAGAGTGAGTTTTGGGTCGGAAGAAATGAAAGGGAGGGTGTCCTTATATAAATTCGGAATGTCTTTACGCACGTTAGGCCTGAAGCTTTACATATGTAAGCCATGTTACGTACATTCTCATGGAGAGCTTAACGTATGTAAGGAAAAACTCATAACTTACTGGACTAATTTACACGCATCGTTACGTACGTAACGAAAGTCGGCTAATGTACGTAACACCGGTTGACTTGCCTGTCGCTATTGCGCCAAAAGTTGGTCTGATAATGCACCATCCGGCGAAGATTCCCTATCCAAAGACCGAAGACCGCGTTACGTACATAAGGCATAACCTTTAGCGTACGTAATGTCACATACTTAGTGTACGTAATACATAGTTTTTAACGTACGTAAGTTTCAGTTTGTTTACAAGTTATTATCACATTGATTCCGTATAACGCGACTCCCTCTCAATCTCGTCGAGTAATCTCTCGGGGAACAAGAGGTTGGCCACCATCATATTCACACCGATAATTGACCAACGACATCGAGGTATGTCACTGACAAATCATCAATCATCATACAATCACAATACAAGAATAACAGGCGAGGACAAGCTTTATTCATGTTAATACAGTACGAACATATCATCCAAAATACATTTATCGTGACGGAGTACATTTATTTATTAAATAGATGAAATAGAAATGATCGCTCAACGTGAAATAGCATGTAATACTAGTGGTATTACAAAAGTTGTCCAAACTGCATGCATAACGCACACTATTCATATTGAATAGCGCACGCAACCGAGCAAGGTTAACGTATGTAATTCAGTCATGATAACGTACGTAACAAGTACTTACCTGCAGTTCAGCCAACCTACCTGATGGGGATAGCGCACGCTACACATAATGATTAACGCACGCTATCGAAGCAAATTAACGTACGTAACACAGGGAGGTTATGTAATGTTATTTCAAATCAGTTGAACATTGGAAGGAATCTGGTCAAAGTCAGCATATCAAACGGATAGTTTGACAAATGAAGGGATATATTGGATTAGCGCACGCTACATTGCATTATTAACGTACGCTACAGGAAGAGTATAATGTATGTAACACGAAGGCATAACGTACATAAGGGAAGAAACGAAGCCACTGGACTAAAGCTGGACATCAATAACGTACGCTACATGGAAGGCATAACATACGTAAAGAGGCTTAGCGCATGCTATTAAGAAGAGATAGCGCACGCTAGCAAGTCAGAAGTCAATAACGGCTAGTTGGTTGAAGAAGGCTATAAATACCACATTATTGGTATTAATCAATACAACAACATTGAGCAAACCATATACACTTGAGATATCATTGTAAACATTATTGTTGTTGTTCTTGAGCTTAAATTGAAAGTGATTGAGTGTGATACACTAAATCATACAAAAGAGAGAAAAAGAAAAGATACGATTGGATTCAGTGTTATTAGGATCAAGGATCCGGTATTGTTAGAATCACAATCGCTATCTTAGTGAGGTTTATCTAGTACCGATAGAAAGCTAGAGTGGTTGATTCCTTGTCCAATAGAAAAGGAAAACGGTTTAGCTTGGACCGAAAAAAAGACAAGTAAGAGAACGATTTACTCAGACCAATATAAGACGAGCTTGTAACGGTAATCCCTCCTCCGATAGAAGAGAGGTGCAGAGGTTTATATCTTAAGCCTATAGAAAAAGATAACGAGAGAGGACATAGGCATGTTTGGCCGAACCTCTATAAATCCGTGTGTCGATTTAGTTTCCTCACTTTATATTTACGCTTCCGCACAACAGCGTATAATACCGATATCCCTCCAACACTGAACTTATATTAAAAAGAATGACATATTTAAATTCCTAGTAATTCATATCCTAATCAACTTATCCCGACACCTTAACTTTAACCTTAAAGAATGAAGATATTATAGCTTAGTCTGATGGAGCGTTAGACTAAGACTTGTTACCCTCTATATAGGTGGTTAATCTATATCCTGACTCGCGCCCTACACTGGACTGCAATAGCATATTTACACATTCACTATCTTGAACCACTCAAACATACATTTTAAGAAAAATTTTGGATTCGACTTGCAATGCTTGTGCTACCATTGAATGTAACATAGGCACAAGGCACTTACCTTATCATTACTTCGCAGCAACAAACTCTCTGCGGATTGTAGGTTTCTCATCAAAGAATCTATGCCCGAATTGCCTATCATAAGGGAACTCTCCCTTCAGAGCTTCATTCGTCGGGTCACTTCGTATGTGAGATTATTTTCAAACACTCTATTTTTGAGATTTTCTAAGAGTCATTACTAAAAGCATATTTACTTGTGAATTCAAAACCTATTGCATCGTAAACACAACCAACAACCAGTAATGATCAAACACAAAACATAATTGATCACTTCATGAAACACAAATACTTCAAGTCCCAAAGTCGTATATAACACTTACTTTTGTAATATACACATCAACAAACTTCGATCCTGATGTAAAATAAGTAACCATAGGGAATCACACACAAGCTTAAAAGACAACACTATTTCGAAATTAAATCCTAAAGCAAATTCTAAATTGCCGAAACAAACTAGATAAACTACACAACACAATATTCAAGTAAAAAGCACGAAAATTAGAATTTACCCTCTCCCCCACACTTATAACTAACAATGTCCTCATTGCTATACAAAAATAAAAGAGAATAAAGGTAAACAAAAACTCTCCTATCTTTTGGCATGATGCGTGGTCTCCGTTGAATGTTTTAGTAACAATGGAAAGCGAACCACAAAGGGATGAAGATGGGAATATTTTACAAAGAAGTCATACATATAAATAAAAAACAACAATAGACCAAAAATGACAAGGCACGATCAAGTAATATCACATAATTTACGAAAAAAAAGTAGATAACATAATGAAAATAAACACAACATGTGCAAAAAGAAAGAGAAACGGGAAAAGGGAAACAAACAAGATGTAGTGTGGCCTCAACTTTTGGACCTGAAAGCTCGAGGATAGCATAGAACCCGTTGATAGGAACTCGTCGGATTTAAAATCAAGTGATTCCACTAACGAGTTTGCTACCATTTGGAAAATTGCAACAATTTCTAGGCAGCAATTAGAAAATGGTCGAGGCTAGCCTCGGTCATGCCCCGGTCATGCCTCAATCTGACCCTCAGTCGACTGAGGATGACTCACTGGGGTGTTGACTGAATCAGATCCAAGAAAGGCTAGGTTCGGTCACAGGGTGACTCGCTCCCCAATCACTCGCGGGGCTCCGGTCAATTTTTCCGAAATGCTTATTTACACCCCGTGTCTCATTTTTAACCTATGGAAACAAATATGAATCAATCATTAAATGAAAATTATTCTGAATATAACAAGCAATAAATGCGTAAAAGTAAGAGAAGTCGAGAAAATACAAAAATGGACCAAATAGCTAGAAAATGCAAAAATGTTCAGAAAACCAAGAAACTCGGAGAAAGAGCTTGGATTGCCTCCGAAATAGCACTCTTTTAATGTCACTAGCTTGATGACATTACGCTCAAGATTCTTCCCAGGTCCAAAAATAGATGACGATCGTTCCATGTGTCATGCCTCGACATGAGGGAGCAAGTGCGCAATGTAGAAAACATGGGCATACAAAGATTAGATGTGTATGTTCCTAGAGTTTCAGCAAGCAATCATATGAATCAAAAGGAGATCATGGATACCTGAGAAAATATCACCCAACTCGTATCCTCGCTAAAAATTCAGAAGTCCCTCATGTAAAAAGACAGGATCTTCATTTTCGGAGCAACCAAACTGCCTAAGTTGGTTCACAAACTCACCCACACTTGTGCCTCTCATCAAACTCCATAACTGATACATCACTTTCATCACTTATCGCCTCTAAACTCATAGCAATTCCTTTATCCACCAAAAGTTCCGTGTCCACATCATCCTCAAATCCGGCAAAATATATGGCTCTAAACGATCAATCTTGTTCCTAGTTTGCACACAGGTAGCCTTTAAGATCATCAAATCTCACTTGTCAATGCAAAATCCTCGAATTCAAAGAAAGAGAAATACCTAAAATGTCAATAATCCCTTCTTCTCGAATGGTGTCCCGCTCTTTTACCAAGGCTTCGACAAAATCATCAAGCTCACCATAGAGTACCTCTAGATGATTATCCTACACAAAACCATTCTCGAAAACCCGATCAAGAGTATTAAGAAATGAACAATCAGACAATAAAAAAGAAGAATGGATGGGATGTATCATGATTATAAAGAACATAGGTTTCACCTAACCGTAAATGTAGCTTTTCCATTCTGACATTAATAATAGTATTGGTCGTAGCCTTAAATGGACAACCAAGAAAAAGAGCTTGCTCATGATCATTATTGGGAAATCACCAACATCAAGTATAACGAAATCAACCGGCATAATTAAACCACGAACATTAACTAAAATATCTTCGATAATTCCTTAAGACACCAAAAAGTACTCTAGGCTAATTGTAAACACATATGAACGGCTTTAAATCCCCAAGTTAAAATTACTGAAATTGATAATGACATCAAATTAATTACCTCCTCCAAATCAAGCAACTCTCTAGTCTCTTTTCTATTGCCTAAAGAAATTTGACTAGAAAACTTCCAGAATCTTTCTCTTTAGGGGGAAAGTGGGGTGAAATAAACCGCCAGTCGCATACTTTTATCATTTTCAACAAAGTATTTCTTTTTAGATGTCAAATTCTTAAAGGATTTAGCATGAAGCGGGATATCTCGCAACACATCAAGCAAAGTCAAATTAATTCTCACTTTCGAAAGCATAGAATTGATTTCATAAAAATTGCTTCTCTTGCTTTAATAAATGAAGTCGGATTTGACACGGAATGTGAGGCTTGTAGGGATTTGATGTAGAATATCATCTCCTTATCCTCCTTGCTTGTAAATTTTTGCAAGAATGAGTGTTGGGAAAAGTCCTTCTGGTGTTTTGATAAATGCTACAGACAGACGAGTACCATCAAGTCAGAATATCAGCTATGTATGGACGTAGTTGGGAAAAACGATAAATGCTACATACAGCCTGTCCGAATAGCCTGTCCATACAGCATATTCATTCAAGCTTGTTCATACAGGGCAAGATCAAACATCCAACCAAGAGTCAAATCCTATAGCTAAGCCTTCAAGATACGGCAAGATGAGATGTTGGTTATAGCAAATAATGTTGTAGGTTTTTACAAAAAAGTAAAACACAAAACCAACAGGAAGTATTCACGGTTAAAGAAGCATCTAATGCTGATAGGATAACATTTAATATGGCCCAAGAGACTACCGACATAAGAGCATTAATGCGGGTCAAAGGTAATGTCTGAAGCATTAAATACGAATCACCTTTAATGAATATTCTAATGCCGCAATTCATAGCTGTCTCAATCTCACCAACTGGCCAATTGCTACATTTATAACGGATCTATTTCCAAAAGTTATAAATAGCCCCAAGCAAGAGGACATTGTCGACTTGAATACTTACCTAATTTACACACGAACAACAATCTGAACATAAAGCTTATAAGAGCATTATATTTCTTCAAGAATACATCGACATCTGAAGTGAAGAAATATACAAGTCCTCACCAACGAACAGCACATATACAGCAAAAAGCTCATCAAGCCTATAACTATTGTTCGACTCGTCATAACCCATTCTTACTGTTGAGTTACTTATTCCTGTGTGGACTAAGCAAAGCTATTCCGACCTGTGTGGGACGAATATATTTCAGAACGATGCTTCAATCTGTGTGAGAATAAGCAAGTCGAAGAATCCCAAGCCAATCTGTGTGAATGGCCAAAGCTACTGTCGGTTGTATAAATCTGTGTGAATGATACAACGACGAGTTTAGTTAAAATCATACAGTTGTGTACTCATTAATTATAATAAACTATTTACTCCTGTGTGGAGGACCTGTGGACGTGGAGTGGTTTACCTCGAACTACATTAAATAATGTATCTTTACATACTCTCATTATTATTTTCTTACTGCTTGTGTGATTTTAGTATACTTATCCTGAAAACCCTGAAGCACAAAGATAACAGGAGACAATTCAGTTGTTGTATTTACAACAACGTAATTTTAGACTTCCGCTACGCAAACAAACTTCGTAAAAGGATACAATTATTCAAACCCCCATCCTAAGATGTTTATATTGTATAATGTGACTAACAAGTGGTATCAGAGCTTTTGATTCTACAAAGAATCAGTCAATTTTTAACCTGAATCACATCCACAAAATCACTAGCTTTTGAAAACTCTATTTTTGTATCTTTATCATTCATTCTACTTCTGCCATGGATACGTCTATGATCAAAAAAGTTCCCATGTTTTCCATTAACGAATTTGATGACTCGAGAATCATATACTTATTCAGTAGTAAGTCGTACATCAATTAATAACCATGAAGTGATGAATGCAAATTTAGGAAGAATCGCACGAAAGACGATGAAAAAATAAGGTGACAACCTAAAAGGTATGTGTGAAAAGAAGTGGAAGCTACATGAATAGTACGACTACAAGAATTACATACTAAGAGATGAAGTGTGAAAAGAATTAGAAGAAGCTGAAAGTTTGAGCATGAATGAGTTTATACGATGAAGGAATACGACATGTAGAAAGATTTCACGTTACACATTGTACCTCTTCCCATGCTAATGAAGGAATGGGGCACGTTAGAAGACTTTACGGGACGCGCTGATGAATGCGCGACGCGTCTATTGGGATGGCAAGATGCGGAGGTCTGGAAACCGCTGATAGATGTTGAACACCGATGGATGCGCGACACATCTAGAGGGACCACACGACATGTTTATTGGAACAACTCACTACTATGAGCTTTTTATTAATGTCACCTATCCTCATTTTGATAATGTGCAAATAAAATATAAACTTGATCCCATACTTAGTCGCTCCACAGTACGTCTTCTCTAACCACTCTCTAGAAAGCTATGGGAATCAAGACATCAAATTCATTGATGTAATGGTGAAGTTTTGATTGTGGAAGAATGGTTGAAGACAGGGGATTTACCATAACCGACTTGGAAAGAAACGAGAATTTTGATTCAATCAAGATCCTTAAGCTTAATGATAATAAGATCCTACATCGAGTATGTTGGTAGTTGTAAAGAAAAACCAACTTAAGCTTAATGATAATAAGATACTACTTGAATTCTCAAGCCAACTTTAATTCAAACCAAAAACCTCATTTATATTCAACTGCAAAACCCATAATCCAAATCAAAAACCCTTATATTTCAGTCTCATCTCAAGAATCAAGTATGAATCAACCAACCCCAATTTTGGCCCAAACCCGGAATTAGGTTATACAACTCAAACCTTAGAAACTAAATTATAAACCTAAATCTAAACAAAACCTATAAATTAAGCAGAAATAAGAGTACATATATGCCTAAGTTCAAATCAAACACTCCATAGTTGATGGAATCCGAGGTCTAAGATTGAACCCTGCTTCACACCTCAAATTGAACTCTTACAGCCACTACTTCACCACCATGTCGTTCGGCCTCATCCACCACCATTTCGAGCCACGAGAATTAGGATGTTCGATATATATATATATATATATATATATATATATATATATATATGTGTGTGTGTGTGTGTGTGTGTGTGTGTTTATCCTTGAATATCGACTCCATGTCTCAACCACTGCACTTTAACCAAAGGAATAGTTTTGTGCCGAAGTTGCTTCTCACGACGTTCAAGGATCTTCACTGACCTCTCCAGAAAGGTAACATCCTCGGCTATGTCAATATCACTATAGTTGATAACATAACCTGGATCCGGCACGTACTTTCTCAACTGAGACACATGAAAAATGCTATGGATGTGACTCAAATCTAGAGGCAACGCCAAGCGATAAGCTAAATCTCCAACCCTGTCCAAAATTTCAAAAGGTCCGATATACCTCGGACTAAGTTTCCCCTTTTTCCCGAAGCGGAAAACTCCTCTGGTCGGTGACACCTTGAGTAGAACATGGTCTCCCACTTTGAATTCTAAAGGTCAACGATGAGTTTCGGCATAAGATATATGACGGCTCTGGGCACTCAACAACCAGTACCGAATAATAGAAATCTTCTCCTTAGTCTCCTTCAACATACCCGGTTTCATTCCGACTAGCTCCGAAGCCTCATCCCAAAATAATGGCGATCTACACCGCCTACCATAAAGCACCTCCAATGGTGCCATTTTGATCGACGCATGCCAACTATTATTGTAGGCAAACTCGATCAATGGCAAGTGAAGTTCCCAGTCATTACTCCAGTCTAGGGCACAAGACCGCAACATATCTTCCAATGTCTGAATCGTCCGCTCCGTCTGACCGTCTGTATGAGGATGAAATGATGTGCTCAATCTCAACTCGGTGCCCAAAACTTGATGAACGGTCTGCCAAAAATGCAATACGAAACGACCATCTCGGTCGGAGACAATGGTCTTAGGGGCACCGTGCAATCTCACGATCTCAGCTATAAAAGTTCGAGCCAATCTCCCCGGTCCCCAAGTATCCTTGATACCTAGGAAGTCCGCAAGCTTCGTCAACCGATCGAAGATTACCTAAATCATATTCATTCCGTCTCTAGTTCTCGGCATCCCAGTGATAAAATCTATAGGGATATCTTCCCACATCCACTCGGGAATGGGAAGCGGCTTCAACAACCCCGCCGGTCGTTGATGTTCAATCTTGACTTGTTGACACGTCAAGCACCATAGTACAAACTCCGTGACATATTTCTTCATATTATTCCACCAAAAATTTGCCTTCAAGTCCTTGTACATCTTACTCGTTCCGGGGTGGATTGAGTAAAGCGTAGCATGAGCTTCTCGAAGAATTCTCTATCTCAACTCTATATCATTCGGGACACAAAGTCTGCCCTGGAATCTCAGAATACTATCTTCGTGGACCATAAAACCAGGGGCTTTTCCTTTAATTACATCTTCCTTCAGTTGAGAGATCATCGGGTCACTCCACTGTTTCCCTTTGATGTCGTCAACCAAGGACGAAGTAATTTCGAGAGTACACAACTATTCTTGCATTCTTTGAAGCCAAACTTCTATTCCTTGTTCAATTAAATCCTGACGAATCTTCGTCTGAGCTGTAATAACCTCGAGCATCTGAAGTGATGCCAATTTGCGGCTCAAAGCATCCGCGACAACATTGGCTTTTCCTGGATGGTAAGGAATTTCCAAATCGTAATTCTTGATTAATTCCAACCAACGTCTATGCCTCATATTCAGCTCCTTCTATATAAATTCAACACGGAGAGCCATACAAATAATACCGCCAAATCATAAGTGCGAATACAATTACGGCCAACTCCAAATCGTGAGTAGGATAGTTCATCTCACACGGTTTCAACTGCCGTAACGCAAAAGCTATCGTCTTATCATGTTGCATAAGCACACATCCAAGCCCTTGGCCCGAGGCATCGCTATAAACGGCAAATTTTCGTTACCCTATGGTAAAGCTAAAACCGGCACTGAGGTCAATCGTCTCTTCAGCTCATCGAAGCTCTATTATCTCTAAGCCGTCCAAACAAACTTTTATGTCTTCTGGAGTAATTTTGTAAGCGGCCGAGCGAGTTTCGAGAACCTCTCGACAAACTGACTTTAATTCCCAGCAAGACCCAAAAAGCTACGAACTTCTTTAACATTTTTAGGCAGTGCCCAAACTAGCACTGCCTCAATCTTCTACGGGTCTACACAAACCCCTTCGGCTGAAATCACATGGCCGAGAAACATAACTTCTTCCAACCAGAACTCACATTACGAGAATTTTTCATAGAGGTGCTCGGCTCTCCAAATATCTAGTATCAAACGTAGGTGTCGGGCATGTTTCTCCTTATCCCGAGAATAAATCAAGATGTCCTCAATAAAGACGACCACACATCTGTCCAGGTATTCTATGAATATCTTGTTCATTAGTTTCATGAATACTGCCAGTGCATTAGTCAATGCAAAAGACATGACCACAAATTCATAATGTCCGTACCTCATCCGAAACACGGTCTTCGGAACGTCGGACTCTTTCACCTGGACCTGATAGTACCCCAATCTCAAATCAATCTTCGGGAATACTGTGGCTCCCTGCAACTGATCAAACGAATCATCTATACGAGGCAAAGGATACTTGTTCTTGATGGTCACTTTGTTCAGTTCATGGTAATCAATGCATAAACGTAGTGAACCGTCCTTCTTCCTTACAAAAAGAACAGGCGCGCCCCAAGGCAAAGCGCTCGGTCTGATGTACCCTTTCTCTAATAGTTCTCCCAACTGACTCTTTAATTCTTGCATCTCGGAAAGTGCCATCTGACAAGGGGCCCTAGAAATCGGAGCCGCGTCAGGCTCTAAGTCCAGAAAAAATTCTATCTCTCGATCCGGCTGTAATCCCGGGAGGTCATCCAGAAAAACGTCGGGATACTAATTAACAACTGGAATCGAAGAGAAATTGACTTCGTTCTCTTCCGTCTTCAAAGCATAGCACCAATAGCTCGTGCAACCTTTATTCAAAAGTTTTACGGTCTTCATGGCGCTGATAAGCAACTTAGGTTGCCCCGACTTATGTCCTATAAATGAGTACTCGGAACCATCTTTAGTCATCATGGTGATAACCTTAGTACGGTAATTCACAATTGTTGGGTGACTGTCAAGCCAATCCTCGCCGAGGATCACATCCTCGCCTTCCATATCAACCACAATCAAATTCGATAACCAATCCATACCAGCTATATTCACCGGAAAATCTCTAATCTCCCGGTTCTCCACGATTCTATCCCCGCTAGGTAGTTTCACAATGAAAGGACCGCAAGAAGTCATATAAGTTATATTCAAATGGCGTACACACTCCAAGGATATGAAAGAATGTATAGCACCCGAATCAAAAAGTACACGAAGTGGATGAGATAGGATATGAATGGTACCTGGGGCCACCGCCGGATCGGGTTCATCTGCTCGACGCATCTCATAGACTCATGGGTGTGCCGAACCGATGTTGGAATCTCCCCCTCTAGCATCCTGACTCCGTCCCCAGCCTCTGCCGTAACTCTGCTGTGATTGTCCAACTGGTTGCCTTTGGTTCATACTCTGAGCTAAAGGCGCTGGGGCAGAAGCCCGAGTATCCATAGTCTGATCTTGTTCGGGGCAATAAGCTGCCTTATGTCCCATCTGTCCATAAGTGTGACACTTCAGGGGTGGGAAATTGCATTCTAGGTTAACGTGGCCTGGATGACCACAATTAAAACAAGTTACTGGACGAGTTGAGGCACCCAGAGCAGAATGAAAACTTCTCTTCCCTCTAGCAGAACGTGACGACTGCCCGACAGAATGGTTAGTCGTCTGAGGTCTCTGGAAGTTGCCACCTTTGGAACCAGAAAAGTTACCAACGATCTTCTGCTTCTTCGATTCTTCTGCGGTATCATTGTTGGAACTTAACATGTCATATGCCAAAGCCCTGTCTTGGTATTCCTTAAAGGTAGTACAAGCAAGCCCAGACATATAACGTCGTAAACCCATATTCATCCGCATATCAAAGTAGCGGATCTTGTCACGCTCATCCCGCACTTGATTCTTTACGTGGATTAGCTGCTGGTTGTATTCCACTATTGCGTGAGAGACGGGAATATTTTGCAGCTTCGCCTTGAAAAAGGCTCGAATTCTGCCTTCTTGCACTGGCGAAGGACAAAACTCAGCCTCCAGTAGCTCTTTAAACTCTCCCCACGTAGCAACATGATCCTGTGGCTTGATAACTTTCCACCAAGTCGTGGTTTCCTTGGTAAGGAAGTATTAAGCAATCGGTACCTTCCTCGCTTCCGGATAATCAACCGCTTCAAACACTTTCTCTAACTCTGCCAACCAATTCTCCCAACCCATCGGGTCTGTAGCACCACTGAACTGCGTAGGGTGCATACGGATCACATTCTGAAGAAAGGCATCCGAGTTCGGGTTCGGATTGTTCAGTTGAATGGCTTGGGCTAGGATAGTCATCTGGTTAGCTAATTGTTGAAGGATATTCGTAACTCTAAAATCCGCGTGATTTCCTTGGCCGGTCGACTGGTCGTGATGACTCTCTGTATCAGGATACACTAGGTTAGAAAAACTAGGGGTGGTCGACACCGCAACAGAATTGAGGGAAGCAGCCGCGCCACGTCCTCGTCCGCGTCCACGACCACGACCTCGCCTCTGTCCCCTATCAGCAGACATTCTAAAGGATACACAAAGCATGTAAGTACAATTCACATCGCACGTCATCGAAGTGACTGATTCCCAAAATACCAATTCAAAGGTAAAACGATTAAGGAACATTAGGAGAGTAAGAGGTCTTACAAGTACCGGCCGCACTGTGATGATGGAAAAGTAGTGATATTGTAGACAACAATGACTCAATCGACCCAAAAGACAGACAGTCTAGGTATCCATAAACCTAAGCTCTGATGCCATGTTCTGTAACACCCCCAATTTATTCAGGGTATATTACAGCGCCGTGGGACCCACAAGGCTATTTATATGCGGAACTATGAACTTTGACCGAGGAGGTCCAATATAATGAAATGAAGGACAATACAAATGGTATTCAAAACGTATCCAATATATATCCAAATACAACATATCACAAATCAATACCTCAGCAACACAGGCCAGAACATCAAGGAAACTGAAAACAATACTCTAGTATTCAAAAACCAATCAAGTACAACAACACTGAATGGAGGAAATACAAAAACACAACCAGGAACAAGACACAGCATCACACTTGCCCATCATCTTCATGTCGACCTAGTACATGCCTATCCGCTCTCCTGGATCCTGAAATACATGAAAGGTATTTCCCCCATAAAGGGGTTAGCCGTTGAATAGCTAGTGCAAGTATATCGAATATGAAACACAATACTCCTCGACAATAAAGTAAATGTAATCATCATCTCATCAATTCAAGATTAGTATTTCGGAATAACTAAATCTCATAGCATCACAATCAATACATACATGATTAACCGTGGAACCGCACCAGAGGCTACGAAACCCTCAGAGGACCCGTCGGTCCGTCCCATAGTGGTTAACCCAAAATATCCGTGGAACCGCACCAAAGGCTACGGAACCCTCATAGAACCCGTCGGTCCGTCCCATAGTGGATATATATCATCATACAATTCATATATCTTACTTTCAAAGTCGAGAACGTACAATCATCAACATATACTTGCCTTCAATATCGGACAAAATCAACGAGTCATGAAGAAAACACCCCAAAAAAATATACAACTAGGGTTCTCCGAAAGAATTACCTCGATTCGGCGAAGAACAAGGATTTGATGTTGATATAATCAACAAAGGCCTTCCAAAACGTCTTGGAAATGAGTAGAATCGGCCAAGAATGCCACTACCCTTCGCACCCGTCCGAGAGCCGCCACCAGAAGAAGAAAACGCAAGAAAATGAGGTCTGGCCCGTCGCCAGGCATATATATGGCCGACAGCGTTACGGTCGTAACCGGCAGTGCCTTACGGTCGTAACTCGGTCAACTCCCTTTACGTACGTAACGGTTGCTGCCTTACATACGTAACGAGTATGCCTTACGGCCATACTCGACGCGGCCTTATGGCCATAACCGGATCCCCAGGGTTACTGCCCGAAATCTGCCGAAGCATTACAGCCGTAACCGGTCAATGCCTTGCGTCCGTAATGAAGCCTTACAGCAGTAACAGGATGACCCTTATGGCCGTAACCAATTCCTCCCAGGCTAGGGTGTGCGGGTGTCTTACGGCCGTAATCGGCAAGCCTTACGGCCGTAACTCGACCCAGCCAGCCCTCCGACTGCCCGGCTAGTGACTCGACGACGTCTCGATCATGCAAATGCTCCGACTAAGATCCAAAACAATACCGAACAGGCTACGAAACTCAACATACCACAGTGCAAGCACACGATTCCAAGGATGCGGACGACAACAGTCCGTTCGGCCGAAGAAAACTTCAGCGAAACCGGAACAAAGACATCGGGTATTACATTCTACCCCTCTTAAAAGAAGTTTCGTCCCCGAAACTTAAAACATAGAATGATCAACGGAAAACAATCTCAGATAACACACGTTTTCCGTTGCGGACGACTTGCAACGAATCACATGCAGCACGTAGCTGCTACCATTCATATCGCTACACCACAACAATAACAAAACACAACGAACAAAATCAATATGGTTGACCAACCCGAACAGTACATCAATCAAAACGCGAGCTAATCGCTGAACAAATATGAAATTCCACAGCCCAAGTGTGGGAAGATCGAGAACGAAGTTAATTTCCCGAACTTAAGGGAAATTACGAAGTGACCTGAATGCTCAAAAATCACAATATGAGATCAACAAAAATCGGACAACAAACGATCTAACCACAACGATTGAGACAACGGTCGAATAATCATATTTGAATCATAATGAACAAACAAATCAGATGACAGTATGAGGTCTGGTAAAAACGACAAGATACTCCTCTACATAAGATTCACAGGAACAGAACCGGATTCGGAAAAGTCACAACGACAAACAGATTATTCTGAAACAATACCACAACTCATTCGAACAACAAAAAGTAAAGAATAGAACAAGTTCAGAAAATATCGACGAACACAAATGAGTCGATACAGTTGCAAAAATAGAAGTTCAAAATCCGACCCACTTCTATTAAAAGAAGTTTATCTCCGAAATTCGAACCAACAAAGCAAGGGAATAACATAACATACAATCGGTAGACTACACCCGCAGGGACTCCTCAGAGTCGATCCTGATATCAGTGCTCAAGTCCGTTCCTCGGAAGGCTCGGTGACCAACTTGCAAAACTGAACCCGGTGTCCCTCGAGTCCATACATGTAACACGTTACTAGGGGAGAAGGACAATGCGCACGAACATGCCCCGACACATTGCAGTTAAAACACCTCCTGGCTTTACCAGGAGTCAAAGCTGACGACTTGGGACTCTCATTCCCATGCATTGAGCGATGGAGCTTCACAGCAGAAAGACTACGACATTGCAAACTAGAAACACCAACTCCTGCACCGCCCACAAGGTCATCGGACTTCCTCTGCTTCTTCGACTCGGGCATATGCTCCGACGATAACGAAGCTAGTTCATGGGCTAAGGCTCGATCTTGATAGTTCCTCAATGAAGTGCAAGTGAATCCCGATATATACAAGCGAATCTATAGCTACATCCGCCTGTCAAAGTGAAGGATCCTCTCTTCCTCGGTTCTCACCCGATCTCGCACATAACTGAGTTGTTTGCTATAGTCGATGATAGCCTGCGACACCAATATATCTTGCGGTTCTGCCAAATAAAATTCACGAATCCTCTGCTCTCTAATCGGTTTCGGACAGAACTCAGCTTCAATAAATGCCTGGAACTCTACCCACGTGACATCACGATCATGAGGTTTAACAGCTTCCCACCAATTAGCGGCATCTTTGCAAAGAAGGTACTGAGAGATAGGTACCTTCCGCTCTTCAGGACAATCGACAGCCTCTAATATCTTTCCCAACTGGAAAAGCCAACCATCCCAACCCAATGCATCCGCAGCACCGGCGAATCGAGGGGGATTCATATGAACTACTTCCGGAAGCCATTGATTTACACCGACGTACTGAGTCGCGTCGGTGTTGCGTTGAACCGCCTGGGTCAAATGAGTCATTTGTACTGCTACTTGTTGCAGTATAGTAGCAACACCAACACTAATATCATTCCCGGAAACATTCTCTCGATTTCACATCTGATCCCCGTGGTCATCGGTGCCACGGTCACGACCACGACCTCTGCCCCTCGGCATATTAACAAGCAACAACCTATCGCAACGAAAGATCATAACACATAATCACACACAACAATTGTTATCACTGGACAACACACAAAGAATACTGTCACAAACGATCAGTCTAACAATCGCAAAAGTTAGACCTACGGCCAAAATGCAATTCCCGAGCTTCTGCCCAGAATGATTAGTGTTCGCTCCAACAGAGACTTAGCGTGCCCTAGCCATGCCACGTTAGCGCGCACTAACTGTTCTAATCCAGCAACACGTTCATGAACATATACCAAATAATACCAAAAGTTGAAGTGTACAAATAAACAACATACGAATCCAAACACTGACAGTTCAAGTCATTATGACATTGCACAAATAACCATCAGAGGTTAAATAAAATTCCAAACCAAGTCTCCACTTCTCGGTCAAGAGAACTATCTCGACGACTGCATACCGAACGACTCAGCGTTCACACCACCACTTTAATCGCAACTCTGAGCATTATAGCCAAAATAACAATATCCTCACCACATATCTTTTAACCGAATTTATGAAACCGAAAAGTTGAAAGTGAAAGTCACGTCTCAAGTAAATTTTTGATAGACGTCACTTGAGTTTTTAAAATCGAATTTTGAAAATTTACAATGCAAGATGAAAATAAAATATAAGTAGTTTGAGTTCTCAAAATTATTTTGTCTCGAGGTCATCAGACGGAAATCAAACCTTTTTCCTTTCTTGAAGGATGTTTTAAAATAAAATTTACGTGACTTCCCAAAACATTTAAAGTTTTAAAATACCACATTGATAAACTTTCATTGCATAACCACACCAAAACATTACTCCTATAATAATAATTTATACAAGGATACATATACACATATATACATATACATCGGCACATTTACAAAAATCAAACAAACATGGAGTACATACTCAAGATTCACATTTAAACTCCACATATAACACAAAAATCATACAAGCTCGCATAACACGAGGCACAATATAGTGGGGAGACTTACATCCACAGATCGCACGACGATGATGGCTGCACCTTGATACTAATCACGACCGACAACTCAGCCGACGCGTCGCGACACTACTCAGTCAGACAAAATCTGACAAGACAAGACAAGACAAGACCCGACAACACACAACTCAACCCGACAGCCTAGGTTTCCTCAACCTAAGCTCTGATACCATATTCTGTAACACCCCCAAACCACTCGGGGATATTACAGCGCCACAGACCCTCCCCGTGAGGATCTACCAGGCTAAATACAAAAATAATACATCACATTACATGCCAACATGGCTACATAATGAACCATTAGACCGATTTTGTAACGCCCCAACTTTCTAGGGTAAATATTGGGGAAAATAAATAAAAGATAGTTTTTGACAAAAATAATTTTCTTTGAGAATATTAAAATTCTCGCCTACAAAGTCGAGTCGCTACACTGACATAACTTTAATACCTCTAAATAAGGCATCATAGATATGAGATAAAATTTTGCTGCGGATGAATAAATCATAAATTAAAATTTCTAGTCAACATTTCCACAAATAAGTTTCAAAATATTAGACATAATGAAAAACATCATATAATATATTCTCTTTCATATGCCCTCTCAGCTCACTCCTTCGTCCATCCGGCTCGGTTTAACCTGCGGAATCAATAATGGTGGGGGTGAGCTTCCTTCAGCTCGTTGAAATCACACTGATCACAGTAATATACAATCTCATGGAAAGCATAACATGAATAATCTATCATATTTTTCCTCAACGTCAATACATACTCACAATATTATGTATAACATGAATCGAGCATGCATACACGAATATTGAGGTTGCGCAGGTGCCCCCACAACAACATCAAACATACACACAATACCACATAACATGAATCGAGCATGCATGTGAATATTGAGGTTGCACATGTGTCCCCGCAACAACATATATCTTAAGATAGCCTCTTACATGAATACAGGTTAGCCTAATTTACAACGTGCAAAAAAATTTTAAACATGAATAGAACATCACATATACAGTCCAATTAAAGCAATTAAAGTGATAGTGAAAATTCCCACCTGAATAAATTATGATGTTTGACTTGAAATGAAGATGCTCGACTCACAGTCCTAAGCCCGTAAATCCTCGATAAAGTCTACATATAATAATAATTATTATAATCCTTACAATTTATTATTTATATAATAAATAAAAAGGTACAATTATCACTATATACTAACTAAAAATAAATTACAATTGCATATTGATACTAATCGAAGAGTTACTATAATTACTGACTGAAATTAAAATACTTACGCATAAATTCAAATTAATTATTAATATTAATTGAAAGTCAACACTTTAATGTCTTGGTATAAATTAGGATTGAATTGAAGTTTTAAAGTTGACTGGGGTCAAAATGTAAGAATTGAGAAGCTGACTAGGTTAAAAACAAGTTAATTAAAATTGTCTGGGGCTAAATTGAAAGTTGCTGGAAAATGTGAGGACTAAATTGAATAACTTGAAGAGTTTAGGGACTGGATTGAAAAGTCTTGCAAAATTATAGGGTATATATAGCCGTGCCCTAGCTTTTCGGCCGACAAATTCACTTCTCCTTCTTCTCCCCCAAAGAGCCTTCGGTCTCTCTCCATAAAAGTTCATCTTCTCCCTAAATTCTTCTTCTCGGCCGAAAATAAATCGCAGTAAACACACACAAATATATATCAACCCTATGCTCTTCTTCTTCTTAATCCCACATACACCTACACCGGACTTCCTCAGAACCTAGCAGCACATCACGACGCGGCTCCCAGGTAAGGTTCGTTGGTGGTTCGCGGTGCAAGGTCTGGAGGCGCCGGTCCGGCGACGGTGCATCAGTGGTGACCTCCAACGGCTAGCCCACAGCAAAAGTCCGATTTAGGTTGAGTATATATTCAGGTAATGCAAATTAAATTTTTTGTATACTGGGGTTGAGGCATGGTTTCTGATTTCAGCTCCATCGACCAATGGAAAACTCAAATCTGAGTCAAATCGGCTGAGTTCCGAGTGGTCCCTGATGTGGGCTATGTACGGGGTTCGGGATTTATGTTGGTTTTCGGGCTCGGCCGGATTTATTTCGATTTGCTGTTGTTATTGTTGTTCAGACCGGGTTTCGGGTTATGGGTTGATTTTTGGCTCGGGTCTGATTTGGGTAATAAACGAGATGAGTGTTGCTTTCTGTTTCGTGAGTTCATATTCAGACTGAATGAACTCGGTTGAGTTTTAGTTTTGATGATGATACAGGTTCGGGACATCACGGTTTATGTTTTTGTGAATTTTTGTTTCGTGATGAAACTTGGGGTTTGACGTTTAGAATGGTCGGATGGTTTTTGAAGGGGATGTTACATATTTCCTCTCTTTTCTGGGATTGTAGTTTTGGTTTTAGGCCATGGTTCAGCTCGGGACCCAAAATTCTCCTTTCACCTACCTCATCCCAATACAGTTGTGATCGACACTTCCTACTGTATAAGTCTTCATACGGTGCCATACTGATCGTCGACTGATAACTATTATTGTAAGCAAATTCTACCAAAAGCAACAGTCGTTCCCAATTATTTCACATGTTTAACACACATTCTCGCAACATATCCTCAAGGATTTGGATGGTTCTCTCGGACTGACCATCAGTCTGAGGATGATAGGCCATACTAAAATTCAACTGCGTTCCCAAGGCTTCTTGCAAACTTTCCCAAAAATACTATGTGAAACGAGTATCCCTGTCAGATACTATAGAGACTGGCACTCCATGCAATTTAATAATCTCACGGATGTAAAGTTGAGCATACTGATCCATTCGAAAATTTATCTTAACTGGGATAAAATGAGCTAACTTTGTGAGTCGGTCAAGAACAACCCAAATAACATGGTTTCCTCTTTCTGTTCGAGGCAAACCTACCACAAAGTCCATCGTAATGTGTTCCCATTCCATTCTGGAATATGAAGTGATTTAAGTAATCCAAAGGGGCGTTGGTGTTCTGCCTTTACTTTTTGACAAACTATACACCTTCGGACAAAGTCTACCACATCTCTTTTCAAACCTTCCCACCAAAATGTCCCCTTAAGGTCTTGGTACATCTTTGTACTCCCAGGGTGTGCTGTATATGGGGTTATATGTGCCTCCTTTAATATTGCTTCTCTCAACTTGACAACATTGGGCACACAAATCCTCCCTTCATAGAACATTGTGCCATCATCGGACACACTGAAACCCTTATCCTCACCTGAAAGAGTACGTTCTTTCATCTTGACTAAGAAGTCGTCTTGTCCTAGACATTCTTTGATCTGCTCCCTCAAGGTTGGTTGTACCACCAAACTAGCCAAGAACGACTCAATTGGATTCGATAGTGTAGCCATCTCAATGTTCATCCTTGCAAATTCCTTGACCAAGCTTTCCTCTTTGGTCAGCAAACATGTTAGGTCTCCTCTCGCCTTACGGCTCAATGCATCAGCAACTATATTTGCTTTACCAGGATGGTAATTAATTGTACAATCATAGTCTTTGACCAACTCTAGCCATCTGCGCTGCCTCATATTCAATTCCTTCTGTGTGAAAATATATTTCAGATTTTGTGGTCTGTATAAATTTCACACTTACGTCCATACAGGTACTGTCTGCAAATCTTCAAGGCATGAAGTACCGCTGCTAATTCCAAATCATGAGTAGGGTAGTTCAGCTCGCGTGGTTTCAACTATCTCGAAGCATAGGCAACTACCTTGCCTTCTTGCATCAATACACATCCCAAGCCTTGCTTAGATGCATCACTGTGGATGACGAATTCTCTCGTCGGATCGGGAATGGTCAACCCTGGTGCTGCAGTCAATCTTCGCTTAATTTCTTGGAAACTCTTTTCGCATTTCTCATTCCATAAGAAAACTTCTCCCTTTCTAGTCAATCTAGTCATCGGTGCAGCTATCTTCAAAAATCCCTCGATAAATCTTTGATAATAACCGGCTAATCCCAAGAAGCTGCGAACTTCATTTGCATTACTCGGTACTTTTCCAATCATTAAATGCTTCAACTTTAATTGGGTGAACCTCAATTCCTTTAGAAGTGACCACATGTCCTAAAAATGCAACTCGGTTAAGCCAGAATTCACACTTGTTGAACTTCGCATACAACTTCTCCTTGCGTAGTATTCCCAATATTGTTCTAAGATGCTGCTCATGTTTAACCTTGGCCTTTGAATATACAAGTATGATATCTATGAACACAATGACAAACTTATCCAAATAAGGTTGAAATACACGGTTCATGAGGTCCATGAATACCGCTGGTGCATTAGTAAAACCAAATGGCATCACTATAAACTCATAGTGCCCATAACGAGTTCGAAATGTGGTCTTTGGGATATCGTCGTCCTTAATCCTCAACTGGTGATATCCGGATCTCAAATCTATTTTCGAGAATACTCCTTATCCTCCAAGTTGATCGAATATGTCCTCTATTATAGGAAGTGGATATTTATTCTTTATCGTGAGTCGATTAAGTTCACGATAGTCTATGCACATCCTCAAACTTCTGTCCTTTTTATTCACGAAGAGTACTAGCGCAACCCATGGCGAAACACTCGTTCGGATAAATCTAGAGTCGAGCAGTTCCTAAAGTTGTACTTTCAGATCTTGCAATTCCTTGGGCTCCATTCTATAGGGAGTTTCGATATTGGTGCCGCTCCTGGCACTAAATCAATCGAGAACTCAACTTGACGATTCGGTGGAACTCCGGGCAAGTCTTCAGGAAAGTCGTCTGGATACTCCTTTACGATAGGTACAGCACCTACCATCTTCTCCGAAGTTGTTTTCCCCATCACATTCATCACAAATCCTTGGCAACTACACTTCTTCAACATCTTCACAACTTTCATGACTGATATCACCTTCGGGGTACTACTGTGTCTTACTCCCTCGAATACGGTCTTGACATCATCAGACGGACATAAAGTTACCCTCCTTTCGGAGCATTCAACTACAGCTCTATGCTTGTCTAACCAATCCAAAATGACATCAAAATCGCTAAGTTCAACTATGTGCAAGTTGGCTAAGAATCTATGTTCCTTAATCTCTATCTCCACATTGTTAGTTATTGAGTTTACACGCAATACTCCCCATCGTCACTGCTAATAATCTCTATAACAGGAATAGGGGGTTGCGGCTCAATCCACGAAGTGACTTCATCTTCATACTCGATATCTGCCATCAAAACATCCTTCATATTTTCGGTGAGATCCATCTTTGATCTCTCATTAGGAACTTCCTCTGGATCTTTTTCTGGATCTTCTTCGGGATTCTCCTCCGAGTCTTCTTCATCCGTAGAGTCGGAATCCCAAATGAGAAGGGGTTATATCGATGTTGGCCCAGGACGGTACTGAGCATTCATTTACGGGACACATGAGAAGGGGTCAGAAACTTATAATCAGCGCTATGAAGACGACGAATCTCATTAGGGATGGTTGTGTGGGGTACTTTTGTTATGCTTTGAGAGCAGAGGATGGGAAAGTTGAACATTCCTCGATTCCAGTGGAGAACAACTTTTCAGATGTTTTTCCAGATGATTTGCCAGGACTGCCACCGGAGCGTGAGATCGAGTTCATAGTTGATTTAGAACCAAGTGCAGCCCCAATTTCTAAGGCACCATATCGTAGAAATGAAGGATCTGAAGAGTCAGTTAGGGGAATTGTTGGACAAGGGATATATCAGACCTAAGGCCTCACCTTGGGGTGCGCCAGTCTTCTTTGTGAGGAAGAAAGACAATTCACTATGTTTATGTATCGATTATCGGGAACTGAACAAAGTGAACATTAAGAATAAATATCCCTTGCGTCGCACATATGATTTGTTTGACCAGTTGCAGGAAGATATGGTGTTCTCGAAGATTGAGTTGAGATATGGATACCACCAGCTCCGGGTGAGGGAGTCCGATATTCCTAAGACTGTTTTTTGTATGAGGTACGGACATATGATTTTGTGGTTATGCCATTTGGGCTAACCAATGCGCCGATAGTATTTATGCAACTGACGAATAAAATATTTATCGAGCATCTTGATAAGTGTATAGTCATTTTCATCAACGATGTCTTAGTCTATTTTTGTGATGACGAGGAACATGTTCAGTATTTGCGATTAGTGTTGGAGATATTGAGGGATCAGCGTCTCTATGCAAAGTTCTCGAAATGTGAGTTTTGGTTGAAGGAAGTTATGTTTCTTGGACATGTGATTTCAGCTGAAAGGGTCCATGTAGATCCCCAAAAGATCGAGGCAGTGTTAGATTGGGCACCGCCTAAGAGCGTAAAGGAGGTTCGTAGCTTTTTGGGTCTTGCTGGGTACTATATATGGTTCGTTGAGGGGTTCTCTAAACTTGATCGACCACTTACTTAGTTACTCCATAAGTCCAAAAAGTTCGAACGGAATGACCAGAGGCAACATAGTTTCGAAAAACTGAAAAGGCATTTGACTACGACGTCAGTTCTAGCCCTGCCTCAAGGGAACAGTGGGTTTTTGGTTTATAGTGATGCTTCAGGCCAGGGACTCGGGTGCGTCCTCATGCAACATGAAAGGACTATAGCTTTTGCATCGCGGCAGTTGAAACCATACGAAATGAATTATCCTACTCATGACCTAGAGTTGGCTGTAGTGGTGTTTGCACTGAAGATTTGGCGCCACTATCTATACGGTTCTCCGTGCCGAATTTATACCGACCATAAGAGTTTAAAATACATTTTCGCCAGAAGGAACTGAATATGAGACAGCGTCATTGGTTAGAATTAATAAAGGATGATGACTTAGAAATCCTTTACCATCCAGGGAAGCCAATGTTGTGGCGGACGCGTTGAGTCGAAAGCCGGTATCACTTCAGATGCTTGAGGTTCTCACACAACAAGCGAAGATTCGATAGGAGTTTATTGAGAAGGGAATCGAGGTATGGATTCAGCATGTGTGTGCACCCTCGAGATTACTTCGTCCTTAGTTGATGACATCAAAAGGGGAGCAGATGAATGACCCGATGATCAGACAACTGAAGGCGGATGAAGAAAAAGGGAAAGGCCCCGACTTTATGGTCCATGAGGACAGCATTCTGAGATTTCAGAGAAGACTCTGCATCCCGAATGATTTAGAATTGAGGCATAGAATACTTCGAGAAGCCCATGCTACTCCTTACTCCGTCCATCCCGGAACAAGTAAGATGTATAAAGACCTTAAGAGAAATTTTTGGTGGAATAATATGAAGAAGGGTGTCACTGAGTTTGTTTCATGGTGTTTGACGTGCCAACAAGTCCAGATTGAGGATTAGCGACCAGTTGGGCTATTGAAACTGCTTCCTATTCCCGTGTGGAAGTTGGAAGACGTTTCCATGGATTTTATCAGTAGGATACCGAGAAAAAAAACTGGAATGAATACGATTTGGATGATTATCGATTAACTAACCAAGTTAGCGCATTTCTTTGGTATTAAGGATACTCAGGGACCGAAGGGGCTGGCTCGGACATTTATAGTGGAGATAGTACGGTTACACGGTACACCTAAGACTATTATCTCAGATCGGGATGGCCATTTTGTATCGCATTTTTGGCAATCGGTCCATCAGGCTTTGCGTACCGAGAAAGGTTGAGTACATCTTTTCATCCATAGTCAGACGGTCAGACTGAGCGGACGATTCAGACATTAGAGGATATGTTGTGGGCATGTGCCCTAGACTGGAGTAGTGATTGGGAATTACATATATCGTTGATTGAGTTTACTTACAATAATAGTTGGCACACATTGGTCAAAATGGCACTTTTTGAAGCATTATATGGTAGACGATGTAGATCCCCACTTTGTTGGGATGACGCCTCGGAGTTAGTTGGGATGGAGCCAGATATGTTGATGGAAACCAGAGGGAAAATTTCTACCATTCAAGACAGATTGTTGACTACTCAAAGTCGACAAAAATCATATGCTGATATTCGTCGTCGACCCTTGGAGTTTGAAGTGGGAGATCATGTTCTACTCAAGGTATCGTCGACAAAAGGGGTTTAACATTTCGGGAAGAAGGGAAAGCTTAGCCCGAGGTATATTGGGCCATTTGAGATTCTAGACAGAGTCGGTGAGTTGGCTTATCGGTTGACGTTACCTCCAGTCCTTAGTCACATTCACAATGTGTTTCATGTTTCTCAGCTACGAAAGTACGTTCCGGACCCGAGTCATATCATTAATTATGGGGATATTGAGGTAACGGATGATGTCACATTTGAAGAAAGGCCGGTGAAAATCCTTGAGCATCGTGAAAAACAACTTCGGCACAAAACCATTCTGTTGGTTAAAGTGCAGTGGTCAAGGCATGGAGTCGAAGAAGTAACTTGAGAAACCAAAGATAGCATGCATGCTAAATACCCAGAATTATTTATCTCTTAGGCTTCGGGACGAAACTTGTTTTTAGAGGGGGAGAATGTAATATTCGTACTTTTCTATTCTTATTAATTTCTATTTCGGTGTATTTTCCATTTTTAGCGACTCGTTTGTAACTGTTTTTACATCTTGAGAATGTTTAATTCTGCATATTTGACATCCGAGCATGTTTTGGAATTGTTTTACTCGATTTCGTGTTTATTAGCAATCTTTTCGCTTTTTGGTTCGTTTGACATAATCATGGTTCGAAATTATTGTTTTATGTTTCCCATAAGTTCATTTAACATTGGGAGACATGTGAGATTTGGTTTGGTCATTCGACCTCGTATCGTGTTTTTCGAACGTTTTGGGCCGTTTGGTAATTCCTAAAGTTTAGGGTAATTACTTTCATTATCATTTGCCAAACCTTCGGGTAGTTGGATTCGTATTTTCTTGAAGCACTTAAGTTCGTCGTCTTGAACCATTTGTAAGCGTGTTCTCAGACTTCGTAGATCGTCATGTTTCAACTCGGTGATATTCTTTTCCAGAATATTCAGCTCTCAGCAGTTCTGGACTGTTTGAGACTTACATACGTTATCAGTGATACATAACATAAATTAATCTCATCTTGGTCACGTACGTAAGTTCTTCAATAGCGTACGTTATGTCCTATAGAGGATGTAATACCGATGATTTTGGGGTCCGGATATCTTGAATTATTTACCGATTCAAGAGGATATATGGTGCATGTGTTTATATAATCGTGTGTCGTGCCTTGTTATTTTATTTTTTTTTATTTGGATCGTTGGTGTTGTCCTTTAGTGTTTCGTTGCATGTTGAAGGATCAATGTTTTGTCGAGGAGTATCATTGTTGTGCATTTAGGTCGACTTTGTAAGATCACCATTGGCACTTATAAAGTCTAAATTTTTTTAAACTTTACAGTGTTATATATTATCAAGTTGGCTTTCCAATGGTTTAAATGGTGAGTCAATCGGAGTCCGGACGAAGGAGTTATGGTCGAAATAGCAATGACTACACAGTGTATAATTAACGCACGCTAAACGCATCTATTAGCGTGCGCTAACGGAGTCTGGTAGGAGATTATGGACTGCATTTTGTAGCCGATAGTGCACGCTACATATGTCGTAGCGCACGCTAACTGTTGACAGTATATATAGGACTGCAGAGGTCATTTTTCGTCATTTCTTCCTCCCATTTCTTCCTTCCGGCGATCTGGGCAATCTTGAGGGTGTGTAAGCATGGATTTTGGCCTGATATCATCACCCAACAGCATCTTTGAGTTCCTAGTACGATTTAATAACATCCTATCATCTTTGGATTGATGACTCGAGCATTCTTGAGGAATCGTGAACATTTATTATTCGATTAAATGTTCATATGAGTTTTCCTTCTTTGGTTTGAGGCGTTTCCCATTGGTTTTGGTCTTGCTCCTCATTGTGATCGTATTTTCATTATTTATTACGGAAGTTGTAGACGTTCGAGGTATTCCGGTTGAGCCGTGTTCTCCGGAGAATTCGAGTGTTGATTTTCGAGGCAAGCATCTTGCCTATACACTTCATGTTTCATAGCTGTAATAGTTGGTAATTGAATATGTGTGCGATCGGAATGTTTTTAATGATCTTACAAAAGAATCGGTATGTTCTCGACAAAGGCTTTCACAAAGATCTACTTGTGTGTTTGTGAATGAATGTGTTGTTCCGAGAATGAGTATTAGTGTTGTGCATTGGAATGTCTTGTTTGCGTATGGTACCGTTGTGTGTGATTACATCGTTAGTGGACTTAAAGATTGTCTTTTTGGCAAGAAGTGTGTGTGTGGATATGTGTGTTTATTGATGAGTATGTGTGTGTGTGTGTGGATATGTGTGTTTATTCATGCTACGGCGGAGCGGTTTTGGTATGTGATAATTTGGTATCGGAGCCACTCTGCCGTGTACTGCGAGTGTGCCGACGAGGATGTCGGGCCCCTTGAGGGGGATGGATTGTGATATCCCACATCGACTAACGGATAGAGGGCGAAGTGCCTTATATGTGCATGTCCGCCTCCAAATAGCATGAGGCCTTTTGGGAGCCCACTGGCTTCGGGAAGATGGGAACTCCGAAGTTAAGGGTGCTCGGGCGAGAGCAATCTCAGGATGGGTGACCTCATGGTAAGCTGCTCGCAGGCTCTCAGGAACAAAACCGTGAGGGCCAGCTCAAAGGAGAGTGCCCAGAGTAGATAATATCATGCTACAGCGGAGCGGGCTTAGTATGTGACAATTTGGTATCAGAGCCACTCTGCCATGTAATGCGAGTTTGCCGACGAGGACTTCGGGCCTCTGAGGGGGGTGGATTGTGATATCCCACACCGACTAGCGAAGAGAGGGCAAAGTGCCTTATATGTGCATTCCCACCTCCAAAGAGCATGAGGCCTTTTGGGAGCCCACTGGCTTCGGGGAGATGGGAACTCCGAAGTTAAGCGTGTTCGGGCGAGAGCAATCTCAGGATGGGTGACTTCCTGGAAAGCTGCTCGCGGGCTCCCAGAAACAAAACCGTGAGGGCCAGCTCAGAGGAGAGTGCCTAGAGCGGACAATATCATGCTACAACAGAGCGGTCTTGGTATGTGACACTCATCCTACCTAACCCATGAATTCCTTCTATTAAACTTTGTAGAACTCGATCACCACTATGAATTCAACCATAACTTCCAGATTCCTTATAGGAGTGTGTAATAGCGAGAAAAATAATGGTAGCCGAGTTAGGAATATAGAAAGTCCTTAAATTCTATATCGGATCATAATTAAACAATCACTAACGAATCTAAAATTATTCTCCGTAATTAAAAATACAACATTCTCTCAAAATGACAGTGAACATGCTCGCTATTTTACTTTGAAAGAACACTCTTACGGGACTCAACTTTGTGGACTGGATCTGTAATGTAAGGATAGTACCCAGTATGGAGTTGTTGGGAGACATCTTAGAGGCGAACATACCATTGGCTCCTGCAAGGACCAAGGCTAATCAGGAAGAATTTGATGCCCATGAAAAATGTATTAAAGATGATGTCAAGGTCTGTGGTTTCATGATGGCCTTAATGAACAATGAGCTTCATAGGGGCCATGAGAACATGCTCTCTTCAAGGGCGATACTGATACATCTTACTGTCGACCTGCTCAGTATAAGATATCAAAGCAGTTGTTTGGTGCTCGGATGAAGTAATGTGATAAAGTTGGGGACCACATCCTCAAAATGATATTCATGATTGAGAGATAGGAGGCTCTTGATTTCAGGATGCATGCTTCTCTCCAAACCAACCTTATACTACAATCACTTCCTGACTCCTTCTCTCAGTTTGTCATCAACATTAACTGCAATGAGAATGCTTGTAACTTGGCTGGGATGATGAACAAACTTAGTACGAAACAGTCTCACATGAAGACCAAGTCGAAGTAAGACGCACTTGTAATTTCTTCAGCGCCTTGGAGGTCCAAGAACAATAAGAAAAAGGGCAAGAAGCAGTTCAAGCCCAAAGGTAGGGTACAGAAAGATAAGGGCAATGTCCCAATATTTCCTAAAAGTAGGGGGGACAAAAAGATAGATGTATGCCTGAACTACAGTGAGCTAGGCTACTGGAGGAGGCACTGTCCAAAACTTGACCGCAATACGCCTTCAGGTACGGAACTACTAGTTTTGGAAATAAATTATTCTGTAGCTATTTATTCTACTTCTTGGATAATTGATCCTGGTGAGAGTTCTCATATATGTACAATGGATCAGGATATGGAACGAAGCAGGAAGCTTGGAGCTAAAGAAGTGATGGTGATAGTCGGCAGCGAGCATAGTGTCGAGGCTACTAACATCATATCATTTATGCTGGATTTAGAATATGGATTTGTTATTATTTGGATGATGTACTTGTGTTTCCCAAGGGGAATAAAAATATTGTATCAATCCCGGTCATGGACCGTAAGGGATTTCGTTCTTTATTGGATATGGGTCCTCTTGTATTTGTTTTAGAAATAAATTTGCTGGTTTGTACCATTGAATCTACAGAATAAAACTACTGTGAACACTATAACTAGGAAGCACTGTAGGGATTAAACAAACCTATGTCCTCTCTCGATGTATCTTTTTCTTTAGGATTAAGATCAAAACCTCTACGTCTTATATCGGTCCGAGTAAAACCGTTTTTCCTTTTCTATTGGATAAGGAATCAACCACTCTAGATTTCTATGGGTACTAGATAAACCTCACTTAGATATAGATTGTGATTCTAATAATGTCGGATCCTTGATCCTAATAACACTGAATCCAATCATATCTTTTCTTTTACCTCTTGTGTATAATGTTGAATGTATAAACACTCAAACTAACAATATAAGCTCGATATTACAACAATAATAGAATGAATATGAATGTAAGATCAATGTCTTGAATGCTTGAAGTTGTTGTGTGGAATAATACCAACTCCTTTGTATTTATAGCCTTCTTCCTCCTTACTAGCTGTTGCTACCAGTTGACTAGCTAGCGTGCGCTAGCATTTCTTCTTAGCGTGCGCTATCGCACATTTTTGCTTTAGTGAATGTAATGTCTTTCATGTAGCGTGCGTTAATCATTTTATGTTTCAGTCCAGTGGCTACTGTCCTTGATAGTTAGCGTGCGCTACCACTTTCTTTGTAGCGTGCTCTAATCCAATATATCTGGTGCATGACTTGTCAAATTATCCGTTTGATATGCTGACTTTGACCTGCTTTTCCCAACGTTCTGATTGACTAGAATTCAAACTGATATTTAGCATGCTCTAAATATCATTCCTTGCATGCACTAGTACTGACTTCATTGCATACGTCATTCTGTGTTTGAATATCTTTACAACGGTAACAAGGCTCGATAGCGTGCGTTAATATGCAAGTGTAGCGTGTGCTATCTCGTCTGATGACATCCCTTCAGGTAACTTCGAACTTGGCTGATATACAGATGACTTTCCGTTAGCATGCACTAACATATATGTCTTAGCGTGCGCTAGACATGCATTTTGCTCAGCTTTTTGCGTCTTCGCCTGCTTCGTCGTTTTGCTTCGCCTCGATGTTGTTTTGTTGTTTAGCAACTTTAATCATCAAAACACAAATTAAATAATGTGTGGAATAAATATTCCAACATTCCCGAATCCTAAGGCTCCGATACCAAAATGTAACACCCCAAATTTCACTTTGGGTAATTACACGCCGCAGGACACACAAAGGTCCCACCAGGCTGACGACACACAGGATTAAGCCACAATCCAATACATAACCACCACGACAAAACAGTCCAACACAGGATACCAAACATGAGTTAGGCCTCGGCCGCGGCCAAAATAGTAGAGTTAAACATCAATCACTGAATGCAAACATTACACGACATAGTACAACTCAAAACCAACAATAATACAAAATATAAAACCGACTCTGACATCACAAATACAACGACTGATACGAGCTCTCTAACATCCAGTGTGCTTGTCAACTCCGTGTGCACCACATGTGGGCTCCTGTCCCTCGAGAGTACCTGAAATGTACAAAACATTCCACCCCAACAAGGGGTTAGCAACAACTGCTAGTGCAAGTACAGTATTACAATATTTTAATCCACATGCATTTCCAAATTAATTCAAAATCCAAAACAGTTCAAGTCGCGATATTCCGGAATATCAATATCGATCATCAGTAAAAACACTCCGACAATCCTCGCGACCCGGTCTGGCCCTCAAGCCACCAAGTCCCTATGTGCCCCGTCGAGCAACCCTAGGTGAGAATGTACACTCAAAGTATCTCTCGTGACCCGGTCCAGCCGCTAAGCCACCAAGTCCCCGTGTGACCCCTTTGAGTCAATCCCCGAGTGAGAGTACCCGAGAACAACCTTTCAACTCTCATCAGTAACTAATTCATCGCAGAAATGCATGCCATAAACTACTGCAATAAAGTACTTGCCTGTATTTCTAACTCACAAAGGAACAACAACGAACAAGGCTACGGTCCGAACTATCTTCCAAGTCCCGCTCCTAACAAACATCGAGGCTCAATCAATTACAATTTTATTAGAAACACTAAAATCCATCCTAAGTTCTACCCTTAGGAACATTTCATCGAGCACTACAGTGGCATAACGGGTTTTGCTCGATTTACAAAAGAAGATTTGGAATCAATCCACAAAACCTTGAGTAAATCATGAAATCGTACTTATGCAACTATTTTCAACTATAATTCATCATAAATTTGGAGCTAAAACGGTTGGAGAAACAAGATCCCCAAAACCCCCAAACATCCACAAAGTTAGGGTTCTAAGGAAGGATTACCTCAATTCCTTGGTGAAAATGATGTAGGATTGATAGATCTTTGCTTGAAGTTGAAAAGATCTGAGTTTCAACTGTGCTCCGCCGAAACCCTCGCCTACACAACCCTGGAGTCGTCTAGAAGCTCGGAGAAGAGTAAAGAAGGTGAAAAATGACAAGTGTTGACCGCAACACATGTATTTATATATGTACGCCCTAGCGCGCGCTAGCGCTTCCCGGGTAGCATGCGCTATCGGCCAAGGCCTGCAGTCCAGACCCTTCTGCCCAGCGGAGCTGGCCTGCACCACGTCCGACAGCGTACGCTACTCAGCCGGTTAGCGTGCGCTATACCACCGAGTTAGCGCGCACAGCTTCCGCCTTAGTGTGCGCTCCCTGGCGTCCAGTCCAAGTCCAAAAACCTTTCTGCCCATCCCGGTAGCGTGCGCTACGACCGAACAGCATGCGCTACGCCTGATGAGTTAGCGCGCGCAACGATCGTCTTAGCGTGTGTTACCTGTTGGTGTGGCCGAAGTCCAGACCTCACTGCCCTTACTGTCCGGGCCACTTAGCGTGCATTATCACCCGAAAGTGGCGTGCGCTACCTGCTCCCCCAGCGTGCGCTACTAAGTTGCCTTAGCGTGCGCTAGTTCAATTCTTGTCCCAGTCCAGTGCCCTCTGGACTGTCCTACTCTGCCGGTTAGCGTGTGCTATCCTTCCGGCAGTAGCGTGCGCTGTCCTACGACCTCCCTTGCGTACGCTACTTGGATAACTTAGTGCACGTTAGCCCTAGGTTGCAGAAGTGATACAAACAGTACGGCCAACTGTTATCGAATACTAGCGAAATATTGGTAAGAGACACAACATACAAGCTCAATCTCGAATCAAACACACGATACCAATATTCGAAAAAATTACAAACCAACCCACGAGGTTTATGAATGAATAATTATAGCCAAAAAAAGTAAGGATATTACAAAAAATAACAAACAAAACCTCCTCAATCATCTCACGGTTACAACACCACGATGACTCGAACAAAATGAAAAATACAAAGATCTCATTCCTATCTCGTTATGTATTCGAATATTCATTCAAAGAACATAAGAATAAGAGATTAATCATCACAGATCCTTATGAAGCATAGCTTCTTTTTATATCCGAAAAGAAGATAGAATCATAACAAAAATGTTATGTTCCATCTTTGTTTCGTTCAAAGACACATAAACAATAAATGAAAAACAACATGTAGAACCTACTCGAGACCCTCCAAAGGATCTTGAAGTCGTGGTCGAAGCTAACTGAATGTAACAAGAAGTGGTGCTCGGGTATGCTTAATGGTTATCAAATCTGTGTTTGGGTTTCGGTTAAACAAGATTTATCAACATACGCTCTTGATTCGATTTAATCATAAAATGAAGACATAGGTTAGGGTACGGTTGTGAGTTTGTGTTTGTGATGTTCGTTCAGTAGAGCTGGTGATTCGGATTGATGATATGATGATGGAGATGAGATCAGTGATTTGATGTGTTTGATGAGATGAGTTTGGGTGATGAGTTAGGTGAGAAGAGAGAGCATGGTAGGCGGTTTACATAACTGTGTTTGTTTAGGGTTAGCGTGAAATGAGTTAATAAGGGTTATAATCGGTTTTTAATTTATCACCTATGGATCGGGTTATTTTAATAATTGGGCTGACTTGCTTAATGATTTGGGCTTGAAACGTGGACTGGGCTCATGCTGAAACTTATGATCCGAAATGTATTTTACACAGGCTGCAAAGTGATATCATATGTGTTAATACATTTTTTTTAAAAGAAAAGTGTTATATTATAGAACAAACAAGGTTAGGGGGGTCTATTCCCTTAGAAAGCTGATATTTTCTGGGGGGGAAAATCCCAAATATAGCCACAAATGAAATAAAACAAACTAACTAAATACAAGAAAGCATGTAAATTTTTGGCAGGCAAAATCCCAAACATAGCCACACGATAACCGACACAAACAAATATCTTCAGCTGAGTGTCTGGTTCGAGCTTGAATATCTGTAGAAATCACTACAACATTATAGGCCTATTGCGACACACGCTCATGCGACAGTGTCACTAAACTACCACACTTATACTTCTAGTGTCATATATTTGCATCATTTATGTGTCACATACATATTGTGTCGTAGTTTAGTGACATACGTGCGACACTCCTTTTTATGTCTCGAAATTATGACAATTTATTTGCGACACCTCCATCAAATGTCATAATTATACCACATTTTCAGAACAATGTTGCATCTAGTGTCGGATATTTACGTAACTTGTGTGTCACATACATATTGCGTTGTAGTTTAGTGACACACGCGCGACACTCGTTTTTGTGTCTCAAAATTGAGACAATTTATTTGCGACACCTCAATCAAATGTCATAATTATACTACATTTTTAGAATAGTGTTACATCTGTTGCCGTATATTTACGTCATTTGTGCGTCATCTATATTTTGTGTCGTATTGTAGTGACATAGATGCGACACTCATTTTTGTGTTTCCAAATTGTGCCGATTTATTTATGATACCTCAATAAAATGTCACCATTATACCATATTTTTAGAATTAGTAGCATTACTTGAATTTATCATTTCATATACCTATACATTTTAACAGAAAATCTATAATTTAAATATGTACTTGTGATATCAGAGAACCAATTTGGCTTCATGCCGGGGAGGTCCACGACTGAGGCCATTCATCTCGTCAGATACCTTATGGAGAAGTTTAGAGAGCGGCGTAAGGACCTCCATATGGTGTTCATTGATCTAGAGAAGGCTTATGATAGCATTCCGCGCGATGTTATTTGGAGGAGCCTAGAAGAGAGTAGGGTGTAGTTGCCGTTCGTTAGGGCGATCCAAGATATATACGCCCAAGCTAGGACTTGCGTTAGGACTCAGTTGGTGACACCCAGTATTTCCCGGTTGAGATAGGGCTACACCAGGGGTCGGTGCTTAGCCCTCTTCTCTTCGCTCTAATCTTTGACATCATTTCGCAGGGGATACAGAATGGCGTCCCGTGGTGCATGCTTTTTGCTGACGACATTGTGTTAGTGGGGGTGTCGAGAAGGGATGTGAACTCAAAGTTGGAGATATGGAGGTCTAAGTTAGAATCCCAGGGCTTGCGTGTGAGCCGGTCTAAGACCGAGTATCTCTGGTGTAACTTTAGTGGTGAGGCCATCGAGGAAAAAGTAGAGGTAATGATTGCGGATCAGATCGTACCCCGTACAGATAAGTTCAGGTATTTGGGTTCGATCATTCAGAAGGAAGGTGAGTGTGAAGAGGATGTCACTCATCGTAAGGTGGAGAGCAGCGACAGGGTCCTGCGCGACAAAAAAGTCCCTCTAAAGTTGAAGGGTAAATTCTATAAAGCGGCAATCAGACCTGCTATGTTGTATGGCTCCGAATGTTGGACGATAAAGAAGTCGCTTGAGAGAAAGTTGGAAGCAGCTGAAATGAGAATGTTATGTTGGTCATGTGGTCGCACAATGTTGGATAGAATCTCGAACGGAGTTTTCAGGAACGCACTAGAAGTGGCGCCCATTTCAGCGAAAGTTAGGGAATGGAGATTTAGATGGTTTGGCCAAGTCCGCAGGAGGCAGACTTCTACTCCGATGAGGAGGGTCGAGAGTTTATTGCAACATTAATTAAAAAGTGTCACAAAAAGAAAACGTCACATTCATTCTAATGTCGCATGCTAGTGTCACAAATAAGGAGGCGTCATTTCCACTAACGTCGTAAATTTTGACGCATACTAACATGCAATACTATGACTAATGACACGTAATGTGATGCCAATTTTATATGACAAATAATTTAATGTGGCACAAAATGATGTTGCGACACATATGAAGAAGTGTTGTAGAAATAAAACGACACATTCATTCTAATGTCGCATGCTAGTGTCGCAAATACAAGCGTCATTTTAACTAATGTCGTGCAATGTGACACATACTAACATGCAACACTATGACTAATGACACGTAATGTGACGCCAATTTTATACGACAAATGATTTAATGTGGCACAAAATGACGTATATGTTGTGACACAAATGAAAAAGTGTTGTTTAATAAAACGGCTCATTCATTCTAATGTCACATGCTAGTGTCGCAAATAAGGAAGCGTCATGTTAACTAATGTCATGTAATGTGACGCAAACAAACACGCGTCACCATGACTAATAACGCGTAATGTGTCGCCAATTTTATATGACAATCAATTTAGCCTGGCAAAAATTGTCGTATATGTTGCGACACAACTGAAAAAAAGTGTCATAAAAATGATACACAGGCTGTTACGACATAATTTACAATGACGCAGAAAATGTCGCAAATTAACATTTGCGACATTAAAACAAGTGTTAGCGACACTTTTCCGATGTCATAAAAAGCCCAGTTTCTTGTAGTGAATGCACCAGGAGCCGTGTACTTTAACGACCTACCTAGGTCAAGTTTGAGCGCCAACTGAGTATCAGGCCTTGGTTAAGAGCCAAAACTGAATCCAGCAAATAACCAGGAGCCATCCATCAAAGAGTCTTTAGCGCGAGCTTGTGCATCTTGGAATATGCAGATACGAAAGGACCATATCAAAAGCCAAATATAGGTCTAATAAAATCAGCCACAAACACCTACTTCCTCACTACTGCAATGCGTACAAGCGAACCAACCCAACGCCCCCATACGTAGAGTAGGAACATACATGTACCACATTTCTTCATGATTCTTCGATATTCAAGGATTCATTCGAAGTTCCCAATCCAGCTATTAAACGGGAGCCATCCGTCTTAGATCCTAAGTGAGAGCTTGTGCATCTTGGAATGCAGATACGACATGACTCATTCGAGAGCCAAATACAGGTCACACAAAATCAGCCATAAAAACCTACTTCCTCACTACTACAATGAGCACATGTGAACCAGCCCAGCGCCCCTCATACGCAAAGTAGGAACAAGCATGTTGTAACACCCCCAAGATGATCAGGGCATATTGCAGTGCCGTGGACCCCACACTGTGGAATCCACCAGGCTAATGTACCAAAATGACATTCGACAAAGTCATACGTCATCAACAAAACGACGATTTCACAATCCACGACATTCAACAGCAAAGGTAGAAATTCAACAATACAATTCGACATCAAATCCTATCCCAAAATGGGTAAACAACATCAATAAATTAAAGAAATAAGTACTCGAGTACTTAAACCAATGACATAGTAAATAAATAATGGAATTGCATGAAGGTATATGTGATTCATTGCACAACACCCTTTCCGTGAGTTTTGAGCCTTAGAGTAATCCTTATATATATGCTCTATATTTTTTATTGTGTGGTCAAATATATCGTGTTCATTCTAAAACTTGCTTATTTATACATTTTGAGACTACAATTATAAGCTCTTGCATTAAGGTGATAAAGGCAATTAGGATTAACCCCTTATTGTCTTATATTTTCCCACTCATTATATTTTATCCTTACAAGCCCATTGAGCCTTAGCCTATTTCTTTGACCAAGCCCATTACTTTAGCCATTACCTATTCTTGTTGATGACTCATTCATTTGCACCCTCTAGTAAAAGATTTAATTGTGAACTAGATGTGTGATAAATAGGGATCGATATTCATAAGAGTATTGTGGAGATTAGGAGCTTTCATTGAAACTGAAAGAGTGTGAAGTATATTGGAGTATTGAACTCACAAAAGAGAAATATAAATAAAGGCCGAAAAAAAGGAAAAAAGTAATGGCCAGAAAGAAAAATAGGAGGTCAAGTGCGAAAATAATCACTATGTATACATAAAATAGCACTTGAACTATCCATTGAGTGATACATAATTCTTTCCAAGAAGATCCATCGACATACTTTTTCTTACACAAGAGTATGACCTTGCCTGATGAATATTCAATTACCCTGTGAAGTACAGAATAACTTGGAGATGATGGTTTGAGAGTTTTCATTACAAAAGAGAGGATGATAATTGTTAATTGTAGGATTTGTAACGCATCTAAATTCACAATTGATCTTGGCTAGCAAACCTCATAATTTTCCTTTATCCTACCCATATCCAAAGTAACGTTACAACTAAAAAAAGACCTTTTGATTTATGCATGAGTTTATCATTTTTAGTAGCGGATATTTGATTTTGACCAAGCGTATGGTAATGATACATTATGCTTTGATATGAGTGAACTCTTTTCGTATATTCCTTATATACACTTGAGTGAAGAGTGACATCCATCGTGATGGTATTGAATCTTTTTGCATTCGAGTCTCAATGAAGTTGTTAGAATTTGGTGCGGCCTCCTATCTCACTTGAGTCATGATCACTTGTTTTCTCTTGATATTGATTTTTCCATGAATTTTTCAGCATACGAATATTATTACTCGGGTATAAGGTTTGCCCGAGGGCGTGCAAAAGATAAGTGTGGGGGAACTTTTTTGATATATTTTTAGTAATATTTTTATTAATATTATATATATATCTATATAATTGTGTATTTTGTGTGATAATTTATAATTTTTACTGTATATTTTTATTATTTCACTTCTTGGGATTTTCTATAATTTTATGCTATTTTTGGGTAATTAATTAGAATTAAATTGTATCTGCAGGTTAACCAACCGGTACAGAATATATCAATTGGTTCAAGAGCGATATTTTTCCAGAATCCAAATATAGACATGAGTGGTATTAATTTATTCGTCTCGTCAAGATGATCGTTTTGAAATAAAATTCACCCAAATCCGAGTTCATATGAAGAAGTTATGGCCGTTCGATAACGTGCCACATGTCAAAACTAGATTGGACAAGCTAAGTCAACTATAGAGTGACATCATCCGTGATGTCAGCCGTCACGTCAGCATGCATCTGTGTCATCCTAGTCAGCAGCCACGTCAGCAAAAACACACGCCAGCATGCTTGAGCCAATCAGAACGTGCTGCGTGGCTTCACACGTCAGCAAAACACACGTCCGAGCCAGCTGGACATTTTTGGCTAGTCGCACCATCCGCGCGTGTTGAATACGCGCCAGTCCAGAATCACCAATTTGGCGCGTGTTGCACACTCGCGCAGCTGATGACGTGGTAGATCGGATGGTATTATTGTGGGGTAATTTTCAGATTTGTTTGGATGTGTATTATTGATGTGTGTTGTATTAAAATAATTAGTGATAAGTTTATTTATTATTTAGTGTAAGTTTATTTGTTATTTAGTTGTATTAAAAAATTCTAAAATAGTTGTATAAATAGGAGAAGGTGTTGAGAGAAAAAAGGGGGAGAAAATAGAGAGATGATATTGTAAGAGATAGAAAAAAATATTGTGTAATAAAATTATATTTGAGAAATAATATTATGAAATATTTATTTATTTGTGCTGTTATTATGAGTGGGTAATTTTCTATTAATGGGGTTATGATGAAACCATACCTTTAATATTATTAATATTTATATAATAATTCCAACTAAATGTTTTTAACGATTATGATCTTCGCTTCAATAGTGAAATATTATTTCATCAATAATATCACGTATTTTGTTAGTTATTGTTATTAGTTAATTTCTTTGATTATTTATTTTTCATTAAATTGGATACATATAATGCTTAGAAATTACACATTTCAAGTGAAGGAAAATCTATATTTGAATTATAATTGTGTACTTATTGTTAAATCTATAGGAAAATAGTGAGATTGATTTCAGAATCTATTCCCTGAATTTCTTGGAATTAATATATAAAATAAATAATAAATAGACATTGGTGGATTTTAAACCCTAGTAAATTATTTAAAAATCTACTTATTTAAAATTCAATTAAATTTTTTTATTATTTACTATAATTATTTCAATAATTCCAACTATCAAATTATTTGGAACTAGGTTAGAGTTTAATATAATTTGGTTTAATACGATAGAAATATTTTTACTTCACCATCATAGTCCTACCTGTGAAATCGACCTTGCACCGTATTTCTCCATCGAATGAAACGTGCGCTTGCGAGTATTAGACTAAATAATCAACAACACTTGTTATCATCAGATTAAAGAAGTCGGGTCTACGAGGGTATTATTTAACTGTCCCGATGACCAGAAGGTTCCGATCGCTCACTATTTTCTGATTGGGGAAGCTTTCGACTGGTGAGAAGCCATTCGACCTGAGGATCATAATGCTGACTGGACTGAATTCAAACTAATGATGGAAGCACAATATTGTCCTCGTCCAGTTGGAGAGGCTAGAGTCCGAGAGTTTTTCTCGCCGCAGAATCTGGAGGCATCTGTGACATATATGATTAAGACTTTTAATCACCAACTGACCTTTGTGCGACGTTTGGTCCGAACCGAAGCAGAGAAGATTTTTCACTTCGACATGCGAATAAAGCCGGATATCCAACAATATATGTCGGGATTTGAATGTACTACTCTCCGACAGTATCAGGACAAGGCACTGGCTTACGAAATGAAAGAGACAGTAGTGGAGAAATTTGCGGAAGCAAAGAAGCAGAAAGTGTCTGGCAACTTCACTGAGAACAAGATTAGTGGGCCCCGCAAAGGCCAGTCCACATTCCATTCATCCAAGAGACCTCCATATCCTCCTCGAGATGGAAAGAAGTTCAAGAAGGCATCAACGGTTATCGATGCCGCGAAGAAGTGTTATAATCGTGGACGCCCAGGACATGTTCGGCGTGATTGTTCCGCTCCTTCTGTGACCTATTTTGAATGTGAGGAAAAAGGACATCGAGCGACTTGTTGCAGAAATATGACTAGATCGTTTGGTGCTCGCACTTCAGCACAAGTTCCGAAAAAGACGAGTGTGAACCCGACACAGCAGAGTGGTCTTCAACAGCAAAATTTTGGAAAAAAAGAAGTATCCAGTGCTGGGTCCGTTCCTCCGCGCCTTTATGAGATGAGGAGGTCATATGATCAGAACACTGTTGTTGCATCATGTACAATTCGGATTCTTTTGCAACCAGTTAGTGTCTTATTTGATTCAGTATCTACGCATTCTTTAATATCATTAAACTGTCTTAATCATTTGAAAATCTATTGTGACGATTTAATTCTTGGAGACAATTGGCTCAATCATTATGGGGCTATTTTGAATTATCGGAAGAGAGTTATCTCGATTGGTGCTGATGATGGATCTGAACACTTATTCGAATGATGGAGACCAGGAAGCTCAGGGAAATTGATCAAATCCATGAAAGCGATTAAATTGCTGAAACAGGGTTGCACTGGGTTTTGGTGTTATGCCATGAAGAAGAAATAAGGAGTATATCTCTCATCTATTCCAGTGGTGAACTAATTCTCAGATATATTTCCTAACGAGCTACCTGGATTACCTCCACGTGAAGTTGTAGAGTTTAATATCAAATTGGAACCAGGAGCCGCACCTATTTCCAAAGCACCATACCGTATGGAGCCAACTGAAATGTATGAGTTAAAGAAACAACGTGAGGAGTTGTTGCATAAGGGTTACATTCAACCTAGTGTTTCTCCGTGGGGTGCGCCCGTCCTTTTTGTTTGGAAGAAAGACGGATCCCTCCGATTGTGCATTGATTATAGGGAGCTTAACAAGATGACGATCAAGAATAAATACCCATTGTCTCGGATCGATGATTTATTTGATCAACTGCATGGGGCAACGGTATTCTCGAAGATCGACATGAGATCGGGATACCATTAGTTGAGGATTAAGGAATCTGATATACCGAAATTCGCTTTAAGATCTCGGTACGGGCATTATGAGTTTGTGGTGATGCCATTTGGTCTTACTAATGCCCCGACTGTATTTATGCAATTGATGAACCGGGTATTCTTAGAATACTTGGATAAATTCGTGGTCGTTTTCATCGACGACATCTTAATCTATTCGAAGGATCCGGAAGAACATGCAGAACATTTGCGAATTGTTTTGAATACTTTGAGAGCTGATCAACTTTATGCGAAACTTTCCAAATGCCTATTCTGACTGAAGGAAGCAATGTTCCTTGGGTACGTGATATCAACCGATGGAGTACAAGTAGACCCACAGAAAGTTGAGGCAATCTTGGAGTGGGAATCTCCTAAGAACGTGAAGAAGGTCCGAAGTTTCTTAGGACTTGCTGGGTATTATCGCCGTTTTTGGAAGGATTTTCCAAAATTGCTCGTCCACTTACTCAGCTGTTACAGAAGGCTCAGAAATTCATGTGGGACGAGAAATGTCAGACTAGTTTTGATGAACTTAAGAGAATACTGACAACGGCACCAATATAAGCACTACCAGATGGAACTGATGGGTTCATGGCTTACAGCGATGCTCCCAATCAGGGTCTGGGTTGCGTGTTGATGCACAAGGATAAGGTGATTGCCTATGCCTCTCGACAGTTGAAATCGTATGAGGTTAACTACCCGACACATGTTTAGAGTTAGCAGCCGTTATCATCGCCCTGAAGATTTGGCGACATTATTTGTACAACACCCATTGTCAGATCTTCAAAGATCACAAGAGTCTCAAGTATATTTTCAGTCAGAAGGAATTAAACATGAGAAAAAGGAGATGGCTAAAATTGATCAAAGATTATGACCTGTAAATTCTTTATCATCCAGGGAAAGTGAACGTGGTAGCTGATGCACTGAGCCGCAAACCTGCTTCTATTCGAATGTTAGAAGCGCTTACGTCCCAGTCCAACATTCAACGAGAATTGATTCACGAAGGAATTGAAGTATGGTCGCAAGAAGTCCAAGGGTAACTGTGTGTGATGGAATTAACTTTGTCATTAATCGAAGAAATCAAATCTAAGCAGTTGGATGATTCTCTAATGATTCGGTTACGGGATGAAGTAGACAAAGGGAAGGCCCCATGATTTGTAGTACATGATGATGGAACTCTGAGGTTCCAGAGTTGACTTTGCATCCCCAATGACGATGCTTTGAAACAGACGATCATGAAGGAAGCTCACAGTGCGCCCTATTCTATTCATCCGGGCACCAGTAATATGTATAAGGATCTAAAGCAAAATTTCTGGTGGGGAAATATGAAGAGGGACGTAGCAGAATATGTCTAGAAGTGTTTAACTTGTCAACAAGTTAAGATTGAATATCAGTGACTTGCCGTAATGTTGAAGCCACTTCGGATTCCTGAATGGAAGTGGGAGGATATATCGATGGATTTTATCACCAATATGCCCAGGACCAGAATGGAGATGAATATGATTTGGGTGATAGTTGATCGTCTAACCAATTCAGCTCATTTTCTGGGGACCAGAGAAGTTGGCACGGGTGTTTATTGCGGAGATAGTCCGATTGCATGGTACGCCGAAGACTATTTCGGATTGGGATGGTCGTTTTGTGTCACACTTTTGGAAGGCAGTTCATAAAGCCTTGGGAACCGAGCTAAACTTTAGCACAACTTATCATCCTCATACATACGAACAGTCCGAAAGGACTATTCAGACAGTAGAAGATATGCTAAGAGCTTGTGCCTTATATTGGTCGACTGAGTGGGAGGTTCATTTGCCATTGATTGAATTCACCTACAACAATAGTTGGCATGCTTCCATTAAGATGGCACCGTTTGAAGCGTTGTATGGAAGAAGATGCAGGTCACCCCTGCATTGGGATGATTCGTCTGACATGATCGGGACGGAACCAGAATTGATAGTTCAGACTCAAGAGAAGGTAGCTCTGATTTGTAAAAGGCTTTTGACTGCCCAGAGTCGACAGAATTCTTACGCAGACGTGCACCGTAGCCCATTAGAATTTGAAATTGGCGACCACGTGCTCCTAAAGGTTTCTCCTACGCGGGGAATATTTCATTTTGGGTGGAAAGGAAAGCTGAGTCCGAGATATATCGGACCATTTGAGATGCTCGAAAGAGTTGGGGAGTTGGCGTACAGGTTGGCCTTACCGCCATCGCTGAGTCACGTTCATAATGTGTTCCACGTATCCCAATTATGGAAATATGTACCAGATCCTAGTCATATCATCGATTTTGGCGAGATTGAAGTGAATAATGATGGCACGTTTGAAGAGAAGCCAATCAAGATACTCGAGAGTCGGGTCAAACAATTGAGGAATAAACCTATATCCATAGTTAAATTTCAATGGTCTAGACATGGAGTCGAAGAAGCAACTTGGTAGACTGAAGATAGTATGAAGCCGAGATACCCATAATTGTTTTAGTCTTAAGTTTCGGGACGAAACTTCTTCTTAGAGGGGTAGTATGTAGTGCCCAGATAATTATGGTGTATTTTATCTATTTTCGAACTTGTAACATTTGATTATGTGGTATTATTAGTTGAAGTGTGGTTTCCCGTATTCGTATTCCTATGTTTTAAGTTTTCAACATGCTCATGCATGCAGGCATCTGCATGTCTTAACGTACGCTAGACGTCAAGCATAACGTACGCTATGTGTGGAATATAACATACGTTAGAGTTGTAGCGTAACGTACGTAAGCTTCAGTCAAGGGCAGATCGGATAAGGTCGGCGTGTGGGGGCCAGAGGGAGATTTCTTCGACTACCCAGCGTGAACCTTGATGGCTTTTCATAAAGCAGGTCAACGAGGCTTAACATACGTTAGACCTGGGTATTAGCGTGCGCTAAGTACATGGTTTTACGTACGTAAAGACCTTGTATAACGTACGTAATAGAAGCCAGAATTTGAGTCAATGAGTTCTTCCAGATGCTAACATACGCTAAAGTTTGAGGATAGCGAACGCTAAGGCCATAACGTACGTAAGGCTTTGCCCTTAACGTATGTAATGCGTTAAAATCTATTTATAGACCTCAACTTCCATTTCATTTCTTCCTCACTCTTTGGCCGATTTCCGTAACCTGAGAACTCCCCAGCACCATAAATCCCTCTTATCATCATCTCAGCTCGAATTGGAGGATCATAGCCCCTTGAGGATTGGTGTTCAAGCTTCCGGTGTTGAGTTTCACCAAGTATTCGTTGTTCTTCTTTATATTGAGGTATGTTGATCCTTCACCAACTTGATTTCATGTTCTTGAGGATGTTTTGAACCTGTTTCTGAGATTTCCATGTTCGTTATTATCATGAGGAGTCAAACACCATGTTTTCAGAAGAATGGAAACTGGTTATACCTTGCTTCTCCTTTGTTGTTAAGAGTATTAATCGAACCTTGATGGATAAAACCCTAGGATGTAGTGTCCTGAGATTGTTATGAATTATGAGCATGATTCTAGTGAGGTTCTGAGATTTCTAAGATGTTCCACTGATGATAATTCATGTTTTGATAGAGGTGTTTGATTTGACAATATTCCTTATGTTCATGCTTGAAATGAATCGGCTATGTCTATAGAATTAAACCCCGATCACCTTAGTATCATTCACTTGCGAAGTACACTCGGTATGCTTGTATCTTGAATCGCACTTTTGATATGAATCGTAAGAGCTGGACCATATATGAATTGGGAGTCGGAATCAATATTGATGTTTAGATTGTGATGACTTGTATATCCTTGAATCCGTAGACATCGACATTTCACCTCCGATATGGTCATTCGACTCATATAAAGTATATCATTTTCCGGCTTAGCTTTCATCGAGTAGAATAACCGTGAACCGGCCTTACATTAATGTTAACTTGATTATGAATTAGGAAGTCCGGTATTCATACGTTAGTTTCGAGTAGTATGTTGAATTCCTTGTTATTTCTTTTCAACAAGGTTCGAGCCTTGCAAGGTGATCGATCGAGGGGCGGCGACCTTCAGACGTGTTGAAAGTCGTTGGAGTATTTAATTCTTGCCATCTTTAAATCAAGTATCGTAATTATATTATTGGTTTAATGTTGATGATTTTGATCATGCATATTGTTATTCATGTTGTTGAACATGAGATCATTCAAGTTGAATTGTCATGATGTTTCATATGTTGTTCATGTTGATGGACATATCGATTTGCATAGGTGTATGCATGGTTGTACTGTATGTGTGGTATTGGTCCGAAGGGATCTTGTGATCTATGCTGAGGGCGCTAGATCAGTTGTCCACCTCGTGTTGGTCCGATGGGATCATCTTGGCATCCATGTTGAGGGCGCTAGATCGTTGGACGGGTTTTCCACCCCGTGTTGGTCCGACGGGATTATCTTGGGATCTATGCTGAGGGCGCTGGATCATTGGATTACCCTGTGTTGTGTTGATGGAATCATGTGGATTCGCATCGTTGGATTCCGGTAGAGGAAGTCCGCATTTGTATTTTGCTATGCATCGTCATTGCATATCTGATTTTGTATATTATGATACTTGTACTAGCATCGTTTTGCTAACCCCTGCAGGGGTGGACATTTGTTTTGATGTTCAGGCAGCCGAGGAGCGGGGAAGAAACCACAGTACCGACATGATGACGACGGTGCTCAGTGATGTTATCTATTGTATTGTGCTGTTGTTATGCTTCGGTTTTTAGTACTCGAGTACGTGTGTGTCTTTTGATGATTTGTGAAGTCTGTAATAAATGGATTATTTTGGGATGATTAGACCGGTCGTTAAATTACTGAACTATTAATGATGTTTTTGTGTTGTTCAGCATTTCTTTTAATTTAACCTTGTAAATTCTTATATTAAGGGTTTACGGCGCTGTAATTATTGCGAATATCTCGTGGTGTTACAAAAATCAAGTTGGTGTTTCTGTGAATTCACCTTCTATTCTCACTTTGGCTTCAATAATGAATCGAATATCAAAAAGTATGTCGTTATTCATAAGAAACTTCATCCTTTTAAGTCTGGTTTTGTAAACTTTCAAAATGACTTTTTTGCTAAGAAAGGGAAATCTTTTTTCAATTGTTTTCTATAACATCCCAATTCTCAAATGGGACATTACACGTCGTAAATCCTTTAACAAGGTCTACCAGGCTAGGACATTTGCATATTTTACAATAATCCCATAATGACAACATTAATAATGAAAATAAGGTCGTGGCCTCGACCAAAACATTTTAGTTCACATATAAAAAAACAGAATGTAAAGAGAATTCATTGCCCATGCAGGGGACTTCAACGACATCTTTAAAACAGTATTACATTTACTCAACAAACCCCGACGAACAACTTCAGCATAATAAAATAATTAACACAAACTCGAGCCTCATCATCATACTTGACCATCCTTTGCATGCGTGTCCCGTGCCGGCTCCTCAGCTCGCCCGATACCTGAAATGCATGAAACGCATTTTCAGCTTTTAAGGGGTTAGCATTCGAATAGCTAGTTCAAGTACACAAATACACGACATTATATACAGATACGATTCAACAATATCAGCGCATTTAGAAAGCATTTTAATAAACAATATTCCGGAATATCACATTTGTATCAAAATATCATTTTCACAAAAATCATATCATCATGTCTCAACACCAAGATAATCTATACTTGGTAACCTGCAGCCGTACCCATTAGTATCGACCCTCCAGAGGTCCCGTCGGACCGTCTCCAGGTGGGAAACCACTTCCGTGGCCGTAACCATTAGTATCGACCCCCGGAGGTCCCCTCGAACCGTCCCCGGGTGGTAGAACAACAAAACACACACCTTGTCACAGTTCATCATCCATATCAAACTCACATAACATAAAGTAATACATATACTTGCCTTGAATAACACGACGTGAAGAAAACGGTGAAAGAAAAGGGTTTGGTCCGTCTCCCTTCAAAGGTTCGATCCTAAATCACAATGACACAATAATCAATCACAACACTATGGAAACATAGGAAACCATCCTAAATTCTACCCGTATGAACAATTCGTCGGACACTACAAGGGCACAATCAACATAATCGAACAATGGAAGAGTTCACAAATTCTATTCCACAAAACTACAAGAATGACAAGGGTTTCGAATATACAACACTAATCTAACAACAATATCGGCTGATCGGAATAATAAGATGGAATCACAAGGAAATCCCCCAAAATTCCCAAAATTAGGGTTTAAGCCGATTTACCTCGATTACGATAATGGAAGATGTTGAATTATGATTACTTCTTGATAGGAACTCAAATATATGGGTGGATGATGAGATTTCACCTTGATTCACCGTCACTCTCGAACAAAATCGCCAGATCGTCGGGAAGAAGAAGTGGAAAAGATAAAATGGCAAAACATGGCTGAAGTCCGCCTATATAGGTTAACGTCGTTACGTACGTAAGGCAATAAGCATTACGTACGCAAGGAGCTTAACGTACGTTAATGCATCTGCATTACATAGGCAACGAACCCCGCAGAACTCACTGCCTCGATGCACAGGTTAGATTACGTACGTTGCATGGCAAGCATAATGTACGTAAGATATGGATAGCGTATGCTATGGTCGAATGCTAACGCACGTAATAAACTGTCCAGTGCTCACTGACCTAATGTCCAGGTATAATTTACGTATGTTAAGAAGTAAAGTTACTCTACGTAATGTATTTTTACGTACGTTATGTTAGGAGTATGCCCTTGATGCCACTCAGAGGATGTTAGAGTGAGGGCATCGTACTTGTTGTTATGTAAATTATTATCATAAGGATATTGAATGTTTCTTTATTTACTGAAAGTCATTGGTATTCCTCACTCGTAAATATATATCTAGAAACTAGTCCTCGTATTTGAGAGCAAAACATTCCACTCCTTATTGGATAAGGGGATCAGCATTGGAAAGGTTTATGGCTCAAATACTTAATCGTTCGCAACTCGATGAAACTTGACTGGGCGTTAAGTTTATGTGAAGACTTATATAATGTGTTTTTGACTTGTAGAATGCCTGTGTTCGCTAACAGTTAGTGGGAGCACACGTTATAGGTATGTTAATGAGATTAGTATACTCGAACCGACTCACTCTTGATTCGTCACACGGAATTCACTCTGGGACAGTCAATGACGGAATCGAAAGGTTGTGATAGGTATTCGTGAACCTTCGACTTGAGGATTTATTAGGGATGTGCTTGTGACGTTAAGATTTTCACTAGAGTAGTTCGATCCAGAAAACCGGAAGGTGAGGGTCAACCTCAACATGCATCTTGACGGGCAAGTTGCAGGATCTAATAAATACCATGATAAGATTCTTTCTCCTGCAAGTGAATAGGTATATGTCATATGCAGTTATTGGCAGATGAGATCATAAGTCTTTGGCCAAAGCATTGGAGCTAGTTATATTAGATACACAAGAGCTCAGTGATCTCGATTTGCATTAACTCGAGCATAGCATCAAGTACAAATAGGGTTTGACTGACCGTGACCCTAAAACTTGATCGGGACTTTTGAGAGAAGGGTTTATACGTATATTGGTATTCACGACAGAAAGGTTTTGGAATTATCCCCATCATCCATTCTCAGTTAGGGTACAGTGTAGGCCGCCAGACTAGCTAGGTGGTGCTACTACTCTTTGGTTCCTCCCATTGCTAACTGAGACGGACCTACCGAGTCGCGCAATAGGATTGACAATGGAATGAATCGAGCTAATTCTCTATTAAATGAATATTAGGTATTGGATATCTAATTTATTGGACATTGGATGTCTAATTAATTTCGGGACATTAGATGTCTAAATTAATTTATTGGACAAATTAATTTACGGCCTAATGAATTAGATAAATTACTGGGTGATTAGTTTAATTCACAAGTATAATTATTTCTTAGAGAAACGAATTATATATTGTATTTGATATAATTGATTAATTGGATTAATTGATTGATATAAATACATTGAGAGGGAATGGAGTTTATCGAATTGGACTTGCGGGAGTCCGAAATAAACCGAACTCCCTAACTCTTTCAATATGGATACCCCCCCCCACACACACACACATCTTGACAAGATGTTGTTTCTCCCACCTTTCATGGTGGAAGACTTTTGATTTTTTAAATCAAAGGCATCTTGTGATGTATTAATAAATATTAGATGTTTATTGTTAAGGGGACAAGGTTAGGTGAATGAATGTGAAGACATATTTATAAAAGTCTTTTCCTCCCTCTCTTATTGGTACCATACAGTTCATTATCATTAGAGAGAGAGAGAGAGAGAGAGAGAGAGAGAGAGAGAGAGAAAGAGAGAGAGAGAGAGAGAGAGAGAGAGAGAGAGAGAAAAAGAGACTTTAGTTGTATTCTTCATTCTTCAATCACTATTGTCATCACCTTCATATTTTTCTTAGACAAAAATTGACGGAAATAGAGAGAGGAAAAATATATATCCATACACTTAGAGTGTTATAGATAATATTAAAAGCTCCTATCACTTTGTTCTAGCCGTTTCCTTAGAGGACAACGAATTGGAAATCATTCCGATTGTTTCTCCAGCTCGTGGCAAGTAGAGACGCGATGCTTTCGGCGTTGGATCATCCAAGTACTTGTTGCGGATTGGATTCGTAAGGGACATCATCTTCTCCACGATTTAAATCAACGGACTACAAGGGTATAATATCGAATCTTCCTCTTTGTTCATTTTATATTCATATATATGAAGCTTGAATCGATTCTCTTGAGGGATTCTTGCTAAACTTCTTATTTTTTACTTCCGCTACGCCCTTCGTTTTTGGTGTACGAATCCCAACAGTGGTATCGGAGCGAGGCTTTGCGATCGTATATACGATATTAGCATTTAGAATGCTTGGTTGAATGATTTATGATTTGGAATCATAAATGTTTAATCGTTGTATGTGTTTGCTTGTTCGTTGTAGTTATGTGTTTTTTGTAAATTCATATCAAAATATAAATCTTGTATTTCTTAGAAATATGATTCAGATTGAAGATATGAAAGTCGAAAAATATTAATATTGGATATCCGGTCGAATATCAAGCCCCGGATTGTCGTTGGACGGAACCGAGAGCAATGCTGATTTTGGCTAGGCCAAAAAGGGTGTTGCCGTGTGGTCTGCCCTCTTGGGACCATGGTCTGGGATTTGTGTCGTGATCCAGTGTTCTCGGATTGTGATCCGGGCACTATCCCAGCACTGTCCGAGCTCGTTTTTCCATCAATTTCGTAAAAATTAATCTCCCGCATCTTATATTGGATATAATTTGATTAAAAAGAATATGGTATTTCATTTTAAAGTGGCAAACTTGATTTGTTGGAATGGTTTTGATTGACTAAATTACGATTGAACATTTTTTCATTTTATTAGTGTTTATTGGATGAATGCTCGTGAATGGTGATGTAGTTCATGGACTTAGTTTTGAATCGATTGTTTCCAATTGGATTGTAAATGCCGTTTTGAGCCTATTTATTTTACTAGAGAAATGTGTATTTAGAATGCAATTTCAATGTAAAATTTATATGTAATGACGAATATCGGAGGAAGACCCGTTCGGGAAGATGAAGCTTCAAGACCGAAGACATGTAATTAGATTAGGATGTTTTGTTCAAGGAACGGTCCATGAACTACAAGTTGGTAGCAACTAGGTTGTGTATGTTTTATTCATATGGTATGAATGCTACAAACACATTTAAATAAATTAATGTGCAAAGTGTAACATTAATCGTGAAAATTGACCCACGTCAAAATATTATGTTTAAAAGGTTTCAAGATTTTCCTTCCCTCCGTCGAGCTCTTGCACTACAAGAAAAAAGGGCTTCAGTGACCATGATTTTCGTTGCTATTTTATTGGAGATGACTATCACCAACAAATTTTGCTATTGCAAATTTGTTTGTGAAAGTGGTGTGACTAAATAACTGCGACAAAAAAAATTGTTGGTAAATTTAGCGACATGGGTGAAATGTTAGTATTGTGTTGGTAACGATGAGAACAATCGATGTAGTACTTTCACTTTCTACAATAAAATTATATGTTGGTAATTTGACATAACTTTACCAACAAATGCAGCAACCACTTTTATGTTGGAAAGTCAAGTACGAAAAGTTACAATTTTACAAACAAATTTAACAACTATTTTTCGTCGGAAAGTCAGCTACGATAAACATTGTCGATATCTTGTTACAAATACATAGTGATACGATAACAAACTTAGCAACATGATAATAAAGTGTGGGAATGCTAGCTTCGCATATCGGGTCGCTAAACCGTTATAGATCTAAACAATTTTTCAACAAATAATGGTGTCACTATTTTGTTAAAGACTAACTAGAAGCTAACAACAAAATTTAATGTCGTAACATTTGTTAGAACTTGATCTCAATCAAATATGTTTGTTGGTATTTTCTTATTAAGAATGAAATTCAACTACAGATCTTGCGCAGCTCCCTAGACGATTTGGTCCCCGTGTCTTGCGCAGCTCCATAGACTTCTCATCATCTTCAAAATCTAAGGTCTCATCAAGTCCCAGTGGTGCAACAGGACTAGTTGGACAAGTACCACTACCCTCGCAACGAGGGACATCATCATCAGTCACTTGAAGCTCATCATGTTGCTCATCTAGTTCACGAATAGGTGAAGATGAATGCTCCATAATTGGCCTCTCCCGTTTCGTCTGCGAGAACTGTTTGCACCCGCACTTCTCTTCTTGACTCTTCTAGCCATACTGCAATAAGGGATAAGATATGTATATTTTTTAGATTAAAAAAGAAAGTAGTATAACCAACATAGAAATATATAGATTAACAATACATCTGGAGTCCAATTTCGAACAAATCATAAAAGCTTGCAGAGGCCAAACTCTGCTTCATGTTATATTATAAACATTTCAAGCAAACAATATAGTCAAGACTGCAAGTGACTAGGGCTACAACTCATTTACAATTCATCACCAACCACAACTTGTCAGAAAATATATAATACTCTTTAACCTTCAAAAACAATTTCATTAACAATATTAAGATCAGCTTGTGTTGACACATTCAGTTCACAAAATTAAGCATCACTTCAACAAGTGAAGGGATATAAGAGATAGGATAGAACATAGACGAACATATCATTTATTTGAAACATCATATAAAATATCACAAGGTCTACCACGTTTTCATCCAATGGTTGCACATACTCAACTAAGAGTCCTTGCTAGTTATCAATTAGTCCTTAACATCAATACAACTTCACAAATCCTTCCAGTTTTATCTACTTCCACAGAAGGCTGCAACTATCAACACATGAAATTAAAACTTCACACGGGCTTTATACCATTAAAATTCTCTGTCTAGTTTATTTGAAAAAAAAATATGCTTGAAAACTCCAAGTGGTTTGAGAGTTGTGGCCGTTTTACTACAGCCTACCAAAACTAGCAGTTTTGCGGAGTCGACTCATATGATTTTATAAAAGTACCAAACGAGCTCCTATTTGCACAAAATTCCAATCATAGACTCCTAACACATAATACTACATGCAAAAAAAATTAAAGCCCAAAACTCATGCTTGAAGGGGGGCAAACAGAACAGGTCAGTAGCAAATCTAGGGATTCAAAACTCATAAAAATCATTTCTTAAATCATGCTTCATAAATCCCATTAAAATCATATTAGACCTTAATCATTCTCTTAAACATGGATATGAACTGAAAATACACAAGAAAATTTGAGAACATACTCAAACATGCCTCCAAATTTTTGGTTACGTTTCTTCGATTATTATGCATATACATGCTTCGATCTACAATATATAGCATATCTAGCTTCATCCAAGAACAACCTAAAACTTAACATTCTTAGATTTCGAATTTCAAACCGTAGAAAAAGAGAGGGTCGATTCTTACATTTTGGTAGTCTTGGATCATCGATTTGACGGTCCGATGTGAAGCCTTCAGAGTTTGTACCTTGAAGCTTGAATGGAGGAAGCTTAATGAAGAAGAAGATGGAGGGAGAGAGAGAGAGGAGGCTGTCATGTATAATGAGGGAGGGTGAGTGAAGAGTTTGTTTTATTTAAAATTCCTTTCATTTTTATTTAGAGAGAAAACTTGTAATGCCGTTCTAGATATATCATTATTTTTTGTCCAAGTTTAACACTATTTTTTTTATATTCAAATTGTTGCAATTGATATTTACTCGAATACATTCGAGTCATATATTGTATTTTCGAGTAAAATAATTTCAAGTCAACTTCAAAAAATATACAATATTGAGGAATGTTGACAATTGAGTAATACGGATTAGATAATCGAGTAACACAATTTTTCATCGAGTAACATGAAGTGTGACTCGGGTAACTCGAGTCGAGTAACTCGAGTATATACTGAGTAACTCGAATTGTTACTCGGGTTACACGATTATGGTCGAGTAACTCGACCAAGTTACTAGAGTAACTCGAGTATAAATGTCGAGTTTTTAAAATAAATATAATGCTCAGCAAACCACAACATCCATTAAACTATCTCCCAACAATATTTTTTCCTTTCTTTTCTGATAAATTATCTAAGCAATATTTTTACCTTTCTTTTCTGATAAATTATCTCACATCAGGAGCTCTCTCACCTTGAAGAACAAGGATTATTTCGACTGCAACAAATAAAAGATATATTGTAGTCCAATTTCGAATGGAAATTGGGGACTATTTCGTTGATTGTATATCTTGATCTTGCTGCTGTAAGTAGCTAGTGTAATTATTTTCAATCTCGTTGAAGTGTTATTTGCTAAGTTTTCTTGGATGTTGAGAGGTTATAAGTTTGTACCTAAAATTATTTTGACTAGATTGTTGCTAGACTTATATAAGCAGGTGAAATGCAAATTGTTTTCTAGACGGTGCAACAAAATTTAGATTGTTTTTTTTTCAATTACTATTTTCCTTTTAAAAAATAATTAAAAATGATGCTATCATTTCTCGTATACTATAATTGTTTTAGCTGTAAAATTGAATTTTCGGTATCTATAAAATATCAACGCAATGAGGAACTTGCTGGAATCGAAGCAGCGAAATTGCAACGGAGTAACTACCAAAAATAAATTTGTAGTAAATTCTGTTGGTATGTTGTTGCTATTGATATAAGAAAAATATGTGAAAAAATGTTGGTATTTCGTAGGTAATTTGTCACTACTAGCTACGAAATAAACTTTCGTTAGAATGTCATCGTCACAACTGCACTGTTTTATAACAAAAACTTAATTCTGTGGGTAATTTGTTCTTAAGTTGTCGCTAATGTCATAAACTATATCTGTGTAAAAAATTCTTGGTATTTAGTAGGTAATATGTCGCTACTAGCGACGACTTCAAAATTTGTTGCAATTTCATCATCACAGTTGCCCTGTTTTTTTGTAGTGTTGGAAAATTGAAATCGAAACCGGATGTGCTATGCTTCCGAGTTATCGGGGTGGTCGTTCAGGGAGGGTCGATAAATTCCAAGAGTGCATTGGATGCATTCGGTTGAAGCAAATTTTATCCCTAGAAACCTTTTCGGTTGCCGGATATGATTCAATTGTGAAACTGATTAGCGTCGATGGTATAAACTTAACTTGTTCATGAACTATAGAAACCGTATAGGTTGAGAGGAGTGAACAAGGGGAAAAAGAAGATCGAATCATCCATTAGATGGGTTGGTGTTGGACACCACTTTATGAAGATTAATACCACTACGAAGTAATGCGAACAAATACTTCCGGATTTCACAAGTGTCGGAAGCGGGGAAATGGTGAATACTGTCGAAAGCGGACATAGTGTCGAAGCAACCGATATAGGATCACTTCTTTTGGGTTTGTAATCCAGCTTAGCTTTAACTTTAGATTATGTACTTGTATTGCCCAAGGGGCATAAGAACATTGTATTTATTCCGGTCATGGATCGGAAAGGCTTTTCATTTTTTATTGGTGATGGTTCTTGCAAAATATATTTTCATATTAAATTAGCAGACATTGCCACATTGTTAAATGGACTGTATTCATCTAAACATAAGTAACAAAGTCGTTGTGAACACTATGACTAGAAAAGCGTGGTAGGGATGATACTAATCAAGTTTTGAAATGGCATCTTAGACTTGATCATGTTGGTCAGACTAACGTTTACAAATGGAAAAGGATGGACTTATGGGTCCATTGGGATCGACTCCTTTTCAAACATGTGAATCTTGCCTTAAATGCAAAATTACTAAGTCCCCCTTCACAGGGACTTTTGAAAAAGCCGTTGATAAACTTGGATTAGTCCACACCGACGTATATGGTGCTTTGGAAACAACACGTGACGGATATCAGTGTTTCATTACATTCACAAATGATCATACTAGGTATGGTTATGTGTACTTAATGAAATACAAATTTGTGGCCTTTGAGAAATTCCAGGAATTTAAGGCCCTAGTCGAAAAACAAACTGGTAATCATATCAAAGTACTTCGATCAGACAGAAGTGACGAGTATATGAGTTCAGAGTTTGACGAGTTCCTTAAGGAACACGGAATAGTGTCACAACTCACAACTCCAGTAACTCCTCAGTTAAATGGTGTGACAGAAAGAAGGAACCGAACCTTGTTGGACATGGTTCGTTCCATGCTTAGCTACACCGACTTACCGATTTACCTGTGTGGTTATGCGCTCCTTACTGCTACTTATATATTGAATAGATGTCCTTCCAAATCCATTCCTAAGACTCCACATGAGATATGGGAGGGTAGGAAACCAAGTCTTAATCATATTAGGATTTGGGATGTCCCGCCTATGTCAAGAAGACTAAGGTGGATAAACTGGAAGCTAGGTTTGTAAAGGGACGTTTCATTGGATTCCCATATAGGATGATGGGTTATCAATCCTACATGCCCGAAGATCGAAAGATCATTGTTTATTTTCAAGCACACTTCCTGGAAGATGAGTTCATTCAGGAAAGTGGAGCAGGTAGAAGTATTTCTTTGGAAGAATATAATGAAACTCCTCAGGACCTGTACAAGAAAATGGAAACGAACCTTCTGAAATACAAGTACAACCACCTAATAGGTCTAGTAGGGTGTCTCATTTACCGGAGAGGTATGGTTTTATGCACTTGGAGGAGCTGGGTCTCCATGAGGTTCCAAGTGATAACCAAGAGACTGACCCAACAACTTATAACCAAGCAATGGTGGATGTAGACTCAGTGAAATGGCGTGAAGCTATGGAAGATAAGATAGACTCGATGCATGTCAATTAGGTGTGGACTCTAGTAGACCGCCTCAAGGGCAGTGTGTCTATTGGGATCAAGTGGATCTACAAGAGAAAGACTGATGGGGATGGCAAGGTTGACACCTATAAGGCCAGGCTTGTGGCAAAGGGTTATGCCCAGAAAGAAGGGATAGATTATTATGATACCTTCTCGCCCGTAGCTATGACCAAGTCTATTCGCATGATGCTTGCTATAGCTGCCTACCATGATTATGAGATATGGAAGATGGACGTAAAGATGGATTTCCTTAATGGATTCCTTGAGAAGGAAATCTATATGGAGCAACCTAAAGGCTTTGTGCCCGAGGTCAATATTCATAAGGCGTGCAATCTTCAGCGTTCCATTTATGGACTGAAGTAAGCTTCGCATAGTTGGAACCTTTGTTTTGACGAGGTAGTCAAAGAGTTTGAATTCGTGCCAAATGAAGAAGAACCTTGTGTATACAAGAGGGTTGGTGGGTGAAAGATTGCATTCTTAGTACTATATGTAGATGACATTCTACTAATAGGAAATGATGTGGGACTGCTTAGTTCTGTAAAAGCTTGGCTTTCGAGTAGGTTTTCCGTGAAAGACTTGGGAGAAGCTACCTATATTCTTGGTATTCGGCTCTACTGGGATAGAGCGAAAAGAATAATAGGTCTTTCCCAAGCCCTCTCTATAGATAAAATCTTAAAGTAATTTAAGATGGATGATTCTAACAAAGGGTTCATACCGATGCGACATGGAATAAAACTCTCCTCGAAGATGTGTCCTCAAAGTGAGGAACAACGGAAGAAAATGAGTAATATACCATATTCTCCAGCGTGGGTAGCCTTATGTAAGAAATGTTGTGTACGAGACCTGACATTGTGCATGCTGTGAGCGTGGTAAGTAGGTTTCAGGAAAACCCAGGTAAGGAACGTTGGACTGCTGTAAAGAACGTTCTCAAGTACTTTAGAAGGACTATAGATCTGGTTCTTATGTATGGTGGTGGAGAACTGAATGTGATGGGCTTTACTGATTCAGACTTCCAAGGACATAAAGACGATGCGATGTCTACTTTTGGCTACATATTTACTCTTAATGGAGGAGAAGTATCTTGGCGTAGTGCCAAGCAAAGCGCAACTGCTGATTCCACCTGTCAGACTGAGTATCAAGCAGCCTAGGAGGCTTCTAAGGAAGGGTTTGGAATAAGAAGTTTCTGGGCGAACTTCAAGTGACACCGTGTGCTGAGCTGCTTGTTCTGCTTTTCTGCGACAACGATAGAGCTGTAGAACAAGCTAAGGAGTGAGGTTTCAAAACAGTACAAAACACATTGAGAGAAAGTATCATCTCGTAAAGAATTTGTTCGCAAAGGATACATTGTGCTGCATAGAGTAGACTCAGCCGACAACGTCGCTGATCCACTGACCAAGCCATTTAATCATATTAGCTTAGAACGTCATCTAGAGAACATGGGTATTAGATACCATAGTTGTCACGTCCCCTTATCCCTAAGGACGGATCAGCCAGGGCATGACCCGGGGTAGGAATTAAGAAGCACGGAAGAAAGAGGGAGACATACGTTTCATAAGAAATAGAGGTGAATTTCCATGTATTGTATCAAGATTTATACACCTCAACAGGCGATCAGCACAAAGACCGGGCGACCAAACCAGAGTCAAAAAGACCAAGGCAGACTTGCCGATCGAAGGACCCAGAACAGGACCCATCGCCGAGCGATCGACTGTCAAGGCGATCATCTCCCGGCAACTAGCGATCGTCCCAAGTGCCCGATCATGGACGACCGCCTTATGCCACGTGAAGCCAACATCCGCCAAGTCTGTGAAGGCCGAAACTCGGGATAGAGACCCACGTGCAGATTCGGAAAAGGCATGCAGGATAAGGCCCTTTGACCCCAACCTAACACCATCTTCTCACCTACCGACAGACCCACCGAAAGGTCCAAAGTGGGACCTCCCAGGACAGCGACAAGAGACGCGTGTGGTCCTCTCATTGGTTCGCTTAGCTGGATGCCAGCAGCAGCCGCGGATTTTAAGGCAACCAACCCATGTGCTACAGACGATCGCCCCCTTATTATAATACAGGAAAGGCGATCGCCCGTCAGGAAAAGACATCCCAGCTCCTCCTATAAATAAAAGGAATCCTGCACTTGGGAAAAGGGCTGTTTTCTCGCTGCTTCACAGTTGGCTTCTCTCTCTTGGCTACGCTATAAACTTCGTACATCTTTCTATCTCTCACTCTCATAACCTCTTAACCCGAAGACGGTCGGCAGAGACGAGAACAAGAACTCCCTGCAGTTCAAGAACTCACAGAGCAGCACTCAAGAGCTATATTACTAGGGTCTTTTACACTCATTGTAATTGTACTCTTACATTAATATTTGTACTCCCAAGTATTTGTATTAATAATATCTCGCGAAAGCATTCAAGTCTGGGACTAACAACCCCGGCAAATCTTGTGTTATTTACTTTCCCACGGACGTGCTCTCGAATTTGTTTGTTACTCGACCATTCCAGCAATATCATCTCCGGATAATATTTTGGGTAACAACAATTGGCGCTAGAAGGAGGGCCCTCTTAACCTTCATTTTCATTCCGACCGTCCCGAAGAACACTCACTATTCTCCGGGGCATATACTTGAAGAAACACTCACTGTTCTTCAAAGAAAAACCTTCAGATTCATGACGTCTGCCACCACATCGAAGAGAGCCTCTCTCCGATCCACCGGACGCCTTATTCCGGCTCAATCCGAGCCCTAACCGACGGCAGAGGGTAGCCGCGGCGATGCGAGACTCTCGATCCCGCACCTGAGGGACGGCCCCAGCCTTTCGCTCGACCAGTTCCAAACCGCGGAACAGATCGAGGAGGCTATGGCCATCCTAAGGGAGCGACAGAGAGCATTCGATGCACCCGCAATTACCCCATCAGCCATCTGCCGCGCGGGCAAATAGAAGCTCAAGGGGTTACTTGTCGAGTGATCGTCAGGAAGCCCCGATTCACGAGCAGAAGCACTCGCGAGGCAGGACGGTTCCGTTTTCAGTCGCCTAGGAAGCGACCCATTATGGCGACCGGGGCATTCTGGCCCCAGCCATGAAATGACAGAGCCCGAATCCGTAACCAGAAGTTCAGCTTATCCAACTCCTAGAAGGCAGGACAGCCATCTGGCTCCTGTTCGCCGAAGAACCGAGATCGGCAGCGAAAACCTCATCGCCTACCGCGGAGTCAGGAGATCGGTACATGATCGCCTCAGCTCCTATTCCGAGAGCCAAACCACGAGCGACCAAGCTACGGCGATGGCCGCAGTGAAATGCCAGCTCGATGGCATGAAGGCGCTCCTAGAAACTGGGGCAGGTGCCAAGAGAAAGATCACTGAGACGAGCGAGCCGCTCGTGGTCCATATCGAACTTTCCCCTGTGCAGCCAAGGATCACTCCTCCTCAAACACCTTTGTACGAGGGGAGGTCGGACCCTGAGACTCACCTAAGAAAGTTCCGGATCTACATGACCGGATGCGGGGCATCAAACACGACCAGGTGCCGAATGTTCCCGTTAACGCTGGGTGACCTGGCCCATAGGTGGTACACCTTATTGCCACCGCGATCCATCAGTTCCTTTGAACAACTGGCGAGCGACTTCACATCGTACTTCGCCACCAAGGTCGCTCGACCAGAAGGTCCCCACCGAATGATGAAAATCAGGCAAGGGGAAGAAGAGTCCGACGAAGACTACATCGACCAGGTGGATGAGATAATCCTCAACGACGAGCCCGTAAGCGATGAGATCGCCGACTACTCGGTCCTAGGGGGATTTAATGGTCTTTCGCCCATGTTCAGGCACCTTACGAAGGGCATACCCCCAACCTACGCAATCTTCCGCGCCAAGGCCACATACTTTTTGGCCAGGTGAAGGTTGCTCGCCCTTCGCCAAGGCGAGGGGGCAGAGACGGCGATCGCCAATTCCAATAAGGCGGTCGCCAAGCCACCCGGTGGTTTCAGGACCTTCGAGGATGTGTAAGCCCATCTCTACCATAACCTCAATCTATCTCCGGCTCATATTTTCTATGCCATCCAGGGGAGCGAGCGGCTAAGCAAGCCGAAGGCGGTAAGGGACCACGGTCATCTGGACCACAACAAATTTTGTGCTTACCACAAGAGTCCCGGCCACAACACCGATCAATGCCGTGACCTCCTCAGACAACTCTGGAGATTGTTCGAGGAAGGAAAGCTGGACAGTCTAGTAACTTAGCCGGAGCCCCGGGCAGAAAGGATCAAGTGCCGAGATCAACGTCAGAATCACGATCGCCAGTCTCCCAGTCCGGTCGCCAGAATCAAACACAGTCGCCCGAAGGCTAAAGTACAACGAAAGGCTACTGCCCAAGCAACATCTCCAAAAATGGAGGACTCACTCGCCATCTAAAGTTCATCATCTAACATGATGGACCAAGGCACGACATCGCCTCCCTCACCACAACGTATACCGTTGAGGATCGCCATCTTACATGACGATCCGAGGTAGAAGAGTGCAACCATGGTCCTGGAAGTCGATGGAACCGACAGCTTCGTCCATGCAAGGTTCCTTTGGGCTTCGATCGCTCGCCCTTCGTTTAAATACGAGGCAGGCGTAGCCGAAGGACCCTCCAAACAAATCTGTGGACACGCTCGCCAGCCATCAAAGGTTCATCATCTAACATGGTGGACCCGGACAATGCGACGCGTGCTTACCCCCGTCACAAGATATACCGTCGAGGATTGCCATCTAACATGATGATCCGAGGTAGAAAAGTGCTAACAAGCCGCGTACGTGGAGTCGATTAATCTGACGACGCCCCGTGCAAGGACTCCTCCAGACCACCGCTCGCCCTTCGTTTAAATACGAGGCGGGTGCAGCCTAACGGAGGACACTCACAATAAAGTGAGTCGCGGGACAAACCTACTGATGGAATGTCCCTCGCGCACAAGACACGGTCATGGAGGTCGGTCCATCGAACTCCGCGACCGTGCACGGTTCCTCTAGGTCGAAACAATCGGCCTTCCACGAGGGATCTGCAAAATTAGGGACCACAAGAACAAGACCGAAGATAGCTCGCCAAACGATCAGGTCGCCCAAATCCGAGACCAAAGTCCGTTCAACGGATCGCCCGTCTTTATCCTAAACGATCGCCAGTAGAACCACCTCACCCCATGTCTTCAACATCGGAGCAAGCTGGGGGGCAATTGTTGTGTCAAGATTTACACACCTCAACAGGCGATCGACACAAAGACCGAGCGACCGAACCAGAGTCAAAAATACCAAGGCAGACTTGCCGATTGAAGGACCCAGAACAGGACCCAGTGCCGAGTGATCGACTGTCAAGGCGATCATCTCCCGGCAACTAGCGATCATCCTAAGTGCCCGATCATGGACGACCGCCTCATGCCACGAGAAGCCAACATACGCAAAGTCTGTGAAGGCAGAAACTCGGGATAGAGACCCACGTGCAGATCCGGAAAAGGCGCTGCAGGATAAGGCCCTTTGACACCAGCCTGACACAATCTTCTCACCTACCGACAGACCCGCCGAAAGGTCCAAAGTGGGATCTCCCAGGACAGCGACAAGAGATGCGTGTGGTCCTCTCATTGGTTCGATTAGCTGGCTGCCAGCAGTAGCCGCGGATTTTAAGGCAACCAACCCATGTGCTACAGATGATCTCCCTCTTATTATAATACAGGAAAGGCAATCGCCCGTCAGGAAAAGACATCACATCTCCTCCTATAAATAGAAGGCATCCTGCACTTGGAAAAAGGGCTATTTTCTCGCTGCTTCACAGTTGGTTTCTCTCTCTTGGCTACGCTATAAACTTCGGATATCTTTCTATCTCTCACTCTCAGAACCTCTTAACCCGAAGACGGTCGGCAGAGACGAGAACAAGAACTCCCTGCAGTTCAAGAACTCACAGAGCAGCACTGAAGAGCTAGATAACTAGGGTATTTTACACTCATTGTAATTGTACTCTTACATTAATATTTGTACTCCCAAGTATTTTTAAAAATAATTTCTCGCGAGAGCATTCAATCGCGGGACTCACAACCCCGGCAAATCTTGTGTTATTTACTTTCCCCACGGACGTGCTCTCGCATTTGTTTGTTACTCGACCATTCCAGCAATATCATCTCCGGATAATATTTTGGGTAACAACACCATGAATAACCTATCAAGGCATCATGAAGTGGAGTCAATCCCGGGGGAATGACTTAGAATCCAAAGTAGGATACATAGTTATAATATGAGCCTTGAAGTTTAGAAAAAGGCTTCATAGCATATTACAATCAACATAACTTAGAAGGCAAAATCATAAAGAGGGTTTGCAGTGGAAAAACATGGTTGGTTACATATATGAAGATACGTAACCGGGGCTTAACGTTGATCGTAAACAAAAGACTTCCACTCAACACCCTCCGTCACATCCCTTGCTCAACCTTCACATTTTAAAACATATACAGGGCTGAGTAGAACGTACTCTGTGAACTTATTGCCAAAATATAAAACATGCTTTCGTAGTTGTCATCATGCATATAAGCAGTAACACATGGGGGTTTTAGGAAAAAGCTCATGTTTACTAAATTATTTCATTTCATAGTATATATCATCAGATTCACCATATCCATAAATTACGCCAGGGAAGGTGGCCACCTCCCACGAACGTTACTCCCCGAGATCGGCCACTCCAAAGAAAGCTCACAATCCCGAGTACTGTGTACACTAACCCTGGCCAGCGACCTTTATCTAGCTCAGGATCTGATCATTTCATAGGTTGGCAAGCCATCAGTGATGGGTTCATAAGAATCCACACAAAAGTTTTTATGCATCATAATCATTTGAAATCATAACTTGCTTGTAAAACATTTCATCAAAATAGAGCAAAGCTCAAATCATTTCGTATAGAAAGCCCGCCTGGATAAGTAATAAACGCAAGCAAAAATAATTCTCGTCTCTTCCTTATGCTTCAGTCTGGTGCTCCACCTTTAATCGGAAACAACTAAGTTTAGCGGTCGATCGAGTTTAACGAAGTCTAACGGACAACGGACTCGATCTACATGTTTGGACATTAGAGTTTTGCATTCGACTTAAGTTTAATAATAAAAGCTATGATTCTCTTAGAGAACCTACCTGACCATATAACATATAAATATACTAACAACGGTAACCGATACTCAATTCCGTTACACATATCTTGGTTCAAAAACCATCATCAAACACTTAACATAATCATAACATAATGTGCATCAAGGCTGGAAGTAATTAGTATTCTGTTAACGAGCAATAAGAAATAGATAGTGTATCTCATACCAATGGAAAGCCACTGAAGGCTAATTTCATGTCCATTTTACAGATCTCAATAATATTAAACATGGAGAATGTTATAGCCGTTTCCGTGCAGTGTGACGAAACTGCCCACTTCCGGTGAAAATGGGAAAAACATCATATAAACCTAGAGCTCGTTTATAGCATCGAAAACCCTAAACATATAAACTCTAATCATGCATATAATACTTATAACATATATAGGAGTCGACATACAATCATGCTTCTTGACATTATGAACTCCATTTCATAATCTTTTCTTTTGAAAACATGACTACTTAATTTTATTTCCCAACTTTAAACCTTCAAACATTATTAACATCAAGTATCATCAAGCACCAATTGTTACCAACATCAAACACACTTAACATACACTCATGTTGATAATCAAAGTCTTGGTCCTAACATACAAATGACCTAAACATGACTTTAAAATCCTCAATACATAACATGCTCCTTAACTACATCAAATACTACCAACACATCTTCCAACTTCATAAATCTAACTTCATGCTCTTGTTTTCAAATAAATTTTCAAAAACATTTTATAAAAATCTAACAAAAACATATCATGTACTCCTTTCATACCAAATCACAATTATCAAGTCACTTTTGAACATACAACAATATATCAAGAACTAAACACGTTTCTTTTTTACTTTCAAAATACCAATCATTTTATAAAAATCCCATAAATTCATCATAGCATCATATCATCATATAGCAACATATTGTGTAAGAAAATCATAAGAAAAACAACACATGATTGGGTTATAAAACCCTAAAATTTTTGGCCAACATGTAAAAATCAAGAGGAGGAGGTAACTTACTTGAATATGAATTTTGTTTCAAGTTTGGAACACAAAATGAGCTTGTACTTGAGTTCTAATGAAAGAACAATGGTGTTTAAATGGTGAAGGAGGACATGGGCGACCAAAGTGAGAAGAAGATAGGAAGAAGCTGAAGTGAGGAGGAAAAATGAAAGGGAGGTGATGTCCCTTTATATACTAGGTTAATCCTAGACGTCATCGTGAATCGATCGAAGAATATTTTACGTTTCGCTCCTCCACAGATAAAATTACTCGAGTATTGTGTGTATTTCATATACTTAAATTAGAGTATCGCACTTACATATTAAAGTCGGAGAAAAGTTTCGCGATTTACGGAACACGAATTATCCGAGAAAATGACTCGACATAAAATATACCCGAAAATTCAAAAAATAAACTTTTGAAAAGCGTACTTGTAGCATAAAAATAGTGTATATATGAGGCAACGAAATCACCATTCTTATATAGAAACATAAAAATCAAATTCGGAAAATAAACCCAACCAGATAACTGAACATCCGATTTCTGAATTTAAAACGTGTAAATAGTTCTAAACTTATTCCATTAGTCAGAATTTTATTATTTGTGAATGCAAAACCCTAATGTCGCACTTGAGGTCATAATAATTCATGCATATAAAATACCGGGGCATTACATCCTACCCCTCTAACAAGATATTTCGTCCCGAAATTTACATCCCTTATCAAAAAGTTCTGGATATTTCTCCCTCATCGTGCTTTCGAGTTCTCACGTAGCTTCTTCTTGATCGTGGTGACTCCATAATACTTTCACTAAGGGAATCGACTTATTCCTAAGTTCTTGAACCTTATGGTCTAAGATAGATTCAGGCCTCTCTACATAACTCGTATCGTATCTAAGAACTATATCACTCTTATGAGTCACATGCTTGGGATCAAATACATACTTCCTCAGCTGAGAAACATGGAAAACATTGTGAACATTTCCAAGACTAGGTGGCAGAGCCAACCTATAAGCAACTGGTCCGATCCTATCAAGAATCTCATATGGCCCTATAAAACGTGGCCTAAGCTTACCCTTAACGCCAAACCTGATTATTCCCTTAGAAGGGGAAACCTTGAGGAAAACCTTATCCCCAGTCTCGAAATGCAGTTCAGTTCGGCATGTATCGGCGTATGACTTCTGTCGATTCTGGGCCTCTTGTATTCTCTGTCGTATCTTGCGGATAATCTCGATCATCTCGCTGACTTTATCTGGCCCGAAATTTTTTCTCTCACCCACTTCATCCCAATAAAGTGGTGATCTCACTTTCTGCCGTATAAGGCCTCATAAGGCGCCATACCTATTGTTGCCTGATGACTGTTGTTGTAAGCAAATTCGATTAACAGAAAAACATGCTCCCAATTTGTACCTTGATCCAACACTACATTTCTCAACATGTCTTCTAGTGTTTGAATCGTCCTTTCCGAT